>OZ005655.1:302512384-303712384 GCA_963930645.1 Salticus scenicus
AAAGTTATTCCGAAATGGCTATTTCAAATGACAACAATGAACAAGTTATACACATCAACATTCCTTCTGATTACAAAAATAAAATAGACGAAAAAGACATTTCTGATGTAAAAAGTTAAATAAATAAATAGGTAAATAAGGAAGTTTAATCTTTCAGAATAAAAAGGTTTTCAGAGGATATTTGTTTGACAAAGAGTCTTTTCTTCTTCTTCTTTAATGCCTCTTTGCATTTATGTTATTAAGATATTTTAATCTTTTTTAAATCTCAAATACAATACGTTATAATGATTTTTGGTTAGAGATGATTATGAGACATGATGATATACGACACACTTTTAATATACATAATATTAGGCATATTTGTAAAAGTCTTCCAAATAGTTAGGAAAAATAAAAAAAACCCAAAATACGTAAAAAAGAAAAAAAAAAATGGCAACCCTATTTCGTGGCGAGTAAAACTTTTGTTTTGGCGAGTGTAATCTGGGTTGAAATTTCGGGCCCTGATATTTATAAATCATCTTTAAATAATTTTGTACTGCACAATCATAAAATTTATGCTATAAAAGAGATGTTATCTATAGAATATGGAATGTTAATATTTGCATTACAATATTCAGACACATTTTAAGATTGTAATTGAAAATTGCTGAAATTACATTTCTGATTGAGTTAAGTGTTTTTAACAATGTTAAGAGCGATTACAGTTTGAATTAGTCTATTTTTGTGTTATTCTGTCTATCTGTTGTGTTATCACCTAGGCAACCAACATTGAAGGTTTAACGATGCAACAAGTATATACTGTTGGAAAATATTAATGATCTATGTGAACTGCATGATTTTTTTGTTGTTTTCTTTATTACCTTTTTTATAGATTGTACTTCTGATATGTTACAACATAATAGATAAACCTTGGCATAAAGGGCAAAACTGGGAAAATTCATTAGTGGCCAGTGGCCGGTATTGTAAGTTTCATTAGTAGCCACTTTTTTAAGTTAGTGGCCACTTTTCACATGATAAGACTATTTCTTTCAGACTGCAAAAAGCATTGTCACCATTTTGCGGTATAATTACCACAAGAAAAATATGAAAATAAGAAATACATATAATAATAAAATTAACACAGGGGCACTGAAATTGTAATTTGTAATTACGCTCTTTTTAAAAATCCTAAATTGCACATCCTAAATTAAAATCTGCTTAGGGCTGTAATAATAACAGCAAAAGTTTTTATCTTTCAGATAATTCAGTAGTACTTTTTTTTTTTCAATTTATTTAAGTGAAATAAGCTGTTATCATTCACAGTTCACATTGATATTTTCTAGTAAATGAATCAGCTGATTTATCATCATCACAACTTTTACATGGTCATGTGTAAATACATTTAGCAGTTTTATTATTTTTTCTTATTTTTAAAGACACACTTTTTAAAATGATTTTATTTCAATAGAGTTAAAATATTTCCTCTTAAAAAGTATAGATATGGAAACTTAGCTGCTTCATTAAAAATAATTTACTTAGCTGCCAAATTTGTAGCTTTAAAAATAGGGAGATTTCTGCTTTAAAATGAGAAGGAAAAAGGAAGATTTCTACTCAAAAGAAAGCAAATACAATTTTTTTTGAAAAATACACATTTAAGCCAAATCAAATTTTGATACACACATTTATCAAATATCTTAAATGGGTTAAATATACATTAAATACTATGGAGATAATAATGGAAAAAGATTGTGCTTTGCAGGACATTTGATCATTAACTGCTAGTTGAAATGGAGCGCACATGTGTGTGTGTGTGTGGCAGGGGGGGGGGGATACATCTATATACTTCTTTATAGGTTCTAGAATCTAATCAAGAAAGTTTAAAATGAATATTTACATTTATGTTATGGATGGAGAGAGATTGTAAATCACAAGGTTTCAGTGGAGCATGTAATTGCCAATCTTTGGAGGGGGTTGGGAAATTACAAGAATTATGAGTAAGAGATATTAAACAATTCTACTTCTTTACAGATTCTAGAATCTAATAAAGTAAGTTTAAAATAGATATTTATATTTTTGCAGCAAATGGAGAATGATTAGAGATTATAAAGCTTTCTATAAGCTGTGTGATCACAGATCGTTAGGGGGAGGGAAGGGGGGGGGTCCAAAAATTATATGAGTGAGATATATTAAACAATTCTACTTCTTTATAGGTTGTAGAATATAATAAAGCAAGTTTAAAATGAACATTGACATTTATGCCATGGATGGAAAAAGATTGAAAATCACAAGGCTTCGATTGCCTATTGTCGCTCGATTTTTAGAATCTTTTAATGATCACAAAAAGTGGCGACTTTAGTGGCAATCGATGCATAATTTTTAATCGCCATCTCTTTTTATTTAGTCGCCATGTGGCCGGTGGCGAACGTTAATTTTGCCCTTTACCTTGGCACCCTCCATGTTTATCTGTTGTTGAACAATCGATGCATGAAATGTGGTAACCTGACCATGTGTGATTTATGTTTCGCATAAATCACACATGTTTTGAAGCTGTGTGATTTATGCGTATCTGGTTGTTGCCAAACGAAATTTCGTGCGTTTTAAAGTCTTATTGAGTTTGCGGTTGAGGTATTTAGTGATTTTTTACTTTCTCTTACCCATAAGGTAGAGAAAGTATTGTTTTTGGGTCAAATTTTCGAATGCGAGATTTTGTAATATTTACACGTTTTGAGGTCCCCTGAATACGAAAATCATGTTTTTAGCAAATGGTCTGTGTGTATGTCTGTGAGTCTATGTGTCTGTCTGTTATCAGCATATCTCAAGAACAAATAGTAGCAGACATTCCAAACTTGGTATTCTAAATGTGTATCATATATAGATGCTACAATAAGCTTTTCGTTAAGATCAAGCAAATGGTTCGTACACAGGGACAATCAAGAAAATTCTTATACATTACGTCTATGGAGGAATTTGCAGGTAAGTAGAGTTTAACGTCTATAGACTGCACTAAACCAAATGAAACGAATATATATATTTTGTAATAGAGATAGTCAACTGGGAAAAAATTTTGTGTATGTAGGAGCCTCGCCTCCCCCCCTGGGGGGGAAGTCCCCCCTCGAGGGGAGTAAATTTTCATGATGGGTATCTTTCAAAAGAACTCACCAATACCTTTAAAACGAATGGTTGAACCATCGATCTGCGATAATTTAAAACAAAGTTATCGATTTTTTCACTTCTTAGAAAAAATCTTATTTTTTTTTTTTTTTTCTTTATTGAGAATAAAATGGACATTTTCTACTTCTCTAATATGGAAATCGTCTGCATTATCATAAAAGATAATTTTTTTTAAATAATAATTTAAATAATAATTATTTTTTAAAAACAGAATTATTTTTTAATAACCGAATTAAATTTTATGTAAATCTAGGTGCATTAATGAAACGAGGTGTTGAGGGGGGGCGGTAGCCCCTCAAGTCGTGTGAGTGACATACCAGATTTTTTTTGTTTGTTTTTGTTTTCACGTACGCATTACTGATCGCTGCAAAACGAAATTTCATGAGTTTTAAAAATTCATGGAGTTTCCATGTGAGGTATTTACTGATTTTTTTTTTTTTTCATGTATGTATTACCAGGGGTTAATCCAGGTTTTTGAAAATGGTACCCCATTTGTGAATTTTGTAAATAATTTGTGAAAATCTCTTTTATTAATTTGTGAAAATTAAAAATACTTAGTGAACAAATAACCGAAATTGATTTTGTGAAGGTACCGCATGACCGAAAATTGATTTTGTGAAAGTGCCGCAAAGCAGCACTAAATTCGTTCTCGATTAACCCCTGATTACTGATCGTTACAAAATGAAATTTCGTGCAATTTAAAGATTTATGCAGAGTGCGGGTGAGGTATTTACAGGGCTGCCAACAACTACACATTTGGTGTAGTAACTACACTTTAGCCTGCTTCTACTACACTCTACACATCGTATACTTAAAGCTACACTTTTCCTTTCCCCACCATCATCTTGTTTACAACGAGCGAACTACGATTTCACACTGTATTTCCAAATCGCTGTTATGAATGAAGTAGCTTGAAAACTCCGGAGGTTGATAGGTTGTTTCATTTCCTCCTCATAAACTGTGACGATAGCGTGACTGTGTATGCATGGTAATTGGATGTTTGGAGAAGTCCTTTTCTATCGCTAGAGCTTGTCTAATCTGTTTACTTTCGATTTTCGGTGTTGTTCGTTTGTTGTTGGCTAGACTTGCTTTTCTGTATTTATTTATTCTTATTTTTTGCTTAAGAGTGTACAAATTTATTTAGTTTTTTATTTAATAGTATTTTTAGTTAAAATGTGCGATGATGATGATAATACAAAAGAAGAAAAAAAAATTCCTGATCAAAAATCTCTATCGGAGTATTCTGCTACAATCTGTAGATTGCAAATTCTGTAGATTCTGTGGCCGTGTTTGCATTCTGTAGATTCATCCCATGAGGCATATTGTGCAATATGTAATAGCAATTTTCGCGTAAATCATCGTGGACTTTATGATTGTTCGCGTCATATTGCAACAAGCTGACACAAGCGTTTAAGTAAAATAAAAGCAACGATAAAGCCTTTGCCATCCAGTTTTTATGTGAAAAGTGGTGCAGCATCAAAGACTACCAAAACAGAAATGCTCTTTACATCATTTCTAAGTGACATAATGTTCCAATTTCTACAGCAAATCATGCTGGAAATTTATTTAGAGCTATGTACCCGGATTCAAAAATCGCCAGACAGTGTCCTAGCGGTAGAACAAAGACGGCGGCCCTATTGAAATGCATTGCAAAAATATCCTGTTCTGATATCGTTGGCGATTTGAAACATTTGCCGTTTTCGATGGCAACTGATGAAAGCACTGATCAAAATGCTGTTAAACTAATTGTTGTTAGGTATTTCGATAATTTCCAGAAAAAATTTTATGTGCAATGTTATTTTTAAAAGAATGCAGTGATATTTTGTATGTTTGATTGTTAAAGTCAATAAATTTCAGAAAGTAAGTCTTAATGTAAACAAAAGATTTTATGCTTATTTATTTTAAGCATTTTCTTATTTTTTAGCGGCTACACTTTGTACCTTAAAACTACACTTTTTCTTGTTTGTTAACTACACTTTAGCGCTCCCAGAGGTTGGCAGCCCTGTATTTAGTGATTTTTTTTTTGCTTTTCATGTACACGGAGCATACAGACGTGCATATTACTGATCACTGTGAAACGAAATTTCGTGTGTTTTAAAGATTCATGCATATTTGCAAGTGAGGTATTTAGTGATGTTTTTTCCTTTTGTTTTCATGTACGCTGAGCTTACAGACGTACATATTACTAATTGCTGTAAAACAAAATTTCTTGCATTTTAAAGATTCATGCAAATTGTGTGTGAGGTATTTAGTGATGTTTTTTATGGTTTTCATGTATGCAGAGCATACAGACGTGCATATTACTGATCGTTGCAAAAAGAAATTTTGTGTGTTTTAATGATTCATGCAGAATGCGGGTGAGATATTTAGTGATTTTTTGAAGTATTTAGTGAATCATGGAAATTTGTCAAAATTAGTCATGAAAATCATCGAAAAATCAAAGAACTTTTTTTCTGAATTTCTGTAGCCACCCTGTTATTGTTAGTGATCGGATACTTTTGCTGCCAACTGTACGTATTACTGATTTCTGCGAAACGAAATTCCAAACCGTCGCCAATTACCAGTGTTTGGCATTAATTGATTAAAAAGTAATTGAATTACAATTAAATTACAATTATAATTATTTTACTGTCAATCAATTAACAAGTAATTCATTACAAATAAATTGAATTACTTATTCAATTTATTTGTAATCAATTACTTGTTAATCAATTGACAGTAAAATAATTATAATTGTAATTTGGTTGTAATTCAATTACTTTTTAATCAATTATGCCCAACACTGCCGATTATCCATAGCACAGTATTAGTGCGACGTTAAATCCAATCTACCTGTGTAGATGGTATGATAGCAGTTTATTTGATATGCTTCGTTTGGTTTTTCTTTTTTAATTTTTGCAACAGTAGGCCATTTGGATTTTTATTTAATTTCACATGTGAGAGACATGTTTGTAATTGATTTGGTCGCTTTTTTTTGTAAAATGGTGATTTATTGTCTTTGTAGAATTCAGTATTTATGTTGAATATATTAAGAAAAGCTTTGCAGTAGTGTTTGAAATGGTGTTAATTTGGTTACTGTACATGGTTATTTCGAATTTTCCACCCAGGAATAATTCTTTGTTTTTTCAAGGATAAGTACTGTTTTGTACAAAAATTCAGAAACGGGTAAGTAAAAAAATCTTCTATTTTATTTATATATTTTTTTTTTTTATGCTTATTGAGTTATTTATGTTATTTTTGTTTTGTAATGCTTAATGTTTATTAGTTTTTGTTTATGAAAATTGTGCAAATTTTTAAAATTTGTAATTTTATTTGCTTTTTCCTTGGTAGGTTAAAGTTTTTGAAAAGCTACTTTTTACGCTTCATTTTTAGGTAATTGCTTTAAAACACGTAAAATTGGCCACTTTGAAAAAATCGTGAAACAAAACTGTGCCAAATTGGCGAGTTTGAAAAAAGTCGCCAAGCAGTATGGTAAAGCACATTTTTCCCAATTTTTAATAAATTTCTAAAATCCAGAATCGCTGTGGTCCCGCCAATTTCGTATTTTCGAGGTTCAACTGTATTAGATTTATGAAAATTTTCAAACTGTAATTATTGATAAATTCACACATTTTGAGATATTCGGAACATGATTTGACTATTTAAAAAAAAAAAAAAAAAAAAAAAAAAAACTGTGTGTATCACAAATTTTGTGGATGCACATTTTTTTTTAAAAATGAAATTTTATGTTATTATACCAGTTTGCATTACAGCTTTAGTATATGACCAATTTGGCGACTTTTAAATTTTTGTCACTACTTGGCGATGATTTTTTTGGTAAAATTGCTTGTTTAAAAAAGGAAAAAAAATCTAGTACCTATTTTTTCTAACACCTATACTTTTTCCTAATGCCTATACTTTTTAAGTGATGGATTTTTTTCTTGCCATAATTAGAAATATGAAATGCATCATAGAAATGTCTAGTTCTGTAATGTTAAAAAATTATCAGTGTGAAATTAGAAGATTTATGAATGAGTTTGAAATTTATGCCAAAATATATCCAAAGTATTTTAAAATATGTTTTTAAATAAAAAAGATAAATGCACTTTAAGGACAAAAAGAAATGCAGTCAGTTATGCAGACACAATGTTATTTCATTATTCAAAAAAAAAAAAAAAAAAAATCTTTGTTACATTTACATTTTTTTTATATATTTTTTACACCATGGATCACATTTTATTTTTTTTCCATGGAAAATGACATGACAGAAAAACAATGCATAAAAGAAACTTTTTTCGAGGTGGCAAATAGAGTACCTTTATAAAACCAATGGTTTTAGTTAATAACTTCATTAATTAAAATGATGATAGAAATTTCTAAGCAGCTGAAATGTCTTCCTTGGAGTATTCTGCAAACATTGATGATGGGAAGGACATTGCCCTCCACAAGAAAATTCGGTTGCAGACAAAAAAAAAAAAAAAAAAGACACCAGTGACAGAAACTTCTTTTTTTTTAATATATAAAGATAATTGTGAAATCAATATGAAATTTCAATAGTAGCGTAATGATGTATTTTCATTATTAATTATAAAAGTGAAATTTTTGTCTTTAAATCACGTGTTAATTTTTCTTAAACTCTGTTTACAAAAAATAATACATTGCATATCTAGTATAAAATCTCCCCATTATAATTATTTCCCAGGTTCACCCAAATTAAAATTTTTGAGCTATGAGCTCATTGGAAGATTTGTATGGGTGCTCTGTGTAAAATCATATTAATTGTCAAAATAAATAACTTTCAAAGCAATCTCTGTATAACTCTATGGCAGTCTCTGTCTAAATTTAAACATTTTAAAATTTAATAAAATATAATTTAAAATCTAACAGAGGCTCTCGTAGAATGTAGATAAATCCATAAAAAAAAAAAAAAAAAAAAAAGAGGGCAATTTCTTCTTCTCCTCCCTCCCCCCCCCCCCCCCCCCCCAAAAAAAAAAAAAAAAAAAAAAGTCATGAATATTGTTCGTTTTATGAAAAGAAACCCCATGGAACAATTGGCGATCAAATGTTCTACAAAAGCTCCCAATCCTTCTCCATCCACAAAGTAAATGTCAGTATTAATTTCAAACTTGCTTTGTGAGATTCTAGAACCTATAAACATAAAGAAATAGAATTGTTAATTATTTCTTGCTCATGTAGTTATTTTTTGCCTCCCCTTCCTTTACTTATCTCCAACTAGTGATTGGCAATCAAATGTTCTGCAGAAGCTTTATATCTCCTCACCGGAAATCTAGAAGTAGAATTGAAATAGTTTAATATTTCTTTTTCTGTAATTATTTTTTTATTCCTCCCTTTCCGGATAGTTATCAATGATCAGTTCTAGAAACTATAGAAGGGCTCAATATTTCTCACGTATGTAATTATTTTTAGATTTTATTGCTCAATTTTATGAATCTATATATTTTTCCTCAATTAAATTAAATATTTATGTTTCATATCTATACCAAATTTGTAAACATGAGAAAAAAATGAAGAATAGATTTTTCTGGTAGGAAAATTTTTCTCAAATCGATGTATGTATGTATGTATATATATATATATATATATATAATTTCAGTATGGTTAGAATTTAATATAATCTAGTAGTATTTTAAATTCAGTATGTTTTATTTTTTGTCTCATATTTACAAGAAGAAGAAAGCCTCTAGATACTGCAAAATTTCCCTTTTATTTGCTCCTTTTCTCTTTGCAACAATTGCTGTGCTATTAATGTTCTATTTGCAGCATAAACTATGTCGTAAAAGAAATCTCCCTAATTTTGATTCTCAAAGCTTGGAATCTCCCTAATTTTAATTCTCAAAGGTTGGCAGTTACGCTGTAGGAACACCGAAAAACTTAGATTTTTGCCATGATTATAACACTTTCCTCACTATAGTGTTCGGAAAGTAAAAATTGGGGATTTGAAAATATTTTCAAGGGCATTATTCACACAGATAAAATTTTGGGGGGGAAGATGCCTCTCCCCCCCCTCCTGCCAGGCATGCTCATTGTAGTATGATATTTTCTTATAATGTATTTTCTTATATTTATAATATTGTTTGTTTTGTTTGAGTACTATCAAACTAAATACATATGTTCTATTCTTTTTCTATCGTAGTTTCTAAACATCTGAAAGCTGCTAAGGCCAGTGCTTTGCGTGCTATTCATTACATTCTGTATGATAAATATGGACTCTGTGGAAATGTAAGCAAAAAATCAATTTTTTCTTCAACCTTTTATTTAATAAAAATGCACCACAAAACTGGCGTTGTAAAAAATATTACTTACAAACTTTGAATAAACACCATAAAATGCAATAAACTCACAAACAATTGTTTCGGGTCGAAAAAACACATGACCCTTCATCAGGCGAATAAAGTAAGCACGAGTGCTGCAGTCAAAGTGGCAACGCACAAAATCGTTTAAAATGAAAAGAAAAACTTTATAAAGTAGAAAGTAAATATAACTACTGGTGTGAGTAGAATTGAACAAGAAAATAAATAAATGAGTGAGATTAAACATATAACAATCTAAGGAAATCAAAAATTAAACGAAAATCTAAGTTACGCGAGTAATTTCCAAGCATCAGAGAAGAATGGAGTGGAAGAAATATCATTAACAAGATTTTTCGAATTTTTAAATATGTAAAATGCTTAATGAATATCCAAATGGGAGGAACAGACAGGAGATGAAATTATGTTAGTTTTGGAAAAATCAAAACGATGACCTTGAGACCAGCAGTGGGGAAGCAATAGAAGATTTGGTAATCTCTTCATTACGAACATTCCGATGGTGTTCATTTATTCTGTATTAGTTCGAGTTTATTGCCTTTTATTGTGTTTATTCAAAGTTTGTAAGTAATATTCTTCAACCTATTTAAGTTTTTTGAATAAGTTTAGTTTTTATTAAAAAGTTTTAAGTGCTAAATTTGTGATGATATTTATTCACAGCTTATTTTATTTGAAATTTGAAAACATAAAGTGGATTAATATTTTATGGATAATTTTATGTTTATGCACAAACACACATGTATATACATATAGATTTAATTGAGTTACATATACGTAGTTATTAACTACTTCACTGGCCATCCAAAGATAACTTGGGGGAAATGTAGCATTCTACATTCTACAGTGGCCGGTGAAGTGGTTAAAGTAAATGTACTTCTGTAAAGATTTGACGCAAATAATTAAGATAATAATAATCATCTTCAAAAAAACAAGACACTATTAGGAAAGAAAATTTTTGTTGTAAATAAAGTTACAAACATTTCAGCAATTGTTACTTTCTTCATGTACATAAGAAGAAAATATAGATTTTTGAAAAGTTTTTAGTGCATTTACATGTTTTGAGATGTATTGAACAGGGTTCGACCATTTTTAGAAAATGTTTAATGTTTCTATCTGTGTGTGTTTTATCAAAATTTTGTGGGCAGTGTATCTCACATACTAATCAAATTTGATATTTGGTTGGACCTTCACTTAAATTGGGACTGATCAGCTTTTGGGATATACTGGGTTCGACTTAGCCAAAGCAGAGCCTGGTCAAGACAGTTCTTCATTAAACCCTTTTATACTTTTTCACTTAAATTTATAATCAAATTAGTATGTTATGGCTGTTGGAAAACTTTCATCTGTATTTTCCTATACAAATTCACACAGTACAAATTATTTGTTATTCCTATGATGAATGCAGACTATTTTCCTCTCAGAGAGATACTATTATGCAAAATGTCCAGTGGAAGTGAATTTTTACCATGCAGATGACATCCTTCCCGTTCTTGGGGGAAATTTGCAGTATAGCAATGTCACCTATCAGCCGAAGTGCACCCAAATTGAATCAGCATAGTGTCTCATAATGGCCTTTTCACAAATCTAACTTTGTTCAATTATATGCAATATAGCCTGAGATATAGTCTTCCCTTAAACAGGGTGGCCACTAGTCAAGGAATTTAAATGAGTCTGAAAAAGTCGTTGAATAGTCAGGAAATTTTGACAGATCTAATGGAAATGAACCCTATTTGAAATTACAGTTTGGTAAATTGCTAAATTATTTGCTAATGATATGGGGAAATAAATAGCGTGAGTCAGGAAGAGTCAGTAAAAATGGTGAAAATTAGTTGTGGAAAAGTCAGGGAATTTGGAGTTATTAAACTTACAAAAGAAAAAGATAGTGGGAGGAAAAAAAAAAAAAAAAAAAAAAAAAACTAGAGAAAAAGTTCCCAAGTTGGTATTTAATAAATTGGTAATTAAATATTGATGAAGACACTCATGTACCTATATTGGTTTAATTGGAGTTTTATTTTTTTTTATTTTTTCCCTAACCATATTTCTTAATTTAACAAATACTATTTAGATTGTTAAACAAAATCCTTTATCTGTTTAAATTAAATACAGAAACTAATCCTTCCTGTAGGGATCTGTATCAATAAAAACCTCTATATAGAATGTTTGTAGGTTATCTTAAACTGTTCATAATACTTTTATCCTAAAAGTATTGATTTGTGCAATAATAATATGTATAATAGTGTCAGAGTTTAACCTGGCAAAAAAATTACTTTAGCATTTTAGCGAAAATAGGCAAGCACTATTTTAGCTTTTTCGAAAGTTAATTAATTCTTTGGATACTATTGATTTCTTTTACTTAGCTTTGTTGTCCTTCAGTTTTATTTTCTATTTCTTTTGTTCATTGATGATTTTAACCAAGCATCCGTATTTGTGACATTGTGACTTTAAAAATATGAATTAGGGAAACTATGTTTTGATTTTAACAATAGAAAAATAAGTACTCATATATGTGTAAAATGAAAAAGCAATTTAAAAATTAAGTACAGTGTAGTTGTAGATAATCGTGAAATACTAGTGCTAAGAATGCTTCTATGAAGCAAATTCTAATTTCTGACATACTTTTAAATATTTTTGCATTTAAATTCAATCATTAAAAAAATAATGAAAGAAGATGTTTGTCTGTCTGTCTGTGCATCTATACGTTCAGTCCCTACTGAACGCAGAAGTATAAAATTTGACATACGGGTGCTCAGAAGCCTTCCCGAGTTGATAGTGAAAACAGAATTTAAAAATTTTAATTAATTCCGGAGATATTAATTAAAATGTAAAAAGCGAACTCAATTACTCAGAATTCACCGCGATTGCATAAAAATAATATTATAATGGAGTTAAAATCAGAAATCTATCTATAATAATAAATGGAAAGGTTTGTCTATAATAATAAATGGAAAGGTTTATCTGTCTGTCTGTCTGTTCTTTTATACGTTCAGCCCCTATTGAACACAAAAGAACAAGAATTGACATACGGATGCTCTGAAGCCGTTCCGATGTTTTCCTCGAAACAGAATTTAAAAATCTTAATTAGTTTCGAAGATATTAATTAAAATGTGTTGACCCATGTCGATCGAAAAATGACCAAAAATCCTTATTGCTTAAAAAGAGGCATTCTATCAGCATTCAGCAGATGATTTTAACGGCTGTCTCTAACGGAAACAAAACATGTGCAAGTCATTAATGTCACATGATCTTTAACTGGGGTTAAAAATTGCAAATTTCAAAGTGCTTCAAATTTTCTTTTTCGTACACAACACTTAATATACAACCTATTCAGCATAAAACCAACCTGCAGTTAAAATTTCATCAATTTTCATTAATAAACAAAGCAGTTACATTTTAATTGCAAATTAAATTTTATTCTAACACGTAATCTATCTTTCAATAGACGATAGGATTTTCCATAGCAACAAAATACATTTGAAGGAACTAAAAAATACCTTTTCTTTTTCTTTTTACTTCCATTACCCGACTACCGTGGTATATATAGGTGTTGGGGAAATAAAAAATATTTATTTTTCTTTTTACTTCCATTAATAAAACTACCGTAGATAATGGAATTAGAGATTTCAGGTGATTTACATGATTTAGAATGTCCTGATTAGGTTTTCTTTTGTATCTCAGCTAATAATTAAAATAATTTCTTAAGTAACACTTTATTTGAAAGCTTGGTTGATTTGGAATTGAACAGTAGATTACAGAAATTTCTACCGCCAGATATTTTAAAATTTCGATATTTCAAATTCCAATTAAATTATTTTTAATACATCATTCGAAAGATATTTTAAAGTTCTTTTAAATTATCGAAAGTTTTCACCAGATTTACACGTTTTGAGGTCTCCTGAATTAGTTTTCTTTTGTATATCAGCTACTAATTAAAATAATTTCATAAGTAATACATCATTAGAAAGCTTTTTTGATTTGGAATCGAACAGTGGAATACAGAAATTTGTACCGCCAGATGGCGCTGTAATATTTTTAAATTTCAATTTCTAATTATGATTAAATTATTTTTAATACATCATTCGAAAGATATTTTAAAGTTCTTTTAAATTATCGAAAGTTTTCACCAGATTTACACGTTTTGAGGTCTCCTGAATTAGTTTTCTTTTGTATATCAGCTACTAATTAAAATAATTTCATAAGTAATACATCATTAGAAAGCTTTTTTGATTTGGAATCGAACAGTGGAATACAGAAATTTGTACCGCCAGATGGCGCTGTAATATTTTTAAATTTCAAAATTTCAATTTCTAATTATGATTAAATTATTTTTAATACATCATTCGAAAGATATTTTAAAGTTCTTTTAAATTATCGAAAGTTTTCACCAGATTTACGCGTTTTGAGTTGTCCTCAATCAGTTTTCTTTTATATCTCAGTTACTAATTAAAAAATTTCATAAGTAATACATCATTTGAAAGCTTTGTTGACTTGATACACATTTTAAGGGGTTAGGGGTAGTCAGAGACACGAAAAAATGATAATTTTCAGTAATTTTTTTTCGCTATTAAATCATTTTATTTTACAAAAGTAATAATATGGCATTATTATACAATGTTTTGACTTGAAGTCACGAAAATTTGAAAAAAAAAAATTTATAATTTCCAAAGTTATAGCTGTTTCTGTTGACCCAGTCCAAAAAAAAGGTCCTTGCGGTGACAATGATAAGTCCTTGGAGATTCATCTAAAATCAATCGGATAAGAAAAATTAGTTTTATAAATAGATAATCCTGGGCCTGATCGAAGCTTTTTTTTTTTTTTTCAAAAATTAAAAAAATGGCGGACTCAGGAAATTTTTTTCTAAATTTTTGGGAAAAAGTCAACAGTTAATTGGTCTTAAAAAATCGAAATTTTTGAAAACAAAAAAAATCCTTCGATCAGGCCCGAGTTTATTATGTATTCTAAAAGCTGTATAAATTTCATTAAAATCTACTGAGCGGTTTTCAAGTTACAGTTGTCACCAGTTCAAAAAACATAGTTTTGAGAAAAACGCATTTAAAGTTTCGCACTAGATTTACGTACAGAAATACGAATTATTTAATCACTTACACTGAGTCATCTATTCCTGGGCCATATAATAGTTCTTCAGCCATTGTGGAAGTTTCCAAAACATCAATTTGCCGTTGCCTACGAAGCATTCTGCCTTCCCGAGTGCCTTCCCGCTAGATACCTGCTCCCGAGCGTTTAGGAGTGCTCGAGCGCCCTTTGTTATTTGTCGAATAACTCGAAAAGTAATTATCGGATCAACTTCAAATTTTCAGAGAATATTTATAAGATATTACACTTTAAGAAAATGCAAAAAAAAAAAATTTGATTTTTTCAAAATCCTGACTACCCCTAACCCCTTAAAGTACTTTTACATTATCGAAAATGGAATTCGAGATTTCACCTGATTTATACGTTTTAAGGTGTCCTAATTAGGTTTTCTTTTGCTCTCAGCTAATTGAGTTAGACCATTCAAAATTGGTATATGTAGGTTAATTAGGTGGGGCTGAAAGGGCGGGGAAGGAATAGGCGCGCGCAGCGCACGGGAGTGCGCTGGGGAAGGCAGTGGGGACCCGGTCCGACTTTTTATCCGATGACATATGATTTTTTTAATTTTCTTTTCTTAAGAATAAATGTTTGATTTCAAAAGGAATATGTGCACGCAGTTTATGTATATCTTCACACGTGCGTGCGCAAGGGTCTGTGCTGCCAAAGGCAGTGGGGACCCAATGCGAGTTTTTACCCGATAATTAATGACTTTTTCTAAAATTCCTTTTCTTAAGAATGAAAGTTTATGAGTAATAACATGAAATTTTGAGAAATCATAAGGATGGTGAAGGAAAACGCGCACGCAGCACTCGGGTCTACGCTGCCGAAGGCAGTGGGGACCCAGTGTGAGTTTTTACCCGATCACAAATGATTTTTTTTCCTTTTTTTTTTTTTAAGAGTAATGTTAATGAGTGATAATATGCAATTTTGAGAATTCATTCATTATAGTGATTCATTTAAAAATACTGACCCGCTAGCGGGCGAATGTAGCGGGGACCCGGTGTGAGTTTTTACCCGATCAGAAATGATTTTTTTTTTTTTATTCCTTTTCTTAAGAATAAAAGTTTATGAGTAATAATATGGAATTTTGAGAAATCATAAGGGTGGTGAAGGAATACACGCACGCAGCGTTCATATATATGCATTCGTTCGCGCACATCGCGCACGGATCTGCACTGCCGAAGGCAGTGGGGACCCGGTGCGACATTTTTCCCGATCATAATTTTTTTTTTCTCTTTTTTTATCATATGATAAAAATTAATGCAATTGTGAGAATTCATTAATTACAGTGATTCAATCAAAAATAGTGACCAGCGAAGCGGGCGTAGCCTGCTAGTTAAATATAAATCCAAATTACTATATAAATAATCATTCCCCAAAATTTCAGTCTTTTCGTAGTTTTTGCCTGCAAATATTACCAAAAAAAAAAAAAAAAATGTAAGTTATTATATAGAGATATTTTATACAGTTATCCAGTTTTAGCTTTTTAGCGAAATTCTGACCAACATGTTTTAGCAAAATATGATACATTTTAGCAAAATGCTAAAAAAACTAATGGCAGTTTAAACTCTGAATAGTGTGCACTTGTATATATTTTACTTTCTTTAGCACTAAATTTTCATTGCTGATATGAACACTATTAATATCATCACAAAAATTAGTTATCAAAAAGTTTTTATCATTCCAAAATTGAACAATAGTTAAATGACTTTAAAACAACTTCTAATGTTGTCATTTAACCATCGTTCCTACATATTAATCTATAAAAACTTTTAAACTCTAAAACATTCAGTAATTTTGGAATTTAAAAGTTTTATAAATTAATCTGTAGGATTGTGTTATTAATCTCAAAACAGATAAGTATTTTCACCTTTTAATAGAGCAAATAGTTCTTGTCAGATATTAACAATATTTTAAGGTTAGCTTGGCGTTAGGACATTTGAATGTTATGCCCAAAAACCCAGTTTCAAGTCCGGATTTGGTTACTTTCCACTCTAGTTAAAGTTAATTCTGCATTTCCATTTGAAATAAGTTTTACTCTTTCACATATTTCTTATCAAATAATTTCACCTACTTTCCTGTCTTTTTGTATATAATTTCATTATTAATCAAAACCAGCGAAACATTTTGAAATTTACTTATCTTAAATGTATTTTTTCTGTATTATATTTGTTGAAATCTTCTATACTGCCTAATTGGAATTCTTTTAATTCTTATTATTTTATTTTATTTTTTTCTACAGGAAAAGCAATTAGCACTCACTCGAAGAAGAATTTTGCGTTTTTCTGGTTATCCTTTTGACAAGAATACTTCTAAGTACCAAAAGAAGTTGAAGTCTTTATTAAAGTATCAATATATCTTTTTTATTTTATATGTGTATACCAAATTAATAAATATGAAAAAAAAAAGTTTCTTCAATGGAAATTTTTTTTTTGGAATTATAACATAGCTGTCAGTTTTTTTTTTTTTTTTTTTTTTTTTTTTTTAATTTCCAGGAAGGTTTCCTGGTCTTTTAATTTAAAGAAAGAAAAGATAGAAAAATTTAAAGAAAGAAAAGAAAGAAAGGTCTTTTAAAGAAAGAAAAGATAACATCTATATAGATTATGTAATTTTTAAATCAGCATATATAGTCAGTGCCCAACTCTGTCAGGTTTAGGCTTAAGAGATTTCCTTGGACTGTGTCTCCTAATTTTCATACTTTAGTTAATTTTAAAAAATCTAATTGTTCGATTGATAAGCTGTTTAATCCGATGGATTCAGAAAAAATGCCCCTTTCATTTTGTACCTTATTCGTAATGAATTTTTGATTAGATTTTTCAAAATTAATTAAAATATGAAAATAACAGCTTTAAAATAGACATTTAAATTTTTTATTGTTGCCTTTTTTTTTTTTTTTCAGCATAATAAAAAATTATAAAATATTAAATTTACTCATGCATATATATATATAAAAAAAAAAAAAAAAAAAAAAAAAAAAATCACATTTATAAAATAATAATAATGATTTTAAAGGTAACGAAGAGATAAATAAAGTGCAAAAATTTCGCACTGGCTTGCTAGCAAATGAATTATTTTAAGTGAGAAATAAATAAAATGAAATTATCATTTTTCAACAGGTTCCTTAATCGCCCTACAACTAACTAGTTATATATAAGAATGCAAAAATCGTATTTGTGTTTAATTTTTGATTGAATTAGAAGAATATGAACTGTAGCATACATTTGAAAGAATGATGAGATTTGTTTCAAAATACAAATTGTATCATGCAATAGCTTTTACAAAGCAGATCATAAAATCTTATATCATAGTCTTGCTTTTTAGAGAACAAAACAACCAATCTCTGATAAAACTGGGAGAGTGGATATCTGCAACTTAGGGGGTTTCTCCTGCATGTACTTTGTTGTTACTTCATCTCTTAGTAACAAGAACAGATTTATTGCTGATTGTCTGCTTGCTATCCTGCTTGAAATATTAGTATATTTTTAATTAAAAATATACTATTTAAAATTATCATTTAAAAAATATGTACTATTAAAAAGCAATACAGGCAGACATTTTGCAATGCATATTCAGTAGAATTTCCTTTTCTAAAGCAGTCAAACATAAATTCAAAATATGCTTGTTTATGTCTCATTGCTTGTTCCTCATATTTTAATATTTGTTATTTTTTAAACCGGTCTTCTAGATTTTTCCAGTGAAAAGTTAGCGAGTTTGCAAAAGCACCAGTGCTGTTTTAATCCTTCACTTAATTCGTTTACCCATGTTTTAAAATCTATTTTTATCTATTATGCTATGCAGTAATAAACATAATATCCTTTCTGTATTTAAAAATTTGTTTGTTGTTTTCTAGGAAAATATATTATTACTTTTTAACATTATGGTGGTGATATGTTTGGGAGAAAGGATATTCTGAACAAACCAATAGATTTGTTATGCTGTAAAAAATCTAATATCACCCCCTTTTTTACTTCCATTACCCAACTGCTATAGATAATGGGAATATTGTATTCGGTCAAAAATTTGATAAGTTTTCACATGATTTACATGTTTTTAGGTCTGCTGAGCCCCAAAAGTGTTTATTGGCAATTGGTCAGTGTGTATGTGTGTGGGAAATCTCTGACTATCATATCTCCTAAACTAAAGACAAAACAATGGAACTTCAGAAATGAGTACAGATGATTTTTCTAACTTTTGGTGAAAACAGGAAAGACAGAAGTAGGACCGTAAGTCTGTACCTCAAAAACGGTTCTAAAGATTTTCTTCAAAGTTGCTATATTAACAACCTGTTAGATGTCCTTTCATGTGTATTGTTTGGTTAGTTCAGGAAAATTGATAAACGTCCTATATAAGTAGGTCATTTTGAGGCCTCACAAGTATGTTCCTTTAACAATGGCTATACGGATTTTTTCCGAACATACCGTATTAACTGTCTTTTAAATATCCTTTCATATGTAATTGTTGTTTTTCAGTCAACAGATAAGTTTGCCAAGTTTTAGCAAAAATCTGAATTGGAACTGAAAATTGGTATCTTGCATACGGCTCTAACGATTTAGTTGAAAATTGCTACATAAACCCTTTTTTAGATATCCTTTTGCATGTATTACTTGATTATTACAGAAAAATTGACAGTCATATTGATTAAGTAGGTCAGTTTAAAATCTTTCAAATGAGTGTTTAAAAAAGATGGTTTTACCATATTTTTTTTTTTTTAACTTGCTATGTACACTTTACTTTGTATGTCTTTATACATGTATCAGTTTCCTCTTACAGGAAAATTGTTAGGTGTCTTATTTGTTAAGTCAGTTTTATGTCTTCTGACCACAATGTCTCCAAAAAGTGTATATAATATGTGTAATGGTAATGGAAGTTGTGTGGTTCTTACACACCAGATTTTTTAAGTATATATATTTTTTTATTCTGTGTGTACAACTGCTGAAAATTAAGAATAAATAAACCAATAAATCTCCATTTTTAAATTATATGTGAAGAAAAATAAACCACTGAGCATTTTGATTTGGGTGTTTATGGGACAACAGTTTCAAAACAATACACATTGAAAATATCAAAGCAGTACCTGTATTTGCAAGTGTTGAAAATTGAGCACTGTTGGCATTTCAACATACATATACCAAAACATTTCTATTTTGAAATTGTAATTACTTTGTAGAAATATATATATATATATCTGTAACGTATAACGGGGTTGTCGTATTATTACGAGGGTCGGTATTCCAGTCATGTGAGTATCTTAGAAAGGATGAGGACAGCGGCGTAGCATAGGTTTCTGCCGCCCGGGGCAGATGCCACATTTGCCGCCCCCTTTCTACAACCAGAGAAATACGACTATTATAATTATAAAATTTCCCAAAGCGGATAAAATGTTAAATTAGATTGGTTGATTCATTAACGTCGCACTAGACTGAACATTGGGCTATTGGTGACGGTCCGGAGACATGGCATCATGATTTTGATTATCTACGGAGGGATAGCACTCGCGTTTTAATAGCCGATGACCTACGCTGGAAGTCCAGCACTTGACGGTGCAGCTTAGTTTAACAAGAACCAGATGTCGTCTCACTCTCGGCCTCTTTCGTAGACCAGTACAGAGGCAACCCCCCTCCGAAGCACAAACCTCGATCAGTGCTGCTTTGCTTTCGGTGTTCTAAACTGAACCGAGCTTTACCAACTGGCCCACTACCGGGGTTATTAAATTAGAAATTTACGGATTTGCGATATTTTTTTCTAAAATTTAAAATGTTTAAAAACTGGAATTTTTTTTTTAATTAAAATATATTTTCACTCATCGGTCGAAACTCGACCACTTTTTTTAAAGCAAAGTAATTGCCTTCTCATAAACAGAATTAAATTGCAACACAGTGCATTTGTGGGCCAATATGCACCCAAATTAAAATAGAATAGTTTTACATAATGTCCATATCATATACCATGTTTGGTACGTTTATACACTACAGAAGTTGAGATATAGCCTTAACTTAAATGGAATGAATCCTAACATAGCACACCACCTTTTGGGTGATACATTCCAACAGTTAATCAGCACCAATTTAAACCAAAGTCTAACCAATTGTTAATCGTGTTTAAATTCTGCCTACTGGTTCACGAGATACTGAAATTTACACACGCAGACAAATAATTATTTTCTAAAAATGAGCGAGTCATGTTTGGGACGTCTTAAAATGTACAAATTCATCGAAAACCGGAAAAAAAAATCACAAATCCATTACTTTCTTCTATACCATTTTAGATGACAGCGCCACCTATCGATTAACATGAAAAAAATTAATGAATATATTTTCTCATAAAATTCAGTGTAGTTTGCATCAACTGATGCTGAGATATAGTAAGGAGAAACCGCATCAAAATATTAACAATAAAAATAGTTTTTGATAATATGTACTCAAACATCCAGTTCGGTACATTTATAAAGGATAGAAGCTGAGATATAACTTTCCCGTAAACGGAAAATATTGCTGAATAGCAGCGCCACCTACAGTCTGATATGCATCCAAAATGAATCAGCATAGTTTTACCTAGTAACCATCTCTTACAGCAAGTTTCGTACATTTATACACTATAGAAGCTTATTGTCCTCCCTAAAATGGGATTAAATTGCAATTTAACAGCGCCACTTTTTGGCCGATATGCACTCAAACTGAATCAGCAGAGATTTATTTAATATATACATATATGTTTGGTACATTGTAGATGCTGAGCCTTTTCTGAAATGAGAGGAAATAGCAACGCGGAAGCGCTCCCTGTTGGATGATATAGCCCAAAAGCTAATCGGAACCAATTCAAACCAAGGTCCAACCAAATATCAAGTTCGGTTAAATTAAGTCCATTAGTTCATGAAGTACAGTGTTCAAACTCAAAAAGACAGACATTTTCTAAAAATGGTCAAATTGAGATCAGAAAATCTCAAAACGTGTAATAATTTTTTTTTTAATCTTATACTTTCTTCTTTCATAGGCAGAAGATAGAATAATAAATCTTTTTTTTTTTTTTTTTTTTTAAATAAGTAGTCAATTTCAGTTAATTGAAATGCAAAGAAATCTCAAAACGTGTAAATTAAGCAAAAACCGGAAATTGAATTTTTTCTTTATCTTCTACTTTTTTCTTATATATGCAGAATCTAGTAATAAATCCACTTTTACAAAAATAAGTAGTCAGTTTCAGTTAATTGAAATGTAAGGAAATCTCAAAACGTGTAAATTCATCAAAAAACGGAAAACATTTTTTTTTTTTTTTTTTTTTTTTTTTTTTTACCTTATACTTTCTTCTTATATAGGCAAAAGATAGAATAATAAATACACTTTTTTTTTTTCTTTAATAAGTAGTCAATTTTAGTTAATTGAAATGCAAGGAATTCTCAAAACTTGTAAATTCAGCGAAAACCGGAAATTGAATTTTTTTCCGTATCTTCTACTTTTTTCTTATAATATGCAAAATCTAGTAATAAATCCATTTTTATAAAAAATAAGTAGTCAATTTCAGTTAATTGAAATGCAAGGAAATCTCAAAATGTGTAAATTCATGGAAAACCGGAAATCTTTTTTTTTTTTTTTTATCTTGTACTTTCTTCTTATATATGCAGAAGATAGAATAATTAATCTATTTTTTTTTTTAAATAAGTAGTCAATTTCAGTTAGTTGAAATGCAAAGAAATCTCAAAACGTGTAAATTCAGCAAAAACCGGAAATTGAATTTTCTCCTTATCTTCTACTTTTTTCTTATATATGCAGAATCTAGTAATAAATCCACTTTTATAAAAATAAGTAGTCAATTTCAGTTAATTGAAATGTAAGGAAATCTCAAAACGTGTAAATTCATCAAAAACCGGAAAACATTTTTTTTTTTTAATCTTATACTTTCTTCTTATATAGGAAAAAGATAGAATAATAAATCAATTTTTTTTTTTTTTTAAATAAGTAGTCAATTTTAGTTTTAATTGAAATGCAAGGAATTCTCAAAACGTGTAAATTCAGCGAAAACCGGAAATTGAATTTTTTCCCGTATCTTCTACTTTTTTCTTATATATGCAGAATCTAGAAAAAATCCATTTTTATAAAAAATAAGTAGTCAATTTTTGTTAATTGAAATGCAAGGAAATCTCAAAACGTGTAAATTCATCGAAAACCGAAAATCAAATTTTTTTCTGAATCTTATACTTTCTTCTTATATATGCAGTAATAAATCCATTTTTATAGAAGATATAGTAATAAATCCATTTTTTAAATAATAAGTAGTCAATTTGTCTATGTGTATAAAGAACATTTTTTTTAATGTCTTTAATTTTCTGAAGAATCATCATCTGTTTTCCCAATAATGCATCTGTCTGGCAAATCAACGTCTTTTAATTGAACACGCCCATCTTTAATGCTTTGAGGTCAACTGCGTTGTCATTCGCGAGACACCATGGTGCGATTTTATCCCTGCCAAAAGAAAAGATCGCCAAGGTGGTTCTGAAACAATGTATGTTCTGTAAATACGCAACCAGGAAGATGAAGATGCATTAAAAATTAATATATATATATATATATATATATATATATTAAAATATATATTGCTTTCTATGATTGTGTCACGTGTATATGGGGTGGGATGGGGTGGGTGGATTGGAAATGAAGATAGGAGAACTGCTTATTCATTATTTTCCTCCCTAAATAATACTAAGAAAAAAGAGAGGAAAGATGTCTTCAATAGATTAATTGTACAGCCATCGATGTTTCTTTACAATTTTTTGTCTCAGTGAATTGTTTTAGTTCCCCCCCCCCCCCCCCCACACACACACACAAACACACACATACGCTTTTTTTGTTTTCTTTTTAACACAAGAGCAAGCGGAAAAAATTTGGCAAATTTTGGAGGAAAAAAAAAAAAAGAAAACAGATTAAAAATTTTATAAATTAAAAATTTGAGCCAATAAAAAAACTCGACTGATATCAAAATTTGCCGCCCCCAGCGAAGTGCCGCCCGGGGCAGGCTCCCCCTTTGCCCCCCCTACGCTACGCCACTGGATGAGGAGTCCATTAGGTTCACTAATAATCCTTTATTAAGTTAAGATGCAGTCTTGGCCTGAATGTTAGACATCCTGAGCATCATAAGTCCCGTAACTACGCCGAAAGTCGAACCTTCTCCGTAGCGGCACCCCATCGGGCCCGCGGGATTCGTTAGCGAGCTGTTACATGATAAGATTAATATTTACCGTAGATTTCCTAAGCAAGTCAATAACGGGAAAAAGCCACGATTTCACGTGTATCCCAGCTTAAATACAGTCTATTTCGGCAGGAATATTTAGTCCTGCCCTGCTTAATCATTGGCTATTAACTTTATGATTGACAGTCCAGCTCAGACCTGGATCCCCAGGATTAATTAACATGCATTACTTAACCACAAGAAAAGGAAGATTGCACTTATTCAGCACTTTTAATTCTGAAAGTTGTTAAATTTTTCTGATTTTCGCGTTATGAAGTCTTCTGCCGTAAAACAAAGTTTAAAGGCGCACTTACGAATTATTAGCGATTTCTAGATTTTAAAATAGTGTTTTAATTATTTAAATTTAACTATTTTTTATTCCTTTCATATATATGAGAATGACTTGTCAATTTTTGTAGGCTTAAACCACTCTTTCAGTTGTTCATGTCTCTTTAAAAGGATAAACAAAAATTCTATTTGTAGATGTTTTAGTCAATTTAGAGAATTTATCCTCCAGAAATGTTATGAAATAAGAGTATTCAATGTTTATTACCATGTTTTTATTAACTTCTATTCTTGTTTGTTTGTGTGTTTGTTCGGTACAAATCTTGCAATCGAATTTTAACTAACTTCCCTACTAGATAGACATTTGAAACTTTCACAGTAGCTCAGAACCCGGTAACAACACAATACTTCAAAGTCCGATTTTTGAATAGTTTTCTTATAATTAATTAAAATATGAAAATAATAACATCCTAATATGGTTACAATAGCCGTTAAAACATTAGCTATAATTTAATTGTTGCCAAAAAGAATTTACGAGTTCATTTTCTTTCGGCATAAAAATAAATACATTTAATTAAACGGGAGCGTTAAAAAATTGTAAAAAGTTAAATTATGCATCTGGCAAAAATGGACGTCATTATCACTTTAAAGATTTTCTACACATTGATAAAGTGCTAATGTAGTTCATGATGCAAATATATGTTGTTCTGAAAGGATTAATATTTTATTTTTAAAACCAACTCTTTTTTTTATTATTCAAATTTCTCGTGACTCTTTAACCAATCACTTTAGAACGTTCATCTTTGGAATATCGATAATAAGGATTTTCTTGGCAAATTTGGCACCAAATCCATTATCTATCTAGTGGAGCTTTTAAATGCATTTAAAAGGGAAATTTAAGCTATTTTAACGTGAAAAAGATCCAGAAATGCAGAAATTTGACATTTTATCAACTTAATAAGCCTCTTTCAAAGAATTTATACAAAAATAAATACAATTATTTACAATTTCGTAACAATATGCATTGATAGCTGATGTAGTCAGTTCTGTAGCAATGATTCAACAGAAAATTTAAAAACATGGTTTATAAAAAGTTTTTTATCTTATAATTATTTTCTAAATTCACTTTGAATCCAACTTATGCTGAACTTTCAAATTATAATTTATGCTTGGGGAAAAAAAAAAAAAACTTGAAAGAGAAGTAAAAGAAATAGATCAAATAATACTTATAGAAATATTTATAATAATTTATAATTATAAGATAGAATCTAAAAACTGAAATACCTTATTTCAACAAACCATTCTTTTACTTATTTACTTCATATTGTGATATTTGTTTTTCATGGCATCTGTTATCCGTGTTTTTATTAACTTATTTTGTCCTCTCACCTTTTTTCACCCAGTGTTTATTCAGTTTTCATATTTATAATTATAAGTTTTTCTCTTTAACTATTATACATTTTTTTAATAAAATGTTTTTCATAATTGGTTATAATATTCATATGTCTTTTTCAATAGAATGCCGATACAAATGCTAATAGATGTGCACCAAGCTATCTTCGGTAAAACTCCTGCTCTTGAACAAGTACAAATGGCCAATAATTTGATGACGGTGTTCTCTGATACAGAACGTAGGTGTCTATTTATATATATTAATGTATCAATATTTTTTTCTGAATTAATTACTAAACTTGAATTTACTGAATAATTTTAAAAGTTTAAAAAAAAGGGGAGTATTTTTCTAGCAAGTGAATTGTTGAAATATATATATATATATATATAATAAAGATGATCTATTAAGCATAGTAGAAGCCAAGCAACAGATACAAGATCACTGAAACACCAATGACCAACAAGACAAAAAAAAAAAAAAAAAAATCACCAGTGGACGAAATACACCAATGCAAAGAAACCAGATTCACCAATTAACAGCCTGCAAAACAAACGAATCAATAAAGTAAAACAACAAATCTTAACTTAAAACCATAAACTTATCAAAATTAATGAAAAAACAACCCAAGAAACACAAGATAGGAAGAAGGAGGCAGGCGGCAAGACTTGTGACTTGCCTGTGGGGTTACACTAGTTTTATGCCGGCAACACTCCCCCAGCCTGCCACAACCAGAACAGGAACCATATGGATTTAAAAATGCAAATTTCAAAGCAGATGAACAACAATGAAACCACGAAGCCACAATGAAATTCACCGATTGATCACATTGTGTTTAACAGTATAATTAGAACATTAAATAAGTTGACCACTCAAAAAGGAAAAAACTGAAATTTTAATGGAAAATGAAAGTATGCATAGTAATACAAAGCAAATGCAACAAGCCTTCTACTTTTTTTTTTTTTTTTTTTTTAATTTAATTTCACAAACCCACCCAACCATCCAGCCTTACAACACCACCCCACCTCCGTAATCAAACATCTGCCCGCCCAACCGCCACCTTTTTTATTGTCTTTTATTATTTTATAATTTTTTTGTTGATATACACAAAAGTGTACACAGTTTTTTTTTTTTTTTTTGTACTGACAGAGACATGGTTATGGATATACAATAGAAAATACAAAGTTTTTAGGAAAACCCATTTTAGCAGTGGCTGTGATCAGTTTATTAATATTCTTGTTTTTAAACTTTGCAGAGCATAAATTATTAATTCGAAATAAATGGTTAATGATGCTGTTTCTAAATACCGAAAGATGCAGACATGAATTAAAATGTGTAAATAAGTTTACATTAAAACAAAAATCTTGCCGTTTGTCATAGATATCTGTGTAAAGTTTATTACCATCGATGATTATTTTGAGATCTAAAAAGTTAATAGATTGATTAGTCAGAGTATTTTGAGTTAGCTTTAAATTAGGTGGATAATTGAAGGAAAAACCATTTTGTGAGTTCTTGTTGAGATAAAATACAATAATATCATCGATGTAACGATAAAATCGAACATCATCATTGCAAATTTGCTTTTCATAATAATAAAGATAGAGATCTGCCAAAATACTGGAGCTACAACCTCCTTGTGGAATGCCTAAATGTTGCAAATAGATATCGTTGTTGTGGAAGATATAATTATTATGGATAACAAAGTTAAGAAGTGTTTTAAATTTTCTTTAAAATTGTAAGGAAGATTAATTTCAGCTTTATATTCTTGAAAAAGACTGTAAATGATATTACTAAGATCTGATAACTCAATATTATTGAAAAGATCTTGAAAGTCAAATGTCATAATATTGTCTATTGAATCGAGCGATTTGATGTATTGAATTAATTGAAAGCTATTTTTAAGACAGTGTAAATTATCAACTTTGCAAGTACATTTGTAAATTTGCTTTAGAATATCCAGTAGAGCTTTATTAGCATTGTTGTTATAAGTGTTACACCCAACAGTGACAGTGCGAAATTTAATTGGAGATTTGTGAAACTTAGGGATGAGAACTATATAAGGATAATTAAAGTTATTGAAGGGAAGTTGAAGTAGTTTATAGTAATTATGTATTTTTCGGTTATTAATTATAAGGTTGTTATTAGTTAAACTGAAGATGTTACTATTATTGATTGAAGAGTTTAAAATAGAGAGATAGTAGGATTTACAAATAATGGCATAATTATTAGGTGATTTGTCAACATAAGTGATCACAAAGTCATCCTGTAGTGATTTGATTGAGTTAAGAAGTACAGATTTTTTAAATAACACCAGATTTGAAGAATTGATAAATAATGCATTTTTGATTTTTTGTAACACTAAAACTTTCCATTGAGTGAAGTAGGCAATAGGTTTATTATGAGTAATAGATATTTTATAAATAAATAAATCTAGGTCATAAGAAAACTGTTGTAAGATTTGTGGAATGCTAGTTTTAACTGGAAGTCTAAACTTGGTGCCAAATTTCATGAATTTTTTTAATTGATAATTGTCAATAATATTGAGATTACCTGTGATAATGTGTCCATGGTCTCTGTCAATAAATTTTGAGAAAGAAGGATCATTGCATTTACAGGTTACAGTGTTAGTAAAAGAGGTAGACTTAGATACAGAATTATAATTGAATATCTTTCTTCCAAGAGGAAGAGGATATTTGAAGGTACGAGATAGATTTAAATCTTTAATCGGAAACATACATTCTTTGTCATTAATGATAGACGCAATGTTAATACTGTTCAATATTTGATTTGTAAAATTCACAATTAATTGAGTATTTGTTTTAAATTTGTTGGGCTTTTTATTAATTTTTAAATTAAATTGTTTGATTTTGTACATTATAATATCATAAAAAATGTCTGAAAAATGTTTATTATAGGATTGGCTTTGAAAGACATTCAGAAAGTTTACTAAGTATTTCTTTTTAATTGCAAAAATAAATTTTCGAATAATGTTATATATATATATATATATATATATATATATGAAAGCCTTTAAATATGTTATTTGAGTTAAAAATACTGCTTTTTTACTTTCCGAACATACATATGTAAGGTAAGTATTGTAATCATGACAGAAATTAGACTTTGAGATTTTGGTGTATCAATATATTGTGAGATCCCCAGAGTTAATTGTTGCTATTTTTACAATAATGTATATATACGTGTGTGCAGGGCCCGACTATGCTTTTTGAAGACCCGAGGCACTAATGCAATTTAGAGGCTCCCTCACCCTGCTCTAAAGGACCCATTCTCAAAAACAAAAATAAATAAATAAAAATGGTGCATTTTTAAAAATGTTCCTTCAATTACGAGTATATCTTCTATTTCTCCATTTATTTTAGCAACCTTTAACAAAATCATTAGTTTTATGTTCAAGACAAAGGAAAAACTGAAGCACATTGGTCAGCCAATGTTTAGGAAATTAGTCACAAAATTTAATAATTGTTTAAGCTCTCTAATAAAATATAGAAAGAAAATATAATCAATTTTTGTTTTTAATTGACATATAATGAAAAAATTTGTACTATTACTTCTCAATTTTTGGAAATGAGGCCCACTAAATTTGGATGCCCTGTGCCTGTGCCATAATCTGGCCCTGTGTGTGTGTGTATGTATGTGAGTGAATATGTTAGCGTAGATGCCAACTTTTTAGTTTTTGGCAGAAGTTTTCTGGTTTTAAGTTAATCTTTCAACTTCTAATTTTTAATTGATTTCTTCCGATTTTAAAGCAATTGCAAATATTGTTCATTAATGAAAATAAACCCCATTAACAATAGGTGATCAAATGCTCCACGGAAGCCTTCATATTCCCAATTTGTCTCTGTGCACAAAATAAATGTCAGTATTCATCTTAAACTAACTTTATGAGATTTTGGAACCTATAAAGATACATAATTGTTCAATATTTTGCACTTAATATAATTTTTTGCCCTCCCCCCCTATCTTCAATTAGCGATTGCCAATTAAACGGCCTGCATAAACTATTTGTTTCCCAATTTTTCTCCATTCATAACATAAATGTCAATATTCATTTTAAACTTGTTTTCTTACATTTAAAAACCTATAAAGATGTAGAATTGTTTAGTAATTAATTTTTTTCTCCTCCCCTCCTTCCTCCATCTCCAGCTAGCAATTGATCAAACAACTTCCGATGCTCAAGCTTAATCTACAAAAAAGGACCAATGTTCGTAATAAAATTGTTTTGTTAGATTCTGGAACTAATAAAACAATGAAAGTGCTCAGAAATATTAATTTATTTTGAAATATGTATTTATTTTTTGGTTTTAATACTGAATTTATTGAATCTATCCCCCCCCCCCCCCCCACCGCCCCAATAAATTTAAAATACATACTATATCACCAAACATAGGCCTTATGCAAGATACATATTATCAGTAGCAGAAAATGTAAGATGGAAATGTATAATGTGGATTGCAATACATTAATATGATTTTTTTTTCCCCTCTTGTTATATTACAAACCTTTTAAGGAAATGTTTAAGAATATTATTATATTATTACTTTATTAAAGTTTAAACTTGCTATATAATATATTTTGCATTAAAAATAAAATTTATCTTAAAATAATTTAAAAACATAGTCGTTTTTAAATTTTCTTATTTCGAAGTAGAAATCCTCCCTTTTTCTTCCTTTTTTTTAAAGTTGCAAGGTTGGCAGCTATGTGATAGTGTAAATGCTTTGTTTGAATGAGCTGAAAATTTATATTATAGGTCATCATAGCATAAATTGTATAGATTTTGGTGAATCTGGTGTTTATAGTTTTTTTTTCAAGGACACAAAGAAAAATTTCTTATGATAGTTTATGGGCTGAAATTATTTAAAATGTGGTAACGTCTAAATGCTACATTCGATTGAGCTGAAAATGTATATAAATACATGATCGCCATTGCACGGAATGTATAGATTTTGGTGTATCTAGAACTTAAAGATTTTTACAAGGATGTAATGAATAATTCTTTATCATTATGACCTATGGGCTCAAATTGTTTGAAGTGCAATAGCTTAGGCATTATTAAGTTGTACTTAATAAGGCCTAGAGGTATAAAACTTATATCTCAGTGAAGTATATTGGCTAAATATTTTCTCTGGGGGTATAAAGCTTGAACACTTTTTGATAATGCTAAAATCACATGTTTCACTGATTTTCTATTTATCTCATTTCATTTATATCACTGAACATTTGCCTGATTTAAAGAAAAAGTTGTAGGAAACGTTCAATTATTAATGTGGTTTGTAAATGCAATGTTTGCATTTAAAGTGTCTGACATGCTTAATTTCACTGAAATGTATGAGATCTAACCAGGGCTTGCGCTGACCTTTTGGAAAGTGGGGTCCAAAGACCCCATCACTTTAAAAAATATGGGTCCAGTTTTTGAAAAATGGGGACAATTTTTTCGAAAACCAATAAATAAAAAATAAATAACATTTTTGTTTTTGGACAGGTAACTTCTAATTATTTTCCATAAACACAAAGTTTTTCGCGATTTCTTTTTTAATTTTAAAGTTATGTATTTAAAAAAAAAAAAAAAAAAAAAAAAAGGTTTAACCTGATGCTTTATATTTTCCATTCTAAGCTTATGTGTCATATAAGTGCACATCTCCAAAACTTGGTACAACCTTGTGTAAAATCATTTTCGAAACGAGCTTTTTAACAAATTGTGCAACAAAATATTTTGTCAGTTATTCCAGCTGAGAGAATTAATTTTAACATTTTAAAGAAAAAAAATAGTTTTGTTACATAAGCTAATAAAAATATATATATATGGTTTCTGGGGAACCGTGATTTAAAAAATAATTTGTCCTTATTATTAAAATTGGGGTCAATGGTGCGCTATAGCGCATCATCACAAGCCCTGGATCTAAGATACTTTTTATATCTTTGCAGTTCTGATATTTCATCTGGTATTGTATATACCTTGTCTTGATGTTTTATAATTCAGTATCTAACGTTAAAACTTAATGAAACATGCAAACATCTTCTGCATGTAAAAATACTATTGTTTTCATATTATTGCATTATTACGAATAAATTTATTTATTAGATGATAATATTCTTAAAAATATAGCATATAATAATGTATATTTCCTCTTTCATCTCTTTCAGGATATGATGAGATTATTAGTTACTTAAAGCAAAATATAAGGGTGAGTTTTAATCCAATTTAAAGTAGCTTTGTTTAGTTGTATGTGAGTGATAATTTTATTAACTAATATTGGCCAAAATATCACTGAAGCATGTCTAAATGATACTAAAAATTTTTACATGTTTGTCTTTATATAAATAAGACCATTCAGTGTAAAAGAGTATTAAAAATCATTTAAGGTAGCTTTGTTAATTATTCTCACTTTAAAACATAGAAAATTCACCTTTAATGCCAAAATTGAAAGTTAAATCTTAAGCATAACTAACCTTTGGTTCGACTTAATTGGAAAGTTTTTTGTTACATGAGAATGGAGAGTGTAAAATGTTTTGTATCTAGAAAGTTGTTTGCATTTCTTGGTACTGTCAAAGTCATTGTACAATCATCAAAGACAGTAGCATCAGATTTATAGTGTTTCTTAACATAAATAAGATATGTTTCATAAACATTTCAGTAAGTTTAATATTTTACTTCATAGTTGTTATTTTAATTACATGCAACAAGTGGCCACCATCAATGATATTGGTTCACATTGTAATATACCCTCTCGTATCAATAATATCCTCAACACATTCAAAAATTTCAAACAATATTAATTTAATATTCTTTCTCTTCCCACTATTGTTAAACAATGATAAACTGTTTGGTGCAATACTATGTTTAAAGAAAACTGATAGGCTCACCTCTTTTTTTCAAAAGCATTTGTTAGTACAAAATCAAACTGTGGACCCATTGTGTCCTGCTCATTCGCTAGCTGCTTTGCTTTGTGTACCAATCTCTGTTGTAAATGATTAGGTGTTGGACTCATTGCCAGTTATACCACTTATGAAGGGTATACAAATATAATGAAATTGTCTTTTAGTTGCATTATTATCAGGTATTTGAAGCATTGCAATGCTTTTGTAATTTCAAATTGTGATATTTTATTTTATTACTTTTATTTTTTTTTATAACCAGTATGCCTTTACACAGGGGTAATTGTGTTCAGAGGCTACCCTTGATTTCAAGATTTTTAATATATATATATATATGTAATGATAAAGGGGATGTCTGTACTGTTAAAAGGGTCTGTAAGTTAAATGGGATGGTATTTCAGGGATGTAAACATCTTAGGAAGGATGTGGTTTTTAGGTCCTTTATTAAGTTCAAGGACATTAGGTATCCTGAGTGGATATTCACAATTAGTCCTGGAAACAGTCATGTGGCAGTACCGGTGATCGATAATCTGCCATAAAGACGGACCCTGAATTGCCGCGAGTTTAGTTAGCAAGTATTACATGATGCCATAAGATTTAACATAAGTTTATTAAAGAACGTAACATACAAAAAAGGCGCGAGTTCTCATGAGTTCTCACTTAAATACTGCTTATTTTGGTGCAAACCTCTAAACTCCTCCGGTGATTTCTCACTGAACAGTTAACTGAGTTAGTTCCCGCCTACACTTTATCATTACTGGATATCTGGGGTTAAGTATCTGCATTGTTTTACCACTAAAACTGAAGATTGCGTAAGACAAATTAATTTTTATTCTAAAAGTGATTTTTATTCTCAAATCTGAGTCCCGCATTATGACATACTCCCCATACCTTTTCCTAAAAAGCAGGAACATTCGCCGGATATAAAAATCAGCCGCTTTGGCTGAGAACAAATGTGATTTTAATAAGCGGCGGGAAGTGTATATATATATTAAAAATTGAAGCATATATGGTAATGGTAAATATGTTATTAATCTCTTATATTAAAATCTTGATTAGTACCCATTTAACGATCTTATAATGATAATAAAGAATTGCATATTTTATGTACATTATCAAGAATTATTGCTTTTATTGTGTATAGTGATTCTTATATGAAGTTAAATTGATGTATCCCCCCTCCCCGCTTTTGTAACTATAGACCTTTTTTCTGACCTATTAAGAGTCATATAAACAAGGATCATTCTATTTCTACTACATTTGAAAAGCAATAAGTAAATTAGCTAATATTTTTCTCATGCATATAGTTATAATTAGATTAGCCTTTAATTATATATTAATACATGTATTTTTATTTTTTCTAGTACATTCCTGAACATGAATATACAGCTTTGATGGAAAAAGCTGTTTTAGGTAATTTTGCATTGAAAATAAACTGTTGTTATTTTTAAGTTTTAGTTGTATGCAGCTATTTAATTAATTCAGTCTTTGATTTATTGAAACAAAAATTTTAATAGATGATTTAAAATATACCATGAAGAAATATACTATGAATACCGGAAATAGTCCATAAAAGTTAGATAAAATGCAATATATAAAAATATATTGCAAAATAATTTAATGTTTTTTTATAAATTGCGTAGAGCGCTCAAAAATAGGTAAAATACGAAACTCAGAAATTTCAGCAGTGACCAGTAAAAGCAGTTTTTTTACTACTCACTTTTTTTTTAACCAGCTTCTACATTTATTTTTTTATTTTATTTATTTATTTTTTTTTTTATATTAAACACAAGGGTATGTTTTAAAAAAAATTTCAAAGATTGGTAGCATATAAAATTAAACAATCCAAATATATATACTAAGGGTACTTTAAGGTTAAAATCCTAAAGATTACAAACTTTTGGGGAAAATATTTTTCCTTTTCTTCTAATTATTAAAACTATATTGTGCACATTTTTACTTATGCAAAGATGAAAGATTATCATACGAAATATTACTTATCATATTAAAGCAGTTACTAAAAATTTGGTAATTTTTATTCATTTACTTTTTTTTTTCGTAGTGATCCCTTTCATCTTTGCAAGAATAAAATAAAAAGTTAATATAAATTATGATGTTTGCAAGCTTTATCTCGAAAAATTTGACATATTTTATGATAAAAACAAGAAATACCATGAAAATGCATTTTTTATAATAAATTTATTTAAAATTTGGTCTAAGTGAGACTACCATGTTTAAGGAAAAAATGTTCTGGAAATTCTAAAGGAAATAGAAAATGGCAATTGGTAGATAAATTTTCATGTAGTTACCCTATGGCGACTGTTTATAGAGCAGGGGCCACTGTACAGATAGAGAAAGGAAAGACGATAAACATTGGAAGGAAAAGATAAAAGGAAAGATGTGGGGGGGGGGGGTCAAATGTAAATATATTCAGTAAGAAATACAATAAAAACTGAACATATGAGGAATGGCATTGGATATCGATTGAATGTCAGAGGAAGTAAGATTAAATCTTTTAAAACACATTTTGCCTTTTCAACCTTTTATAATATGTTTTTTTTTTTTTTTCTGTATTGTATTTTACAAAACTTTTGTTATAATTTTCTGTTTGTTATTTATCACAAAATTGTATTTTCTATTTATCTGTTTTTTTTTTTTTTTTTTTTTTTTTTATTATGTAAGTTTATTTTCTTTATTATGCATTTCATTCTGTGTATGTATTTGCTTATTTATTTTTTATATCCCATTCAATTTCTACTTTTACATAATTTTTTTTCCCTTCTTTTATTATATGTGTTACATTTGGAATGTTTTAATTATGTTTACTTCTCCATCATGTTTTCAAAAATCAAATATCACTGCATGAAATTTCATTTTTGTTTAATTTTCATCAAAAATTGGGAGAGGGTTTCTAATTTTATTCAGTTTAAATGTGTCTGTTAGAATTTAAAAAATTTATATAGATAGTGTGAAAAATTACACTTAAATAATTTAAGAATCAGATTAATTGTCATAGACAAAATAAGGTAAGAAATTCTGCTTACCTTTTAGTCCATCTGATGTTCATTGTCTAAAGCCCCAGTCATCTAGTTTGGCTGTCAAAAGCTAATAGTCTTTTAAAAAGAACTTTGACTCATTAATGTGGAATAAATAATTCTATTTGACAAAACCAGGGGTGTTTGTGTTCAGGGTTTACCCCTGATTTCAGGGTTTTTACTCTAACCCATTTGCATTTTTTATTTCCTATAAAGTTATTTTTTGTTTTCATTGGTGGTTCATTTGTCATTCTGGTGATATGTAAATGAAATGCAAAAAGATTGAGGGCTTATGGCCTAAATAGCTTGAGTATTATTTGATATTTTGGGGTTTTTTTTAATTTGAGGCTCTAATTTTCAGGGTTTTTTTTACCTTTGAGTCACAATCACCCCTGCAAAACCTAGTTTTGTTCTTCAATTTACTTATTTTAATAATAAAACACAATCACAGGTAATAACACTAACATAAAAGTCACTCAAAGTATGCAATGTATGCATTTTTCGTAACTAACAAGGAGAGCTCATGACATGAAAAATTCAGGTCGGGTCAAAATTGTGCCGAATTGTAGTCTCACAACATATTAAAGCAGTGGCATGCACTATTCAAACAATCTTCAGAAAAAATCCTTTAAAGTTTCAGTAATTCTTGAGTACAAGTTCTTTTGCAAAAGAGTCAATGCTCCAGTCGTGTACTTGGTAGAGTAAGCATCTATCACACAGATGACCCGGGTTTGATGCTACCTATGAGAATTTCTTTTATCTTCTTTAATTATTTATTTAACCTAAACATTTTATTTTATTTTTACTTCCTTTTATAAATCAATTCAAAATTTGAAAATTTTAATAAAGAATAATTATTTAATTTTCTTGTATAATAATAATAAAAATGTGGGTTTTAAATTTTTCTATGTATAATTTTCTATAACTTAAAAAATAGATTTTAACTTTATTTTAATTATAAAATAAAGTAAAACTAAATAAAGTAAAACTAAATAAACTTAAAAAAAAAATTATTTATCTAAACATTTTATTTTATTTTAGGTCTATTTATAACAATGCTAAACTTTATTTTTCAAATTACAGAAAATAAAAATTATTAAATAGAAAAAATGATTTTAATTATACACATATATAACTACTATCCAAACAAATTAAATAATTATTTTTCCAATCAATACAGCTCTTGAAAAAATATAGTATAAGATTCTGATGCTATTAAATTATTACAGGCAAACAAATGTTCAAAATGTACGACAACATCTTTAAATGTGGTTTTTAAATGTTAATCAACATATGTTTTCCTTCCACAATTACTTGTTTTTATCCTTCTATACACAAAATAAAAGTTCAGCTGCTTTTTAATATTAACAAGCTAAAAGCACTTACATAATTCATACACATTAAAACAGGGTTGTCACGCTACCTGGAGAATCTGGAATAGTCGGGGAATTTGAAAATTGACTATAAAAGTCGGGGAATTTAAATATTTTAGCCAGAATCTGGAAAAGTCAGGGAATTTCATACAGTGATTGACAAAAGAAAAAAAAAATGTGCCAATGCACGGTCATTTTTCGTTTTTTTTCCCTAGCTTCTGCCATTTTTTTAAAACACCGTCACCCTTCTTTTGTGCTCATGTAAGAAATTTCATATCTCGCTTATAAGTTACAAATGCTATCACTATATGCAACTTTTGTCATACGTAAACTTTATGTTTTGAAGTGGTACCATAATTATATTGCCCTCAACACAGTCAATGCTTAATATACGGTTAGATTGAAATTTTTTTTAGAATACACCTGGAAAACCTGGAAAAATTAGGGAATTTCATTCTCCTGTTTGAGTGGCAACCCTGTTAAAATCAAATCAGGAAGTTCAAACCAAAATTTAAGTACACCTGCTAATTATTTTACACTTTGGTTTATTTTTTAATTATTTAAATTTGTCAGTTATTTCTTTATTTTTATATTTTTTATTCAATGTTTTGTTTCTATATTTATTTTATTTGATTGTTTTATTTATTTACTTTTTTTGCTATTAAAGCTGCTGCAGTAAAGCGGTTGTAAGGATGGATGATTGTGAAACTTAATCTTTTGAATAATAATTAAATCTAAAAATTTAATAAACAGTAATTATTGAATTAAAAAATATATATGTAGGTTATATAATTATTTTTTTCTGTTTGTAATATTTATAGTTTTCTATAACTTAAAAAAAAATAAATTAGCTTTGTTTTAATTATAAAGTAAAAATAAAATAATGTTTAAATAAATAAATAATTATAAAAAGGGTTCTCTTTATTTTTACTTTATTTTATAGTTAAGACAGAGCTAAATTTTATTTTTTAACTTATAGAAAATTATAAATATTACAAGTAAATATTATATATGAAAGGATAAAATAAGCAAGATTTTAAATTAGTATTTAAATTAATATTAAGTGATAACTTAATATTAATATCTCAGAATAAATCTTAATTTTAAGAACAATTTTATGGGAATTCTATTTGAGTGCCCAGGTAAGGTTGTTTTCTCATCAGAGCTTCATAGCGCGGGAATCTGACTTCAGAATAAGTTTCGTAATAAAAATTATGCAATAGTCAGAATAAACTGTAAAGCATTGCAAAATAATAAATCCTGGATGCCCGGGTCAACCAATCGTAAAAGGTAGGCGGATTTTAGATTAGCTAATTATCCAATAAGCATTCATAAGAATAGTCTCAGTTCCCGCCGAAATATGCAGTATAAAAACGGGAGCACGCGAAAACTCGTGGCTTTTTACGACCATCACTTGTCTAGTAAATTCACGTCAACTAATATTCCATCATGTAATAGTCGTACTAGCTAAGCTTGCGCGGCCCTTCGGGGTTCGCCGAAAGGTCCGACCATCGGCACCGTTTTACCGGGATATACCGCTCCGGATGTCTTCGTACCGGCCCATGACTGCATCATCATATATTGCCACTACCTTTAGAACTGAATAAAGGATATTCGTTGCTCAAATGGACTCCTACTTTCTTATATAAGATGTCTGGACTTCTATTTCACTATGATAAGAGGATCGTTGCACCATTTACGTGTAAACCAACGGACTTCATCATTCATTTTAATATTAATATTCAATAATATATTACAGAAGTCGGCAGGTATGTACACCTAGTGTATGGAAACCCAAGAAAAAATAAAGCAATACCTGCTTTGTGGAAACCCTAGAAAGAAGAAATCATTAGTGATGGATTATTACTTATTTCTGAAAGCTAACTCAATCGAAACTTTGATGTGTTGGAGAGCGATGAGATCCAGAGATCGTAGATATTAAGACTTTTCGATGCAAGCAAGAAATCTATATTTCTGAACATTAAATCTAGAGAAAGATGATATTGAGATTATATTTCGTAGCTGTCATTATTTGCTGATGCAAGCCAAAGATTTTTCAATACGCGAGATAAACAATGAACAATGTGCTTCCTCCCACTACTGTAAAGACCCAGTGCCTGCGGTAACGGTAATACTAAATTCCTGTGACTAAATCCCTGCATACTGCTGAAGGAGAAAAAAAATAAGAACTCGCCTCTCCCTTTTCACGAGAGATTGAGAGAGAATTTCCGCGCCGCGCTGAAAGGATGAATGAATTGCCGTAATAGAGATTGTGATCCAGAGTCATGAGAGAAATCAAAACTCTTTTCTTATAACTTAAGGGAATAATTACATCGGTTAAAAGCAGCAGCAGAAACAAGAGGGAAAAGCGATGGACTCTGTTATTTATCATTGAAGAAGAAAAAAAAAAAAATAGTTATTGCTGTTTATCGTCAAACGTAAAATCGAAAATAATCTCCGTATTGATCTGAAAAACCGCACTCGTGAAATAAGAGTTTTCTTTACTTAGATTCGAACATCTGCTTCAAAGTGATGCATAGACAAGTAGACTATGAAGTGGTGATGGTGACCCACTTTTTCGCTTCTACAATGAAAAAAAAAAAAACAGATGGCCAAAGAATAACTACTGCCGTCGATCAACGAACTGAGTGACAAATTTTCAAGGTTAATCAACTAAAATGATTCAAAAGAGAAGAAAAAAAGAAAAAGTAGTAGAACGATTCATAAATTGTCGTGAGGCTTTTCTTTCTTCTATTTGTTAATACAGTGATAAAAAAGTAGATAGAAAATTTCATTTTTATGTGTGTGTGTGGTTTTTTTTTTTGTTTTTTTGGTGAGAGCAAATGATTCGCGAATAGTTTTATTTGTTTTGACAGATGAAGCTCGAGGTAAGAGAATATTTTTGATTTCATTCCAATAGCAGAAGATTTTAATACCGTAAGTTATAAAAAATGTTAATGATAATAATCATAATGATGATACTTTCAATTTATTTATTTATTTTTTAACAATTTAAAAAAAAAAAAAAAAATTAAAATTTATTATTTTAATGAAAGTTAATTGTTAGTATTGATTTTTAATTTTCTGAATTATTGTTTTAAGGTTTTGGTATTTATTAAATGTTGAATTTATTGGAAAATAATACTAATAATGATAACTTCTTGAAATGTTGGCATAAGAAAAAAAAAAAAAAAAAAAAAGAATTTTATTAATTTCGTATATTAACTTAATATCAAATTGTAATAAGTTTTATTTGCTGCAATATATCTCTATAACATGTTATTTTTACAGAAAATTTAATTTTAAAAATATCAACTGACATTTCAGAATCAATTTATTTGATTATTTGTTTTCATTTTAATTTGTTTATGAAATTTTTGCATTTCATTTGATTTTTGGTATAGTGCACGATATCAATGATTGCTTTGAAAGGTTGAATTTCAATTTTAATAAGGATCAATACATAACAATTTAACTTACATTTTATTATTGAGCAAACAATAATAATACTAAATAAATAAATAAGTATTTTATGGGTGTCTTATAATTTGGGGACCTTTAAGTTTTACCTGAACAGTTGTAAATAAAAATAAATGGTCAAGTATGACAAATAGTTTTATAGTATAATGCCAATGATTTTTCAAGAGTAATAATTTTAATATACCCTGTTTATCTTTTCCTTTGATTTTTTAAATTTTTGTTGCATAATTCTTTTGCCTATTACTTGTTGAATGTGGTTAGTATTATATTTGAATCTTTTTGAATGTGTCGCTGCATAAAATGACACTGATTTAATTATAATATAAAACGTTTCGTACTTTTACCTTTATATTCAAATATTCTTATATTTCTGGATGCTCTTATTGTAACAGATTTTATACTTACTTAATAATCGGGAATGAACTATTTTATAATAAGGTTACTATAAGAGTTTTTGTTTTCAGTTAAAATCTTGCATGTTTAAAATTTTTGCTCTTGCAAAATATTTTTTATATTAAGGTGTACATTTTATATTGTTTATTTTTTTTTTATGTGTCAGGCTTTTTATTAGGAATATTCCATATATCTAGTGACTTTATATAATTTTAAAATTCATTAGATATCATATTTTATACATTTTCGCATTTCATACACATGCAGAAATACCCATGTTAGATATTGCTCATAAGTTTTAATGAAAATATTTTAACAGAGTATCTACAGTCATTGTTTTCAAAATTCACAGGACCAATATTGCGTTGGTACAATCCAGTCTCATCATGAGCATTGCTAACTAAAAGTTGCATCATATTCATCACACATTACTTATCATTTAGAAAACATTATTTTATTTTTTATCTCAACACGAGTCCAAGCATCAATTTTACCGAGACAACAATATGAGTACTAAATATTTCTGAGGTATTTTTGGCATGGAACCGGTCGCAATACATTAAATTGCTCTGATCAACTGGATATCCTGATCAGAGTATAAACAATCCTACAGCCTTGAAACCTCATAAACATAAACTAAATTGATACTCATAAAATTAAGTCTCCGGGAAAAGATGTCATTTAAAAAAAAAAAAAAAAAAAAAAAAAAAAAAAATTATTATTATCATTCGCAATTCGACATAAGGAAAATTCAACAAAATTGCAGTGTTAAATAATTGTTGGAGTTGTTTCAGGCAAAATTGTGGTAAAAGCCATGAAAACTTCACAATTAAATAAAATACTCATTGTTACATTTCTCCCAATATGTCCGGGCCAAGCGCTCTCAACTCACACTCATTTACAAATTCGTCCTGTGAAATAAACAAAAAGTCACCTGACTCATTAGCATTCAAATAAAATGACTGTAGTTAAACCAAACTATTAACTTGTATATTAGTGTAAATATTTTTTTTTCTCTCTTCCCTTGTGTATAGAAGTAGTAATTAATAGTAAATTTTTATGTTTTGTTTATTTATTATAAGATGTCAGAGGGAATTCTAAATTTTAAAAGGTTAAGTTAGGGACTTTAAAAGTCACTGAGCAAGACTTTCGATGCTCAGTCACTAAATTAATGTCGGGCTTTAATCTTGTCCAAATATAAAGTACTTACCAAGATCCCTGGTCACGGGGGGTATCCAATCGTTGAAGCCACTGCAGAATTTGAAAATCTGGAGACGCTATCTGAAAATTGGATACTCACCTGCAGACCTATGATATAAATTCTTTTTTATTTATTTTTTTTTTCTTTCCTATTTTATATGTTGATATTTTCTAATATAATATTTTTCAGGTTTCAAGTTGAGTTTTAATTGTACAATTTAACATATACTAAGTTTTCCAAACAAACAAAAAAAAAAAAAAAAAACTGTCTAGTGTTTTTATACTTTCATATACTATTATTCATTTTATTCATATTACATATTTAGTCTCTTTATTGTATTTCTATGTTAATAATGTCACAAGTATACTAGAAGAAATATTTAGGTGTCGTCATAGTGCAGTGTTGCTAGATACCAGGACTTGAATACATTGTGGCCTACAGGTTCTGTTAAAATAAAAGTCATATTTATTATGTTGTATAAATTTTCATATTTTAATGTTTTAAATTTTTGTGTACTTTAGGTGTCATGATGTTATATTGTTTGTATACCATATTTACATAAATTTTTCAGGTACAACAGTACAAAAGTTTTCTATGTTAATCGTGAAAGTCTTGTGTATCTTCTGTCCAGTCGTTTTCATAACATTTGTTTGTATTCGTCAGAAACTGTATTAATATTTTGTATTTATCATGTACAGGCCAAAGACATCCTGAGTTGGTTAAATTTTAATGCAGCCAAATTTAAGATTTTATAAGCTAAATTTTTATTTTTATTTATTTATTTTTTTTTAGAAGTTTTCTCGTGACAATACCAATAATGATTCTATAATAAAAATTTTTCAGACAAAATTTTCTAAAAAATAAAATTTTCCAGTTTTAAATAAATTTTCCATTTTTAAATAAATTTTCCAAAAAAGTTAAATTTTATAACTTGTCAAATTTTCCATTTTAAGTTAAACTTTCTCCTGGAGTATCTTCTACTTCTGAGGGACTTCCCACAAATTTGCAGGCAAATATGGGGGAGCGTCGGCTTGGAGGGGGGGGGGATATGAAAGGATAAAATAAGCAAGATTTTAAATTAGTATTTAAATTAATATTAAGTGATAACTTAATATTAATATCTCAGAATAAATCTTAATTTTAAGAACAATTTTATGGGAATTCTATTTGAGTGCCCAGGTAAGGTTGTTTTCTCATCAGAGCTTCATAGCACGGGAATCTGACTTCAGAATAAGTTTCGTAATAAAAATTATGCAATAGTCAGAATAAACTGTAAAGCATTGCAAAATAATAAATCCTGGATGCCCGGGTCAACCAATCGTAAAAGGTAGGCGGATTTTAGATTAGCTAATTATCCAATAAGCATTCATAAGAATAGTCTCAGTTCCCGCCGAAATATGCAGTATAAAAACGGGAGCACGCGAAAACTCGTGGCTTTTTACGACCATCACTTGTCTAGTAAATTCACGTCAACTAATATTCCATCATGTAATAGTCGTACTAGCTAAGCTCGCGCGGCCCTTCGGGGTTCGCCGAAAGGTCCGACCATCGGCACCGTTTTACCGGGATATACCGCTCCGGATGTCTTCGTACCGGCCCATGACTGCATCATCATATATTGCCACTACCTTTAGAACTGAATAAAGGATATTCGTTGCTCAAATGGACTCCTACTTTCTTATATAAGATGTCTGGACTTCTATTTCACTATGATAAGAGGATCGTTGCACCATTTACGTGTAAACCAACGGACTTCATCCTTCATTTTAATATTATTTAATTATATATTACATATATAAATATTACATATATTATAAATATTACATATAAATATTATAAATAAATAATATATTAAATAAAAAATATAAAAGCTGCATTTTTTTTTTTTTTTTTTTTTATTAAAAAATATATAAAAAATTATTATTTATTAAAATTTTTAAATTTTGAATTGAATTGTAAAATAAAGTAAAAATAAAATGTTTAGATAAAATAAGTAATTAAAGAAAAAAGAAAAGAATTCCCGTAAGCAGCATCAAACCCATGTCATCCGCGTGCTATCAAGCAAGTCACTGAGTGCTAACTTGTTTGGGAAATTACTTGTACTTAAGGATTACTGAAGCTTTAAAGGCTTTTTTCTCAAGATTTTGTGGCTAGTGTGCGTTACTGCTTTAATATGTTGTTACTTTCATAATATACTACAATTCTGTACTGATCTGAATTTTCTATGTCATGACTTTTCCTTGTAATTTTACTTTAGTTATCTAAAATTCTCAAAATTTCTAAGTTTAATCTTCTCATATATGTTCATGTCATATTTCACTTTTTCCTCTGTGTTTAAGATTCATAATCTTAATCATATCAATAAAGTTCTACAAGTTCCAAAGCAAAGGATAGAGTTTTTTATTCTGTGAGTTCTGTTCAATGCATGTCCCACATATATTGGGTTGTTCGGAAAGTTTGTGCCAATCTTGAAGAAAAATTGAAATTCAATACAACTAAATTTTGGTATACATTTATTAAATTATATAGATGCCATTATGTTCTACAACCTTTCCCCATCTTTCAGGTAACTTAAAAGTTCCATCCTCCCAGAACCTCTCAGGTTTTTCAGCAGAAAACTTTTCTATATGATTTTTATCTCGACCAAAGAATTGTAATGATCGAAATAAATGAAAATCTGAGGGCATGAGGTCTGGTAAATATGGTGGATGAGGTAAAGCATCCCAATAGAGCTTCAGCAACAAAATTTTTTTCAAATATGCCTTAAGTACTGACTTTAAGAATATGTGCACATGTCATTTGTTTTCAATCATTCTGATATATTCAGACCTGTCCTTATGCCACCTAATAAAAATCGACACGAACTTTCTAGATGATCCAAAATATACTGTCAACAAACTGCTGCAGTTTCTTCTTACAGACAAATCTCAATAACAATACAATACAGTTAAAAATTTGATTCTTCTAAAATTGATTCAGAGTTAATTCTTTCCATTTTGGACAGATCTTATCTAACAATGTTTTCTTCAAGATGAAATAATAAAACAAAAAATCTAGATAAATCCAGGCATTTATTAAATCAGGTCTCGCAGTTAACAGATTTAAGTGTAATTTTACATAGTTTTAATAACATTTAAAATTTTTGTTGTTTTTATTCATGATGCAGCATTAAGCTAGTGTAATTATACATCTATAACAGATAATATTTTTCCCGTCCAAGGCTTTAAGAGATATGAGTTATTTGTTAATGTTTATCTCATCTATTGCTAAAATATTTATACCTATAAATACTTAATGCTTTATACACATTTTGTTCATTTATTTATTTTATTTAGGTCCGCCTCCTCTTGTAATGGTGAAAAGGCTTACTTCTGAGGAAGTGAATCATGCAGTAAATTAGTTTATTATTTTTTAATTTTTTTAGTATGCTTAGTAATAATTAACTAGCTTTTTACATGCAGAACATTTGCATGACTTACATACCTAATTTGATTTTCAGGAAAATTTCAGTTTTTTATTTTCAATAAAAGATATTTAAATCTTTGTTATTTGCATTGTAATTTCAATTTTAGAAAATATTTTTGTTGTTGTTGTTGCTAAAGGTAAAAATTCTTAGAATTAAATTATTGTTATATTAACAATAAAATATTTCCTAAAGTTTGGTGGAATTAAATTACCAATTTTAATTTTAGGAAATAATTTTTTCCACTGCTAAGTTAAAAATTTTTAGAATTAAATTATTGTTACATTAATAATCAAATATTTCCTAAAATTTGACGGAATTAAATTACCATATTACCATACATAACAGTAATTCCATCATAGTTAATAAATGTATCTACAAAATGAATAAAGAAATAAAAATAAATATTATTTTGTCTATTTATAATGAATGAAAAATTTTAAAAACTATATCATTTTGGCTTTAAAACATTTGTATGTTAATAGGATGATTTTGATTTTGGTTAATAGATGACGCCGTCACCGCCCTGCTGAATAGTCAGCAAATAATAGCGAGGCTTAACTGTTTTTAAATTTTTCTAAATATGAGCTTTTGAGCCTATGTTTCAGCTCAAAAAAGTTAATATTTCTTCAATATCTTTAAAAAAATCTACATTTCAAGTGTATTAGATTAAATTTTTGCAGACGAATTTTTGATTTAAACAGTCCGATCTGGATTCACCAATTAGGTAGCACATTACATCATTATCGTATCATATCGTTTCGATAAAAATTTAATTGTAAATGGTCCACATTAGAGAAATATTATGTAGATTTTGTATATTTAATTGTAATATAGTGTCACTGCTTGTACAATATTTATCAAAGATTATTACTAAATTAACTCATCATTTTTATTATAGCTCAGTATTAGGGATCCAGATAGAAAGCCAAGGGCCAGAAAGGAAAGTGCTGAGTCTAAATTATTAAAAATCAAAGAAAAAGCAGCAAAAATGAATGAAAATGAAGGTAAAAACAATTTTATTCTTATTATCGACAAAAATTATTATCAAAAGAAAAATACAAATAATGGTTTTCTTAAACTTTAGAAATTTTATAAGATAATAGTTGTTATTATTATTTTTTCAATAATTAAAAATAGAGTTTGAAAATTATACATTTTATCTGTCAATCATTTATGCTTTTTTTGTTTTATTACTTTATTGTATAGAATAAAAAAAAAAGCATTTTAAAAACAATTTACAAAACAGATGTTTTATCTTTCATAACTAAAAAATGGTCGACCCTAGAATGTTAAAAATTTGTATTTGATACTGTTATAACATCTAATTGTACACCTCCAATTTCAGCCTTTGTATGATCTTTCACTTTGGAGGAACACTGCAGTATGATGTCTGTATGTGCATATGCAGGAGCATTCCATCGTTAAGGTCCACTGAGACCCAGTGCCACTTTTTTTTTCTTGATTAAGAAACAAATAATATTCATAGATGTTTTTATTTTGTCTATATGTTGATATATATGTATACACTAAGTAATGTTTTCAATCTAATTTTCTTTTATTCTTTTTCTCTTAATTGTCTATTTCTCAACATGTTCTATTCAAGTATCGTAAATCATTTAATAACTCTTGCTTTCTTATGTATATGGAATGGGCACTTCATAATCTGCCATGCTTGGGATATTTATTAGTTCCCCATCATACTACAGGTATGGGGAACTTACGTAATCATGAAAAATTTCAACCTCGTTTTTTTTTTTTTTTACTTTTTTACATGTTTTGAGGTGTGAGGAATCCGAAAATATCAAAATGGGTATGATGTCCATCTGTAGGGTGTCTGTTAGTTTATTAGTCTGTGTACACGATATCTTTCGAACAAATGATTGCAGAGAGGTCGGACCAGTTTTTAAATATTATTTATGACACTGGCAAGAACCCTATTTATTTGCAACATTCTAATTAAAAAACTTCAGAAATTATTTGAAATTTACGATTTTCTTAATATGGGAGAATAGGGCAAAATTTCACTTAAGCGTGCATGAAAAGAAATATTTTGAGTGTAAAAATGTAAGAACAACTTTTAAATATCAGTTTTGATGCCGGGATGAACATCATTAACTATAAACATGCTACTTTGAAAATTTCGCAAATTATTCAAAATTTACGAATTTCTTAACATGGCAGAATAGGGCAAAATTTCGTATAAACGTCTGTTTTGATAAGTTATTGGAAATTTACGATTTGCTTAACATGGGAGAATAGGGCAAAATTTCATATAAACGTCCATTTTGAGGGACATTTTCATCATAAACATGTCAGAACACTTTTAAAATATCATTTAGGATACTGGCATGAACCTCCCTCACTATGAATTTTTTAATTTCAAAATTTTGTAAGTTGTTTGGAATTTATGATTTACTTAACACAGTAGAATAGGACAAAATCGAGCATAAATGTCTATTTTGAGGATCAAAAATATATCAGACAATTTCAAAATAATATTTGTGATACTTCTTTGAACATCATTGACTACAGAAAAATCTAATAGGAAAATTTCACAAGTTATTCGAAATTTAAGATTTTATCAACATTGCAAAGTTGGACGATATTCCACATAAATATGCATTTTGTAGATTGTTGCATTGGAAATACATAGCTAAAAATACAAAATTAAGCTATGAAATTGACTCCAGTAAAATAAATTAATAGATTAGAATAAGATAAATATATCGAAGTGAACAGTGGGTAGCCTATTAGGTGGGGATTTCTTTCTGTCACTGTGTCAAGTGTTTGGTCAGATTCATTTCTCTTAATATGAATATAATATGTCTTGTACTAGAAATTTTTGAGAACATACATATGATGAGGAACTGAGCAGAGTTCACGTATGCCAATTAGTTTTTATATAGTATTTATTCCAGAACAGGTTCTTTCTACAAGGTTCTCATTAGCGGTAAAAACTAAGTGAGAATTTTTCACTCTTATTCAGAAACAAAGTGAAATTTCTAAAAAGAATGTGAGACAAATGAATACTTAAAAAATAAATAAATAAAATCTGGATTAATATAAATTGCTAATGATGTCTAATTTTTATAGTTCATTGGTATAATTTGAGTTTAATCACATTTAATTGCTTAAATATACTAATTTTTTTTACTGTCAGTCATTGAAATATGCAGATATTACACTGCATGAAAGTTAACTTAAAAAAAAAAAAAGCTTTCAAAACAAGAATATTTATCTAATTCGAGTTTTTCTGGTATTTTACTATAGAATGTATTTTTGCAGCTGATCATCAAAATACGCAATTTTCTTATCCAACTGCTTTGAAAATTTTTTTAAACCATTCAACTTTTGTGAAGGGTCTGTTTAAATTTGCTGATTTTTGTGAAAGGTTTTTTTTCATTTCATGATAGTTGATTTTTATAAATGGCATGTTTTTCAAACCAAAAATTTTAATAAATTGGCTTTAGGAAGAGTACAGAAATTTCTCTCAATGTTAAAATTTTTATGTGAGAAAAAAAAAAAAAAAAAACATGGAAGATTCTTGTGACGTTACTCTGTAAGCACAATCTGGAAGCATAATTTAACTCACCTCTTCAGATTTTTCAAGAAACTCTGCGCAAATGTACCATTCATATAGACTTAGAAAAATAATGAATTTTATTTAGCCAAGTCAATTCTTCTTTGAGTTACAGCTTTGTAAATTTTCAAAAAATTGACTCAAAATTGCAGATTTAATTTTTTTGTAATGCTGTAGAAGATTTTCTAATTGAGCTAGAAGTCTAAGAAAGGTGTCATTTTGTATCATTTTCCATGCCTTTTCCTGGGGATTGTAACATACTATAGGCTAATTAAAATATATATATATAATGATAAATTAATTTTTTAGTTAATTCCATAAATATATAATATTGTAGTAAATCACATGGCAAAATATAAATTTAGGATGATAATGGGTGTTTTGCTAAAATAAATAAAACTGATGCTTGATTTTTCATTAACATCTTTTATTTATCTGAATAACACAATATTGTTCATACTCACACTTTTGTGAAAATAGATATAACCCGAAAAAAGAATACAAATAATAAGTCTAGAGTAAATCTTTTCAATATACTAGTATGTTGTGGCCACCACAAGATGCTCTTTTATATTTTCCTGTATCAATTCACTCAGTACAAGTAATTTATTAAAACTATTATTTATTAAAATTGTCTACCATCATGTATACAGACAATTTTTATCTTAGAGAAAACTAACACCAAATATCTGAAGAAAGTTAGTTTTATTCTCTATAAATAATATCTTAAAAAGGCAGTTGAGATCCTTCCCATTTTTTGGAAAAATTGCAGTATAGCAGCGCCACGTTTTGGCCACTATGCATCCAAATTGAATCAGCATAATAATTCATAATTGACTTCTCACATATCAAGTTTTGTTTAATTATATACAATAGAATGTAAGCTATAGTCTTTCCTTTAAATTGTGGAAATCGCTGTATAGCAGCACCACCTGTTGCGTTATTGGTACCAAAAGTTGATAGGCACTATTTTAGATCAAGGTGTAACTACATATAAATTTATATGCGATTCTGAGCTGTAGTTCCTAAGATATAGCCTTCCCTTAAATTGTGAAAATCGCTGTTAGGCTATTTGTTCTTGAGGTATACTGAAAACACAGACACACAGATTAACTATTAAAAACCAGCTTTCTTAATTCAGGGACCTCAAAACATGGAAATATAACAAAAACTCAGTTTTGAAAATTTGACCCATAAACAATACTTTCTCTGCCATATATATGGTTAAGAGAAAGTAAAAAAGAAATTCTTTGAAAAATTTTCAATATTCTGAATGCTTTCGAGTATTTCTTTGTCAATATTGCTGAAATCTTTTAGAACTAAATTCTGAAAAATATCAAAAACACTAAACTTTTTTTAAGCCATTCTTGAAATTGATAATTCATTTTTAATCACATTTTTAAGTGCAATACATGACAAAAGTATATTTATGGTATAAGCAATATACAGGCAATTACAGTATTAGCCAGGAAAGTTTAATTTTATTGGCTTTGTTAATTGTGAATTCAGTATTGATAGATAATATATATAATTATTTTTCTAGAGACATAATTTTTTTAATTTATTCTCCTATATGTTTCTCATTTTCAATTACTTACTAAATGTGTAAATATTTCCCCCTTTTCTTTATAAAACTATTTTATTCATACTTAGACGAACCAGCTTATGATTTACCTGCTTATATTCTGAAGGGGCCTGGAAGAAAATTAAAGCATTTTCGTTGTAGTAAGTTTTAAAATGTTTTAAAACTGAAATATAGACACTTAGTTTACTTAATTTATTATATCCATTTATTGTAAGTACAACTGTAAAGCTACTATGGCATGTTACTGAATAACTTATTATAATACAATAACATTATATGACATTTTTTATTTTTGTGACAGTATAACTAATTCATCAAAAAGAGAAAAAATTATTTTAAGAGTAAGTGTTATATGTATTGAAATGTGCTAGTTCTGAGTAAGACCCTGCTTAACGCGGGTGATACGTTCCATCAAAGTAGAGCGTAATGCGAAACAGCGTGCGCACAATTTCAGAGAATCCCCATACTGCTGCAAGCAATTTCGGAGAATCCATAGGGAAATAAAAGAGCGCTAAACCGAAACAGCGCTAAATGAAACAGCGTTAAGCGGGGTCTTACTGTAGTACTTTTTTCAGATAATTTCTTCCTGGAGCAGGGTGTCTACTGACATACCAGAAAAAAAATTCATGACCTCAAAAAAAATTTCATGACCTTTTTTATCGACATATAAAACCTTTCTTTTTAAAATGATATACTCTTTTTTTTTTTTTTTAACTAATATACCACCTTTATTTTTAAAATTGTTTAACAACATTTTTTTTTAATTAACAATTTAAATGTTAAGTGAAAAAAATGAAGAAAAAAAATATACCTTTTTTTTTTTTTTAAGCAGCAAAAGTTAGAATGCTTGTAGATTTGCATATAAGAGAATTTTGTTTTTTAAAGATATAAATGACCATACTAGGATTATAATCAGGCTTACATATTTGCTTGCACTACTAAATCATAGTAACTCGAAAATTGACCCAAAATCGCAATAGGTTTTTTTAATGACTCACACCCAACCCAAAATCTAAATAAAAATTAATAATTCATCTAAAAATCATGCAATTTAAGTTATAAAGTAAATTTTTATTGCTATACAACTGGTAAATAATTTAACAATATTAAAAATAATTACTAATGCACTAAGTCGAAAGTTTTAGAATCTAAAAAATGGATTAATAATAATTTTTAACAATTTTTGTGTGTTGTGTACTTCAAATATATAAAATGGGTTTCACGTTTAGAGTTTGTAGTTTATTATTTAATGCTTATATTCTTAATAATAACAAATTTATGTTTCTTTGTTAATAGCTTTTGTCTGATATTTTTGTTCACTTTACTATAATAATATGGGTACGCATATTTATAATCGTGGACATATATATAGTACGTTTGCATCAGTTATAATTATATTAAACAAACTTTTGCTTATTGTTGTAAAATTGTTCTTAAGTTCACCCAACTCGTAGGGAAAAAAAATCAGTTAACCCAACCCATACTGCAAGAGAAAAAAATTATTCTACCCGACCTGTGAAATTGGGTTACCTGACTCGATGCAGGACTCAAACTGACGGCCAAATTTCATGACTTTCATGACCCATTGCTGATTTTCATGACCTAGTAGCCTAGTAGACACCCTGTGGAAGAAAAGCTATTCATTTAATAAATATACTTTTATGCTTTAAAAAAATGTGGTGCGGCACTCACACGACTTTCTCTCCCCCTACATTCCAATATTAAGGATACATATTGTAGATTAAGGGGAGCGCTTTATGTAAATCTACATTAAAAAAAAAATTCAAATTAAGTTTAAAAAGCAATTTTATTTAATGAATAAATCTATGTGTATTGGGAGGGAAGTGGGGGATCTACCGCTTCTCTCAATCCCTCATTTGAATATCAAAGTTTAATTACTGAGAATTTTATTATAAAAGCTAGAATGTTTTATTTTTTGTGTACATATTTCTCTGCACTGAATATTTCATTATTAATTGTAGCAAAAAGTTTTAATTTCCCTCCTAGATTCACATCAATAGGGTTCAAATGTAAATATCACTAATAGTTACTGAACATTTAAGTAAATATAAGGTTCCTATAAACCTTTAAAGTGCTTAGAAACTCCTTACTTTCTAATATTCTGTAATAAGGACCCTTAAAATCCTTATTTTTTACCCAAGTCCTTGAGTTTTAAGGTCAGCATAACATTCTTTTTTTTTTTTTTTTTTTTTTTTTTTGAGGTGGGGGGGGGGGGGGGAGAGAAAGAAAAGCAAACATTCATACAAATCAAGTATGGCAGCTAACTGGCAGCTCCCTTCTTTCTGATTGGATATTGGAGCTGTGTTTTTCAGAAATAAAAGCAGCAAAAGAATAAGTAGTCAAGAGAATTGGACATGATATGATTTTCATCAAACAGGAAATATGGTATGTTGGAAGTGGAGGTATTGCAGTTGGAGTCTATAATTGACTTGGTAGAAATAGCTGAAGCAACAAAATGTATCAATTATTAGCTAAGTTCAATAATTGTAGAAAAACTGCTAAAGGAAAAAAAAAATAATTAGATTTTTTTCCCTATCTAAAGAAATTAAGGAAAAAATTAATATTTTTTAATATTAAAAATAAGATTTTTTAATTATTATTATTATTATTATTTTTTTTTTTTTTCCAAATAATTGTAGAAAAACTGCTTAAAAAAAAAAAAAAAAAAAGATGAACAACTAATAAATTTTTTATTCTTATTATCTGTTAAATGTTTTTTATTCTGCAATATGTTTTTAAATATTTTAATATTTTTTATGTAAAAAAAAAAAAAAAAAAAAAAAAAAAAAAAACTTGTAAAATTTTAATTCCATAATTGGTTTTGAGGTAAATGTAAGTATCCGCACATGTTATTTTTCGTAAACTTTAGAAAAGCCTAAAAAATCCCCCCTCCTCCTTTTTTTAATGCAAAGTCTGTATGAATCCTGAAAGATATAATGTCTATAAAAGGAATTATTAAGATTTTTTATGGAATTCTGTTCATGGAAATTATTCAGGTATTTATGAAATGCCATTCATTAAAAAAGATGGTTTAAGGAATTATTCTGTATAGAATTGTTATGGCAAACAGGAAATTCAAACTTAGGAAGAAGGAGCACATTGCAGGTATTAAATATAATAACAATAATTAACCCCAAAAGAACTATTCAAATAAATATTAAGAAAAGTAAATTGATTTACCAGTCTAAGTTTTATTATCCAGGAAACTGTATTATCTTTTTAATGAAACAACTTCATTTAATTCAAAATACAGTTAGAGTTACTTTGAAAACACAAATGAATTTATTTAGAATCTATAGATGATATTCAAGTAGAAACTATAAAAAAGTGAAAGCTTTCACGATTTTTAGTAGTCTTAAAAAAAAAAAAAAAAGTGCTATAGTATTGAAATATATATAGACAATTTTAACTTTTGTACTGCATCTTTTAACAAATATACAATATATTAAAATATAATATATTTTCATTCTGTAATATGTTTTTTAATTTTTGGATATTTTTAAAGTAAAAAAAAAAACATAATTAAGGAGACTTATTACCTTATGTTGTAAAATTTTAATTCCATATATGTACCTAAGTATCCACAATAATATAATATGATAAAAAAATATTTTTTTCTATGTTTAGTTGTTGAAAATGTAAAAAAAGCCAGTGAGAAAGAATTAAATTTACTTCACCGTCTTCTGTATGGCCGAGAGGAATTGGTAAGTTTGTCTTGTGAAGATTATATTACGTTTGTTTTGCATTAATTTTCTTTTAAGCATTTACATTTTACATAGTTCATCAGGAGAAAAAAAAATTCTCCACACCTTTTTTTTTTTTAATGCAAAAATTACATATTTAAAAAAGGATGAAATATTAAAAGAAGAGTCTCACAAAAAATTATTTATTCAAGTAAAGAAAAGTATTGGTCTAGTATATGAAATTGTTTTTAACTATTATTTTTTTTATAATAATTATTATGGCTTTTTTGTGAGAAATCACTGTTTACTTTATTGATTAATAATTTTTACTTTTACAGAATGCAGAGTTTAAACTCTTTTTAAAAGTATATTTTCATTTTTTAAAAATTCATTATGATTTCTTAGTTTATTATTATTATTACAATGCTCTATTATTTGTAGATTGATGTATGTAGAAGAAACATTTTGGAATTCAGCGGTTTCCTTGAATGTCAGCATGAATTTATCTTCAATGTTCATCAAACTCTTATGAGGTATATATGTTTATTATATTTACTTTCACTCTTTTATATTCCATTTTCATTTTATTTTAAAAATAAAATCTTACATTTTTGCACTGATATTTGGAAAAATATGTGTATGCAAAGGGGAAAACAAAATTCTTCTGTGGCTTTAAGTAAAATATTCGCTAATAATGATAAATAATAATAAAATGAAATGAAATAATAAAATAAATAAATAAAATGATTTGTACCCTTTAAGCTATGTGCTGACATCTCTTCAAATTTTAAAAATATCTTTCTTGAATGGATTAATTGGAAGGGGGGGGGGGGGGAGATAGTTATTAATAAGATCTATTAGTTTGGAAAATGGTATTTAAATTTCTTGCAAAAAATAAAACAAAAGATTTAAAAATTCTTTGAATAGATCTGGATATTGTTATGTGAAAAAGTTTATTACAAAAAAAAATTAAATATTTCTTACATATACCTGAAAATGTTATTATAATTTATCATATATATGATGCACAGTTAAATGTACTGTCATGTAGTTGTAATTTTAATTATATATCTATGGGAAATGCTTGTGAGGATACAAGTCAGTTAAAGACTTTTTGATGCACCTTATATGAATACATAATGTTAGGAATGATAATTTGTGGGTTTTGCTTTTTAAGGTTTGGAACGTCGCACAATGGGGGTTGCTGCTCATTGTTAGTTTCATTATATTATCTTTGTGTATTACAGAGATGAGGTTCTTCAGACTTTAGTCGGAATTTCAGACTTTTCTTAAAAATGTAATTTTCAGGCTTTTTTATTTCAAAATAATATTCTTATTTTTGTTTAATTTTCTTTATTTAACATGTTCTTGAGCAATTAGTTTTCATATATTATCATATTTGCTTGTGGAAATTATGATTTCTTTTATCTGTTTCTTCTTTTATTGCAAACAATAAATTATCTTTGAGTATTGCACATATTTTCAGACTTTTTGTCCATTTCCCACTCTCATCCCTGGTATTATTAAAATAATGAGTATGATATAACTAATATAATAAAAGGAAAATCAGACCATTTTTATGAATATTTTGTTTATTTATATTCAATACATCTTAAAATTTGGAATTTTGTTATTAGGTTAGATGGATCAGAAATACTCAAACTGTGTAAAATTCTTTGTCTTCGTGCGACCACAAATTCAAGAAAACGCAAAATAATAAAAGTCATGCAATATTTAAAAAAACCTTTTGATCCCCGAAAAATTAAAGGTAGGTAACATAATTTCTATGTAAATAAAGCTTTTTTGTTGTATATTTTTTTGTTATGTTTGAACATTTTGATTCTCATTATTTATTTGATGTTAGTTTTTTTTTCTTCTTCTTCTAAAAATATGTAAAATGATAGCTTCACTATGCGATATGCATGTAGTATAGGCAATATACAGGGACACCCAAAATTAAGCTAAATGTTATTTTCTATTAAATCTAATTGGTGGAAGTGCTTTGCTACATTTTACTATGTTGACGAACACTGCTCTGTAAGGATAATTAATTTTTTATACCAATTATAAACAAAATATTTTTTTAGTTCTATTTTAAATTCTGGTGTTTTGTATAACATCACATTTGGAGGTGCCTGAATGTGAAAGTATAATTTTTAGCAGTTGATCTGTACTTATACAGCATAATTTAAAAACAAATGATTACAGGAAATTGAGATTTGGTATTTGGGGATTCGTATTAGGTTGCCACTTGAAAAGTCTGATTAAGATTGACATGTTTAGATGCACATTAATTATTTTATTTTAAAAATAGATTGATCTTTATTATCTTATTGATCTTACATACAACTTAATCATCAATCTGTCTTTTTAGTATTGAAATGCAGGGTAAGAGAAAGTCGTGTAAGTGGCACACCAGATTATTTTTCATTTAATTAATTCATTGAAAAGGAAATTTTTATTTATTTAGTTTTTTTTTTTTTAATGTATTTATTGAAAAAACTGGTAATATAGTAGAAAGAATTAAACTGATTAAAATTTAAGTTTAATTAAAATTCATTTTATTATTATTATTATTTTGCTTATCTAATTAATTCATTTGAAAGGAATATTTTCTCTTTTTTTTATTTTTTATTTACTGTATTAATCAGAATCAAATGGCAATATAGTAGAAAGAGCGAGAGCTATAAAATACATGGAGCCAAAACTGAAATGTTTAATAAATGCTGATGTACAGCCATATTTATAATCATATTTCTGGAATAAAAGCAGCTTTGGTCGTCCGATAAATACCCAAATTGAAGTGCCCAGGAAAGATGCTACAGTGAGCCGCGAGTACACGCCGTGAGGTTAAGAATGACTTTAAAGAATATTTTTTTTCTTATGATAAAATAAATAAATAAATAAATAAAAAATAGTGATTTAAATTTTTGGAAGATTCATTTAATTATAGCGACCAACAAAGCCTACTAGTATTAAATAAATGCAAACTTCTGACCGAAATACACTTACTGAATCTCACAAGTTTTTTTTATGTTACTTATGGTGGTGCAGATTATTTTTTAATGCCAAAATAGTTTTCGCAAATTGACAGAAAAAAATCTGCTACTGGGGTAACAAGGAATTCAAAAATTTTGACAATTGAATTTTTTTAAAAACTTTCTACTAAATATGATATATATATATACATTAGATGTCTCTGGCCACATTCCCAAAGAATATTGGTACCATAATAATTCTTATACATTAATATAATTTGATGTAATCAGATTTAAAAAAAAAAATTGACAACATGCGTAGGTGACATAATTATTAATGGCCAAAAAGAAAACACACGGATATATGTAGCAACCTTTTAATTGTAGAGGTGGAGGACCAACTGACAAATTTAATTTTTAAAATGTGTTTATTTGGGAAAAGTAGGTCCACAAACCTAAAATCATGAACACGTGGTTCTGATTCATCAATCGGTCTGCAGTGGCAACAAATGAAATCTTCCCACATGGGGGAGGGAAGAACCACAGATACTCCAGACAAGAGCACCACAGGAAGCAAATCTTACAGGGTGTGCCTCAGCCAGGAATGAATGATTGTAAGAAGATGCTTGCAAAATGATATAATTTGAAGTTTAGATTTAAAGAAGAGGTAATGTACTCACATCATCATAGGCTTTCAGAATGTAGTCCCCTAGTCTAATTGTATAATTCTATACAAGGCTGAAATAAACATATGGGTTTTGAGAAACTGCATTGTTCATTTAATACAGACCCTAACTACTTTAATCTTTGTTTATATATGAAATGTTATAAAAAGAATTATTGTTTTAGATTGGAATTCTTATTCAAAATTAGAAATCATCATTAATACTTAAATTTGTCTCAAACTACAGCATTTTATAATTAGAAAGTCATAAAAGATCAAAGTTTCAAATTGAATAATGGTGAATAAAAGCAACCTACAACTGGAGATTTATGAATGCATAGTTATTATCCTGGATAATTATTTAGAAAGATTGGGTTAAAGCCCAGTGAATCAATCAAAAATAAATAAAAAATTATAATTTACATAAACATGCCTTTACACTTGATAGGAATTATTAGAAAAATAAATAAAATCCCACATAATTGTGGCAAGCGAATGAGCTCTTTGATTATCACAGCTATTTAACTAATCAATTGTGCTTGTGAATTCTAATATGTAAGAACTGAGGTTTTTTAGGTTATTCAGTCAATTAATTGGCCAGGATGCAATTATCCCTGGTATCAATAGAGATGTGTTCATTCAACAAACATATCATATTCATAATCTCTATGCCTGCTTATACCACAGCATATATATGTGTTTTTACTGAAAAAGTGAAAAAATATAATCGGATGCAGTTAGTAACATGCAAAAATAAGCAATATATATATATTAATTTTATTTATGAATTAGTATGCAGTTTGAATACTGCTTATTCCTTAAAAAAGAAAAAAAAAAAAAAGTTGTAACTGGAGTATTTTTTTTTTTTTTTTTTAACAGTTCCAAACTTTAGACAGAAGATATTTCCTAAAAATCCTGTGCAATCGACTTTTCCTGCTTCAATTCATTCTACTTTTGAATCTAGTAAGTAAAATATCATACATTCTGCTTGAAATATTTTTTTTTTTTTTTTTTCAACTTATTGAATCTTAATAATTAATATTTATATATTTTATTTTTAATGAAAGTTTCTACTAAGTTGGTATGGACAAGAAATTTAATGCATATATATTGTTTCTCTCTCTCTCTCTCTCTCTTTTTCAATATTAATAATAATAATAAATAAATAAATGAATAAATAATAATATTTAGAGCAATAAAATATTGAAGGTATTTGGATGGAGAGAGAATAATAGATATTAATAAAATGACTGGATGATAGAAATCTTAGTGTTAAGAAATTGTAACAAAAAATAGAATTGGATCTTATTTATAGTGAATCAAAAGTTTATAAAGGTGAATTGTATATGTTTGATCGTATTTTTTCCTAAATTGTCAATTTCAACAATATACAGTACTGGAAGAAACTACTATGAGACCTCCATTTATTATTTTCTTTTGTAAATTAAATTTAAACTTTTACATAAAATGTAAGAGTTTAAAAAAGGTAAAATTGGAATTTTACAGTCATTTGCAAAAGTTTAAGACCACCCATAGAAAAATCAGATTTAATGGATTTCCGCAAAAACAACATGCATATTTTACATATAACAGAACAAAATAGACTGCACATGGTTATTTACTGTAATTAAAGTCAGTATTTTGTAGAACCTCCTTTGTTTTTAATAACTTGTGCAATCTTCTTAGGCATGCTATAAATAAGAGACTTGCAGTAAGCTTTAGAAATGTCTGTGCACCAGACATGCTTTATTTCTTTGTCAAGTGCCGTAGCCGTGGATGGTTGCATTTTGGCCACTTTATTTTTCAGAATGCACTACAGAATTCCTATTGGATTCAAATCTGAGCTGTTACCTGGCCAGTGAAGCACTTTAATTTTCGGTGCCCTCAGATATTTCTTGACAATCTTCACCCTGTGACAGGGAGCCCCTTGCATGAAAATTAAATATTTATTAACACACATGTTAAGCTTCAACTTCTCATGTGACAAATTAAGGTACTGCTTTCCTTCATAGTGATTTTAGCTGGCACAAAATACAGATTAGCAGTACCGGACACAGACTTTGCACCCCATATCACTTGGCTAGGAGGATGTTTCACAGTTTGAATCATATATCTTGCATCATATCTTTTTCCCCTAGGGTGGTGAACACTTGCAGAATGTGCAGAAAATTTCTGCGCACTTGACTCATCCGAAAATTAGATCCTACTCTGCTGCTGTACTGTCCAATTCTGATATTGTCTGGCAAAAGTCAGTCATTTCTTTTCCATACTTGGAGTTAGTCGAGGTTTCCTTGCAAGGTTATAGGATGATAAACCAAAATCTTTGGCCAAATGTCCTGAAATAGTACTCAAACTGACGTTGGTGCCTTTTGTAGCCGGAGAATGTCTAATCGTATTGCAGGAGGTTCTTGAATCTCGTACGACCATCCTTCTTATCACATGATCATCACGTGCACTCGCTTTTCTAGGGCAACCGCTTCTCTTAAGGTCCACAAATTTTCCTGAATTTTTAAATTTGCGAATAGCTTGATGAGCAGCTGTCTTGCTCACATTTACCCTCAAACTTATTTGATGCTCAGAAAATCCAATTTTATGCAGGATCAATATTTCTGACATTTTTGTAACAGTAAATAAAGGTTTTTTTTTACCCATTACGATAATTACACAACAGCACTGCCTGCAACAAAATCTAATAAACAACTGGCGATAAACGTGCCGACCACCTTTATTTATAGCAGTAGAATGTGTCTGATGTAATCAGCACGAGATGACACAATAATCTGCGCAAATGATGTAATGTGTTAAAATACTGAAAATTGGTTACTGGTCTCACACTTTTGCAAATGACTGTAAATAATTTTAAAACAGATATAAGGGAAAATGTGTGATGTAAAGAAATTTGAAAAGGCTTTGAGATTTGCTTTAAAAGCAATTTTTTTTCATAATTTCAGATTTGAATAATTTTGTGTGAGGCAGTTGTGACGAAGTGTAGAAAGATTACTTAGAGCATAGTTTGTCTGTTGAAACACTTAGGAGTACAGGAAATGAAGAAGTGTATTGACTGATATTGAAAAAGGAGAAATCTTGGCATTTTGCCAAGATTTCTCCTAAAAGACAAATTGCTCTTAAGAATTTTTTTTGTAATTTTCTAAAAAAAAAAAAAAAAAAAAAAAAAACTGAAAAATCTCATCTTTGTATATAAATGCAGCTTAATATGCAAATACATCACTGATAATGAAAATAATGGCACATAGCAAAAAATGAAGTCAAATTAATGCAAACATTAGGGAAAAAAAAAGTGGACTGTAAATTCGGCTTACTATGATAAATATATATATATTCAATTATGCAAAATCTATCACTGTTTATGGGAACTTTAGATTTTAGTATGTAGTTAACAATGTTGTGGTGAATTTTATTGAATGATTCAAAATAATAGTGTACGCAAAGCAGAAAATAAAATTAAAAAAAAAAAAAAAAAAGCAAAGTTTTTACTATACTAAAAATACATTTGTACAAAAAAGTTGAAACCACATGTCACCAACACTTATAGAGTCAAATGAACAGCAATTGTGATTATGAAAAGTTGTATATAGCTACAGTACAATTGAATCCTACTGCATGGACACAGAGCATTGGGTTTTATTTTAGACCCCCACATAATAATACACATATCGAATATTGAAATGTAAGGTATTTTCATTTTTATTTTATATAATATATAAATTGTAAAATCTTTCCCTAAAATTTGATAAATTTAAATTACATAATATTTTTCAACAAACCATCGCTGATTTTTCAATGAATCACACTGAATAAATCATTCAGTTGTTTACTCAAAAGAATATCAGTCAAAATGGCCATCACATGCAATTAAAAAAAATCTTTGCAGATAATGTTTCTATTTTCGAAAGATCTTTCCACTTATATAACTTTTGTTAAGATTTCCAAAAAAAAATTTTGCTTCAAATTTTATGACCAAAGATGACTATTTCCTCGTTTCTACTATCTGGTGCAAACATGACAGCATTAATTTTGTACAAGGGAAAATATATGTATCTCTATCTGTGTGTGTGTGTGTGTGTTTGTGTGAGAGAGAACATATCAAGAATGTATCAAAATAGAATCTGTTTAAATTTTCCATTTTGCACGTATTAGATTAGATTTCTTAAAAGATTTAGAGTAATACTTTTTTATTATTGTTAAGGAGTACCAGTTCATCCTTTAAAAATGTGGGATGAACCAGAAAAGGCTGAAAGTGATGATGGAGGTTACAGACTAAGAGATTTTCGAAAAAGTAAGATCCATTTTATATAATTTAAAGATATTTCTAAAACATTACATTTTCTTTTTTTTATTTGAGTAACAATTTACTATTGAGAAAATTCATAAAATTCATACAGTTAGGTCATCTTCATCTATATATTTATATAAAGCTGATTGATTATCTCTCTGGATTTTTAGTTCACTAGGCTGTTCTACAGTGCTCATTCAAATGTTACGAGAATTGGTGCAATTATTAATCAGGACAAAATCTAGCTAATGCCATATTTTTTTAGTTCAATTGGATATTCAGTTTAAAAGATATTAAGTGAAACCCCCATTTTAAAGTTATTAAAAAGAAATAAATATTTGATGCCAAAATAAATGAATGACATACACATTTATTTTTTTGCGAATTAAAATATTTTTAATTTTGCGTGAATAATAATGAAAATTTAAAAAAATCTATGCTACAAAAATTGGTACATTTATTAATCAGGAATTTGCATGTAAATAAATATTTTCATATAGATATTTGGCATCGTCTTTAAATTTTTATTGAATCAAGTACTTTTCTTTTCTACAATAAGACAAAAATTTTTGTTTTTATTGATACTTTATGTATAACTTATGAGGTTCTTTTATGTTCTCATGTTAATTTTAAATAGATATGATTTTATCAAGTATTTTTTTTTTCCTTGTATGACACAGCTTTAGTATTGGACCCCTTTAGCAAAATTTGAAATTTGGCATCAATGTAGCTCGAGGGTGTCTCGGCAAAGTCTTTATTTATGCAATTGCAAGAGCCATTTCAATTCATCGCTAAAATGGCAAAAATAATTTAGTCACCAAAGGCGTCCCATGCTAGAACTGTGCTTTTTTTTTTTTTTTCATTTTACACATTCTTTGCTTAGTCCTTTCATTCATTTCAAAATTCTATGAACACTACTTCAACCTAAGCAATGCTGGTTAGACTTGCCAAAAAATATATATAAATATATTTGTAATGATAGATGTGTGTAAAGATTCTAAAGAATTGTTCTTAAACCTTAATTGCTGAGAATGATGTTAATAGAACAGAATTACCAACAGGTCTAAAACAGGGATAAGTAATTAGAAAAAACACTTTTATTTACTTAAAAATGAAACTTATCGAAAAGTTTGTATCATAAGCAATCTTTTGCTAACAGAGCTTCTTCTTGCAATTTAAATGCATTTTGTAAAACATTGCTAACTTGATGAAGTATTCTTGAATTTACTTAGAAGATTAATGTGAAATTGAGTAAAAAAATCGTACTCATATGTCTGATTATTCTGTGTAAAAAGAAAGCATAAATTATAATAAATTTTAAAATAAAACATTTATCTTGTTTGTATTCATTTGTCTAAGAGTAGTGTGTAAAATTAAGAAGAAATAAACTTTTTTTAATGTCAAAAAAAAACAAAAAAAAAACAGTCAAATGTTTTAATGAAATTTAACACTGTAGGCAAGTAGACAAAGCTCTTTAGTAACATTGTATTGTGATTTTGGATTAAATATTTGCTGAAATATGAGCATTTCTGTAAAAAAAAAATAATTTGAAGTATGCATGCACAGACGATAAATAAAACTTTTTTTTTTTTTTTTTACATAATTTGATAAGGAAATATGTAGGTCAACTCATGTAACAAGCACCATCAAATATCATGAAAAATGAAAAAGATATATATGAAATAGTAAACCGCCTTTCTTAAAATTACCAAGTGATGGTAATAGTGCTGACTCTAGACTAATTTGTCAGGGTACAGCACCTGGCAGCCCTTTTTTAATACTTTTAGCACCCAGTGGCCCTTTTTAACTTATTTTAACACCCAGCAATTTTTCAAATGACTTGATGCCTTTCGATATTTTTCTTTCTCATATGCAGCTTTCTGGGTCTTAGAGTGTTTTTGCAAGAACAAATGTGTATAGCCAACATATATATAAGAAAGAGTAATAACTTACTTTCATCATACATAAAAATTGTAACCAGAAGAGCTGCAAATTAGGCAAATAATGCCTGTTTTGAAAACAGCTTGCCTTTTTTATTGAGTTCCTCTCGATCTCCCTTTTTTTTGTAGAATCAGCACTAGTTAAGGGGGCATATTATTAATTTTTTTAATCATAAATCAGTGAATAATTATAATGAGTTACATTAAAGCTACTAACTTTTTAAATACACTTACATACTTTTACCTTCAGAGGGGACACAAGGAAGTTTTCTTGCTGGAAACCTATCTGCATTAAGACTGTCACATTATTGTATACATTGCTATTTATGTATCCTGTCTTTTTTGAAATATAAAATCAAAGTCAGTAGAGGTCACCAATGTAAAAATGATTACTTGCTATCTGTACCAACAAGATACATATATATATATATATATATATATATATATATATATATTTCTTTTATTTTGAGGGGGGGGTGGAGGGCAATAATTGCTAGATACAAGAGTGATTGGCTACCTCTGATCTTTAAGTGTTTTAATCTAATCCATCCACGTTTTCTTATTTCCTAAAAAGTTATCTTTCATTTTCAATGGTTGTTAATTTGTTATCCAAGTAATATGGGGACAAATCATATATTTTTATCGATTGGCTGATAGAAAATACAAAAAGTTTGAAGATTTCTAGCCTGAATAATTTAAGTATCACTTGGCAGTCTTTAATTTTCAGCTGTTTTACCTTTTCCTTCTGTAAATAGTTTTCAACACTAAATAGGGTATATAAGATATGCTATAAGGGATTGCATTTAACTTACACATTAGACATGGTTCACAAAAATAGAATTTCCAATACATTTTAGTAATATCAGCACTAAAGGCTACAGGAAATGATCAGAATTTCAGCATTGTCAAAGATAGGACTGATATACAATATATCATTTAAAGATTTATTATTACTTTTTATTGAAAACAATGGGCAATTTAATTGTTGAATTATTTTTATTGAATGCTGTAAAATGTGGCTAATAGTAATTTTTATTGTATGCATAATTTCTTTTGCATTTAGTTTTCTGATGTGATTTAAATGCATATACCCATGTATGAATTCAGATTATGCTGAATTTAATATTTTGACATGGAACTTGATTGGCAAACACCTAATGTTTTGTAGGTGAGATAATTTAATATCTAAAAGAAAAAGCATGCTATGTATCTTTCTTCTGCATTTTCGGGAGTCTGTGTAAATAAATGTTCAGCTGAATCATTATCTGGAATTTTAGGTTTTGAATTAAGGAGTTTATTCTGATTCGAAAAATGCTTTAAAAATGTTATTCAAAATATAAAATGTATACTCTTTCCCTTACTTTTTTTTTTTTTTTTTTTTTTTTTTAATAAATGAAATTTAGTAACACAATTTCTAAATTTAAGAAAGTAAATATTGTTTAAATAGAAATAATAAAAATAAAATGTCACATTATGTCCCCCCCCCCCTCTTCCACACTTCTCTCTTTTCGAACAAAAGACTAGGCATAGTGCCTAATATTTATCAATAAAATTCTAAAATATGATTTTTTTTTAGTTTGTTCAAACATCGAGTGTTCTGCTCCTTCTGACTTGACAGAATTAAATGATTTATTGTTTTTGAGACCAGCTGATGTAAGTACTAATCATGTTTATAATATTTATGCTGTACTATTTTTTCAACTGCATTTAATTTGTACACAAGCACAATAATTATTTTTTCAAAGTTATATTAAAATTTACTCTTAATTAAAAGTAAATTATTTTATTTACCAGCTGATAATGCTATGTTATTGTAACATTATTTAAACATATTCAGAATTGCTTAATGCAGTTTTTGTATTAGAATATTTTAGCATCATTATTAACTAGTTAATAAAACTAATATATTTGAAATAATGTATAGTATTCGTAAAGTACTTATCAAGTTTGTTATATCTGTTTACATGCATTTCTGTATCGCTTCATAGTTCTGTATGCAGATTAGGCATTGAATAATAATAATAAAAAAAAAAAAAAAAACACTTTCTTAAAAAAAAAAAAAAAAAAAATCCTAAAATAAAACTATTAGTAAATAAAATTATGTATTCCTTTTTCCAAATTATTTATTTTAACTAGTCTTTGACACATTCTCATGCCTTGCAGTGTTCTTAAAATTTTATGCTCATTTTATTGTTATATTTTCACCACTAATTTAAAACTACACATTTTTACATAATGTTTACACATATAATAAAATATAAAATAAACCTATCTTTACTTCGTAGTCGTTCTAAGATCATTCTGCACCGGGCACCCGGTCCTCTTCGGAGAACGTTAACACTGTGACGGAGACTTAGGCTTCTGGCTGCATCCTTGTTGACTTTTCAACAGGTGGTTCCATGCCCTATTTGGGGCCACTGCGCCGCTTTCGTTACACGTGTCGTCATTGGTGGATATCTCGATGGATTCGCGATACATGGCGTATTGATAGCTATTGTAATCGGATAGTTTAGTAGTTTTATCGAATTCTATCTTGATATCGTTTTCGTTATATGTTTTAGCCAAGGCTGTGTTGAATTTTCCGGTTTTGATGTCATGTTTATGTTCTTTAATTCTTGTTTTTATTTTTCTTTTGGTGACGCCAATGTAGGAACCGGGTTTATTGTTTTGATCTGTATACGGAATTTTATATATACCTGCGGTTTCAAGAGGGGGGATGGGATCTTTGTCACTACGGATTAGTTGAAAAATATTCTTGTTTGGTTTTATAGGAATGTTTATACCGTATTTACTAGCAGTGTTTTTTATTTTATTTGCGGCTCCACGATCGAAAGGGATGGATGAAGTAAATTTAATGGGTTGTTTTTGATAATTCGGTATATGGTCCAGTTTTTTGAGTCTATTTTTGATTAATTTGTTTACGATTTTATTTGGGTATCCTGCTTTTCTTGTTAGACATTTAATAAAATTAAGTTCTTCTAGGTCTTTAGGTTCGTTGCAAATCAAAATGGCGCGATTAGCACCAGGATAATGAAAATTTATTGACTGTTTTTCGTAAAGACATTGACACTGGAAAGGCATTAACTGTACAGAATAATGAAGACATCAATTGTATTTCAAAAATTAGTAATCCTACAATTAAAAATGAGCTGTGAATACACATAATAAACTTCCAGATGTTTTTGAAAATCAAGATAATGGAAATGAATAATTTGAAAACATCAGTTGTTTAAATGTTTAATCAGTTGTTAAACATCTAAAAACATCAGTTTTTTTTTTTTTTTTTCGAATTTCAAAATTATTATATTAAAATTCAGTTATTGCTTTCTTCAAAAATATTAAACATTTAATTAATTGTTCATAAATTGATTGGAGAATTTGATTTTTATATAGTATATACACAGTTCATATTCCTTCTTCTTTTCCATTATGTAAATTTTATCAAAATAAAATTACTCGTTCATATAAAATTTCTTATGGCACCATTTGCACTTTTCAATACACTTATACTGTACAATTAATTCAAATGGTCATCTGGAATCATTATTTTCATATTCATCAAATCTGAGAAAAATTATACTGTTTCTCATTGGTTAATATTTTTAATTGATTTAAATTTTAAAATTTTACTTGACTTATAAATTCTAATACAATTAATATTTTATATATAGTATGTCATTTGCAACCATTATGAAACTAAATTAAATGAAAAAGGCATCATTTGAAAGATTATTTTAGATCTATTTGAAATAGTGGCCCACATTAAGTCGTCCCGATTGTAATAAACATTGTAACGCGAGTCGACTGTATGTTGTTGCTACTATAAAATTTTGTCTTCCAATTCTGCTGGCATTGTTTATACATTTTTAGTTTTTTGTTATATATGCAGAAAATGAAAATGCGCGGGAAAGTACGAATACTCTAAGTAAACATGGCTGAATTCTGATTTTCGAAACTTAGTGAATTAAAAAAGCTGTTTTTGAACTTAAGATTTTTTGAAAGGAAAAATATTAAATTTTAAGCTATTTTAATGAATGATATATCAAATTTAAAGAAATTTAAAAAGAAATCTCATGAAACCAGAAATAAATGGAAATAAAACTTAGAAAATATATTTTAAATAGAAAATATAAACATTGGCCACTGATAAGCAATTTTGGATTTATCTGATTTTAGATTTTCTTTATTTTATTTGTTTGCTTTTTTAGGGATTTCTCTAATTTGTTTTAGAAATTTTACTGAAAGGATATTCAATTAAATTATCATTTTAATCCGGAATTGTTGCAATTATTTATATATTTATCTATTTTCTGAAAAATGCTAATTTTCAAAGAGAAAACGGAATTATTTTAAATCATTAAATCGTGATCAATTTTAATTAAAATATGTAGAGTTTCAAAATTCATTTCAAACAAGAAAGCTTTTTAAATAAAAAAAACCTGAAAACCTATAGTTTAAAATAAAATAGTGTTATGCTAATTAGAGCATAAGATTGCACATATGTGTCTGATCAGAAAATGCATGGATTTTCGGTGTATAACTTCATTGGATGATCTGATCAGAAAATCCACTAACTTTACAGTGGAGAAGAATGATTGAATAATCTGTTTACTGTATCCTTCACACATGCAATGGATAGCTCACATATGATATGACAAATGCAGGATTCATATAATAATTATAGAATGTCTACTGGACAGCTGTGGTTGTATGGGTGTGGGCGGGGGGGGGGGGGGATTGACTTATATACAAGTCCAGTTAAATGTGTATATATAAGGTAATGGAAAATGGAAAAATCCTTTGCCATCATCTTAATATTTTACTATGTTTTCCTAAAAAAATAAACTTATGCTTGCAGGATTTATTTATTTTTGTCACTTTTTTTTATTCAAATTGTCACTTATTTCATTTATTTTGCATCAGTTTCATGGTGGGAACCTTAAAAGTATTTGTTATGTTTAGAACATCTAGAATCCTTTAGAATATATTGGACTAAAATTTGATTTATTAAATGTTTTAAATTAGTTAATTATCCATATATTTGAAAGAGAGAAAGATTGATCTGCTTGAATGTTATAATATTATTAACATTATGCAACAAACTATCATGTCTGTTAAATAAATATTTGAATTTTCAGTATTTATTTTTGATTTTTAAAGACATGTTCAGTTTTCTTTTGATGATTAAGTGTTTAAAAATCTGTATTAATTTCTTATTTAGGAAACTGAAATCCATGATAAAATTTTGAATTTTACTCGGTTTGGATTCTCTGAATCATCTATTCACTATCATTACAGAAAAACGTTAATGTTTTAGTAAGTATTAGTAATTAATGATAGTAAATAATGGTATATCTAAACATAATTTCTATGTTTTCATATTGTTTTGATTCTCCTTATTTTAAATTTACTTTTTTTTTTTTGTTGTTATTTATAATTAATTCATAGTATTTAAATAATAGGGTTTGTGACTCACTCTGCTTTTTTTTACACTACATTAATATAAATATGTTATAGTTTATGGTTAAGGGAACAAGGGATGCTGCAATTAAATATTTTTGTTTTACTTTCTATTGCTTCTCTAATTAAATACAGTTGAAGATCTTTAATCCGTACACCTTGGTTCTAGAACTTGTGCTGATTATAGATTTTTGCAAATTATAGATCAATGATGCCATTTCCTCGCTATATGAATTAGTATAATGTACATAAAACAATAAACTTTATTTAATGAAGCTAGAATTAGAATTGTTTGTTTTTATATAATGTAAAAAAGGTAATAAATATATGAAACAATAAAATTTATTTAATGAAGTAGAAGCAATGTATAGTTTAAACCCTTAAATGAGTATTTCATTAAAAAAAAAAAAAAAAAAAAAATGTACTCCTGCTACTGGACTGTGATTAGCAATATGCACCCAGATACTTGCAATGAGATTAGTTTGATGCAGTTTTTAATGACTGCATTGTAGTTCTCATCCTCAAAACAAATGCTGGTATAATTTTTTCCTTAAGTAGTTTTGTGTATTTTTGAAACACCACCCTAAAAAGAACATTTACATTAATGGTCCTTAAACATCTGTGAAAATACGCAATCTCACCAACACATATGATGTCATTATTTTCAACCAATGAGCAGTGCTGTTACTGGCAGGAGTTAGAAAACTGTACTTGCATGTGTTTTATTTGATCACTAATTGAATATTATTCAGACGATGTTCCGATTTGCTAAAAAAGTATGAAGCAATAAAAGTATAATTATTTTTTTCCCTTTTAAAATTAATTATGTGTATCTAAATTAAATTTTACACTCAAACCACATACTAAAATGAAAAAAAAAAAATAATAATAATAACATCGTATTTTCTCATATACATCCAAAATGTCGGATTTTCATTACTGTAAAATCTTTTGTTTACATTTACAAAGTGAGTGTGGATTACAGACAATTGCAAATTATGGGTATGCAGATTATAGATCCTCAACTGTACTGCCATGAAATCTGTCATTTTTATTCATATAGCAGGTTTTAATTGATAAAAAAAATTGAGATGAAAAGGCTTTTATTATATTATGTGAATAATAATAATACAATATAATGCCCAATTTCAAAATACTTCATGCTAATTCTGTGTTATTTTAATTTAAAGCTCCAATTTTTTTTTTTTTTTTTTGTCTTTTGTATATAACTAAACACAGCGATGCATTAAATTTTTTCTATCTCAATTACAGCATCTGTTACAAACAAAAAAGTTTAAAACTTGAAATCGTCATGAATTTTTTGTCATATGACTGAATTTAAGAGTTCATAATAAATGTAATAATTTCTTGATTTCAAATCCAATGCCCAGTTTTTGTAACAAATACACTGACTAACATTCACACAAATTAACAAGGATCGTTATAAGTAACTAATTATTTACAAAATATAGAACCCAAGGAAAATAAATTTCAAATTTTGAAAATAATAATAATGTGTAAGGAGCCGTAGAATGATATTATAACATTCTAGATATTTTTTTTATTGCATCAATTTTGATAATTTTCATCATACCTTGTCTCCTTAAGAATAAGATATGAGATAATGCATTTGAATATTTCAAATGTACATTTGAGAACAATTTTAAATAATTTTAAAAGCAGTTTTAGTTGATGTACATTTCTTTATGAGAAAGGGAGCTACCACCTCCTCAGTCCCCCGTTTGAGTATTGTAGCTACTTTCATAAAACAGTTATTGAATTTTAAAATTTACTTCTATGTATTCTGAGAATTCACTGTTCTTTGGAACTTATTTTTTTATAATTTTACCTTGCGGTATATTATCTATAAGTTATATTCATAACAAACAGTTTGCTCACACCTTCTATTCCCTTTTGCCGTCCAGACTGTCTTCGTCAATGCACGCAACAGATCCTCTGTTTCACTTAGGATTTTTCAAGGAGAAATTTTTTATTTATTATTATTATTTTTTTTTTTTTCCTCTCCTGGTGCTTCACTCAGGTAATAGCCCTGCTTCCATGTGGTATATTCTCCTGAGACTAATATTCAAAATTAAAAAAAAAAAAAAACTTTGGGCTTTTTTTTTTTCTTCTTTTATGCAAAACTAACTTTATGTTTTTGGCATTTTTTGCGCATTGGTTGTACGCATTGGTTGCGACCAAATGCAGGTACTCTGAAGCACTCACGTTGCCGTTGACGATAACAAACAGTGTCTTTGTTTGACATCCTCCATCGTTCGTACCTCCATCAAAAATGCCAAAAACATAAAGTTAGTTTTGCATAAAAAAAGCAAAAAAATAAAATTAAAAAAAAAAAGCCAAAAGTTTTTTTTTTTTTTTTTTTTGAATATTGGTCTGAGGAGAATATACCCCATGGAAGCAGGGCTATTACCTGAGTGAAGCACCAGGAGAAGGAAAAAAATAAAAATAAATAAATAAATAAAAAATTTCTCCTTGAAAAATTCTAAGTGAAACAGACTTAAATTTAATGCACACATACAAATCTATAATAATAAATGGAAAGGTTTGTCTGTCTGTCTGTCTGTCTGTCTGTCTGTCTGTCTGTCTGTCTGTTCTTTTATACGTTCAGCCCCTATTGAACGCAGAAGTACAAGAATTGACATACGGATGCTCTGGAGCCTTTCCGATGTTTTCCTCGAAACAGAATTTAAAAATCTTAATTAGTTTCGGAGATATTAATTAAAATGCAGACCCATATCGATCGCGAAAATGACCAAAAATCCTTATTGCTTAAAAAGAGGCATTCTATCAGCATTCAGCAGACGATTTTAACGGCTGTCTCTAACAGAAAAAAAACATGTGCAAGTCATTAATGTCACATGATCTTTAACTGGGGTTAAAAATTGCAAATTTCAAAGTGCTTCAAATTTTCTTTTCCGTACACAACACTTAATATACAACCTATTCAGCACAAAACCAACCTGCAGTTAAAATTTCATCAAATTTCATTAATAAACAAAGCAGTTACATTCTAATTGCTTATTAAATTTTATTCTAACACGTAATCTATCTTTCAATAGACGATAGGAGTTTCCATAGCAACAAAATACATTTGAAGGAACTAAAAAATACTTTTTCTTTTTCTTTTTACTTCCATTACCCGACTACCACCGTGGTATATATATAGGTTTTGGGGAAATAAAAAATATTTATTTTTCTTTTTACTTCCATTAATAAAACTACAAAATAATTTCATGAGTAACACATTATTCGAAAGCCTTGTTGATTCGGAATTGAACAGTAGATTACAGAAATTTCTACCGCCAGATATTTTAAAATTTCGATAATTCAAATTCCAATTAAATTATTTTTGATACATCATTCGAAAGATATTTTAAAGTTCTTTTAAATTATCGAAAGTTTTCACCAGATTTACACGCTTTGAGATCTCCTGAATTAGTTTTCTTTTGTATCTCAGCTACTAATTAAAATAATTTCATGAGTAATGCATCATTAGAAAGCTTTTTTAGATTTGGAATTAAACAGTGGAATACAGAAATTTGTACCGCCAGATGGCGCTGTAATATTTAAAAATTTCAAAATTTCAATTTCTAATTATGATTAAATTATTTTTAACACATCATTCGAAAGATATTTTAAAGTTCTTTTAAATTATCGAAAGTTTTCACCAGATATACACGTTTTCAGGTATCCTGAATCAGTTTTCTTTTATATCTCAGTTATAATTTTAAAAAATTTCATAAGTAATACATCATTTGAAAGCTTTGTTGACCTGACACACAATTTAAAGTACTTTTACATTATCGAAAATGGAATTCGAGATTTCGCCCAATTTACACGTTTTGAGGTGTCCTGATTAGGTTTTCTTTTGTATCTCAGCTACTAATTAAAATAATTTTATAAGTAATACATCATTAGAAAGCTTTTTTGATTTGGAATCGAACAGTGGATTACAGAAATTTCTACCGCCAGATGGCACTGTAATATTTTCAAATTTCAATATTTCAATTTCTAATTATGATTAAATTATTTTTAATGCATCATTCGAAATATATTTTAAAGTTCTTTTATATTATCGACAGTTTTCACCAGATTTACACGTTTTGAGGTCTCCTGAATTAGTTTTCTTTTGTATCTCAGCAACTAATTAAAATAATTTCGTAAGTAGTACATCATTAGAAAGATTTTTTGATTTGGAATCGAACAGTGGAATACAGAAATTTGTACCGCCAGATGGCGCTGTAATATTTTAATATTTCAATATTTCAATTTCTAATTATGATTAAATTATTTTTAATGCATCATTCGAAATATATTTTAAAGTTCTTTTAAATTATCGAAAGTTTTCACCAGATTTACACGTTTTGAGGTCTCCTGAATCAGTTTTTTTTTTTTTTGTATCTCAGTTATTAATTAAAAAACGTTCATAAGTAATACATCATTTGAAAGCTTATTTTAGTTGATACACATTTTCAAGTACTTTTACATTATCGAAAAATGGAATTCGAGATTTCACCCGATTTACACGTTTTTAGGTGTCCTGATTAGGTTTTCTTTTGTATCTCATCTACTAATTAAAATAATTTCATGAGTAATACATCATTTGAAAGCTTTGTTAATCTGGAATGGAACAATAGATTACAGAAATTTCTACCGCCAGATGGCGCTGTAATATTTTTAAATTTCATTATTTCATATTCTAATTATGATTAAATTATTTCTAATACATCATTCGAAAGATATTTTAAAGTTCTTTTACATTATCGAAAGTGAAATTCGAGATTTCACCTGATTTACAATTTAAAGTGTCCCGATCAGGTTTTCTTTTGCATCTCAGCTAATTGAGTAAGAATAAGTAACTGGAATGGAACAATAGATTACAGAAATTTCTACCGCCAGATGGCGCTGTAATATTTTTAAATTTAAATATTTCATATTCTAATTATGATTAAATTATTTCTAATACATCATTCGAAAGATATTTTTAAGTTCTTTTACATTATCGAAAGTGGAATTCGAGATTTCACCTGATTTACAATTTAAAGTGTCCTGATCAGGTTTTCTTTTGCATCTCAGCTAATTAAGTAAGACCGTTCAAAATTGGTATATGCAAGTTAATTAGGAGGGGCTGAAACGGTGGGGAAGGAATAGGCGCGCATGGGTTTGGGACCCGGTGCGAGTTTTTACCCGATGATAAAAGATTTTTTTTTAATTTTATTTTCTTAATAATAAAAGTTTGAGTTGAGAAGGAATATGCGTGTACAGCGCACGTATATCCTCAAGCGTGCGCGCGCAGCGCGCATGGGTCTGCGCTGCCGAAGGCAGTGGCGTCCCGGTGTGAGTTTTTACCCGATGCTAAATGATATATTTTTTAATTCTTTTTCTTGAGAATGAAAGTTTATAAGTAATAACATTGAATTTTGAGAAGTCATAAGGATAGTGAAGGAATACGTGCGCGCAGCGCACGGGTCTACGCTGCCGAAGGCAGTGGGGACCCGGTGCGACATTTTTCCAGATCAGAATTTTTTTTTTCTCTTTTTTTATCACATGATACAAATTAATGCAATTTTGAGAATTCATTAATTATTGTGATTCATTTAAAAATAGTGACCAGCGAAGCGGGCGTAGCCTGCTAGTAATAAATAAAATTGCATGATAAAACATGAAATGCCATTTGAGCCATTTACAAACACAGCACTTATATGCCAGAATTCTTTGTGTGGCTCTATAAACTAAGGATAATTACTTTTTGTACCATATTCCATATGAAACATGCTTTTCTACATGGGGAAAAAAAAAAAAATTATTTTGCTTAGTGCAGTTTTAAGATGTCTACCAGAATTTTCACCTATAAAAATAATATATTTGAATACTTCTAAATATTCCTGTAAATGAACCATTTGTGCAATCTGGATGAAAAGTTTTAAATTGTGTCCCCATATTATATGGATAAGAATGCTGAATTTCAAGCTGATATTTATTCTTGAGTTATGCTGATAAGTCTCATACACACATGCATAGATAACACACACAGATTAACTGTTTAAAATTTTTATTTTCAGATATTGGGGACTTCAGAATGTATAAATGTAGCAAATATTTGTGAATTTTAAAATATTGACCTCAAAACAATATTTTCTCTGCCGTATGTGAGTAAGAGAAAGTGAAAAAGAGAATTAAAAAAAAAATATTTTTCATTAGTATATGGCTATCTTTCTGTCTTTGAAATGCAAAACGTTTTAAGTGGAATCTTCATTCCTGTGCAATATAATGTTTTTTTTTTTTTTTTTTTTCTTTTTAAGTATGGGACCATGCATTGTACGCAAGATTGCTCGAATGTTAGACATTGAAAACTGGAATTTAATATTGAGTCATGAAGATTTATCTGGATGCATTTTAAAATTTTTGATGGAAAGAAAAGTTCCAGGTAAGATTTTCATTTGATGTGTCTTGTTTACTTTCCTAAAAGTAAATTTGGGTAGGGATGTATTATTGCAACCATTTTGTTAATGTTTTCTTCTGGTTTATCAAAGAAGAATGATAATTTACAATGGAAAAACTTATTGCATGCATGCATATTTATACAGGTATAGTTTGTTTCCTTTTTGTGTGTGAAAAATAAATCAATACATCCGTTTTTAAACTAATGAGTAGGTGTCTGTGTTTTTTCTAGTGGAAATTTCATTGCAGATTAAAAAGTAGATTTTATCAGAGCAGTTTTTATTTTATTTAAATTTCTATTTCTTAATAAATTAAACACTTGGTTAATGTCTTGCTTTAACAATGTATGATTGTAATAGCTGCAGTTAAATGTCTTCAAAGCAGTTGTTGTGAAATTTCTTTTAATCATTAGAATTTCTTAAACTGAATTTATGAAATGTTTGTTAGTGAATCCCTGTGGCATAAAAATTCTAAAATTTTGTCATTGTATGGAAAAATATCATATTCATAAAGTAATATTGTTTTTCATAGTCCTTTATTAACAAATTCATCAGTCACACTTTTAATGATTCAGACAAAAAAAAAAAAAAAACTAATGCCTATATTGGGAAAACAGTAATGGTCGAATTATATAAATCCAAAATTAAATGTCCTTTGCATTTTAACTTCCATTTATAGGTGAATCAGTGACAATTGATCCATTGTCTTGAGATTTATAAAGGGACATTGGTATAACTAGACTAAAATATTTTAAAAAGTCTACCCTTCTTGAATTGCAATGGCTGTTTTAAAATGTGTTTTCCTGAACTTGCTGCTAGCTTAAGGTGTAACTGTTAGTCTAAAATTAATTCTAGAACTAAAGTGTTTATCATTTTCACAACATTAAGCAGTTAAAATAATTATGAGAGTGTGGTTAATAGCTCAAAGTAATGTAAATTATCCAAAATAAAGGCATTTTATTTCTATTCCTATTAAATCAAATTCAGGCAAATTGCATTCAATTTAGATCAGAGTTAGTTCAGATTAGTCAATTAATTTAAGAAAAATTCAGGAATTGTTTATTAAATTTGCTGTTAGTATTTTAATACATTTTGGCTAACTACTATGTTAAAAAAATGCTAAGTATTATTATATTAAGAAAAACCTGCATCTTCGTGTATATGATAATTAAAATCTGACCTTAGACATAAAATATTGTGTATTTTTCGACATAATTATTTATATAGACATAAAATATTGTGTATTAGTAATAATGAGTTTGAAAATGGCGTGTAAACACTTCAAATATACCTTTACATATATTTTTCTGCTTGAGAAACCACCACTTGGCTGTGTGGTATGTCTCTTTCATAATCCTTGCCATAAACCATCAAATTATGTTCAAAATGTTTAGCTAAATTGGAGGCAAATTTTAAAAAAGTAATAATCAATGATAAATTCAAACCAAATAAATTTATAAATGTCTTATATTTATTATTTAATTTTTTATTTATTTTACAAGTGGGTTCTGCCCCTTCGCTCATTTGCCACCAACTTGTTCTAGTATCTGAATTCTACAGAAATGAAGCCCTAGTAACTCTAGATATCCATGGATAAAAATAGCCGTGTAAAAATTTACACTGAAATGTTATATCACAGCTATAGTTGATTTTTTAATGGTCTATGTCTTACTGTATGATTTATGTCTTACTGTATGATTTATGTCTTACTACATTATACTACTGTATGTACTTATGTCTTACTGCATATATGGTATTGAAAAATATTCAATTTGATGAAATTTCCTTTTTCTTTTCATCAGAAACAGCAAAGATAAGGGAATATGTTCACGATACTTCCACCTGCAATTATGCTTTTAATAAAACAAATAGTTATTAAAAACTTATAACATTATATCCACATAATAACATGGAATTTCTAAATAAACAGCATAATTTCGCAGAAAAAGATATATTATTTTACAGTGTAATCTGATAAACAAAATAAAAATTAGCAAAATGAAAGTTGATTACTGAATTGAATTGCAAATAAGATAAGCAATGGACATACAACATCCATTTCATTTTGACAGCTTTACCCCCATTATTCAAAGAATTTCACTATCCCTCCATCTGCTAAAAATTTTAAATAGGTCTGTGTTAAAAATAGAGATGCTTAGGTATCTTTCTTTAAATTGGAAAAAAAGATAAAGGGGAATTTCTTTTCACTTAAAAAGTAATTCAATTAAGTGAAAAAAATCATATAAAATCACCTAATATATATTTTTTGATAAATTGTGTCTTAAATAAAATTTGTTATCTTTATAATTTGTGGACTCAAATTATTTGAAGTGCAATAGCATTAAATTAAACAACTTACTATTGTTAGGTTACATTTATTTTCCATTACCAATGCCTCTTGTATTTACCCTCCTTCACTGTATAATAGATCATTCCAATAACGACTGGCGCGCCACCATTTGGACTGTTCGTATGGCGCATCTTTTACCTGTACCTTTGTTGAATATTTGTTTCTCTATATGTAACTATGTGATGTGAGTGTTCGTCTAATTAAAAGTGTTTCGTTTTAATATGGACTCATCAATATGCATTATAATTTGCGTGCTCTGCTTTCTAAGCCCAATAGGTTATGGGCCCAGAGCAAATTAACTTTTATTTACGATAAATAGACTTTTATCTGTTAGATAGACGACCACGTTTGAAAATGGCGTCTTATGGAACACTACGTATTGAAACGCTAAACAAAGATAATTACGAGACATGGAAGATACAAATGAAGGCTCTCTTAATAAAAAATGAATCCTGGATTTATGTATCTGGTTCTAAACCAAAGCCAGAGCTCGTGGCAAGTGATGCGACATCAAAAGAAGCGTTCGATAAATGGACTGATATGGATGAAAAAACCAAAGCCGACATAATTTTGTGTATATCGCCTTCTGAACTGAAACAAATAAAAAACTGTGGAACATCCCTGGATATATGGAAAAAATTAGAAGAAATATATCAATCTAAAGGCCCCGCTAGAAAAGCGTCACTGTTAAAATCGCTTATTCAACATAAAATGGCAGATTCCTCTTCTGTGAGCATTCGAGATCATCTTCGAAAGTTTTTTTGACATAGTCGATAAACTATCTGAAATGGATATTAGAATAGATGATGACTTGTTAACTGTGATGTTGTTATACAGCCTACCATCCAGTTATGAAAATTTCCGGTGCGCAATAGAATCCAGGGATGAGCTACCGAAACCAGAAGTACTACGAATAAAAATAGTAGAAGAAAACGACACCAGACGCCATGATGACAGACCGAACGATGGAGCGTTCATGACTGGGAATTTCCGAAAGAAACCTGCTCCGTGGAATAAAAATAAAAGGAATCCTAAGATTACTGAACAGTACACTCAGAACGAAAGAGATAATTCAAAAATTACTTGCTGGAAATGTAAACGTATCAGTCACCGTGCAAATCAGTGTGAAAAAGATAAATCATTTAAATATCGACAAAACAGTTTAGGACTACTGGCCAGCACAAATTCAACGAATACGAACATATTATTCAAAGAACAATCCGAGAATCTTTGGTGTGTTGACAGCGGCTGTACTCGACATATGGGGAAAAATGACTCCAATTTTCACGATTTAAAGGATACGGATATAAAATCTGTAAATTTAGCGAATAATGAAACAACTGATGTGTCCGGTGTTGGTAAAATATTAATTAAAACAAAAGTCAACTCAAAACTTCAAAATGTAGAGATCAATGATGCTCTATTGGTTCCAGAATTGAAAACGAACTTATTGTCCGTGTCACAAATGTGCGACAAAGGTTTCACTGTAACTTTTAAAGACAAATGTGCTATTATAAATAACAGACAAAAAAATGTGACTCTAATTGCGGACAGAAAAAATGAACTTTATTATCTGCGGGATAATAATGCAAATATAAATAATGCAGCTAATTTTTCTAGTGAATCAATCGATAGTTCTAAAAATATTTTTGCCGATGTGGAAAAATGGCATTGTAGAATGGGTCATCTAAATGTAAAAGATTTGATTGATTCAAATTTAAAAGGTCATATTAGGGGGTTAAATATTAAAAAGGTATCCGACTTCAATTGTGAAGTTTGCGCGTTAAATAAAATGACCCGTGCTCCTTTCCTTAAGCACTCAGATCGTGTTACAAAAATGTTAGAAATAGTTCATTCAGATCTTTGTGGGCCTATTAGGATACCCTCAATAGGTAAGTCCCTTTATTTTATTACCTTTATTGATGATTATTCTCGTTATTGTGCAGTAAAATTCTTAAAAACTAAAGATGAGGCATTGAATGCTTTTAAAGAAATCAAACTTCTTTGGGAAAATGAAAAATCTATAAAAATAAAAAAATTCATGAGTGATAATGGGGGCGAATTTATTGGGACTGAATTTGAAAATTTCTTGAAAGAAAATGGTATTCAGCATAGATTAACAACCCCTTATTGCCCGGAGCAATCAGGTGTTTGTGAAAGGAAAAATAGAACTCTCGTCGAAATGGCCCGTTGTCTATTATCACAATCAAAATTACCCTTAAATTTATGGGCAGAAGCTATTAATACTTCTAATTATATAAGAAATAGATGCCCAACAAAAACTTTAAATGGAAAAACCCCATATGAATTATGGAATAATATAATACCTAACGTTAGTTATTTTAAATCTTTTGGTTGCACTTCTTATTATTTCAATAACCACCCTAAACATAAATTTTTCCCAAGGTCTAAAAAGGGAATATTTGTCGGTTATTCAGAAAATTCTAAAGCATTTCGTATTTATCTTCCTGAATCAAATACAGTAATTATATCCCGTAGTGTAAAATTTTTTGAAGCGAAATCTAATGATTTTTCAAAAGTAGGTCAATTGTATCCAGATGTTTTTGTAAGAGAAATACAATTAAGCGAATCGCAACCTGAGTCACACATGCAGTCAGAAAAAAATTCTCCTCCTCAAATAAAAAATGAAAAAGATAAACTGTCACGTGACCTTGTTTCTGCGCCATCGGATTCAGAAGAGAAAAACATATTGTCATTGCGTAATCGCGAAATAATTAGGGAGCCGGAATCAAATGCGAATGCTGTTTATAGTTTTAATTCGGAAATAGAAATAAATAATGCCTTGAAAGGTTCAGAAGCTTCGAATTGGTATAAAGCAATGACTGAGGAAGTAAAAGTAATATTAAAAAATGATACATTCGTAGTAACAGACAGGCCCGAAAAACAATGCATTAAAGGTAGATTTGTCCTTACCAATAAATATGATCAAAATGGATTTTAAAATATAAAGCGAGATTAGTAGCTCGCGGTTTTAGTCAAAAATTAGGTATAGATTTTCGTGAAACTTTTTCTCCGGTAGCAAAAATGGGATCTATTAGAGTCTTGGCAGGTTATGCTGCTAAATTAGGAATAAAAATACATCAATTTGACATAACGTCAGCATATTTGAATGGAAAATTAGATGAGGAAATTTTTATGGAAGTTCCCGATTACTTTAAAGAAATACTTCAAATAATTATTAATGAAAATTGCAATAGGGACATATCTGATAAAGCAGCCGAGATTCTTAAATATCTAAATGTAGGGAATAAAGTTCTTTTGTTAAAAAAATTGCTGTATGGACTCAAGCAGGCCGGGAGATGTTGGAACACTAAGTTAAATAAAATTTTGAATGATTTCGGAGCAAAACAAACAAATGCAGATCCATGTTTATATTATATTAAAAGTGATAAAGGGTTGACTCTTATAATGATTTACGTTGATGACATATTGTTTATGTCACAGGACCCTGATATGTTAGAAAACTTCAAAATTCATCTTAATGAAAAACTAGATGTTAAATATTCAGGCATAGTTAAATATTGTCTGGGGATAAATTTTCAGTTAGAAAATGGCCTTATAACAATGAGTCAACATAGTTATACTAGAGAGCTGTTAAAGCGTTTTGGCATGACAGAAGCCAAGCCCGTAGCTTGTCCTATGAATACAAGCATTCGATTAAAAAAGGCCGAAAAATGTTGTGAAAATGAATATCCCTACCGTGAATTAGTTGGAAGTTTGATGTATCTTGCAACTTCCACCAGGCCGGACATTACAAATTCCATCAGTCAATGAAGTCAATTTCTAACTTGTTTTGATAAAACTCATTGGACTGCCGCTAAACGAGTTTTACGATACTTAAAGAAAACAATAAATTTTGGACTTGTATTTAGAAAAAGTAATGAGCCCTTGTTCGGTTACACTGACGCGGATTGGGGGAATTGTCTCGATGACCGTAGATCATATACAGGTTACTGTTTTATATTTTGCGGGAGTGCAGTTACATGGGAAAGCCATAAACAGTGTACCGTAGCTCTCATCAACGGAAACCGAATATATGGCTTTATCCGATGCCACTAAGGAAGGGATATATTTATGTAAATTACTAAATGAGTTATCTGATGGCAAAATTGAAAAAGTGAGTATATTTACAGATAACTTAGGATCTATTAAATTAGCTGAAAATCCGATCTTTCATAAGCGCATTAAACACATAGATATTAGGCATCATTTCATAAGGGATGCACTGAAAAATGGAATTATTGATTTAAATTTTGTGTCTACTGAAAATATGGGGGCTGATATTCTTACAAAAGCATTAACATCATCAAAACATTACAACTGTTGTAAAATTATGGGATTGGAAGATGTAACATTGTTAATTGGGTAAATACGTCGACATTGTGGGGGGGGGGGGGTGTTAGGTTACATTTATTTTCCATTACCAATGCCTCTTGTATTTACCCTCCTTCACTGTATAATAGATCATTCCAATAACGACTGGCGCGCCACCACTTGGACTGTTCGTACGGCGCATCTTTTACCTGTACCTTTGTTGAATATTTGTTTCTCTATACGTAACTATGTGATGTGAGTGTTCGTCTAATTAAAAGTGTTTCGTTTTAATATGGACTCATCAATATGCATTATAATTTGCGTGCTCTGCTTTCTAAGCCCAATAACTATATTGGGGAAAATATTCTAAAACCCTATTATCATTTTCTCATTCGTTTATTAAACACCTCTTACTTTAATTTATTTAAACATTAATTAATTACTTAATGTACGGAACGTCAAGTGGAATCAGTCGAGATATTTTTTTTTTTATAAAGAGTAGAGTGATAATTTATTTTAAACATTATGTTTATGATTTGTGCAAGAGAAGAAAATTCCAAATGGTTTAATCCTTAGATGGCTTTGTTGTTAGGTCTTGCTATGTGTGCGAGTTGCCAAAGTTCTAAATAGTTTGATAGTCCAGGGTTAATAAATGGAAAATTATCCTTTTCATCTATTAGCCCTTTTTTCACCACATTATCAAACAGACAAGTTAAGAAAAAAAAAATTTTGAAATATATTTTTTTTAGTTACTTAAGAGTTTTTTTTTTTTTTTTTTTTTTTTAATATACAGGCAATAAAAATTATGCATATCACCTCATCCTAGTAATGAATTAGAATTTAGTGAGGTGTACTTCAGTGTACCATTGGTACATAGAGGTTGAAAAAAATATTGATCTTAAAAATGGGTAAAAAGTATTTACTTTTTATGTTCCATTTATTTTTTCTAAGATGGATGGTAGATTCTTGAGGTAATGTTGGAATCAATTGTAACACACATGAAGATCATGAAAAATACCAAGCAAAAACAGCAAAATAGTATTCTATAAAATCTTTTCTTGAATAAAAACGACCACATGTAGTGTCTAGCACCATGTAACAAGATTAAAGTGAGGAATAAACGTTCTAGTCTTAAATGCCTTTGACATTTCTTCCATAAGTTCATTTTTGTATGTTTTTTAATTATTGGTACTTAAAAGTATTGTTGATAGATAAAGGGTTAAAGCCATATTTAGTAGCTGAAATCGAGTGTTTGTATAATTTTGGTATAATACATTACTGCTTAGAATAAATTTCCAAATCATTTGTAGTTCTTTCTTCATAATTTTATTTACTTAAAACAGAATATTATTACATACTCAAAAATATTATTAGTATTTTAAAAAAAGTCGATAGTTTCACATTTTTTTAATGAATGCATGTCTATGTTGATATCATTAATTGAAAAAAAAAAAAAAAGTAAATTCGTTCTTTTTTTTCTTTTACTAGATTTATTTAATGTTAATCCTAATGTGTTATCATCTTATCCAATGTCCTCCTTGCAAAACCCTACTGATCAACCAGGATTTCGATCTCAGAATTTCCCACCTCATCTTACTCAAGTATGTATGCTTACTATATTATGTATTTATTTATTTTAAATCATTATTATTATATGTAATTGGTATGGTTTTTCTGCTTCCCCCCCCCCTATAATTATGTTTCATGAGCCTGGGTTCGGAGATATTTTAATTTGAAAAATAAATAAAATAGAATGCTGATTATATGATCTCTCAAGATTTCACTCTGTTCAAGTTCAAATTTCCTCTAATAATGTTGAAATTCATAATTTGTCTATAGTCTGGAACAATCACAAAAAATCAGCTAAGTGAAAAAAACTGAAACAATAACCATTTGTAAATAATTAATAATAATAATAAATGATAGGGATGGGTTTATTGAATAATTATATTGTATTGTTTATATATAGTAATACATATACTTTTTTTTCCCCTCTTTTTTCCGTTTAAGGGCCCTCTTCACTCACTGCCGCCAGAAACCGAAGCTAGTGTTATTCTATGGGAAATTTTTCTTTACAAATAACTTATTAACTAATACATATTTTTAAATTCTGTTTTCACATTCTGAAAATTCCCAGCTGTTAAATGGACGGACCTTTTTTAAAAAATTATCTTTTAAATTTTATATATTTTATTTTGAAGCTGTGAAATATGAATTATCAATATGTGAAATTTTTTCATTTTGCAATTTCAAAATAAAATATTAAAAATTAAAAAAATACATTTTTAAAAAAGGTCCGCCAATTTAACAGTTGGGAATTTTCTGAATGTGAAAACAGAATTTAAAAATATGTATTAGTTAATAAGTTATTTGTAAAGAAAATTTCCCCATTGAATAACATTGACTCGGGCTTCCGGCGACGGTAAGTGAAGAGGACCGTTAAGGTTCCATATACATTGTTGAGTCTGTAGATCTCCTCTATTGGACAAGTTTGGACATTAATAGTTTCTTTTAAATGCAACTTTTAAGAATAGTTTACATTTTTTTAGTTTCACAGTGTAAATTATTCGTTAAATAGTTCCATTTTAATATATTGATAATTAATTTTTATTATTATTACCTTATATTTGTTCATCATTTTATACCATTAATTATTCAAATCACTGTTAGATGGTAAAAATCTCCATCCCCAATCGATTAGTGGATATAAATGTGTTTAATTGTTATTCAATGCTGGGAGTGGCTAAATTAGTATAGATTTAAATGTATTGGTTCTTGTTTTTTTTCAAGTGGTTCTATTATTTACACTTTTATTTTAAAATAATTTTGATTCCAATTAATTTACTTCTGATTTAAACATTTATTTTCTAATTTGAATTGTTATGATTTTGCCAAATTTAAATATTACTTGTTAGTTATTTTTAATTTTCTGTTACATCTCATCCCTTAAACAGTGTCTTCAAAACTGGATTTGGGTGACACACCAAGAATTAAAATATCATCGCTATTTATTCTTGAGAATTTTAAAGATACATAAGTAAAGGTTCTCTCGGCATTTAAAAGTTTTGTTTGTATGTGTGAAAATTTGTAAAATTGAATGATATTAGCATTAAATGTGAAAGTTGATGAAGCTCATTTCACATTAATTACAAAATCAGTATGAAGTTTTAAAATTTAATGTGAACTCTCAAGATATTCCTACTGGCGCTTACATTAAGATACAGTAAATTATGCAAAAGGATATACAAAATTTTTGACAGTAGATGACATATGCTATATATAATGTCCATGTAATGTATAAAAGTAATTTTACATGCAAAAATGAGTAATCAAAAATTGCAAACACAATATAAATGCAAAAGAAACTAGTATGATGTGGCCACCACATGACTTTCTTCTATATAATTTCACACAAAATTTATTCAATACAAATTATTTATTAATTTATCAAATTATTTTCCATTATAAATGCAGATGATTTTTGTCTGACAAAATTATCACTGAAGCCGAAAGATGTCAATTTTTTGCAAATCAGAAGAAATAAGATTTTTTTCCCCAGGTTTTTTTTTTTTTGTTGTTGTTAAAAGATAAAAAAAAATCGATAACTTTGTTTTAAATTATCACAGATCTATAGTTCAACCATTCGTTTTAAAGATATTGACGAGATCTTTCAAAAAAAATCAGTGTGAAAGGGAGATTACAGCCTTTTAAACCCTTTCACCTATGCAAATTTTAAGTCATGTTGGTATGACTTGTTAATATAAGTTGTACAGGTATGATTCACTGATGTAATGCTTTCATTAATATCATGCTCCTTTTATTATTATTATTAAATTTAAATTATTATTATTATTTATTTTTATTTATTTATTTATTTTGCTTTTATCGATCTTACTATGAAAATAGCTTTATAATCTTTTTTGACTGTCAGAGTGTAAAAACTACATTTGAAATCATTTATTGATAATTACACTGCTCTGCACTAAAAAAAAAAAAAAAAAATATTTTGAGCTTTGATACCATTTTTGCTGATTCTTCTGTAAAATGACCTCCAGAATCCGATTATAACCTCCATTTTGCCCAAATCACCTACCGTTTTCTCAGGATGCCAATCCTTCCTCTAATTTTTATCACTGTTCGGTAATTTTAAGGCCATGAATTTGATTTGGAAAATGGAGAAATATTAAACACTTAAAAACAGAAAAAAGATAATGTATAATTAAATAATAATATTAATTGATTAATAAATGTAATTTATAATTTCAGTGGCAAATCTCCCCCTAAATTTTCCTCGTGTTGCAAATGTTCATATTTTAGAATTTTTCACTTTTGTAGATCTTCAGAAGATATTCAACAGTTAAAATAATCCTTTCCCCCCCTACAAATCAAGTTTATAGACATGAAATTACCAAAAAATGATAAAAATAGGAGGACATCCCCAAATAACAGTGGGTGATAGAGCAAAATGGACGTCATGTTCGGATTCAGGAGGTCATTTTACCATTTTACATAAGAATTTGCAAAAATGGTGTTGGGGTCGATTTTCATGCAGCACAGTGTTATTTTATTGTTTATTTTGTCCAAAAAAAAAAGGGTAATGAATATAAGTTTTTACAGATATCATGCTGTGTGTGAAACATTTCAAAACATGGCACTGAAAATACTATTTTCCATTCAAGGTGATGAAATCTCACAGGGAAAATGTAAAGGAAGTAGGACCAGTTGTGTCATTTTTTAGCAATTATCAAAAACTCAAATATATACATTTAAAAATAACAAAAAACTTCCTCACACAGTGCTGATAAATATTTGATTTTGAAAATATTTAACATAATAATTTTGAAACTAATGTAACATTTAAAATGAGATAAAAAATACAAAATTTTTTTAAAACTTTAAAAATACATTTTAATTAAAAACATTAAAATACAAGACAGACGTTTCGGCTAGAACACTAGCCCTCCTCAGTGTCAAACATACAAGCACAAACAACACTTACAAAAAATCATAAAATTACTTAGAACTGTTAATATCTCTACTAGCTTTAAACCTGAACTCCGTATTAGTAACTTCCTCTCAAACTTTAAACCCACTGTTCCCCCTCTTAAATGTCTAGGTGTAATCTATAGTATTCCTTGTAAAAATTGTGATTCTACATATATCTGTGAAACTGGCAGAACAGGTGAAATTAGATTAAAGGAACATAAACGCTCATATAAAACAGGAGATTTAAGATCAAAACTCGTAATCCATTCTCTCAATAGTGATCATATTCCAGATTTTGAAAACTTTAAAATTTTAGCTTCTAATGTAAATATCTATTAATCCCATAATTTTCTAGAGGGCGCTTTTACCAAAATGCAACATTCTGCCTTGAACGAGGCTAAAGCTATTCCTACTGAATATTTAATCTTGCTATGATGTCTTATGAATTTTGTGAGTGTTGTTTGTGCTTGTATGTTTGACACTGAGGAGGGCTAGTGTTCTATCCAAAATGTCTGTCTTGTGTTTTAATGTTTTTAATTAAAATGTATTTTTCAAGTTTAAAAAAATTTTTGTATTTTTTATCTCATTTTAAATGTTACATTGGTTTTTAATATATTAATGAGACTTATAAATTATAATTTTATTAAAATAATAATTTTATTTAAAATATTTTAGTAATATATTTTGATTCTATTATTTTCTTTGTCTAATAGCAATCTAATCAGACCACTGCTTTCCATCAAGAAAATGTTGGTGTCAATGCTTCCGAACGTACTGTGCTGGCAGATTTGGGTAGTGCAAGTGACAATGAATGCTCTTTTAATGAATCTCATAATAGAAATGGTTAAGTTATTTTATTTATTTCAAGGAATGATAAATTTTAATTCATTTAATTTGAAAATTACAAATAGTTTTAGTTTTAGGATACATAGTTTATCGTCTATCAGGAATGAGAGTTTTCTGCTTTTTAAAGTTTTTAAAAAAGAAAATAATCTGTTATTTTATCCTCCCTCTGCCCTTTACCTTTATCAATAATCAAACTTTCCACAAAGTCTTCAATCCTTTTCCATTCACAATATAAATTTCCAAATTCAGGTTAAACTTGTTTTATTAGACTCTAGAATCTTTAAAAGGTTGTGCTTAATATTTATAATTTATGTAATTTTAAAAATGTATAAAAACAACAATAAGAAGAAGAAGAAAAGCAATAATGAAATTGTTTTTTTTTTTTTTTTTTTTTTTTTTTCATTTATTTATTTTAATGTGTTATTGTGCAAAATGCTTAAATATTGTTCAAAACATATCTTGTGTATATAAAGTTTAGGTTTTTGTTTTCAACTTTTTTGACATTTACTAAACTCATCCCTGATCTATACTAATACTTCATATTGCTATCTCAGCAAATTTTAAAAGTTTTTTTGTTTCTTTCATTGAAAAATTATAAACAGAGATAATTGTAATAAAGTATGACAAATATGTTTATTAAAATTTATTTTGTGAAAAAATATTAATCAAAATCATATTATTATTATTATTATTTTTTTTTTTTTTTTTAAAGTTCTGTTTGAGCATTGTTTATAGCACTCTATAAAAATATTACTCAGACATTTATGAAGCTTTCATTAAAATGAGACTCAGTGAGGCTATTTCTTGTACAATTTAGTACAGAATTAAAAATAAATGTATGTGAAACACTGAAGCTATGTTTACATTATTTTTGTGGCATTTAATTCATGAAAAAAAAAAAAAAAAGATAGAAAAATACTAAAAATGATGTCATTTTGATGCAGTTTTAATATATTTTCATTAAAAAATAAAATATATTATACTTTTTTCCTCCTTTTTTTTTTTTTGGTGGGGGTGGGTTTAAAGAAAGAATGCTTGATATTTCTGTAGTGATAAGTATAAAGGATTTAAGTCCATATTCTTGATTTTTCAGGAGACGAAAAATAAAGTTAAGCTAACTAAAAACTAATCAGAAGAATCGATTAGGAAAAAGGGAGTATGTTGATTCATACCCTTTATACCATTCAGTGATTGTCAATCTTCATTAAATAACGGGAAAAAATTGAATTAAATATTTTATACCAAAGATTAACGCTAAATTTCTGACATGAATCTTTTTTTACCAATGGATTTTCTCAAAGACTCAATGACATAGATTGAAATCCTTTATACCCATCGATAGAGAATTTTTTTTCTGGGTCTGACTATGTACTTAACTTAAAATCGACATTTTTGGACTTAAATCCTTTATACTAAACAGTACAGATTTATTCACTGATATTATATATATATATATATATATATATATATTTTTTTTTTTTTTTTTTTTTCCCTTTCATGAGACCTTAATTTTTATAACAGTTAAATGAATTATGGCAAGGAACACCTGTGTGAAAATGATAGGTTTTTTTTGTCATAATTGTTGTAAAATATTTTAGATTCATAAGTAAAAATAGCAGTTTATTTATTTATTTCAAGTAACATTTTTTTTATGAAAAGGTGTGGTGTAGGTATATGGATTAAGGGGGAAATTTTGCATGCAGAACTTAGGTCTGGGTCAAAACTAAACCCTCCCCCCTAGAAGTAGAATTGTTTAATATTTCTCACACTCATGAACTATTTTATCTCCCCCTCCCTTCCCCATTTTCTGCTAGCAATCAGCAATTAAATTTTGATTGCTAGTTAAATGTTGTAGCTTTCTCAATCTACAACAAAAGAATCAGTATTCATGATAAACTTGCTCTAGAACCAATAAAGCAATACGCAGGGATGAGATTTTTCAGCTTTTTTGTACATTTAGCTTTTCAGCTTTTTTTATGTTTCTGTTGTGCATTTGATCTTTTTTTATACATTGAAGATTAAAATAAATATTTATTACTCTAATATAATAGATCTTGTCATCAAAATTCTGGTATTTCATTTCAACATCTTGCCATTGCATACAGTTTCAGCTTTTTTGTATTTTTGCTAATCTCATCCCTGGCAATAGAAATGCACAGTATTTCTCTCTCTCACATACACATATATTTTTAATAATTAAGTATTGAACTTGTTGATTTTTTTTTTTTTTTTCCCTCAATAAGTTTAAATGGTCGCCACCAAACAAAAATTATGCTAGTTCTTATGCAAGTTACATAATTCCAGCAGCTGAAAATGCAACATAGGAGTTGTACAATGCAGACTTCTAATGGAATAGATTGTTGCCATTTTTTCTTTTGAGGGTCAAAATATTGCGTCTTTAAATTAGACTGGTATAAGACATTTCAAAAATACTTACTTTGAGTAAAAAAATGTATAAATATTTTAATTATTATAAAAGGATAAATGAATATAGTGCATAATGTATATATGTTGATATACTTTAATTTTACGAAACAGCGTATTTTTATTTTATCATGCAATCTAATCAGTTTTCCTTTTTTTTTTTTTTTTTTTTTTGTTAAATCTTCTGGTTTTTGAGTATGAATCTTCCTATTTTCGTCTGTCTTGGGTTAGCAGGTATGATACTACATGAATGAGCGTTTTTAATTTTAAACTTAAGAAAAAAAAAAAAAGCTTTCTGAGCAATGTATAGGTTTGTCTTACATTCAAGTTTGGTGTTACAACCCTCTAATATTAAAGTTTTTAAATACAAAGATTTCAAGCCATCAGATCTAGAATGACATCCATCTAACTGAAGTAGTTCAAACTATTTGTCAGGCCCTGCTGGTGGACAAATGGTTCTACTGTCCAACCTAGTAAACAGAAAGTATCAGATTTGATCCCAGGTTACTCCTGTTGGCCGAGCCGTTTGTAGTTTTCTATTGTTTTCTACAAAACTCACATAAATACAGGCTAGGATTCCTTAGAAAGACTCCTCATGGAGGACATTCTATTCAGGCATAAGACTCATGTTGTCAGTTAGCCTTAACACCTACACCATCAAGCTATTTGTCATCTTAATGTTATTTCTTGTTATCAGGGGTCGATCCAGGTTTTAATTTTTGGGTCCCTTTTTTGTGAAAAACAGAATATTTTTGTGAAATTTTTATTTATTTTTGTGAAATATAAAATATTTTTGTGAAAAAGTAAAATATTGTGTAAAATCTACCATTTTTATAATCATTTTATGTAATGTTTAATATCAAGTTAAGAGAGTTTCGTTGAGCCAAATTAAGGCATTGATTAAAAATAATACTGAAAACATTTAATAAAAGGATCATTTTTATAAAACAAAATCTTGTGAAGGGACTCATTTTATAAATTTGACTTTTGTGAAGGGTCCCTTTTTATGAATTTGAATTTTGTGAAGGGTCCCTTTTTATGAATTTGAATTTTGTGAAGAGTCTCTTTTTATGAATTTGAATTTTGTGAAGGGGCCGCAAAAGGGACCCAAATTTTGCCTGGATTGACCCCTGGTTATTCTGAACAAGGTAGGCTACATTTTGTTTGTATTCCATCTAATTATTTTTGAGTTGATTTCTTGTACTTTGTTTTCTAAAATAAGTATGCAGAATGCATTTATAGTGCTAAATTTTATTTTATATCTGTGGATTTACTACTGGCAATGAATCATTTGATTTTCAGGTGGGGAATCTATATTCTCCCAAATTCAGAATACAGAATGGAGTGTAGTTCATTTCACTCTAAATAAAATCTGAAATTTCAATACACTCATATTTTTACAGTTTTCTTTTTCCTCTAAATTTTGTGAGGATGCTTCCCCCCTTTTTCCCCTGATACAAGAATTTCTGAATATTTTCTATATTGGGAAACAAAAGTGGTTAATGTAGGCATTTATAAGATTATCATAAAGGGTAATTAAAACGTTATTTACAAATTAAAGCTCATCTATAATAATAAAAAATGTCTGCATGTGTTAGTGTGTACAACCAGAGCCTCCTTAAGTAGATGCCTAGCGAGTCGCTCGAAAACTTGGCAACAGTGCAAGAAGAACATAGCCAGTAGATGGCGCTTGATACCATACGTAAAGTTATGTTTATTTCCCGCGAGCGCGATGCAATTGAGTTTCAATTGAGTTCTTTATGGTTTATGTTTTATTAATTTAACAAATGTGAGAGGTTTTTTTTTTATGATATGGTGTATTGCGTCATTTCATTTTGTAAATCGGACAGTCGCCGTGAAAATATAAGTTTTCACGAAATACCAAGCAATGCAATTCAGCGTAAAAAATTGTTTGCAAATATTTCAAGACAAGGTATGTAAACTGCATAAATAATTAATGCAAAATTACCAACCCTCCGGATTTTTGAATATCAATAATATTTTTCACAAAAAACATTATTTTTCTTTATTATCGTAAATTCTGTGATTAAGACGAAGATAAATTTAAAAGAAATCTATATATATAAAAATGAATTGCTGTTCGTTAGTCTCACTAAAACTCGAGAACGGCTGAACGGATTTATCTTATCTTAGTCTTGAAATGTTCGTGGAGGTCTAGGGAAGGTTTAAAAGGCGAGAAAAAATCGAATAATTTCCGGGAAAACCCTAAAAACAGCCCTTTTCTATTTCCCATACAAACGTTTTCTAGAGTCAATTTGAACTTTATTGCTATTCAATAAAGTTTAGGCGTGTTCATAACGGCTGATGGCTGAGCTACAAAAATTTGCATGTTGATTCGTAATGACCTCCCCTGATGCACCTCGAAGCCGGATTTTCGAATTTTGTTTTAGTTTTCTTTTAATTAATTAAAATGTTAAAATAAAAACCTTCTAATAACTGATAAATTGGCCATTTAATTTTAATCCTTAATTTAATTGTTGCCAAAAAAAATTATTCTTTTTTGGACAGAAAAAAAGAAAAAAAAACGTGAACAATAAAAATTACATTTATTTAAAATATTTAATTTTATTCCTTAATTTAATTGTTGCCAAAAAAATTATCATTATTTTTTCGACGGAAAAAAAAAAAAAAAAACGCGAACAATAAAAATTACATGTATTTAAAATGAGGAAAGTAAATTAAAAAAATTAGAAATATCAGTCGTATCGTTACAAATAAGATACCAAATGAAAGTTGCAATTTTTGTGAATCCAACGGATTAAACAGCTTATCGATCGGACAATTAGATTTTTTAAAATTAACTAATGTATGTATTTTATAAATTTTCTTTCACAAACACAAACGTGTAGTATACAGCCTGTACAACACTAGACCAAATTGAAGTTCAAATTTCATCAATATTTAAATAAATAAATGAAAATAAAAATATGCTTAATGGGAAATATATATAACCATTAAAAGTTTAGTTGTCTAAAATATGTCAGAAATAGCGCTCATAGCATATTGTTACAAGGTATTAAGTCTTATTTTTACAAGGGATAAAATCTAAAATGGTGACAAAAATTTAAAAGTCGCCAAAGAGAGCTATATTAAGGCGGTACTATGATCATGCTTACAAACCATGAATACTAATAACCACAAAAAATTAATTGTCTCATGCAACAGACGTAGCCGGTCATAGCATATTATAATATTTAGCGTGAAATTGTTATCATTTTTATGGTTTATCGGGGATAAACAAAATAAACATAGGAAATAACGTAAAAGCAAATATTATGTGCACCACGTATAGTGTTGTTCATATGTAACTGGGATTCAAATATAAAGGGGATACTTCATTTTTTTTTTTCGATACTATCTATTTCCAAACTGTTATCTAATAAGGACTTAATGCAAGCCTATTGGTAAACCATTGTCTCAGGTAATAGGGACAAGCGTCCGAGTTTTAGCGGATGACCAAATCGCTACCGAAGGCAGCAGGGATCCGAAGCGAGCTTTTGAGCAATTTTAGTATTTTATTTTATTTTTATAAAGCTACTAGCAGGCTTTGCCCGCTTCGCTGGTCATTATATTGAAATGAATCCCCAAAACAGCATATCATTGATAATAATAAAATATCTTAAAAAAAAAAAAAAAAAAAATTATTGAAATCCGTCAAAATCTTATTTTAAGTTGCCCAATGCCTTCGGCAGTCCCTTACCTGCTTTTTACTCCCCCTCCCTCGCGGTTACAGTTGAAAGTTTTACAAAATCTCATCAAAGTGCATATTTCGCACACTTAATTAACATCCACACACCAAAATTCGCCATTCTTAGGTAATTTGGACGGATTTAAGCTTCAAAATGTGGTTTTTGCCCCGCCCGCCCCGAGGGGGGGGGGGGGGGTAAATTTCAAAAATTACTTTATATTTCATGTTGCATACACATACCTGACCGACACATCAAAAAATTGAGATCATGAAATTATTTAAAGCTGAGCTATGCTTTAAAACTTTTTTTTTTTTTTAATCTCTCCTCCCGTTCTTAAAGGAGGGAAGGAGGAGTGAATTTCGCAAAATCTCTTCATACTATGAGTTAGATACATATAATCGTCCCTTACATAAAAAATGTCCAACCTTAGATAATTTAGTGCAGCGTTACGCATGAATACATGTTTTTGCCCCCCCCATTCTCCAAAGGGCGGTAGGGTGGAATTTCATAAAATCCCTTTGTTGTGTGTGTTCAGTTCGATTTCCTCGTGTGTTGAGTACCCTTTTTCCAAAATCTTTTCCCTTCCCTCCCCCCTTAAAAATCCAAAATTCCAAAATCGCAGAAAATAATTTTTTTGTACTGAAGTCTGGTCTTTCCATCTGCAATTTCTTCACCGTTAAGTAATTTGGAGCCGAGTTAAGCCTTCTGCCCCCCAAGGAGACGGGGGGAAGGGGGGGGTATTTTGCAAAATTCCGTCTTAGTTGGGGGTCAGGCTCCGAAATCCAACCTGGTCACTAAAATTTGTGACCCTCTTTCCCACAGAATCGTCATGGCAGTGTTGAGTCAGTGAATCATTGAGTTTACTCTTTTATTTGTACAGATTTGTTTATATTTTTTATGGACTACTTGGCTTAAGGTTGTTGTCACAAAAATAGAGTCCTTGGCGAAAAATGTCCTATCTACTTCAGTATTAAAATTAAAAATATACCCAGGATTATCAACTAATAAAGCTCTTTAATACAGATCTGAATTAGCTTTCATTTTCTTATTATTTAATTTTGATAATGACGTTATGTTGTCATGTGCCTAAGCAAATTTAATATGTATTATTTTTTTTATTATTATTCGCGTGAAATATTCTTTGGCAACAATTAAAAATTAAAATAAATTATTTTAAAATTTTATTATAGAAGAAATATTTATATTATACAGAAGATTAATTAAAAATTTACATTTTTTCCGGTATAAATAGTAGCCTATGTCTTATTCCAGACTATTACCTACCTCTATACAAAATTTCATCCAGATCCGTTTAGCCGTTGTGGTGTGATTGAGTAGCAAACATCCATCCAAACTTTCGCATTTATAATATTAGTATAGATTATAGTTATCATGTGCATGTGTTAGATTGAGTTATTTTGCTATCAAATTGACAACATTTTAATTTTAAATTTCAAAACTCTATCGTTCTTGGCGCTTATTGTATTTGGTGATCAAAAACGTAATACGAAAATATGTATGCCAGATGTATATTTTCATAATATGCATTGTACAAAATATTGTTTCATATTATTCATTACTCTCTTAATATAAGTTGTTAAAATAACCATGATTTTTGAAAGGAATTAAATTATGTTCGCCAAATAATTTGTCGAATTTTTTTTTTTTTTTTTTTTTTTTTTTTCTGCTAAGGATGACCGATATCAAATCTATTCCGCTGCAATATCGTATCTTATATCAGATACTTTATTTAGACATTTGGAAAGAAATTTGACTTCAAATTATGATACAATATTTATCATTTTCCTTTTAATTAGTGTATTAGTTGGATATTTATTGTGTAAATATCATCCTTTGAAATGAAATGTTTGTGTTTTCAATCGAATATAGAAGTTTGCCATTTTTTTTCCCTAGAGTTTTGATATTAAAAATTCAAATTTTGTCAATTTTACAACAAAAATAACTTAATCTGACGCATGGATATGATAACTAATACATATCTATACCTAAATATGGGGATTAAAATCGGGAAATAATTTTCCTCGATTTTTAATAATTTTTTACAAAAAATCCAATGGGCGTTTAACATAGGACATATTTTTCTTGAATCCACAAACGGCCAGTGACGTCATCACTTCGCTTGCGTATTAGCACTTTATCAATGTGTAAAAGAAATTTTTAATTAAAAATGACGTCAATTTTTGTGAGATGCATAATTTTTTTTTATAATTTTTTATCGTTCACTTTTAGATAAATGTATTTATTTTCCTGTTGAAATAAATAAATAAATTCGTTTTTTTTTTTTTTTTTGGCAACAATTAAATTATGGATAAATTTAAATGGCTAATTTTTTGCTATTATTAGCTTACAAAATTGCTATTTTATGCATAAAAATCGCAAAAACAAATTTTTTTTGGAATAAAAGGTAGCCAACTTTTTAAGTTAGGGTATAAGCTATCTCCATTACAAATTTCATTGAAATCCATCCACACCTAAACTTTATTGAATAGCAATAAAGTTCAAATTGACTCTAGAAAACGTTTGTATGGGAAATAGAAAAGGGCTGTTTTTAGGGTTTTCCCGGAAATTATTCGATTTTTTCTCGCCTTTTAAACCTTCCCTAGACCTCCACGAACATTTCAAGACTAAGATAAGATAAATCCGTTCAGCCGTTCTCGAGTTTTAGTGAGACTAACGAACAGCAATTCATTTTTATATATATAGATATAGAAAAGAGTTTCCTTTAAATTTAGTGACCAGCGAAGCGGGCAAAGCCTGCTAGTTATGATATAAAAATTCGAAGGGTTGACACCTCTGTTAGTAAGTTAGATTTAACAAATAAAATAGCTATGCTTATTACAAAATGAAATGAAATTTTTATTTATTGATGTAGGAATACAGAAAAATAACTTGTTCTTAGTTACTTTGAAGTAACTCTATATTGGAGTATTTTGTAGTTTTATTCATAAATTACATTAGTAACTTATGAATAAAACTATAAAATACTCCAATATAGGAACAAGATTGATTTATATTTTTTTAATACCACTGTTTTTTAAAGACTTGTGTAAATGCTTATAAAAATTTGATTATTTCAGTTAAATCGAAACAAAAGTGTTGGGAATCTTGAAAAGAAAAAATAGAAAATTTTTATTTCTACTTTTGTTCTTTTTAAAAATATTAAGTTTTAAGATTCAAAACATTACTACTATTAACTTTTACCACACAAATGGAATATGGAATTAAAAATTCATCTAAAAATTAAATATCATGAGTACTGATCTGAAAAATTATCAGAAAAATGAAAAATATTTCCACATCCATACACTCACATATACACACACACACACATATACTGGCTAAATATAAATCAGGGGGAAAACTCGATATCGAATTTTTGGTCCGAACACAATACTTTCATTACCTACGGTAGTAGGGTAATGGAAGTAAAAATATTTCAAAGATGTTATTAATTTGTCCTTAAATTTGCCAATCTTTATCAAATTTTTCAAATTGAAACCTAATACGAGTTTTAAAATACAATTGTGAATTTCCTGCATTTGTTTGTTTTTAAGTTATTCTGATAATAAATATGCATATGAATCAATCGCTAAAAACTAAAAAAAAAAATGTTTTTTGTTATTCAGGGAACCTCAAAACGTGACTTTATTCAAAAACCTGAGTTGAAAATAGAACTTAAAAAAAAAAAAAAAAAAAAAAAAAAAAAAGATACTTTGTTTACATTATAGGTTCGAAAAATTAATTTTCCTTCTTCAACAGTATTCATCGACATAAAAAAAGTGTAGCAAAGCAATTCCGTCAGTTACATTCTACAGAAAAGAACGTTTAGCTTAATTTTGGATAGCCCTGTATGTTTTCAATAAACTATGTGCACTGTGCACATCAGATTGTGCATTTAAATTTAGTCTCATATGAAAAACACCTAACACAAAATGAAATACACTTTCAGCATTTTCCAAGTATATCCGAGATAGACAAACCGGCGCGCACAGACCAACCGCTAAAAACATTATTTTTCGTTTCAGGAGACCTCAAAACATGTAAATATAACACAACTTTATTTCGAAAATGTCTATCAGTTTCTTAAGCATACCCTCTCGGAACTGGTGGAGCTAATAAAATCTTGAATAATAATAGTAAATAAATAAATAAATAAAAAACTTGGTGCGAGAGAAAACTTATACTCAAGAAATCCTTAATTTAAAAAATTTAAATCTTAATGGTTATTTATTTATTTTTTGTGGCGGACTAGACAACAGATTGTTTTCTTCTCCAATTTTTATTACTGAATGTTAACTTATCTCGTTAATGTGCTGGTCTATTTTTCTTATAAATAATATAAAATTTTCGATTTAAGAAAAATAATTCACACCTAATAAGGTAAAAATGTAACGTAAAGGACATGACCAAAAAAAAAGACATGATTTTAATAATTTATCATTATAAATTATTCATTCTAAACTGAAACTCATTTAAAGTTCAGAGATTTTAATTTATATAAACAAAACTTTCATCTGATATCTAAATTTAAAAAAAATTTTGAAATTTTTATTGAATAAATATATAAAAAATAATTTAATCGTGTGATAGATATGCCATGTTTTGCTTATTTAATTTTAAATTTCGTTTTTTAATTAATAATATATTTAAAAAAAAAAAAAAGGTGTTATTTATTTGATACGTTGTAATTCAATTAGTTGAAAAGCTAAAATAGGTCTTGTCCACTTTCGAAGAAAATTAAACCTTAAAATTAAACTTTTTAAAATATAAATATTTGAATATTTTATTGAAAATATTTACGATAAAGCACTTTCACATCATTTTTTCAAATTAAAAGAAAAAAAAATACAATTTTGGACTTTAAATTGAAATTAATAGCTAGATTTTTAAATGAAAAATATAACTTGTCTATGAAACAGAAGAAAATTGTTGCTCTGCGTAGGTGCTGTCACCTAGCGATAGTTTTGTTTTTTAAATGTTGCCTAATTTAACATTGGGATTCGCCGCGCGTGGAAGGCATCTACTTAAGGAGGCTCTGGCACAACTATGCATTCAGTGAATACATGTTGCAGAATTACACAAATTAGCATATGGATAGAATCAGGGACCGATTTACTCAGTTGGAGGCCCAGGGCACTCATGTTCAATGGGCCCCTTTTCCTCGCACTTTAATATTACAACAAACAAAACAAACCGCATATTTTTGATTCACGTGTCTAAAAATTTTCTCCACTTTTCATTTTATTGGTAAGACTTAACCAGATCCGATACTTGTCTATCGGATCACCGTACATCGCACCCGCGTATCTGCACTGCGATGCGTGCCTCGGATTTAGTTAGCCTTAGTAAGACTCTGGAATGCAGTATCGGTAGTATGCAGTTGTATTTGCGTTTAGCAAAAATATTGCAACTTTTTCAATGAACTGACAGTTTCCTTGAAAGATTATACCGCTGATTTATATAACAGCGCATTAATTCCTCCATCTATTGACGAAAAAACAAAAAGCAATGATCATTATAGCAAAATTTGGAAATTTTGCATTTTAACTATTTTTTAAATGTATGATTGAATTTGTTGGAGGTCCCCCTCAGTGAGAGGGTCCAGGGCACATGCCCCGAATGCCCTGCCTTAAATCAGGCACTGGATAGAATAAAGTGCAGAGGAGGTGGTAGTAAAAAAGAAAATTTTTAATTTCATTTGTTGCAAAGATATTAATTAAAATCAGTGTTCAATTGGATTTTTTCTCCTCAAAGCATTTCGAAGAAGAAAGAAGTGACAGTGAAAAATATAGTTGTTTTTAAATTGTTATCACTCCATAACGAATAACACTATTAAAGTATGTCTGCACCATTAGAAAGCATGTTTCTTCCTGCTTTCATCAATGTAAAAATTCAGATTTTTACAATTTTTTATGAATCTTTTTCTGAAGGTCAAAAATTTCTATTTTCTCTGTTTATCTTCTTTATGAAAATTGCCCTGTAGCAAAAACTATTTCATCAATTTCTTAACAAGAGGTATCTTTAAAAAGACCCTATCAGGTTCTTTTCTATTCTAACCATATTGAAATTTCAAGGATTGTGAACCAGCTGGTTGCTGAAAGTTGGCTAGTTTTAAATAAAACAATTTTATCAAAGCACTGTAATTGGAATGTCAAAGTGTCACTCAAATTCAATTTTTCAAAGAAATTTGTTTTCAGTTTAAATATATTTCTAATCGGTTTACATTTTATTTCAATTTTTCTGAAAAAAAAAAAAAAAAAATCTAAATTTCCATTTTAGGCACTCAGGGGAAAAAATAAATGAATAAATAAAAATGGAGTATAAAAATACTTTAATCAGCATCTTTTGCATTAGTGTTACATGTAGTAAGAGTTAATTGAGATATCAAACACTGGTTATAATTAGTTTCTAAATTTAAGAACAATACACAAAAAACAGTCAGAAAATATCCTTGAAATATCCGCTTACCTCAGTTCTATCATGTAGTGTGAAAATTTCTAGAAATTCTAAAAAAAAAAAAAAATTCTGTAAGTTTTCAAGAAAGCTATAAATTTGTAAATGTATTATATACACTGAGAGAGCCTTTTTATTATGATCACCCTGTCAATATCTTGTTGAGCAACCTTTTGCTTTGAATAGAGGCTTAATTCTTCGAACGGTATGGTTTCTTCTCAGAATGAATTCTATGAGATATTGTTTGTGTAATTTGAAACTATGCTGAAAAATAGCACTGTCCTGTGGTGTGAGATTGGATGATTGTGAATCTAGATGTCAAATGATTCTTTCAGCTTCATCCCACAAATGTTCAATCAAATCTCTTCAGCTAAATTCTAACCCACCTAACTGTGCGATTTAACTCAAAACATGATTTATCAAGTCACATTACTATTTTCAAATTGGCTCCCACCTTAACTTGTGTGCCTGAATGAATTTTAAACTATTTATCTTGTTTGCTGCCAATATTTAGTCTGTCTGTCCTTGATTTCTACAACCAATACGATGCATGGTATGCTGTGCTATACTAAAGTATCCCTCACTACACTGTGGGATACTTTAAGTTGAAATTTGATTAAAATCTGCTGGAAATTGCTACATTGTTACCATTCTGTTTTTTTTTTTTCCTACAACTGGGAATATTCACTATTTTGCTCAGTCATTTACTAACCTCGTCGTGATGACCACAATTTGCCTGTTTAGACCCAGTCTTTTGCCTGACCGTCCAGTCTTGATACACTTTCACTACAATTTACAACCCTTTCACAATTACAGTAGTTTCACTAATGTTTTCACCATATCCATGCTATTGACTGTCATCCCGTATTCAAAATCTGTTTAATGGCATTTTATCCCTATATACAGGGTTTAACCTGGCAAAAAAGTTTCTTTAGCATTTTAGCTAAAACATATAAGCAGTATTTTAGCTTTTTTGACAATTAATTCTTTGGATAGTATTGATTTCTTTTTCTTAATTTGGTTATCCCCAATTTTGTTTTGTTCACTGACGATTTTAACCAAGCATATATTGCAATTTAAGAAAAATGAATCGGCAAAATTTTGTTTTGATTTCAACAAACGCAATACTAGCACTGAGAATACATCTATGAAGCAAATTCTTAATTATGTTTTTAAATTCAACTATTAAAAGTCGAAATTAAATCTGAATATACTAAATAGATAATGATTCCCAATGTTTTCAGTGATTTTGTAATTTCCGTCCACGAATATTTGTATAAAAACTAAAGGTAGTTATATGAAGATATTTTATGAAGTAATCTAGTTTTAGCTTTTTAGTGAAATTCTTACTGACATAGTCTAGCAAAATACAATATCTTCTAGCAAAATGCTAAGAAAACTAATGGCAGTTTAAACCCTGCCTATATATTCACAAGCAATTTAGTTATACCAGTATCTCAGAAACAAACCTTTTTTTTTTTTTTTCCTCTAACCATCTAGCAACAACATTGTGGCACAATAATCATTTGAATAAAACTGATAGGTGGCCATAATAAAGTGGTCGCTCAGTGTGTGTGTATATATATATATATACATTACATAATATATTAATTGTATTGCTTCTATGCTTGCTTTAGATCGTATGGTGCCTGGTGCTATTAATGAAGAAGATGACTTTGTTCCACTTCGAGATTTCATACATCATCCTACTGTAAGTATTATATAAAAGATCCTGTAAATATGAGATTATAAGAGTGGTTTTCATCTCAGTTTATAAGTTCATGATACCTCAAAATTATAAAAGCTTCTTTTTGACATGGCCCTGAAAATTGTCAGTTTTTACATGATTTTTCTGTTTATAAATGGAGATTAATTTTTACGTGTTTACTAATGTCTTTCTTATAAACACTATCCATTATAACAGCCCATTTAACTTTCGACTTTCATATTAAAGTTTTCTCATTGAAAACAATCTGATATGAATAAGCTAGTTCTAAATTTCTTTCTGTCTTCTTTTCTCCTAAAAATAGAATTTAAGTTTAAAAGGTGGTATTATAAATAAAGTCTAGAAATTTAGCTTCTTAGTTAATTTTAATAAATATATATGGCTTATATAAAATTGAAATATGCTTTTGGAACAATGTGAGGGTTAATCAAGTATAAACTTTTGGCCGTTGTGAATGGATACAGTCATTCACCGAGCTGCCATTTTTCTGTAATGTTATGTATAATACAAAATTACCTGTTATGATTTATATGATTGTTTTGAGTGATGTAACTTGTGTATAACGGTCATGAGGTTTATCTTCAACTGTACTCAGAGATATAACTTTCATTTTAGTACATTGTCAGGGTTGCTATGATATGCAGAATTTAGGGAAAACTTGAAAAACTCAGGTAATTAGAAAATCTGTTCAAAAACAGAGAAAATTCAGGAAATTGCAAAAACAATGAAAGTTCCACAAATTTAGAATTTTTTTTTTTTTTTTTTTTTTGAAGTTTTAATTTAATTTAATTTCAAATTAATTAGTTTTATAATTTATAGTTTTTTTTTAAGTGTTTTATAATGTAGGGAGGGGGGGGGGGAGTCTATATTACTTTTCTCAACTACAGTCAGTTATAAAAATTAATGTACCCTAAATATGATCAATTGACTTTTAAATGTATTACATTTTAATGCTGCATAATTACATGCATTTATTTTACTTTTAAAAGAGACTGTAAATACAGATACTATATATATATTTTCCAGATTTGTGTAGAAATCCTGATTATAAAAATCATACAATGAAAGCAATGTTACTATTTTGCCCTTTTCCAAGATGATCAGATTGTTAATATCAGCTATTTATGCGATTTCAGGGTTGCCACTAGTCAGGGAATCATGGAAAAGTCAAGGAATTTAAGTGAGTCACGGAATAGTCAGGGAATTTTGATAGATTTTCTGGAAATAAGCCATATTTAAAAGCTCATTATTGTAAATTGCTAAGTTATTTGCCAATTTTGTGAAATTTTTTCGGAAGAAAACAGCATTGTCAGGGTAGTCAGGGAAAATGGTGAAAAATAATCACGGAAAAGTCATGGAATTTGGAAAAGTTCTAAGTTAGCCACGCTGGATTTACAGAAATAAGTTTGATGTTATGTGTTAGCGGTGAAATTTACAAATAGAAAAGATGCTGGCATGTGTTTAACATTCTTGGAATGGAATTAAGAATTCTGGCAATTTGCAAAAATATTACCAATTTATAAAAATAATCAGATTTTCTTGAAAATGACTAAATAAATAGTACTTTCAAAATTGTGAATAAAAAAAAAAAAATATTCAAAAATTTGAAAATTTTTTTTTTTTAATTTTGGGGCCTAGACCAAGTGCCCCTGTTACCTACACAGAAATTGGGGCTTATTTTTTTACTAATTTCCATGCAGCATTAACAAATAGCATCCAAAAAACTGTGATACTTTTTAAAAGGGAAAATTGTCATATCCTTTCTCTGTCATCCTATTCCTTTTTTATTTGCTTTTTGATACCCATCCCAGATAATCCAATCACGGTTAACTATGGATGTAATCTGATTTTATTTGTCAAATAAGTTCTTTAAAATGAATTTTGAAATTTTTCTTGTGATTTAAACTTTTTATAAATTTAATATAAACATTACCATATGTCTCCAATATTTAAAGTGAGATATTTATTTACAATAAAAGACATAAAAGCACATTGTGAAAAACATTAAGAACATGACAATTGTTTCAGTTGTAAATCAGACCTCATCATTATCTAAACGGTGCAAGCACAAAAGTTACATTTCAGTAATAAAAACATCAATCTAAAGATAATTGAATATTTAGAGGTAGCAATTTAGCTTCATTCAGGGAGAAATATTGTTGCTTTGTAAAGAACACCCTCTATAAGAAAATTTACAAGCAACATTCTTCTCCCTGAATGAAGCTAAATGGGTACCTCCCAAATATTTAATTCTCTTCTCATGTCATGATTACTAAAATGTAATTATTAGTCGCTTTCTCAACATCATAGGATTTATCTTCAGTGGATTCCTTCACATATAGACCTTCATGGAAATGAGTCTGCTGAAATTCTTGCAAAGAATGGAGCATCATCTAGTCTATCAACCTCAAGTCTTGATCTGACTTTTTCTGAAATATGCTCTAAAATAAAGATTAATAATCAGAGATTATTGAGGATTCTGCCATCCCATTTCTGGTATTCTGTTAAGTCACTTACGATGCTGTCATCGTTAAGGGTGACAAAGCCGTTCCAGATCACCGTCAGCAGACTCATGAGTGAACATATTGGGAGTCTTGTGTATTCCAATGCAATGCACAACAAACTTTTCAACTCTTCATGAAATGCTCTTCAGCATAGCACTCTCCTACTCACCTCTTAAACTGCCTGAAAATCTGTTTTCTGTGTCTCTTCTCATTCATGACTTTTTGAGAATTCAAGACCCCTCAGACTCTGATCTTCGGTCTGACCTTAGGAATAAGCAGCACTAACAACGATAGACAGTGATGAAAGATGATTTACAGCCAAATTTTTTTTTTTTTTTTTTTTTTTTTTTTGTGCTTTTTTGTGTTTTTTAATATTTTATTTTAAATGTTGATATACATTTTTTTTTCTAGGATGCTGAACTTAAAAATGTTATTGAAGCTATTGTTAAAGAAGGATTGTTTTCTATCACATTAGGAGATGTAGTCAAGAAGGTATGATTTAAATTTGTATTTATTCTGTGAACAAATTGTTTTGAATTTGTTTACAGGTTTGTATACAGTTAAGGTTTACTTTAGGCCTCCATTTTAAATATAATTGGATAGTTTAATCTATTTGTCTCTGCTCTAACTATCAAAACACCAGTTGTTGAAACCTTTAGGTAAAATTCAATATTCTTCTCAAATGTATAAATCTTATTTTAAATGTTCCTATGACTCAAAAATTAAATTATGAGTCCTAGCTTCAAAACTAATGTAATATGCAAATAGTCATGGTATAAAAATTAACTTTGAAGATACTTGTGCTAAGAAAATACAAATGCATTTACCAAAGAACCTATTAATAGCCAATTAAATTTATCATTAAGAAGGCCCCTTTACAAAAATGTATCTCTTCAATAAACAAGTTAATCTTATATCGTAGTATGTGTGCATGCATGTGACAGAGTAAGAGAGAGAGAGCAAAATTAGGCATTATAATTAAATAAAAACTAAATACTATTCATTCTTCAAGTCCTAAATAACAAAGATGATTTTACTCCGAAAATGAGGTGACCCACTATGTTTGAGATGAGCATCTGCTGACATTTTATTTATGGACTGCTTTTGTTTGTTGTTTCCTTTTTATTTTCAGTTTGAATTTTGAGTTTCCTCTTAAATTTAAATTGAATATCAGTATATAAGTTTGAATCAAAATATTGGTGTTTAATCTTCATATGACTAGTTCAAGTGGAAATAAAGTTTGTAAAAGTTCTACTAAGATAATTTTACATAACGTTTTTAAATTTTGCAAAAAAAAAATCACAGAATGGTAGAATAATAATTGTTCCGATAACATATCCTGCAAAACAGGCTACTGAAATTTTTGAAGTTTGTATCAAAATCGTTGAAAGGATTCATCAAGGTTATTCAAATCCCAAGTTAACTTAAGGGAAAAGTTTGTCCTACACTCTTTATTAAATTTTCAAAAAGTTCATATTGCAAAAATGATCAAGGCAAAATCTTTTAATAATATTTTAAAAGGCAGGTCATCTGACTTCTCTTAAAATTATTTGTCCTATTTCCCCTAGTAAATTATGTGTAAAACTTTGTACAAAATATGAAAGAATAATTTTATTTCAAAAAGAAAAAAATTCATGTGTTTCGCATACATTTTAACAGACTTACACGGTAGATTGTAACTGTTAAAGTACAGGGTGTTTATAAAGTCCCGAACCCATTTTAATGTTTAATAACTCATAAAATAATGAAGATATAAACAAACTTATGGCATTTATTGATGGAATAACTCATATATTTTCTTTTCAGGTTTGAATATCTTTACTTTTGTAAATATCGTCTGCGCGTGTGGTTAATTTCAGATAATTTCATTTTCCAGTCTAAATATCTGTACTTTTCTAAATATCGTCTGCTTATTAGTTGCATTTTTCTCTCTTTTGTTTTTGGCAGCTATTGCAATGTTATGTTTACTTTTGATGTGTTTGTTCTATGTAGTACCTTTGTATGTGATGTTTTATTCGAGCGGCAGTCGAATAATTACCTAAAAGTCAACCGCAATAGCCTCTGTGGATGCCGACATGCTTGCCGCTAGCTGGCGTGAAATTGACTATTGACTTGATATTCTCTGTGCGACGAAGGGGGCACACGTGGAAGTTCATTGACAAGAGTCCTGAAACTTTTTGAGTCTATCTAACCATTTATGTTATTAATTTTAATCTATCTTTATTATTTTATGAGTTATTAAACATCAAAATGGGTCCGGGACTTTATAAACACCCTGTATTTTGCTTACATCATGACTTAAAAATGCACTTCGACAAAATTCAACTTATATCCCATAACATATCTAACTATTTCTTTTCAGATAGAATAATAGATGAAAATTTCAATATATTTTGTATAATGTAAAGATAAAAATATATTCTTTAAAGAAATACTTTTTATAGCAAAAAGCATTCAAATTTCATAATCTTTTTGAGATCCTATACACATCAGTAGTGCTATTTACAGTATTTTCAATAGAAAAAAGTGCTATAGTGAAACCTGAATCACATTTAACAATCTCAGTATGTTGTTGTAGAGATTTTGTTTTGTAGAGAAAAAAAAAAAAATCTTTAGTGTTTTTATTGAAAGAAACAAAGAAAAAGGATAATTTTTTTTCTCTCCAAATTTAAGTCTCTTTTCCTGTAAAATGGAAAAGAAAAAAAAAAAAAGAATGCAGTTGGTAGGTAGTAATAATCTCCTCCTTTGCCTTTCATCCACCCCTATTTTGACCTCACACATACATAATAGCACTCATTCAATTCTAAATAATAATAAAAAAAATAGTACATAGAATTTCATTGATTGAATTTTAATATTGAATAAAAGCTTGTTGATATTGTTCTATTAGGAATTTCTTAAAAATCTGTAGTCTTTTTTTTTTTTGTCTCTTCTCTCTCTCTGAATGCTTCCACATATGAACTATTTAATAGATAAAGAAATCCTATTGGCCACTTTATAATTTTTTGATGGAGAATATGCATTAACATGTTAAAAACTTCCTTGTGAATAAATAGTTAATGAATATTAAATGATTTGAAACTTTATAATTCACTTTCCTGTATTAATTTGAGTTTCTTTTTTTATAGATTTATCATACGTTTCCCAGTTACAATTTAACATATCGAGAACAGTTTATCAAGTCTGAAACTAGAAAGGTAACAATGGATAAATACATTAAATTACTGTTGTTTCTTATGAAAGTCGTATATTTCAGTAGTATGTCATGTTTTCATGTATCAGGAAAACAACCTTCCCGAACTCCCAACATTACATTAAAATGCTAGCTGCCTTCAATAACTAGTTGGTTTGCTATATCTGAAAAATCTGACCAGAGCAAACACTATTAAGTTGTTCCTACCCTATGAAAATCCTGATTACACTTCTTAAATAAAAATATTATTAGTAAAAAAATAAATTAATTATTACAAAAAGTTTCAGTTTTATATATCATTTAAAATAAATGAGAACTTTTTTTTTTAATCAAATATCTTGATAGTTTTGCAAAGTGTTTTTTCATGTCCATCTTTCACTTGTAAATATATATTGCCAATTAATTATAATGTAAAAAAAAAAAAACCTGGATAATTAGATAACATAGCTTAAAAGTAAAATAAAAAACAAGCCTTGGTACATAATCAGATCTTGTAGCAATACACTTATGTGCAAAATTCGTTGGATCTTGGTCACCTTTTTTTTTTTTTAAAGTATGCAGAAATCTGATAAGATAAGAAACAGACTCACAACATAAATACAGGTAATTTTATATTAACCCGTTAGTAGTCACTATAGACAGCGCCACCTATTACAGATTGCACACTTTTTATTTAACTGTCACCAATAATTTTAAGAAGTGATGTGATCGACGTTCCTTCGATTTTATTCGCATTTTATGTATATCAAATGCAACTTCTAAAAATTTTTGTGGCTGTTGAATAAAAAAATCTGGTAACACTGAAGGAAGGGCGGCAAATCGACCAACTAGCGACTACTAACGGGTTAATAGAGATAAGTATGAGCTACTGTTTTCTTAGAGTTGAAATTGTCTTACAGCATTGGAATCCCTCTTAAATTGTCTCTTTACTATAGGTCGAGAAATAATGCCTATAAAAATCTATATAAGATAGTTCATGTAGATTGCATATGTCTTAAATTTATCATTTAGGATTCAATTCAGTAGTTTCGGAAGTGAAATAATTCAGTTTTTTCAAATAGGTTCATGTTCCTCAGGAAAAAATAGAAACCTGAAATACACATGGAATTTAAAATCAGAGTTGCCACGCTACATAGAAAACCTGGAATAGTCAGGGAATTTGAAAATTGACCATGGAAGTCAGGGAAAAGTCGGGGGATTTCACACATTGATTGGCAAAAAAAACTAATTTTTTGTCCAACTTAGTCATTTTTCTTTTTTTTTTCCCTTAACTTCTGCCATTTTTAAAAAACAAGACCTTGACCCCGCATGGAGGGCAATCTGTCCTTAGGTCAAAATAATATGTAACTTTTGTGTTTTCAAGTCGTACCATTATTATTTTGCCCTCAATACAACCAAAGCACAATTTATGGCTAGACTGAAATTTTCTGAGAACACGTCTGGAAAACGTGGAAAAGTCAGGGAATTTCATTCTGCTATTTAAGTGGCAACCCTGTTAAATTTTGATTCAAAATCACAGAAACATCTTGTTTTAGAAAAAGTTGTTAGTAAAATTTAAAAAATCCCTTTCTTCCACTTTAATTTTTCTTGTTCTAACTCAATTCAAATAATAAAGTATCTTGAAAGCACATAATGCTTTCTACTGCAATCAGCAATAACATGATATCATATGATTGAAATGGGAGATCAGCGTAGCAATTTTATTGGTTCTACATTATAGCCATACAACATCATGGTATAGAATGACTAATCAACCCGTAGAATATTTTGTATACTTTTTTATATCATTAGGATTAGCAGTGTTCTGAGAAGAGTACTGTGTTTTATGTGATTTTATTGTATGTATATGCTTTTCTATGATGTGTATATGATAATAATGAGTAACAACAAAATCTTCTTTTAGGTTGTAAGAGAGATGCGACAAAATGCTTTTGAAAAAGTGAAACAGAACTCTGTTACATAATAATATATTCACCTATTATAATTTATTATTTATTTGCTTTTGATAAATGTAAATCATTTTAATCATTGTATTCAAAATATAATAATATATTTTTTGTATATACTGTACAGTTAACCATTTTTTATGTGACATTAAGTCTTTGTATTTTTCAATTTTGTTTTTTATTGCTCAAAAAGAGAAAAAAAAAATGTGCATATTATGTCTTAAATGTGTAGTGATATCCTGATATAGAACGGTGCAGAAATGAACTCGTATGTTAGAAGAATTTTCCTTTGTCATAAATAATAATTATTATTATTATTTAGGAAGTGAAATAAGTTATGTCTTAATTAACTTATTCTTATATTTCTGCTTTTTTAAGAGAGAGCTGAAATTACAAATCTAATTGAAACTGGTTGAAATGAAGCAGCATATGCAAATCAAAACGAATCATAAGCTAAAACAGGCACTAAATAAAATATAACTGTTAAATTTATATGATAAAGTGGAGACTGCAGAGTTATTGCAGAATTCTTTCTTTTCAAAATGTACGAAATTTTAAAAAGTTTGTTCCTATTTTATAATGCATGAAATTTATTTTTTATTTTTATTTTTTTAACCCTCCTTTGTTAAGATTTTTTTAACTAAACCAATTTTAAAATTGTCATTCCAATCTCTAAATAATGTCTTCCATTATTGTTTTTGAACCTAGATTTTTCATTTAACTTTATGTAAATAATGCCACTTAATATTTTATTTTTAGTATAATTTCATTTTAATTTATCTTGAAGAAAGGGGGAGGGGGTGATGTCAGGAAATAACTTCCGCTTGATTTACTATAGTTTTGTAAAAAAAAAAAAAAAAAAAAAAAAAAAAAATTATACTATGGCATGCTTAAACACATTTAAATTTTGTTTGTAAACATAAATAAAATATTTTGTCCCAACCACAAGAAACAAAATTAATTTGCAATTATAAGTAATATTTTTATAAGCATTTTCATATATATTATTAATTTAACAACATTTTTAGAATATATCTGTTTTAGCAAGCATGAGTTTTCAATAGGCATACACTCGAATCTTTAACTATAAAAATATAACTAAAGACCTTTTTAATCTTAAGCAATTTTTAATTCATTATTATTATTTTCAATTATAATGTTGAATGTAAAATATTTCATTTTTATATAATTCTAATGCAGATAAGTTTCTTTTTTTACTTTAAAAAGTGAAAGTAGAATTTAATTAGAAATGTTTAAATGCACTCAATTTCAGACCATTTTAGTTCAAAAACATAGGACGCATTTTAAAATTTCACTAATATATAAACCAATTTTCTGGTGTTAATTTTATGCTAATATATTTTTATTTTATTGAAATAAGTATTAAATTATAAAACCAGCAAAAAAAAAAAAAGTGTTATTATTACAATAACAAATGTATTTAAAAATAATAATACTGTGCAGAGTGATATTCTGAAACTTTAATTATTTTACTTAACAATATTAACTATATATAATTAACTATATAATTTTCTAACATATATAGTATTTATTTCTTTATAATATTTTTGAATTCCTAGACTATATTATGTCACTTTCCCCGAGACCTGCAGTTTATTTCTTATAACATTAGCCAATAATTTAGCAATGTAGTGAGCTTACAACAGTGGCTTATTTCCACAAAAACTGTCAAAATTCCCTGACTGTATCACTTTCCTGTTTGTAAACTGAATTTCAGAAAACTCAGTTAAAAAAGAGGAAGAAAGAAAACATAATTAACTAAAATTTGTCTTTCAACAATCAAACTTAAAAATTACCTTGAATTCACAAGACAATACCCAAAAATGTTTAGAATATACTGTATACTCCTTATTATTCGCAGTTAAGGAAAATTGCATATCAATTGCAAAAAAAGCTAGAAATAAGGGGTAAATGAGATTTAAAAAAAAAAAAAAAAGAAGATCAAAAACATATATAAAACATAACACAAACCGTGAAAATATTCACAATACAGTAAGAATATTTGTATTTTATATATTAAAGGATACTACTATATACACTGGTGTTCAAAATTTAAGCAGCAACCTGTTTTCTTGTTTTCTTCTTTTGCGCATAATTTTTAAACAAATAAACATATGAACATAAAATTTGGATGGCATGTTCGTTATCATGTCATTTACCGAATTTTATATAACTTTAACATAAGCAATAATTTTTAAACTAATAAATATTCCTTTTTTTCTCAAAAATAAGCTTTGGAAAAAATGAAAAATTCCAACAATTTTAGAAAAGAAAACTTAATGAAAAATGATCATAAGGATGCATTACAGATAGGTGAAGATGCACATGCGTCCATGTGTTAGATTAAAACCAGATCTTCTTACCTGTATTCACTTTTTTGTTTTTTCTTTTTTTTTTTGCACATGAATAACTTTTTGAAAAATATATATACAGACATGAAAATTGGATAAGATGTTCATTATAAAATTATTTATCGACATTTTTATTGTTCTCGTGATGCTCATAGTTTACAAATTATTAATTATATATATTCTTTAAAGTAGAGGTGCACAACCTGCGGCCCAGTAGCAATCAATGTATGGCCCACAGAAGGACCAACATTATAGATCGCATGAATCATCAGCAGGAGAAAGAGATAAAATATTTTATTTTTTGCACTTGCAAAACTGGCATTTATAAAAACTTTCCTTTTTTTGTGGGGGAGGGGTGGGTGAAAATGTTGGATTTTATACATATTTCTAAGTAATTTAACCCACAATAGATTTCTTAAATTTTTAATGGAAAAATTACGGAATAAGAAGATTAAAAACTGAAAAATGTAACGATCAGTAAATAAAAGCTCCTTCTCCAATTTTTTTTTTTTTTTTTAATCTGTGCACAAATGAATTCTGACAAGAAGAAAAAACATTTTGAAGTTTTAGAGAACTTTCTGTCTAAGTTAGTGATGCATTTATGAACCTTTAGAGAAAGCAGCAATCAAAAGAATAGTGCTACAGAAATTCCTGCAGCTAAAGAAGTTCTACACTCAGAAGTCGGACAAAAAAGTCTTGGTGCCCATTACAACAATAGTGCACCTGATGATAGTGTGCCTCTATTATCTATCTATATTTATTACACAGCGAATATATCTGCATAGTTTAATTCTTTTATATTATCTTGCCTGTGGCCCTTCATGTCCCAGTCAACAGCGAGAGTGGCCCTCCAGCCAAAAAGGTTGTGCACCCCTACTTTAAAGTCTATTATAAAAGTAAAAGAAAAGTTAATACAGAAAGAAAAACCGAGATTTATATTTAGAGTAACATTTCAAGGCATGTGCGTTATCACCTATCTGTAATGCATCCCTTAACACCATTTTTCATTAAGTTTTCTTTTCTAAAATTGTTGAAATTTTTTCTTTTTTCCAAAGCATACTTTTGAAAAATAAATAAATAAGAATAAGAAGAATTAGTTTAAAAATTATTACTCATGCTGAAATTATATAAAATTCAATTAATGGTATGATAACGAACATGCCACCTAAATTTTATGTTCATATGTTTGTTTAAAAATTATGTGCAAAAGAAGAAAACGAGAAAACAGGTTGTTGCTTAAATTTTGAACACCAGTGTACTGTGAATAAACAATAAACAAAAATGTGTATTGATGATGAAGCCAAGGTGCAATCTGTGAGCTCATGTGTATACTCAATTAAGCAGTACTGTAGACATGCCAACCTTTTAATTGATTGTGGAGCATTCTAAATAGGCACCTTTTCTTCACACCACTCAGTAGTGAAATTTTTTTTTCATACATGTCATTACGACTCAATAAAAAGAAAAAATACCTTTTAAGAGAAGTAAAGTGAAAAAACAAAAAGAGCACTCAGAATAAATTAAAATGTTGGCATGTGTATGCAGAGTTTCATAACTCAACAGTAATTTACAAAAAAAGAGTTGTCATGTCCACTATCATCTTTAATGTAGTTACTCTATCTATGCAAAATATTGAAAAATATTAATATATATATTTTTTTAAACATGTATGTTGAGAGTATTATTTATCCAGATATTTATTAATTTTTAAATCTCTATGCATTAAGTGTGTGTTATACTTTTTATCGATATATTGCACATTGTCTTAAAAAAAAAAAAAAAAAAAAAAAAAAAAATACACTAATGTTGCTTTAATGTAACTTATTTAAAAAAAAAAAAAAAAAAACTAAGAAAAAGTTCAACAACTAGTGAGTAGCTTATGAATTTTCCTTAATTATTTATATCTGTCTAGTTTAGGTTGAATGGGACTCAAACTATCACAAAACTTGGTTTCTCGAATTTGGAAAAGAAAAGCAAATTTTGTCAGTGAGAGTGCTTGTTTATGAAATGAACGATAAATGTCTTATAATGGAGCAGAACAGGGGGCGATTCTGAAAAAAAAAAAAAAAAAAATCTGAATGACACATCAACACTGTTTCATACACATGTGTTGTATATATGTATTTTTTCTATACATTATATATATTTTTTTCTTTTCTTTTTTATATGAGCTTATTTTTAGAATTTTTATTATTATTATTATTAGACAAAAAAAAAAAAAAAAAAAAAAAAACTACATATTAAGATATAAAAACCTAACTTTACTTTGTTGTGCCGTTTGAGATCTTTCGAAACTGGGTACCCGGTCCTCATCAGAAACGTTACTTCTGTGGTGGAAAAACTTGACACTGGTCACTCTTCTGTTGATTTCCCATCAGCTGGCTCCAGGCTCTGTTTGGGGCTACTGCGCCGCTATCATTGCATACATCGCTATTGGTTGAAATTTCGATCGATTCTCGATACATAGCATAGTTATAATTATCGTAATCGGCTAATTTAACGGTTTTATCAAAATCTATTTTAATATTGTGTTTACTGTAGGTTTTAGCTAAAGCGGTATTAAATTTTCCGGTTTTTATGTCATTCTCATGTTCTTTAATTCTAGTTTTAAGTTTCCTCTTAGTAACGCCAATATATGAACCGGGTTTATTGTTTTTGTCTATAAATGGGATTTTATAAATACCTGCAGTTTCAAGAGGGAGGATGGGGTCTTTATCGTTTCGGATTAGTTGAAAAATATTTTTGTTAGGTTTAATGGGGATATTTATACCATATTTATTAGCTGTATTCTTAATCTTATTAGCGGCTCCGCGATCGTAAGGGATGGAAGGGGTAACTTGGGGGGGGGGGGGGATTTGGTCGAGGCTTTTGAATCTATTTTTAATTAATTTGTTGACAATTTTATCGGGGTGTCCTGCTTTTCTTGTAAAATTTTTGATAAGGTTTAGTTCTTTTTCAAGGTCTTCGGATTCATTACATATTAAAATTGCAGCTGATGAGAAATCAACAGAAGAGTGACCAGTGTCAAGTTTTTCCACCACAGAAGTAACGTTTCTGATGAGGACCGGGTACCCGGTTTCGAAAGATCTCAAACGGCACAACGAAGTAAAGTTAGGTTTTTATATCTTAATATGTAGCTATTATTATACTTCGTTTTTCCTTTTTATTTAAAAAAATATATATTTTAGTTAAATATTGAATTTTTTTTTTTAAATAAACAGCCTTAAGTTTTCTTAAATTTCTCAACAGAATGACCCCTGGACCAAAAACTAAAATTATAGAAAAATAATTTGATATATTTTTAAAAGCCTAAGTGTTAAAAAAAAAAAAAGCAAGCCTGAAATACATAGCTTTCGTGTATTAATGCCATGCCAGCATCTAAAGAACAAATTGTAGTCACAGTCACTCCAAATGTAAACTATTATTCTACTGAACAAACAGAGAAAGAAATTTACGATAAAGATATAGATAAAGAACAGGCAGATATTTATCAAGTTCACACCAGCAAACAAAATTGGGTGACCTAAAAATATAAAATGATAGAAAAAACATATTGTCACTCTCATTACAAATAGGTGTAACTCAAAATTACTAACTTTTCATATACAAATCATAAATTCCTTATAATTAGGCAACCAATATGAATTAAGTTGTGTCACTTTGAAATGTCATAGACCCTACTGAAGGCATCCTTTCATAAGCCCAGGTCCCTAGTGCAGACAAATGCCTTCAACACCAATTGACATGTCGTAGACACCACCTTGGGCCTTTCCAAACATGGCTTAGCTAAAAATCGCAATTTTTTGAGTTACTCAGCAGTTTTACTCAAAATTGTGCACCTCTTTGTCACAAGAGCAATTTTTTTTTTTTAATACATATTTTTACTAAATATATCAATGCTTCATGCAAGATTAATACAAAACTATTAAACTATGGACAATGTTTACCAACAATCAATAAAGTTAAAAGCTTTTTTCTTAATATGTGGATTTAGATTTCTAAAAGGTTATATTTAACTCTATTTTGTAAATATTAAAATACATTTGTTTCTTATATTTTAAAAGATAAATAAAAACAAGAAAAATAGCATCATAAAATATAATCGGTTAAATGTTGTTCCGTCACCAAGCTGGTGTGAATCCTAGATTTTTGTTTTCTTTTACTAGGTCAGTAATTTCGAGACTCTACTATGTAATAAAAAATCACAAAGGAATATTTTCTGCTACTTTATAAATAAATCAAGCTGTAAATTATCATATTAAGTTATATATAAAAGTTTTTTTTAGTGGCATGAATATTGTGAAAGTGTTATTCATACATTCTGATTCCAGCTTTTTCAGTAATAAGTTTGTTATTTTCATTTGAAACATAAATTCAGTTTATTTTTGTAGTAAATTCCTTTCAAAAAGAAGATTCAGCCATTCTTCCTCTTTTGTTATTTCATATATTTTTACTCACAAATAAATTTGTATTTTTCTGTGATGCAAATGTGTGATTTCTGTGATTTGTATTTATTTATACAAAATGTAATTATTGTTGACGAAAATTTTTTATTTCCCTTATACTTTTGTATAAAAAAAAAAGCTATGTATTTCTTTTAATCTTGATTATTGTTGGACCTATTTAATAAAGTTTTTGTCCAATTCTTTAAAATTGTATATTTATTTTAAACTTAACAGAAAATAATAAAACTTTTCTTATCAATTGATTTGTGTCATTTTTTATTTTACTGTACCATATTTCTAGTAAAATGTATTCATAAAATTATGCATCTAGAAAATGTAAATTATCTATTGAAAATATCATTTTTATCTAACTATAATGCACAGCAACATTTTTTGTATAGTAAAGTGAAAGTATTGTTATTTATAAAAAAAAAAAAAAAAAATGTAGTTTAGTTGCTCTATTGTCTCTACATTTTCATATACAGTAGGAGGGAAACATAAAACCTAACACCTCTCATAAATATGCAGCATGCACCATAAGATGTACAAACAAAAAATGTGAAATTTTCACTAATTGTAAAAATATCTAGATTCCCCCCCCCCCCCCTGAACTCAAAATATTAGGTAAAAACATTTAAAGTCTTCAAGTCCTTCAAATCTTGGGGCCTCGAGCAAGTGTCTGATTTGACCATGCAGTAATATGGCTCTGACAATCATCTTTCAGTCATTTAGAATAACAAAAATAATCTCTGTACCATATACAGGGTGATCAGTTTAAAAGAGTACCTGTGAGTTTTTCTTATAACCCTTAAATTTGATGGATGTGGCAACTATTCTAACATTGAAGTATGATTGTTTGAATCTTGTGAGACAATCTCTAACACTGTTGGACTGTTACAACTTTATTTGTGAGGTAAAACAGAAAGGGAGACGCACAATTTCTTTAATCCTGTCATAATTTTATTTTTGAAAAACATAATTTAATTCAATTTTTTTACATTATCATTCCTCACTGAAAATGTTCGCCACCATTTTGAATGCAAACATGAACACGTCGGACCAGGTTTTTGATACACTTTGCAGCATTGTTGGTGTTATTGACAAGATTTCTGCAGTTATGATCTGTTTTAATTCATCGATGGTTACAGGACTTCTCTGGAAAAGCCTATGAAATGATAATATAAGATATTTGAATTAAATTTTGTTTTTCATAAATAAAATTATTGCAGGGTTAAAAAAATTGTGCATTCTCCATTTCTGTTTTACCTCACAAATAAAGTTGTAACAGTCCAACAGTGTTGGAAATTGTCTCCCACACTTAAACAAGGTTCAAACAGTTATAGTTCAGTGTTAGAATAGTTGCCACATCCGTCCTATTTAAGGGTAATAAGAAAAAACAACGGGTACTCTTTTAAATTGATCACCCTGTATTACATATTAATTTAGTTACAAAATATGTGGGATCATTTTGGTGTGGGATGAGAAATAAAAAACTTTAGGAGTATTCAAGGATCAAAGTGGAATCCTCAGACTGAAAACTAAACTTATTTTTCGTCAAGATACATAGAGTTTAAGACACCAGCTATTCTTCCATCCAATCATGAGGTTGTCAAGAGATTAGTGAGATATTATCACGAGAAGAATGCACATGCTGGTACTCAAATTTTGATAAATAAAAATATCTGAAATTTATAGTTGCTTTAGTGTTGTGAAAGTGTTAAGTCAATCATGGTAAGACAGGCAAATATATTATCAAGATTTATCACTGCTTGTCCCGGTCCCCAGCCCTCAATCCATTTAATAATTTATGGACTAAGGTGTGACAAATGTCACACCCATCCTTCTTTCCCATTACCATAGCTGCCAGCTTCATAGCTTTAAAAACAGAAGGGGGGGAGGGGGGGGTGAAGTAATATTTCTATCCCAAATTAAAGACATTTAAAAAAGTATATTTTAAACTATTTTAAGGCAAATTGGTTAACCCCTTGGGTACGGATTTATTTGAGAAAATATTTGCACGTGGAACGGATATAATTTTTGGTTGCTTGGAGTAGTATGTAAAAGCAGTACATTTTACGTAAGAATTTATTTATTTCTAAAATATTGGTGACATATGTAGTATTAAGATGTCTTCAAGTAATTAGAATTGCAAAACAAAAACAAAAAAAGTGAATGACGTGTCTCAGACGTCAAATGTACCCAAGGAGTTAATCTTGAAATTTTAATTTAGTCCTTTATAGGCAAAGTAAACATATGGATACTAAGTTTCTTTAATAGGCTAGACATTAAAGTGTTTTTCAGTTTTTTTTTTTTCCCTTCTTGAAATTGAAGCACAGTAGCAGATGCTATAGAAAATTTTAGACTTTTGTATATCAGTTTAACACCTTTAAAAAAATAAAAAAGCTTTCAACTATATATTTTCCCATTTCAAGATTATTGTATTTTTCTTTCGAAATGAAAATTTTGCTTTTTTTCATGAGTAGCTGTTACTTATTGCAAATAGTAAACCTGGTCTAACATTTTTCGGTTACAGATAAATTTGGTACAGAAAGTGACGCTACTGGCTACATCACATACATGCATTTGTTTACAGCTTCATATTGCTGGCTAATAAGAAAACATTGTCTATTTGTAACAAAGCATGATGAAACTTACTTTCAAAAAGTCCTTTATATCAGACTGGTGTAAAAGAAAGTTCTGTAACGGTTGCAACATGAGTGTCAAATAAAGAAACTAAGAGCTTTAAACTGATAAAATGAGGAATAGTTAACACACACCTTAATAAAATCAAACAGAACAAAAATCTGTTTTTATTAAGAATGAAAACGATAAAAAATATTCAATATTATACATTCAGTTTTGATTATTGAATGCACAGGAATATTCATAAGTTTCTGGTTGTTTTTCTAGCCGGAGTAATGAAATGATAGTAAACTTCAAATATAATTTACTTTTGAATAAAAAATATAAACAAATAAAATAAGAAACAAATTGCAATTATTTGGAAACAGTTAACAATCTAGTTGAAGAAATCAAGAACAATTTGTACATATGGAAAGGAATTATTTTTATTTTTGGATATATTGTTGGTGAAAATACTTGAATGATGATTTTAAAGACAATTTACATCAATGAATTAGCAAATTTAACTCAGCACCCAAACAGAATTTGACAATTATATTGATCTTAGAGTACATAACAAATTTATATATATATATATATATATATATATTTTTTTTATGAGATACAACAGGGTTTTAAATAAAACATGGGAATTTTAATTAGAATTTGCAAGTACTTTTTCATTTTGCTCTTACCCTTTCCTTTTCCTTATAAATAAATTATTAGCATTCATAAATAAAAACGCACTGATTAAAATAATGATATGTACAACTCCTGAGAGAAAAAAAAAAACATTATAAAGTTTTATAGTCAACATATTTATTTTCTTTTATTTTCACTATTCTGTTAAATAAATCAGAATTTTATATTCTTTATTACTCTTTAGCTTTATCCAAATTAAAAATATAATATACTTTTATTTTAATGAATAAAATATATTTTAAATCGTTATTCCAAAAAAAAAAAAAAAAAACCAAAGAATTGACACACTTAGAAATAGTATTGTAATGTGATAAAGGAATCTCCAGTTCAATGTAAAAAATTTTGTTTGTATTAAAAATAAAGTATTTAGGTAGAAGACATATTTTGAGTAAGAAAAGTAAAGACAATATGCATATTATACAATTAAAAACACTTAATTTTTTTTTTTTCTGCATTTATAAATATTTAACAAGTGTCACAGAAATGTGTGTATAGAAGCTTTTGTACAAAAAACATTCAATAGTTCTATGTTCACATTGTAAAAAGGTTTGGTTTGTTTAAAAACTTTATAACGGGTGGCTGGTGTCAAAAGTACTGCCACTTTCCCAAAATGGCATCTTTAATAGCATCCACATATTGGGCAGGTACCCAATATAGCCAATATCTTGATGCTTCTGTCGTGCCAAGCTGAATACCCTGGAGGAAGAAAATACTATCATTAAGTAGATAATGAAATTCCAGATCTACAGGTAATTTAAAAATAATTTTAAAGTATCTAAAATTTATTACAAATACAATGCACTTAATTTTACAGGCAGTATCATTTCATGAAGAACAGCAGAAATAATATGACTTAATACAAAATCTGCACCAATTTCTTAGTAGATCAACCAACTGGTATTTATATTTCTATACACATATTGTGGTGAAAACACACTTATTTCCCCACCATTGCAATTGAAGAAAATATCAATCAAATCTTCAAATTAATGAGTATTTACACAGTTGAATGCGATTCATAAAAATATTTTTCTAGAGACTGGGGTACTTTACTGTTAAAATTAATGAATATTTTTACATGTCATCTATTAATGAAGAACTTTAGTTTTATTTCTTAAATGTTCCATAAGTTTTTGATGTAACATCAATTTATTCTTTTATTTATCTCCCTTTAGATACAGTTGTAGATGTTATAGAAACATCTCATCCCAAAATATAAATCACAATGCCCTTTTAAAAAAATAACTATCCACTATACATAACAATTCTCAGCCAATAATTATTCTTAATTAAACATTCAAAATATTTCTAATTTTAAATGAGTTTGGAATTTTTAATATCTAACAGAGATATATTATAACAAAAATTACTCATTTAATTATCTCCTAGTTTATTTAATTTAACCAATACACTTATATTTTAAAAGATACATTTTTAAACAGTTCTAATTAGATCCCCTTTTAATGTTTCTATAATATGAATAAAATTACTGATGCTTTAAAAATTACAATTTCTACAGCGTGCGAAGCAGGGTTTAACCTGGCAAAAAAATTACTTTAGCATTTTAGCGAAAATAGGCAAGCACAATTTTAGCTTTTTCAAAAGTTAATTCTTTGGATACCATTGATTTCTTTTACTTAGGTTTGTTATCCTCAGTTTTATTTTCTATTCTTTTGTTCATTGATAATTTTAACCAAGCATCCATATTTGTGACTTAAGCAATTGGAAAAATTAAGTAAAGTGTAGTGTAGATAATCGTGAAATACTAGTGCTAAGAATGCTTGTATGAATCAAATTCTGAATTCTGACATACTTTTAAATATTTTTGCATTTAAATTCAATCATTAAAAATAAATCCAAATTACTACATAAATTATCATTCCCAAAAATTTCAGTCCTTTCGTAGTTTTTGCCTGCAAATATTACAAAAAAAAAAAAAAAAAAATTCTTGAGTTATACGAGATATTTTATACAGTTATCCAGTTTTAGCTTTTTAGTGAAATTCTGACCAACATGTTTTAGTAAAATATGATACCTTTTAGCAAAATGCCAAAAAAACTAATGGCAGTTTAAACCCTGGTGCCAAGATCAATCTTTAAAATCTGGCCAAGAAGTATGTTAGAATACATTTCACACAAATCACTTAAGTGCCAATGAAAGCCCTAGCAATGCAATCAGTTAATAAGCTCTTGCAGTGCTTGTTATAACACAGGGTTGGCAGGTTTTTGACATGTGACAGTTTTTGACGGTTTAAACCATGGTTAAAACCGTCATGTCAAAAACCACCTTGTCAAAAACTGTCAAAAACCTATATTTATAATTTAATTGTCATATGAAAAATTAGCTTAATAAAATATAGTTCATAAGGATTTTTTGAAAAGTAAATAGAATGATGTTCTTTGAAAAACACATTGTTACAACATTTTGATTAATATAAAAAACAAAACTTTAGGCTTTTAAAATTTTACTATGAATTATTTCTATGTTCATTCAAAATATGCTGTGATACTTTTATATAATATTATGAAATTTATTTATAACTATGCTTGATATAGCACATGTTAAACTTAGTTATGCGATACTTTAAAAATATAGTTGTTTTCAATAAGATATTATTTATAAGTATGTTTTAAAAGGTAGACATAATACATATTAATGTTTTTGGAGAAACATTATTATAACATTTTGATTAATATAAAAACAAAACTTTAGGCTTCTAAAAATTTATGATTCATATATCATTGATAGATCATTTTGATTAACAAATCATTTTATTTGCAATACAACATTGTATAGTTCAATTTTTTTAGTATTGTGCTTTTAGTATTATGTATTTAACCAGTAAAATAAAAATGCATAGCATAATATTTTGTATTTAAATATTTTATAGAAAAATATAACTTTTTTTTTTTTTCTTAATGACTGCTGATATTGCAAGTTTTTAAGAAAAAGTAATAATTCTGAATGTTAAAAAAGCTTGAATTGTGTCTGAAATTCATATAATTACTGTGAAACACGAGAAATATGAATGCTTTCTGGACATGTATAAATTGTAATAAATGTAATATTTACCCGTACAGATTTTTAAAAAAATTATTAGTCTAAGCTGTAGGGCCCACCAGCAGCCAAGTGGTACTACGCTCAAAGCTGGTAAACATGAGGTGTAGGGTCTGATCCCAGGGCGCACTCGTTGGCCTAGCCATTCAGAGTTTTTCATGTTTTTCTCCGAAACTTGTATAAATACGGACTAGGACCCTGTAGACAGACCCACACGGAAGGCAAAATACCCCTTAGGCCTAAGATACTAGAGTAGTCAATCAGCCTTACTACCAAAACACCAAACACCAATAGTCCAAGCTATAAACAGGTACAAATATTTATACAATCAATAATAATAATAAACAGATAAAAATTCATTAATAAATGATAAGTATAATAAATGTAGATTATAAATATAATTATTTTCAAATTCATTTTAATTTACTGCCCACATATATTATGTTTTACTTAAAGAAAAAAAAAAATCCAGTATTTCTGTATTTTCATGTCTTATGTGAAAATTCATAAGTAACTTCGGAATTTTAGAATTTCATAAATATTAATATAAATAAACATAAACATACAAAATATAACTGTATGCATACTTTGTATATATTTCTTAGATTATAAACCAGTATATTTACCTAATTTTTTATAAATTATCTACAAATTGTTTTCAGATTTTTTAACTTATAAACAGCATAATATTTAGATATTCACTTGTACATGGCAAATATTACTAAATCCTATTTCTAACCAGATTTTAGCTCATTTATAGATGTTGACAATACAGGTTTTTGACGGTATAGAGGTTTATGACAGGTTTTTGACGGTTTAAACCATGTTTAAACCTTTGTCATGTCAAAAACCCAACCCTGTTATAACATACCTTATTATAAATCACACCTTTCAGCTTTTTATCTAAGCCCTTGGGCCATCATGCCCAAGTGATTTGTAACCAATTTTATTTTTGGTAATAAGGTAATAATAAAGAATACAATGTTACACTCAACAGTTTTTTTTATATGGCAAATTTTTTCATGCATACTCATAACTTCACTTTAAAGCACTTTGATCTCAAAACTAATCACTTTAGTAGTAATTTGAAATATGAAACTAGAGTCATTGAATAATTTTATATCTTTAAAAAAGTATAATGGTTAAGAGAACTCACCATTATGTGATATTCTTCATGGCCTTCAATGGACTCACTAACTATATTTTTAATGGAGTTCATAGGAATTTTATCTGTACGTTCTGAAAAAGGAAAAAAAAAATATTTTACTATTGTATTTTCAAAAGATTAAAAATATATGTAAAGATCTTTTCACATTTAAATTTTTTTATTATTACAATAGAAACTCAATATAGTAAACAATCTACAGTATAAAATCCCCCCCCCCCACCCCCCCAAAAAAAAAAAATTAAACAAAAGGGTTGTTATAACCTAAACTTGATAATTTCTTAGATTTTGGTGGTGATTTCTTAAAAAATATTCACTGCAATAAAACACAAATTACTAATAATTGAAATAGACAATTAATCAAAAATTAAGAACAGAAGAATTTCAAGTAACATGTATTTTATTTATTTACTTTTTTTTTTTTTTTTTTTTTTTTTTAATCCTATAGAAATAATTTGTTGTCGTTTTATTGAATACATTTCTATTTTAAGTAAAGTTATCAATCAATTTTCTCATTGAAGTTTAAGAGAGAGTTTATAGTTCTATTATTTACATTTTCCACATTAAAAAAACAAAAGAATATTTGCTTTTGTTTTTACCATTAGATATTGAAAATTCTAACACTGACTTCACTTTCTCCTTTTGAAAACAAGAAAGCTACACTTTATCCTCACCAATCTTTTGCTTTATGGATAGGATATCATTATCAGTAGGAATATCTGAAATACACATCTCATCATTTCAAAATATTAAATTTTATCTCTAAAAAAGAAAATACTTAAATCGCGCTATTCCAGGCATCTAAGAACTTGACATGAAAGTAATGCTGTCTTTCGGAATTTTGATATATATACATAAGCTTGCCTTTGAAAGAAAAAAAATTTGCAGAAGAGACACTTGATGTCGATATAAACAGACTGATTTTTTCATCATTTCACTACAAGCATTAAAAATAACAGCTTTCAGTTGGAGCCAATGGAAAAGTTCACTATAATGAGGTTCGATTGTATTATTATTTTTAGTGAAAATATTAGAAGTTATAATTGTAAAAAAACAAAACATGATGAAATTTAAAATCAAACCTTTGGTGCCAATCCACACTTGATCCAGCTCAAGTTTGAATGTTAGGCGCACTTTACCGCCAGATTTATTTAACATACCAGATAAAGGATAAGGTGGTAAACTATCCTAAAAATAGATCAAATAAAACTGTTATTTTTCAAAATTCCTACTTGAAGTTTAAGTTATGCAATTGTACATGCATATGCTATATATACGTATACAGATAGTAGGGACTTTTTTTTAAATCATAATGTATTGCTGATTAACAACTGTACCTTTTTTTATATTATTATTTTAAAACTAGCCAAGGTGCAACCGCCCAGACAGTCTTTAGATTTGAGTCCCTCATTTTAGCAAAGTAATGCGACACATATCACTTTTTTTTTTTTAAGTGTAGAGCTTATGGTTCTTTTATAGAGACACAAAGAAAAGGCTTTATCTTTATGGACCATGAACTCAAATCATTAAGAGAAAGTTGATACATATATAAAGACATAAAACAGAGTTTACAAATCGGCAGAGCCATTTTCTGAAACACTAATTTCCGAGATCTGAAACTGATATATCTAATCAAGATAACTGTTAATTTTCTCGTAATAACCATGTAATACATGAGAAAGGATATCTAAAATGGATTAATGTAACAATTTTCAAAAAATCGTTAGAACCATTTTTGAGATACAGACTTTTACCAAAAATTGGCACACTCGATTATTGACAGGAAAACAACAAATACAAACAAAAGGATATTTAAAAGGGGGTTAATATGGCGAGTTTGAAAAAAATTTGTACAGCCATTTTCACAGGAAAGCACTTGCGACACATGAAATTGAGCTACTTGTACAGAACATCTATCAATTTTCCTGAACTAACCAACTAATTCCTATGAAAGGATATCAAATGGAATGTTTACACAGCAATTTTGAAGAAAATCGTTAGAGTCATCTTTGAGAAACAGACTTATGGTCCCACATTTGATTTTCCAATTTTCAAACTTGGAAAAATCATCTGTTCACCAGACCTGGTTTAATTCTGAAGTTTCGTATTTTTATCTTCATTAGTTGCAGAGACATGATAGTCAGATAATTCCCTACACATAATGACAAACTGCCAAAAATCACTTTTTTTAACTCAGAAGACTTTGTAAATCAGGAGAAAACTCAATATTGAATTTTTGGACCGAATACAATACTTCCATTACCTATGGGACTCTGGTAATGGAAGTAAAAATGAATTTAGGAGGTCTCAAAATGTATAAATAGATAAAAATCTTAAATTTTACCTGATCATATGTTTGAAAAGTAAAAAAAAAAGTAATTATTTACATTAATAATGATAAACAGGGATGAGATTTTTTAGCCTTTTTTGTATGTTGTGATTTTCTTTTTGTAACAATGTACAAGAAACAAAGCTTGTACTTTGTAAATCAATGTTTGTACTTTCTCTGTTACAATCATCCAATTCAAGTTTCACACAGCCATGCTATTTTTTTTTTTTTTTTTAAGATAAAGCAATCAAATCATTTATTTCTGTAATATAGGTTTTTGCAATCCGAATTCTTATATTCTCTTTTAATGTTTATTTTTACTTTCTTCTATATTCAATAGAAGAAAGTATTGGATTCGTAAAAATTTTCGACCTCAGGTTTTTGATGGATTTACACGTTTTGACAGCTGTAGAACACGATTTGACCATTTTTAGAAAATGTCTGTCTCTGTGTGTGTGTGTGTGACAAAATTTTGTGGTAACTGAATCTCAGGAACTACTGCACAGAATTTCATACAAATTGGTATGTAGTTGCACCTTGACATAAATTAGCGCCTATCAACTTTTGGTAAAAATTGCTTTACAGGTTGCATTGCCATCCCGCTTTTTCTAAATTTTTAACATGGTGATATAGGACAAAATTTTGTATAAATGTGCATAAAGAGAATTATTTATAATAGATATAGTCAACTGGGAAGATTTTTTTGTATGTATAGGAGCCTCACCCCCCCCCCCCCCGGGGGGAAGTCCCCCCCCTCGAGCGGAGTAAATTTTCAAGATGGGTATCTTTCGAAACGTCTCGTCAATACCTTTAAAACGAATGGTTGAACTATAAATCTGTGATAATTTAAAACAAAGTTATCGATTTTTTTTTTTCTTTTTACAAATTTTAACCAAACTTGATATTTAGTTGGCCCCTGACATAAACTGGTGCCGATTAGATTTGGGGATCAATCGCTCAACAGGTGGCGCTATGATCGTATTTTTTCTAAATTTTTAACATGGCAGTATAGGACAAAATTTCGTATAAATGTACATAATGAGAGTTATTCTTAACCTATGATTGTAAAATTAATATGAATTATTGACAATTGTAGTAGTTAATTAGGAAAAAAAAATTGTGCATGGGGGGCATCGCTTCCTCCCCTGGGGGGTAAATTTTCAAGATGGGTATCTTTCGAAAGGTCTCGTCAATAACTTTAAAACGAATGGTTGAACTATAAATATGTGATCATTTAAAATAAAGTTATCGATTTTTTTTTTTTTTTTTTGTTTACTTTTAACGAAAAAAAAAATTATATATATATTTTTATTTTAAATATTGTTACTGAGTGAATTTGTATAGGAAAATATAGAAGAAAGTCTTGTGGTGGCCACAACATACTAGTTTTCATTAAGTTTTATTTATTTATTTTACACTTTTGTCGATCATATTTTTGAATAAAGAACTGTTTTATCAAAGTACATTAAATTTTATTACATCTAAAATCTTTTATATTCAAAACTTCTATAAATATTCCATAATAGTAGCATTTTACAAAACAATAAATCACATTTAATATTATGTTTTCATTAAAATGATGCAAATAGTAATAATAGAAATGCTGTAAGTTGACAAATTATTTATTTATTTATTTTTTTATATAATCAATGTTAAACCTAACATGCCTTTACCTGGGAAAAAAAAATCAATACAATTTAAAAAAAAGTTATAAGAAGAGATTTGAGAAAAAATTATACTTTTGGAATCACAATCCATTTGAAAATTATTTATTGAACAGAATTTACATTTAATATTTTAAATAAAATTTGTATAGCTCTTTTCAAATTGAATTTGCTGTTTTAATTATACAAACCCAAAAGAAGAAAACACTCTATATCAGATGTAGAATCTTTTGCTATTAGAATTATTTCAATATTTAGATTTTAAAATTTTTAATGTCATTTTGTTAATTTTAGTAATAAATAGTTTTTTAAAAAACTGCTTGGATTGCATATTGTAATGCGGCTTCTTTTTTATTTGATAATTCAAAATCAGCATATCTTGCTTTTGGATTTAATATATAGATAAGAAAATGGGCTGTTATTAATTACCATATTATAACAAATATCCAGTTTTTTAAAGACCACTTTGTTAAGTTTCGAATAAAACGAAAATGAGAGCAATTTTACAATTTTCACTTTATATCTTGTATAAAATAAATGTGCTTTATATCATTTTTTATTTTATTTTATTTTACTACATTTAGCCTTACACTTTTTCCTTTATAATTTTTAACCTGGTTAATATAGTCATTTTTCTTTTACAAGTTCTAGATTTTTCTTCTTTCTTTTTTTCTTTGTTAACTTTTAATACAGCCAGTCACACATAAAACACATAACTAAAACTTCCTCCAAAGGAAGATTACAAACTGAATTAAAAGTAAAAGCTATTTACATTAAAATAATTTAGAAATTTCAATCAAAGAACGGACAATAGTATAAAAATTTTGAATTTTTTGGAAAGGGGGGGGGGGGAACAGTTGGTTTAACCCTATAAGCGTTAAGCCCGTCTTTTTCCGTCAAACACAGTCAAAACAAAAGGCTGGTATGGCTAAATTTTGAAATATATGTTGCTTTTTTCGAGAAAATAAAATTAATAAACATGTATAGTGTATCGTATTAAATTTTCATATTTGTACTGTACTTAGTATTAATTTTATGAATCATTAAACAGATATACCGAAAAACGGCTAACGCTGAAAGGGTTAAACCTTACTTTAAATCATTTGGTTTAAACCATGCCCACCCTGCACACAGACACAAAATAAATAAATTACATAAATACATAACAAAATGAGAAAAGAGAGTAAAGGAAGTGGAATATATATTACAAATTATGGTATCTCTTTTATTACAATGAAATGTAATTCTTCATATGTAAATGTATGTCACTTATTAACAAAATTAGTATGTTATGGCCATCATCAAAACTTTGTTCAATATTTCCCAATACAAATTTATGGACAGCAAATTATCTATTAAAATTATTTTTTAACAAAGTTATTTTCCATGGTTGCAGATTATTTCCATCTCAAAAAATACATAAATGGTGAAAAAAAAAAGTTAATTTTGAGCTCTAGAGATAACTTTATTTCAAATTATCACAGATTTACGGTTGAACCACTCCTATTTCAAAGTATTGATGAGTCCGTCTGAAAAATATTCATATTAAAAATAACACCTGGCGAGAGATTTTACATATAAAAATTTTATCCTGATTAACTATTACTATTATAAATAATTATTCAATTTCACAATAAACTGGTTAAAAACAATCATCAATATGTACATTTATGTAAAACTTCTATGCTACCATATTAAAAATTATGGAAAAACAGGATGGTAGCCTTACCTGATATATTCCAAAAACTAATCAACGCCAACTAAAGATAAGGAATAATCAAACATAAACATATTGAATTCCACCCATTGGTTCATCAGATACAGTTTCCACAAAATTTTGCAAACACACACAGACAGACATGTTCTAAAAATTGTCAAAACATTTCAAAACGTGTAAATGCTTTCTTATGTATTTCTTATGATACGATAGTTTATTATATACACAGAAGAAAATAAAAAGAGCATTTTAATAAAATTAAAATATTTGCTTAAACATTCTCTTGGCACCAACATTTTTTATTTAAAATAATAATAATAAATAAAAGGAAAAAGCATCATGTTTTTCAAAAAATTAATAATAAACAAAATTTTTAAAGCAATGAAGAAAGTTTCATTTGAAAGTTTTTTTAACAACTGCAAAAACTGAACATTCTTGTTATCACCATAGATATAGTAATTTATATAGATCTATCACCCTATGTTATCGACCAAAGATTTTTGATGCCGAAAAAAGTTTTGGCATCAGCAATTAGCGGTTATGAAACTCGCCAACAGTAATTGCATGGCTTTTTTAAATGTTCTAATAAATATATAAAAGGAAATGGGATAAGTTTTCATAAGTAAATTATATTTGATTAATTTATGAAAAATATAATTTTTATAATCAGTTGCTTTGTTATTATTATGAAATAAATACTGCTTTCATGTTTAACAAAATACATTTTTTAATTTTATGATTTTTCAAGATTTTAAATTAGTAAATAATATGGAATTTTGAAAATTCTTTTAAATATAGTTAGCAGCTGTGCTGGTAAAGCCCGCTAGTTTTAATTTATAAAAAAAGTTTAGAAAAAGGACTCAGATTTTTAGAACTTGCGGGTCCCAGGAACCCAGGATTTTGAAAGACTAGCAGCTGATATTAATACACAAACATGAAATTTGCCAAAAGTTTTTAACATATTAATTATAGGAGTAGAGGATTAAAATTAAATTGTTCAAAAAATATGATTAATGTGAGTTTGAGGGGAAAAAAAAAAAAAAAAAAAATATATATATATATATATATATCCTTTTATAATATCAAGAAGATATTCAAAAATACTTTTTTTTTTTTTTTTTTTTTTTTTTTTACGCACTTATTAATTTTTTACATGTAGCTTTTTGTATTGAAATTTTTCTATAGAAGAAAGTTGTTAAATCTCTCAATTTCTTAAATTCAAATAAAGCCATAGACACAGTAATTTGTATAAATGTAGCATCCCTATAATCTTGACAACAGATTTTTTATTTTAAGAGGCAACAGCCAGCCCTTAGAGTGGTAGAAATGCTTATTCAGTAAATGAGTGGTAGATCAAAATTTTATACTACAGTACGAAGCTGAAAATCTGGACTCCAAAAATCCGGAGAATTTCGGCGGCGTTAACCAACATCATCAACAGCGATTTTTTTTTTTTTTTTTTTTTTTTTTTTAAGTATAAATATATCTAAATAAAGAATCGAAAAAGTATTTTATTTCTTAGTAATTTTCCCAACCTGCATTTGCAATGTCTGAAAGAGGAGGGAGAAGATGATTATAATAATAGTAACAATTCTTAAACATTTATCTAATTGAGAACTAAATTCCATATTCTATTTCAATTATACTCAAACTTTTAATTAAAAAACCTAAAGTACTAAAAAAAAAAAAAAAAAAAAAAAAAAAAATGTTTTAAAAATGGCATGCTTTTCTTATTTATTTTCTTTTATTGTAACTTGTACGAATTTTTGTATGCAAATATTTCAATAAATTTGTTTTGTTTTAAATTTTATTTATTTATTGTTAAAGTTGATAAAAAAAAATATTACAGAATATATTTAAAAATCGTAATACATTATTTTTTACTTGAATTTGCATATTATCCAATTACTTAAACCAAAATATATTATATTTTTTAGACATGACCAAAAATCCGGAATCGCCGCGGTCCCGACGATTCCGGATTTTCGGCTTCGTACTGTACCAATATATACACACAAATTAAAAGAGGATTTTATTTATGAAGGTTCTATACCTTTTTTATAATTTATTTATGGTCTAATTTTTCCGGGATTTATGTCAGCTCTAATTTGAAGACATAGTTCTTAGGTAAAACATAATGGATTTCAATTACATGAAATTGACTACTTATTTTTAAAAATGCGGATATTACTATCTTTTGAATATCTAAGAAAAAAATGTTTTAAGTTGGGTGTGACTACTGTACCTCAAAAACCAATGGACTTAATTTAACCATTTGTATAAAATTTTATATTAACATAAGAGCATACTTTGACATTTTTTATTCCCGGCTGAGCATCTTCTGGAACTCCCCGATCAATTATTTTTTTATGCATCTGAAATTAAAAATTTATAATACATAATATAGTATAAATAAAATTTAACATATACATAAACCTAATACATAATCTATTATTATCCAATTTTATTCGAAAACAACAACAAAAAATTTGCTTAAAAATAAAATTTGATATATTTGTATACAAGAAGATCTATATAATAAGTAGTTTATATAGGATAATAGATTAAATAAAACATTCACAATTTATGAGCTTAATTATGTATCAAAGTATTTCTTTTAATATACTATTAATTTGTAAAAAACATTAATTTACCAAAAAATGATACAAGCAATTTTTACATTAAATATGCTCTATCAAGTTGAATATGAATCGACTCAACTTTTAAGCGAATTACAGACAGAAGAATTATAAGATATTTTTTGAAAAAGAAAACAAAACTAAATATTATCACGTAGAAATTAGAAGATGAACAAAATTATAAGTCAAATTCTGCTGACGCAAGTGCAATTTGCGGCATCTGTCATGCACAATAATTAATCCCAGAAATTCTTTTAGAAGCCCTAGACGACCCGATGGTTCAATAAGGATCTCAGAAATCACATATAAAAAGCCGAATTATAAAAATTAGGATGAGCTCTGCCTTGATTTTCAACTGCTAAACAATTCATGTTCCCCTCCAATCACAAATTATGCAGGATCTACAGTCCCTGGCCAAATTATTAGACGCACTGTAAGATTCTATGTAAAATCTTAATTATCAGGTGATACTATACAGCTTTATTGTTTTTACTAGATACAATGTATTTTTTTTTTTATTATCCACCTTATTACCTGTTTTTGAACACAAATAAAATACTATAGTTATAGAAAAAATATGTATTTATTAACTCTTGAAAAAAATTGAAATTAATGCAATTAAATGTTAATATTTTGTTGAACCACCTTTAGCAGCTATGTGAGCTTCAATTATGCATCTGAGGATGGTGATTCCACACATGAATGACCTTTTCTAAGAGTTGCGTTTTGTTTATGATCACACCTTTAGCCACTTCTCTCGTCATCAGCTCCCTCACGTTTTCAGTAGGTTTCACATCTGGGCTATTACCCGGCCAATCCAACAAGGGGTTTTTGGCACTTCCAAACAATCTTTAACAGGCCGTTCTGTGAGGCAGGGAGCTCCATCTTGCATAAAAATGAATGCGGTTATCCATTTGGAAACCATTCTCTGAGCTGCAAAACATGTAATTAGTAAAAAACTATAGTGCGTCTAATAATTTGGCCAGGGACTGTAAATAATCTGACGTCCCTACGGAGTGCCGCAGCAAGTGCTGCCGGCCAAATATCGGCAAACCCTCAGTCAAGCCTCCTTCGCCTTCCGTGAAGTCCTGATTTGCTCCTTTGGTAAAATAAAGGTGTTTTCCTGGACGATTCCAGAGTGGTTTTTGTGTACCAGCGACTGTCACCCTCTACAGACATGACATATATATTTCAGGGGTGGAAAATCAAAAATTCATTTTTGTAGCAGTTCTGGAGCAAGTGAAATTGTAGTTATGGAGCAGTATTAATAGTATTGTAGCAGCTTTACATTGAAATAAATGTGCCTTTTATTTTCTCTGACCCACTTATGACAGAAAAAGTGTTATTTTTGCATCAAATTTTCCAATTTCAGTTTTTGCTACAATGAAATGTTTTGAGGTTCCTTGAATTATTATATATATGTCTTTTTTATTTTAGAAATCAATCTGTTTGCGTTGCTGTTACAAGCATGGCCAATCTTAGCAAGTAGTCCTAATTTAAGATTATAAATCCATACCATATGGGATATCCATATGATATGTTACTTTGCAGATGAAATGTAACATTCATATGTAATGAATATGAAATTTAATTATAATGATCTTAATAAACCTTATTTCATCGAATTCTTTCTAGTCTTTAAATTTGTTCTGAAAGTCCAATTATTATTTTAAATAATTAAAAAAAGAAAAAAAAAATGACATGTTAAAAATATTGAACTTTTCTATCTCTTTATAAGTTTTAGGATCTAATAAGACAAATTTAATACGAATATTGATATTTATGTTGTGGATGGAGAAGGATTGGAGACCACAAGGCTTTGGTGTGAGGTTTGACCATTGATCATCAGTCGGAGAAAAAAGGGAAACAAAACAAAACAAAAAAAAGCTGAAATATGCCAAAAAGCAGAAGAATCTTGTACTTTGTACTGATATTTCAGGAATCATCTTTGCAAATACGAAGAATTTTATTGATTAATAATAAAATAATAAATTTTTTTCGCCATTCATTGGCAATAAAAATATTTTATTTCAGTAAATATTGTAGATTTCGTCAATCACATATAAGAAAAATACAGAAATTTCGTGGATTTAAATATATAGATAAAACGAAGTATAAACATTAATTAAAAACATAGATAACAAAAACCTTAAACATTACTTCGTGCGTCGTTGTTGTTTAAATTTTTTAATAAACAATACTGTTACCAATGAAGACAATAAACCAGGATCTTATATAGGAGTTACAAAAAGAAAAATTAAAACAAGAATTAATGAACATAAAAATGATTTAAAAACGGGGAAATATAATACAGTCTTAGCTAAAACTTTCAATAAACAAGACATTAAAATAGATTTTGATAAAGCCACTAAAATAGAAAATTACGATGATTACTATTACATGATGTTTAGAGAATCAATAGAAATTTCAACCAATAATGATGCATGTAACAAGAGCAGCGCAGTAGCCCCAGACCGTGTATGGTGCCACCTTTTGGCAAAACACGTTCAAGTTCAGTCAAGCTCAAGTCTTCCACAGAAGATGTTGTTCTGAAGAGGACTGGGTACCCGGATGAAAAATTTAAACAACGACGATGCACGAAGTAATGTTTAAGGTTTTTTATCTATGTTTTTAATTTTGTGGATTTTTGGAAAGTAAGCACTTACCTGGGAATTAAAATTTAATAAAAGTGCCCAGTTTTGTGAGTTAGCACAAAATATTCATTTATTTGAAAAATTGACGTCAAAAATATTCCTGAATTTAGCGATTAATTGTAAGTAAAAAAATTTCCTATTTTGGCATTTAGTCGCAAAATATTGCATATTTCGTAAATTAGGTATTAAAAAGCAGTAAGTTCGTTGATTTACAGCAAAATAATTGAGAATTTTGGGAATCAGCTTTGTTGTTCGAAAAATCATCGGTATAAAATTCCCTATTTCAGTAAATATTGTGTATTTCGGTAATCATAAGGGGGGGAGGCGAAATCTTGTTAATTTACAGATATTTCAGGAATCAGCTTTGAAAATTCTGCGAATAATGCCGATTGATGGCAAAATAATGAAATTTTTCAGGAATCGTCGGCGATAAAGAACACCCATTTTAATAAATATTCTGTATTTTGCCAATGGTATAAGAAAAAAGCAGAAATTTTGTAATTTTTGGCGAAGTAGTCACATACCATGGAAATAATCTTATAAAAAACTTTTAAGTTTTATAATTAGCACTGAAATAGTCAAGTATTTCTGAAATCAGTGGCAAAACATATGACTAATTTTAGCAGTTAGCTCTAATTCAACTTTTTCTCCAAACAACAATGAAATAATTGCGAGACATCTGATAATCCTGCAACAGATCGCGAAAATAGTATGTGTTATGGAAAAAAAAAAATAACAATAATAATAATAATAAAAAAATCAGAAATCTGTTGATTTACGGAGAAGTAAATAATAATCCCGCATTTTGATAATCAGCTTTGAAAAAAGGGCAAAATTTATCTGTTTTTGAAGAAATAATCTCGAAAGATTGACAACAAATGAAGAAAAAAATAACACTATTCAGGAATTAATATATTTCTTCCCTTTTTCTTTTGAAACAGCTGTGAAATGATCTCATATTTTGGCAAAAAAATTATGAAGTAATTCCATATTTCAGCAATTAGCTGGTGAAGAGAATTATATTATTCTGCAATTAACTATGTTTTTCTTTTTTTTTCCTCCCCAAACAGTAGAAATGACACTATAATTTAGTAATTTGTCGCAAAAGCATCGCATTATTTTTACCAAGACTCTAAAATAAGCGGAGCAATAAATAAAATAAAAGTGAAAAAAACTTTAATTCAGCAATTACCCGTGAATAAATGTAACTTTTTTCCCCCCCTCTTCCTAACAGCAATGAATTAATAGCGTAGTAAGATATGAGAACAGATTAATATCATTTCTACTCCTTCCATAATTTTCAATAATGATTTTTCTCGGATTTGTAATTATCTAAGAAATTCAAAATGGCATTTGAAAATACAGACTTTTGAAAACGGAAAATTTCATGCTTGAAACTATCTGTTTTTGATTTCAAAATTTTCTTAGACTTCTGCAATATAAAAACTGAGTTATTACATATTTAATAACCTCTCTGACTGGGAACTTTAAAATAACAACTTACTTAAAATTTTAATTAGAATTTGAAAATTCTCTCTCTCTCTCTTTTTTTCCCCTACAGAAAATTCTGATAATGTAATACAATGAAAACTAGTATGTTGTGGTCACACACATGACTTTCTTCTATATTTTCCTATACAAATTCACTAAGGGCAAATAATTTAGTAAAACTATTATTTATTAAAATTATCTAACATGATGCCTGCAAATGATTTTTATCTTAGAGAAAACTAACACTAAATATACAAAGAAAGACAATTTTATTGTGTATAAATAACATCTTAAAAAATGCATTTTAAGAATGGTTATCTCACATATCAAGTTTCGTACAGTTATAGTGCCTGAAGCAGAAAATTGCCTCTTTACCTCTACTTTATTTTTTTACTGAAAAAACATTACATCTGAATAAGGAAAAACCTGACTGTAAATCAAAAGAGGGCAATTTATTCCTACTGGTGGTACATTCATTCAGCAATGCGTCATAGAATGCAATTAGAAATATCATATAGACTCTATATGTCAGATGTTGCATATAACTAATGGTCTGCACATTGAAATCGTGAAATAAAACATTACAACACATTATTTGAGGAGCATACAATGCTTGTTTACTTTTAATTATTTTTTAAAGCATAAAGATGCATTTCAAGCACTGCAAAATATATAGATTTTGATATTTATTTTATGGAACACACACAAAAAAAAAAAAAAAAAAATGTATGTGAAAATCCTTCTTTATTTTTAAAATGTAAAGATACATTTCCGACACCTTCTATAACCAAAAAATTAGGAATGACAATTTCATTTAATTAACCCTCCAAGTGCTCATCGTTTCACTCTTATAGCATTCCTTCCCCAAAAAAAGACCAATCAGCACTGCTTACCAGGTAGAGAATTTCATTTCCAGTGAGACTATTCGTAAAATAGATTGATATCTCGATTCTATGAGTTGTTATAGATTTTACTAATTGTCTCAATGCAAGACAATAACACTCTAGCAGGGATCCGAAGCATCTTGCAGCGAGACGATAGCACTTCGATGGTTAAAGATATAGAACATATAGAAGCACTTTCTCTACAAATCTTTTAAATAAATTTACTCATTTTACTTTTTTATGTTTGTATCAATTTTACTCACTTTTTGCCGACACAAAGGTTCTTTTACTGCAGCTGAAACATTTAAAAAAAAAAAAAATTAATAAGTTAGAATTCATTTGTATTATATATCTGATTTATAAACTATTTTTTCAATTTTTAAAAAAAATAAATGTTTGCTTAAAAAAAAAAAATCAGAAGATAAGTCACTTTAGCATGCACAATATGATAAAAAATAAAATAGCAAATTAGATGCTTGAGAAAAAGACAACTAGAAAAAATTTTCAAGTAACAGTTTTTAATTGGTTTGAAAAAATTTACAGATATTAATTTAAGTGTACACAGTGAAATACACCGGTCAATTTTTTTATTGATAAGTTGCAACAGGGTAGGGAAAAAAAAAAAAAAAGGTTAAATTTTATGTTTAAATACCAAATCGGGGAAAAAAAAAAAACATACCAAAATTACATTAACCTTCATTCATTAATGCCAAGGAATTTAAATATATCGAGCAACTTTAATTATTAAAATGCAACATTGTATTTTTATCTTGCAGCTTGCAGGGCTTGAAATTAACAGGGGTCCATTGGTTTGGGAGAAACCAAAAATATATTCAACGACACAGCAAAATATAATTCTAATGGTCCATCAAACCAGTGAAGCGTTTCAATTTTCTTTCTTTTTTTTTTTTTTTTTTGATATTTTTCAGTTTTCCCTGAAATTGCCAGTAAATCTGTCACAGAACAGTATATTATAACAATAGTAAGTGTACTTCTTTATAATTATCAATATTAATTATTCTCTGTAATTTTTCATTTCACTTTCATAAACTTTTTTTATTTTTAATTCTTAATAATAAAAATGTGGCATTATCAAGCTTGTTTATTAAAGCCATAAATTTTTGATTTATATAACACTGCATTTATATTTTTTAAGTAACTTACAAAAATTTATCATATTTTAGTAGTAAATTTATAAACAAAGCAAGTCAAAGTAAAACAAACAGTTTACAAATTTTTAAATATTTTTAAAAATATAATAGAATTTTTAAAAAATGAACTAATCAAAGCATGTATACCAGTGAAATATCAAAATTACCACTCCTGCAGAACAGTAAATTTATTTTTCTTAATTTCTACCCCAGTCTTGTCTATTTACATGGCAAAAAATAAATAAATAAATAAATAAATAATAATCTGTATCAGTGATTCTCAATCACTGTGCCGCGGCACATTTGCGTGACAAACGATAATTACATGAGTGTGAACTGTTAAACATTTCTACTTCTTTATAGGCTCTAGAATCTAATAAAGCAAGTTTAAAATGAATATTGACATTTTTGTTGTGACTTGTGGACGGAGAAAGAATGGGAAACAAAAGAGTTCCATAGTGCATTTGAATACCAATCACTAGTTGGAGATTAAAAAAAAATGCGGAGGGAGGGGGGGTTTAAAAATAATTATGTGAGCGAGAAATATTGAAGGACTCTGTTTCTTTAGAGATTCTAAAATGTCATAAAGCAAGTTTTAAATGAGTACTGACATTTATGTTGTGGATGGAGAAAGATTGTGAACTGGAAGGCTTTTGTAAATCCGAAAATATGGCACCTACGAATTGTCAAAAATTACCGTTTTTAGTCAGATTTTTCTAAAATATTATTGGAAAAACGGGAGAAATACACATTAAAACGTAAAAACGGGAGACAGCACTAAAAAACGGGATTCTTCCGTAAAAACGGGAGAGTTGGCAGCTATGCATATGGTAATATAGTGTAAAGAGCAAGGCACAGTTTTGATACTTGGTTCAAAAACTAAAATATTTAATAGATGCTGAGATACAGTCACCTTTAAAATCATAGTCCTTGAATAATAGCAGATCCACCTGTCATCGATAAATATCCAAACTGAAGTGAATGGGAAAGACTTTCCTGCAAGCAATGAGAACCTGGACCTGATGCGGTGTGAGAGTGAGAGAGAAAAGAGTTGCAGCGGATACCTGAAGCGAGCTTTAGAGCGATTTCTATGCAATTTTTTAAAAATTTAATATGATATTAAAAAATAGTGATTCAATTCTTTTGAAAACTCATTTAAATATAGTGACCAGTGAAGCGGTCGTAGCCTGCTAGTATCTAATATTTTCTTTTATGCTACATAACTTCAATATATTACATAGATTTAAAATAACGCAAATTAAATTTGAAATTTCTTCTTTACATTCCATTGTGTTATATTTATATTGCTTTGCATAAAATTAAAATGAAACCCTATTAGAATATTTGATTAATTGAAATTAGTATTGAAATAAGTCTCCTTAGCAATCGTAGATGAAAATCACAATAATGAAATTGCAGAGCATTTAAATACGAGATACTGTAAGCATGAACTCATTTTTAATAGTGATTTTTTACAGCTTTTTTTAATGGAACTCAGTACCTAATGTTTCTGGAAAGTACTATATTTGATTAAATTTCATGGTTTCAAGAAAAATCATTGATTAGCATTTGAAAGTTTTCTAGTAAGTAAAACTAAAATATGTGGAATATAGTTATTTGCAAAGAAGATTAAAAAATAAAAAACTGATAGCAGCATTTTTCAGTTTTTCCCTTCTGTTTCTCTGTAGTAGTAGTGAGCAAAACAAAGTGTAAAAAGTATATGTAATAATGTAATAATAATAAAAAAAAAATTAAAATTAAATTTCCAATTTTTAATTCCCTTTTAAATCTGAAATAAATCTAAAGCTGGTCTAATGTTTAAAAAAAAAATCTCCCGGTTCTTAAGAGAAATTTTTAATTATCTAAATGCAATTATCAAATCATCTGAATATTCAAAAATGCATGGAATTTTAAAAGTGTTTTATTATTCTGAGTAATTTACTATCCTATAAATATTTTTAACATAATATATTCTTTATTAAGCTCAAATAAATCATCTAGTAAAGTTTTTTTTTGATACATTCAGATAGATCTTGCTTGCTACCAGCTTGATTTTAATTCTAAATAAGAATGTGAAAGCTTTTAAAACAGTCAATACAATTTGATGCTTATTGCATCCTGTATACAGGACTCGCTAAAAATGGGTTAAGCTGCTGATCACACATGTATAAACTGTAACACAGGTGTAATTTGTAAGTACAAGCAGAATCATTTAATAGTTTATGTAATGGGATCTTTTAATAGTTGGTATATAATTCTTTTTTTTAATTCTAATTCAAATAAAATAAAATTTTAAAAATGTTAAAGACTATTTTTATTAGCTTGATTCGCACTAAAAGGTAGGAAAAGATTGAAATGAAGTGTTGCCAACTAAATTTCATACTTTAGTTAATTTTAAAAAATGTAACTGGCGTGTCGAAAAACTGTTTGCACCCCCTGGATTCAGAAAAATCACCCCTTTCATTTGGTACTGAATTTGTAACGAGCCACATACTTTTTAAAATGACTGAAATGAATTAACCCTTTATCTACTGCATTATGAAACAGACAAAAATTGTGTTTGAAACATATTTTTAGTTAGTAAAATGCATTATTTAAAGATATATAGGTTAAAAATTATGCATATCACCTCATCATAATAATTAATGAGAATTTTGTGAGGTCGTACTTTAGTGTACCACTGGTACATAGAGATCGAAAAAATGATTTCGACATGAAAAAAGTGTAGAGAAATATTTATTCTTTATGTTCCTCATATTTTTTCTAAGATTAGTGGGATATTCTTGAAATAATATGGGAATTAATTATAACACACATGAAGATCGTGAAAAATATCAAGCAAAAACAGTAAGTGCACTCCATAAAATCCCTTATGGAACAAAAATGGCTATATGTATCGTCTAATGCTTTGTAGTGAGATTAAAGGGAGGTACATCTGTTCCCTTTTTATAAATATCTTTGACATTTCTTCTATAAATTCGATTTTATACTCTTTTTAAAGTAATGGTACTTTAAAGTACCGTCAGTAGATGAAGGGTTAAAATGAAGTGTTGCCACCTAAATTTCATATTTTAGTTAATTATTAAAAAATCTAATGGTTGTGTCAAAAAACTGTTTGCACCCCTGGATTCAGAAAAATCGCCCCTTTCATTTGGTACCAAATTTGCAATGATAGAACTGATATTTCTAATTTATTTTCCCTTTTTTCTGTTTTTAACCCGGATTTGGCAGATTTATGATAGAGAATGTAAGTTTAAATAAAAGTCTTTAAAAACCATGCGACTTATCTAGAATGAGCTGAAAACTGGAAGACTGCCAGCTCGCAAATTTTATCATTTAACATGAGATGAAAATTGGAAGATTGCCAGCTTGCAAATTTTAAAATACCAAAGCAAAATGTTCTGGGAAAAAAAAAAAAAAAAATTAAATTAATTTTTAAAAATCTATCAGACTTTCAAACATTGCTATGAACCATCCCGGTTAAATCAGATTTAAAAAAAAAAAAAAAAAAAAATTAGTCTGTTTAGGAGCTATAGTGCCACAGGCTTTAAACCAATGACACCTCACATTTTTGGTCAGAGGTTAACTCTGACCAAAAATGTGATGTGTCATTGGTCAAACAACGAAATTTTAGATTTGCCCTAAAGAAATTTCAAGTCTGAGTTACCTAAATTTTGATCAAAAGCAGTGTCAAAAAGAAACTTTACCTGCAGCTTTCTCTTCTTTAACCTCTTGTTCTGTTGGAGTATTTACAGCAATAACAGCATCTAGAGTTGAACCTACAACCATAACTTTGACGCCTTTTGTAATGCCTACATCTCTCAGAGTTTTTTCATCTTTACAAAGTCCTAAAAAGAAATATTAACATTTCTTACCAAATTATTTTATAATGGTTGATACAAAAATCTGGGAAAAAAAAAAAAAAAATCCCTGAGTTTTCCCTGTTTCTTTTAAAAGTAAAATAGATGACACTCAACATTAGAATCTAACTTATTTACAAATCAATTAAACATATTTAGGGCATATTTATTTTATTAACTTACTACAATTGAGGAAAATCATAACTTTTTATTTTCTTTTCACCATTATAAAGCATTAAAGTTTAAAAGGGATTTTTCTCTTAACTATAAAGCCAGACACTTTGTAATCAAAATTTTATTCTGTTTCTTTTTTTTTTTTTTTTTTTTTTTTTTTTTTTAATGCTTTTAAAAATAGCTTTTTATTTTTCCTGAATTTTCTTTACTTGCTTACAATAAATTTTGAAATTCTTCAAATTTTTTTTCAATTTTTTAATAGATTTTTCAAAATTTTTGAGTTTTCCAGGTTTACCCTGAATACCAGGTACTGTAGCAACCTTATTGCTCAGAAAATCCCTTTAACAATGTTCTGTCTGATATTCGATTCAGAATTCATAAACCACATAAAATTAGGTCAACTTACATACTACCTGCCAAGTGTAGCACCCAACTTTCATTTTTACTGATGATTCTTCCCCTAAAACTATATTATAGTTGCCAAACTATATATATATAGTTTGACTCATAATACACAGAGTGATTATAATTAAAGTTACGATTTCAAAACGCTATAATTTTAAAACTACCCATCAGAGCAATTTGATATTTTACCAGAGCAATCATGAGGCAACGAAATTTGTTTGGAGGGAAGGAAAAAGTAGTTCCCTGATATTCCTATAGATGGTGCTGTCAGGGGAAATGCCTAAATGGACTCAATAAACACAGGAATGTTGTTAACACAATGGAATAGCAGGAAACAATAGACTTCAAGGGTTTACTAAAATTTTTTTAACAAAAAGAATACGTGTTTACAGCGAAAACAGTCATAGTGAAAAGAGAAAAAGAGGAGCTTCATGAAACAAATATTTTACGGATAATTAACGGCACATTTTGGAGCTATTTTTTCTTCTTCTGCCAAACAAAATTTCATTGCCTCACGATTGCTCTGGTAAAATATCAAATTGCTCTGATGGGTAGTTTTAAAACTATAGCGTTTTGACATTGTAACTTTAATTATAATCACCCTGTATATATATATATTATGGCAACATTGTGATTTTCCTAATGAAAAAGCATCGCTCTTTATAACAGATTATATACATCCAAAATTCCTGTGCATACTTTTTCTATATATTAGAGACAACAAAGTTCAGTATAATCGGGTGATATTTATACAATATATAATCAATTGCATATCTACCAGACATACTTTTTCATAACAAGTTTATTAGTATCCGACAATTACTTTTAACTGTGCAAATTTTTTTATCAATGATGTATATATATACATGTATGTAACAATGGTGGAGCAGTCTTGACACACAGTATTATCCAAATCCAATCATTATCATGTATATTTCACTGATCATGAGTGCACAATGCCCAGGGATTCCTGCATCATACTTCAGAATTGACACTTGTTTCTAATTAAGAAATAGTTGGCTGTAGATTTGATGAATTAGTTAAATAGTGTAAAAAAGTGCACTGGCTTTTTGTTCACGCAATTTCATGTTTACCATGTAAGATAAAGTCTAAATCATTAGTAGGGTTTTCTTATGGACTCTTCCAAGTTTCGTCTGCTCAATCATGTGATAGAGGAAAACGAATAGTCGAATTCTGAGAATCAAATTCAATTAAATATTGTTCTTAAGAACAAAAATGTTAATATTTAATATAAAATAAAAGTAATATTGTGCATTTGTAAACAGTAGAATAATTGTATTTGTAAATTTAATAATTTTTTAAGAACACTTTATGTGTTTATTTATTTTCAACTGTAAGAATCGATTTTTGTATGGTCTAGTGTAACTGTTACATTAACTGATCTAGCTTGTTCTTGTTCATCTTTATGGATTATAATTTGAAATTTTAAAATGTTTTAATTTAATTTAATTGCATAAAGGTGTTACAACAAGTTAATTAACTTAGTTACTGGTCTAAATGGATTTACGCAGTACGATATTGCACTGTCACTGATTTAAGTACCAAAAATCAGAGTATTTAACATGTTCTTCATGAACATCAATAACAAATATAAACTAAATGATGATTGTAAATGTATACAGCAAACAAAAGAGGATGAATAATGATATAAAATGGATTAAAAATGTGCTTATGATGTAAAAGTAATGCACTAATGCTTATGAACTAAGCAGATTTTGTCTATAAAGATTATCATTTTTTATAATTTCTGGGTTATAAATTGCTAGTAAACAAAAAAATATATAATAAGTTATGTTACAAAGCAATTTACAATCTACATTTTTGAATAGGATTTCCTTTAATTAAATATTAAGTATTTATACACACATGCTAGTATTGACGTATGTAATTAAAGAAAATTGTCAATTAATTTACAAGTTAAATATTCATATACATATATATACAATAAAACTGACATATATGAAATAAGATAATGATAGTGATTGAAAGGAAATAGGTGTTTCTGGATGAACTGTATCCTATGAAAGTTGTTTGTTCACGAAGCACTTCCAAGAGAATGATTGCTTGTTTCTTCAGCCTTACAGAACATATCGCAACCATTCTTTTAGAGGATTGGAAAACGGTTAACACTAAATGATATACAGAAATTTGTTTTCCAAAAGTCATCAACGAAATCAGGAAAAACAAGAAAAATCGCTGCATCATTCTTCATCACGACAATGCCAGCTCCCATACAGCACATGAAGCAATTGATTATTTGAAGGATAAAAATATCAAATTAATGTCTCATTGCCCATATTCTCCTGATTTTTTGCCTAACGACTTTTTCTTGTTCCCTAATGTCAAACAAAAACTGCGTGGGCAGTGATTTTCATCACCTCAAGAAGCTGTTGATGCCTTCCAAAACCATGTTTTTGAGATATCAACTTCAGAGTTCAGAGTAGAAAAACTGTTTCAAGAATTGGTTTGTACGGCTGGAAAAGTGTATAAATCTTAAAGGCGAATATTTTGAAAAGCAATAAAACAGTTTGTTCCCAAAAAATTCTTTTTCTCCCTACTTTTTGTAGAAACTTAAAAGGCAACCCTTGTAAATGAGTTTGTACAATTTTCTTTTAAACTCTATTATAACACATTCCCTATTTAACAGTCTAATTTTACTTTGTAAAAGTGAATGGGGGAGATTAGTTGAGACTCTACAATCAAATTTGATAAATTTAATGATTTTTTTTTTTTTTTTTAATTCAATATCTACCACTAAATTTTAAATTGTAACAGTTGCCAAATTGCTTCAAAGTTCAATCATGTATTATGCATATCAAATATCACTCCTCAAAATAATTGGTAAAAAATAAAATACTGAATAAAAAAGTCCTTAAATTTGGCAATATCTATTTATACAATTTTACAATATCTATACATTTCTCTCTCTCTCTCTCTCTCGCACACACACGCACCAAAAAAAAAAAAAAATCCTTTATAATTTAGATTAAAACTTACCCTTAAACATTACTTTTTGCATTGAAGTAGGTACACCTAAAAACAATATATAAATGAAATCAAACTTTTTGTTTATAATAAAATATTTGAGAAAAATACAATTTATAACTTACTATACAAAATTTAAAAAAGCAAAATAAAATAATTCATTTTTACAATTTGAGATTTTTAATTTAAAAATTTCTGTCAAAGCTTCAGAATCCCCCTCCCCCCCCCCTTTTCTCCAACTTTAATCAAAATATCCTGATTTTTACAGATTTTAATCAGAAATCTGTCGTATTTCCCTGTCTTTACAGTGTAGCAAAATTCCTTGCAAATTTCCAGATTACTATATACCCTAATAAAAGCTTATATTTATCAGGTATTAAATTTAACATTAGGATGCATACATGAAAAATTCTTAAAATGTAAAAATAACTTTGTTAATCTGGTGGTATAATAATTTTGAAAAAAAATTACAATTTTATCACCAAACAAAAATTGAGATAGCTGACATGATTACATAGAATAATTCAAGTGCAATTATAATAATGAAAATTTTTGTATTTGAAAGAAGATTTAACTTAACCCATTTAGTGTTTCATTTATAAATGCACCATTACCTATATTAGTATTACTAAAACTAAAATCAGATATTTTATTCATCAATATTATTAAACATAGTGATTGAATAATGTATGCAAATATTAGATGAATTTTTGTATATTTGTAAGCCTAAATCAAAAAAAAAAAAAAAAAAAAATATATATATATATATATATATATATATAGGTATCATTGCCAAATTCACCTCAAAGGAAACACAAAAACAAGAAAAATTTAACACAGAAATTAAATGAAAGGTAAAAAGAAACTAGAAAAATGCTTACTATTTACATGCCAAAAATATATAATAATAATAAAGAGAAGTATCTCTGTGTGTGTGTGTCTCTCGTCTCTGTACTCTGCAACTCAGATCACGGATCACAGAGCTACAAAATTTTGTAAAGGGGTAGTTTGGATCCTGCACCTCTTTGAGATTTATTCGATTTTTGAATTTGAATTTTTTTAATGAACTTCTTTTTTGATTTTATCCATTGACTTTTCATTTTTAATTTTTCTAAAATTTATTCTTTCATTTCAGTCATCTGTGCATTCTTAGCAATGGGTATTAAATTTTTTAATTATTATTTATTTATTCATTAGAAGGTGAATTTATTATTATTATTATTATTGCATTCAAATGAAATCGTAAAATAGTAGAAAGTATTAAACATATTAAATTTTAATAAAAAAAAAAACTATAACACTTATATTAATGTATAATTTTTATATTATAACAACTTTTTATTTTTCATTTATTTAACTCCCTTGAAAACATTTTTTTTTTTTTAAATACTTATCGGAAAAAAGGGTGATACAGTACAAAGGATTAAACTTATTAAATTTTATTCATTTATTTTTTTATCCCTTTTAAAAGAAAATCCACTTTTTCTGTTATTTATTATATTGGTCGGAATTATATGATAATACAGTGTAAAGAGCAAGGGCTCAATTATCTTTAAAATCGTAGTTCTTGAATAATTGCAGATCCATACTTGCCAACCAATTTTAATAAAAAAAGGGAAGATTTTTGTTGAAAAACCAGAAGATTTCATAAAAAAAGGGAAGATTTTTTTTTTTTTTACTTTTTATTACGTCAAATAGGAAAAAAAAAAAAAAAAAAAAAACAGTTTTACAATTTTATTATTTAGAAGCAATCTATAAAAACGTTTTACTATAGATTGATTATACTAAATATATAAAAGTTTTAAATGAATTCCTCTTCAACATATAAATATGTACTAAACAGAATCTGTAAGAAATTTATTTAACAATAGACAAAAAACTTAGTTAAGTTAAAGTATAACTAATTTTTTAAATAAATATAATATGATTTTTGTGTATGTACATTAATCATACATACAAAAAAAAAGTAGCAGTAGCTAATTATCAGTTTCAAACATGCATAAAACCAACTGAGTATTAATTTTCTTAAATTGATTTGGAAAAAATTTTCCTACCTGAAAAAATTATTCTTAATTTTTTCCCATGTTTACACATTTAGTATAAATATGACATACAAATATTTAATTTAATTGAGGAAAAATAAACAGATTCATTAAATTCAGCAATAAAGATCTAAAAAGAATTACATGAAAAATATTGAGCACTTTCATTGCTTTATTGTTTCTAGAATTGATCATTGATCACAATCCGGGGAAAGGGGGGGGATATAAAAATAATTACAGAGTAAGAAATATTAAACTCTTTCAACTCTACTTCTAGAATCTAATGAAAGAAGTTTAAAATTAATATTATCATTTATGTTGCAGATGGATACAGATTAAGAAATAAAAGACTTCTGCACAACATTTGATTGCTGATCACTAGTTGCAGATAAAAGAAGGGGGGGGGGGGGGACAAAAAAATTTTACATCAGCAAGAAATATTTAACAATTCTATTTCTTTACATGTTCTAGAATCTCATAAAGCAAGTTTGAAATGAATATTGACATTTATGTTATGGATGGAAAAAGATTGGGAATCAGGAGTTTTCGTAGAACATTTGGGTTTTCTTTTTAAAACGAACGATATCCGTGACTTTTTTAAAAACGGAAGATTTCATCCTCTGTCCGGAAGACCGGAAAATACGTTAAAAAACCGGAAGTCTTCCGGAAAAACCGGAAAAGTTGGCAAGTATGCAGATCCACCTGTCGGCAATAAATACCTAAATTAAAGAGCCCGGGAAAGACCTTTCCGCAGGCAGTGAGAACCTGGACCTGATGCAATGCGAACTGGGGAAAAGAGCTGCCCGGTATCCAAAGTGAGGTTTAGAGGGATTTCAACGTAATTTTTTTTTTTTTTTTTTTTTAAGTTTTCAATTTTAATGCGATATAAAAAAATTGTGATTCAATTCTTTTGAAAATTCATTTAAATATAGTGACCAGCAAAGCAGGCATAGCCTGCTAGTCATAAAATAAAATCATTTACAGCCAGAATTTCTTCAAGATGAACATTAACATAAGAAGTTAACTGAAAGCAGAAGTTGAAGTAGTATTACAATTTGTAAAAAAAAAAAAAAAATATTAAAACTATCAAATTAATAAAGACTTTAAAAGTAAATTTATATTTTTATCACTAAACAATATAATAATAATAATAAGATAAATACTAATAGATAACAAAATTTAAAGATAAATTATAACAATAATTATTTTATTAAAGCAAAATTAACATGAAGCAAAATTTATAAGCATCTCTTTCTCTCTCTCTCTTTTTTTTTTTTTTTTTTTTTGCAGATATATATATTTTATGTTTTTTCTTCTGTACAGTCTGTATCGGTTATATGGTCAGCTCAGTGGTCCAGAAAAACCTGACCATATATGCGGTACAATACTACGCTATTTAATTATGTCATAATTATATTCATCTATTAGAATGTAGTGCACATAAACAAAAATAATTATATTTAAGAACATTTTAAAAATTAATTCACAAAGAGAAAACATCAGCAATCTTTGTATACAAATTTTCATCTGGAATAGCATAACCACAATTCTGTAGTTTTTCTGCTAATTCATTTAAGGGAAGATTTTCATCAACATCTTCTGATAATTCTTCAGACTCTGAAGAACTTTAAAATCCAGCATGTTGGAAGCAATTTGTAATGGTTTTCTGGGGCCCCATATTCCAACTCTGGTCAATAAAAAAGATTGCCTTTAACACAGATACTTGCAATTGTTCTTTTAGGTCAGTAGCAGAGATCATACCATGCAGAAGAAGCATTCTATAGTTTTTCTTGAAATTTTGTATTATGCCTTGAGCTAAACGCTGTGATACACATGTGCTGTTTGGAGGCAAGAAAACGAGTTCAATTAATTTTAAGCCATCGACAGTGCAGTGAGCAGAACAGTTGTCTGCAATTAATATGACTTTCTTGTTCTGTTTCAAAAAATTTTGATCCCATCTCCCAAGGGTTTTTTCCCAGATATCTGCCATCATCCATGCTTTTGAATTAGCATCGTAGAAGTGAGGCAAAGATTTTCAATGTTTCATACACTGAGACTTAAGAAATTTTCGTATCACCAAAGGAATCATTTTCTCCAAACCATCTATATTTGCAGCTAACAATACAGTTAAGCGTTCCTTATTTTTTTCCCACCATATGCATTTTTTACCTTTGAAACAAAGAGTTCTGTCTGGCAAATTCCGATAAAAAAGTCCACATTCAACAACGTTAAAGATGTTGGCAGATTCATATCTTTTGAGAATATCCCGGAAAACTTCATCTTTCCATTCTTTTAAGGAACTACTGTTAAAATCAGCAGCTTCTCGACACGATTTTTTAAAGGATAGGTTATTACCGGAATTAAATTGCTGTAGCCAGCCATTGCTAGCAACAAACTTGTCTCACAAAGTTCATTAGCAATTTCTAAGGACTTTTCTTTTAAAATATTCCAGGATATAGGAACATTTTTCGATTATGCATATTTAATCCATGACCCCAGTGGCAGAAAGTTTTGTAGCTGTCTGCGACAGGCTTTTAAAATTTCATAATCTGTCTGCAAAATTTGCATGTAATCAGGGGTGAAAATGGCTTACACTCAAAAAGCCTGAAAGCTGATAGAAACAATCTTGAGGGGAGCTTAACAACAGTGGTGGTCTTGTGCAATAATACACGAATACAATTTTACTACAGAACAGTATAGTATAAACAATTATACAAAAATAAGTTAAATTCATTCAATTAAATATTCTATAACAATGTTTAACACAACACAATATAAATAATTATAAATAATAAAAGTATTACTAATACGATAATTTAGTAATGAGGTAACCACTGTAATTAATATTACTATAAACACATATTAATGTTTCACATTTTCTAAAACCAAAAACAGGTAACAGGAGAAAAGAATACACGCATAACGCTGCCTATAAAGGGAGATCTAGGCTCCCTAGATCACCGTTGTTAAGCACTGTTTTGTGTGTTCCTACCAAGGCACCTTTCGGGGGGCTCTAGAGTTCCTACCAGAGAGCGCCTAAGACGTCATACATCGGTAGTGCATTTTCGCAGGTGAAAAATGTCCGTAAATTGAAGACAATTTTTTATGACTGCAGACAAAGACTGTCTGAAAGTTGCAGGTAATTTTTTTTTATTAGTGCAGACAGATTGTCCAAAAGTTGAAGACAAATTTTTTTATTAGTGCAGACAAAAAATGTCCGCACAGCGTTTTTCTGTGTCCGCGACTATGTTGAAGTGTCGAGGTGTTTCTGCCACTGGGTCCATGAAAATAGAGCTTTTTCTACATTCTCATAAAGTGATAAACGCTGGCGTTTTCTTTCTTGATCATTGGCTGCTAAAATGTTATTTAATGTCGTCCATGGTATCGAATGTGCTTTAACAAAACAGCTTTTGAAAGATAAGAATTTTAAAATTTTTTAATCAATTCACTTTTTCCAGCAAATGATAATTTTTTTTCTTTTTGAAGCCATTTTAAAAAATAAGCGTTCTCATTCGTTCATATAATCCAAATGAAACAAAATTTTCCTTTTCACTTTTTGTCTCAATTTTAGCATACTTTTCAAACAGGAAGAAATAACATCAACTAATAAACAGACAGATGTCCAAATGCTGTCCTTGAGGAAGAAGAATATTGAGCAGGTGGGTAACGCTGACTGTGTTTCAACATAAGAGAAATGGGGGGGGGGGGGAGAAGGAGAACAAAATAAAGCTGTCATTTCCTATGTTGCTTCTTTCTTCAAGAAATGTTACAACAATTTCTAGTGGGAAAAAAAAATAAAAAAAAAGACAGTCTCATTGAAATGATAAAATTGACCTTATAACCAATAACCAGGGAATAAAATGACTATATAAGTGGTGCACTTTAACACACATTCCCTATTAAGTTAGATGGGACTTATGAAAACTGACAATATAAGCAGGATGACCTTATAAGCGGGTGACCATATAGCCGGTACTGACTGTATTTGAAGATATTCAATTCTATATCAGAAATTAATTAGAATGTTTTTATAAACAGTTTTATGTAAACAAAATTTAAAATTGGTAAATAAGTTAATTTATTGAGAATTTTTTTCATTTATCAAAAATGTCAAATTGTAAATTTTCTTTAACATTATTGATTTTTACATCTAAAAAATTAATTTCATTCATTATTGATCATAACATTTTGATACTTAAATATTTAAATAAAATTTCCTGTTTATACATAATATAAATTCAAGAAAACGGCCTACTTGGAAATTCTTGCTAAATTTTTCGGTGTGGATCCACACCATCATCAGGCTTGAACTCCGAAAATCCCAGGTGTTACGTCGGCACTTCTGTTACTTTCCTTCTACCTTTTATCAAGTGCTTCCATTTTTCGATGTCTGTAGATGGCTCGTTTTGGTTGCAACTGCACACGTTTTATTGATAATCTCTATTGCTTCGTGATTTATAGCATAACGGGAGTTTTCGTAATTTGTAAGTTTTTTTTAATATTGTTGAAATCTACTTTAATGTTATTTTGAAAAATTCTAGTTAGGGCAGTGGTAGTTTTATTAAATTTTATATCGTTTTTATGTTTTTTTATCCTGGTTTTTATTTTTATTTGTCATTCCTATATAAAATCCTTCTTTGTTATTATCAGTTTCATATTTTATTTGGTAAATTCCAGCAGTTTCTAAATGGTTTATTTTGTCTTTATCCTTACGGACTCTTTCGAAAATTTTGAATTGGGTTTAATAGGAATGTTTATATTCATTTTTGAGGCTTCGTTTTTAATTTTCAAGCCAGCACCTTTATCAAATGGAATCGCTGTTGTAAATTTCGGCTTATTTTTTGAGCATTATCTATGTGATTTAACTTTTAATATGTTTTTTATATAGACAGTAGATTAAGTACTTTGGATAACCTGCTTTTTGCGCAATTTCTACAATTTTTTCTAATTCTTTCATAAGTAAAACTTCGCTAGAGCAAATCAAAATAGCGTGGCTGATGTAGGTTTGTATTGTATTAACTTTATATTTATACAGTGTTTTACATTTATTATTTATGATTTCATCGCTATTGTTTGATTTTTTGTATACTGTAGTTTCAAAAGATTCGTTGTATTTATTTCGTATTATAGTGACATCCAAATAATTCAATTGATGGTTATTTTCAATTTCATGCATGAACTGAATATTTCTGTCTATTTTATTTAATTTCTCAAGGATTTCATCTACTTTAAAACTCTTATTTACTATGCAAGAAACGTCATCGACATATCGAAACCAAACAGCTATTTCATTTTTGAAAACTTTAAATATTGTTTCCTCAATTAATCTAAGTTTTAGTTCAGCAATTATGCCCGAGATGGAATCACCCATCTCAGATGAAAATTACTTTATGTTTAATAGCCAAATCTATAAACAGAAAAAGGCGCCCCGATGAAAAAAGAAAGGAAAGTAACGGAAGTGCCGACGCAACACCTGGGATTTTCAGAAGACAAGCCTGATGATGGTGTGGATCCACACCGAAATATTTAGCAAGGATTTCCAAGTAGGCCATTTTCTTGAATTTATGTAATGTATAACATTTTGAGTTAAGGTATATAACATAATTGTAGAATCCAAGAGAAACTTATGATCAAATGCCAAATTTATCCAAAAGATTGAATATATATATCCAGGAATACTATAAAAGAAATATGAATTCAACTATAATATCCCCGCTTTAATCAATAAAGAATTACACATGGATTACCTATTTAACACTACACAAAAAAAATAATAAAAGAGAATGATTAAAAGAAACTGTTTATAAAAGTAAATACTCAAGTCAATAACAGATGCCAGAATATTTTTAAGCAATATATTAAGCTAAAATTCATTTAAGACTAAAGTAATATCTTATTATACTAAAATTAATTTCTTTTAAAAGTTGATTTGTATTTAGAAAAGCTTATATAATAACATATTTTTTCTGATTCCCTTTCTTCCACATTAATTTATAATAATATTCAGTTTTCAATTGACATTACAAAATAAGGAGAGGGGGGGGGGAGAGTAAATATGAAAATGCTTACTTATGAGAGATTCAAAATATTTCTTAAGAGCAAGGATAGTTTCATCTAAGGGAAAACAAATATCATGTTTCTGTTTATTAAATATCATTTTAAATTCTACTAATTCTTTAGGTTCTTCAAAGGATCCAACAGGCGTCCCATCAGCAGTTCCACAAGCACCTAAAATATGAGAGGTTGTGCAAAATTAAAATACCTGTAGAAATTCCCATTCTAGACTTTTTTTTTTTTTTTAAGCCTTCTCTAGAGCATGCAATAACAAAATACTAATTTCGAAGCCTGTTGCACTATAAGTCTCTTTTTAAATTTAGAACAGATTAACACAAAACTGGAAAAGATAATCTTCATTAGACACTGAAATCAGAATTACCTGTTATCTAAAATAATTTTTAATAATTCATTTTGGAGCTATAAGTTTAGAAAAATATTTTTAGTTCACATTTTACACTTTACAGCTTCGAAATAAAAAATAAAAAGTATGAAAAATTAAATTCTGAAAAACAAGTTCTAAATTAACAGTTGAGAATTTTCTAAATGAAAACAAGATTTAAGAAAAAATAATAAAATCTTGTGTGGCTCTACTCAACTTTCTGAACATTTAGTAGTTTATCAGGTGTTAAAACAAATTTCAGTCATCAAATAATTCAGCAAATAAAAGTGAAAAGTACAATAACAATAAGGTACTTTAATATTTCCCCTCAAGTTACAATACTTGAAGGGAAAAACTGTACATGATGGGCAGAAACGGAAGTAATTTTTGGATTCAGTATCCCCAGATACAAAGCTTACAAAAAAAAAACCATGCAGTTAAAAAAGTTTTTTTTTTTTTTTTTTTTCCCCAAGACCTGTGTAACCAACCATTTATTTCTAGATATTAATTTAAAACCTGAAATCCTACTGCTTCCAAACTAAAAATATTTATATTGTAATTGTCATTTTATGTTCAAAATCAAGTACTTAGGAGCTTAAAAAATCAGCTTATAGAATAGTACCACTTTAGCTTTATATATTTAGATTAACGTTTTATAATTAATAATATCCCTCTACAGTCCACACACACATGCTCTTTTTGTCAGATGCATTTGCTGTAAAATCATTGAATTGATAGTAATGACCATTTGTGAAAGAGCGGCCATCGCAGCCCCTAACAAGGACAACACAGGGTGAAACATCCATACACCATGTATGGGATTTGAACCCGGGCCCTACTGTGCGGGAGTCAAGGACACTAACCACCACACCGTATGTGCGGCACAACATTATTTGTTACAAAGTTAATAATTAAATAACAAAAAAATATAAATAATACTTCATAAAATGCACTTAACAGTTTCAATAATTTTTGCTACTTTCCTGGACCAAAAAATATGAATTATAACATATATTTTAATTATAATTACATTAATGTAACCTAAAACTATAATATGTAAAATATGATTTACTCAATTTTATACATTGATTTAAAATAAAATGCTGGTAATTAGGACTGGACGATGTCAGGAATTTAATAACATGATATATCGTCATCCTCATATCACGATATTCTGATATATCGATATCACGACAAATTCAAATAAAATATTATGGTTATTAAATCATTATAGTAATTATTAAATTAGCTATTAAATAATTATAATTATTAAATAAGCAAAATTATGTAAATTGACATATTTATTAAAATATAGGCAGAGAAATACAGAAAATATTTTAACACGTTGACCTGTCAAGCTACGAAATAACTCATAGTTAAACTACGACTAAACTCATAGCTTGGTAAACAATGTAATAAATTTTCTAATGAAAACTTGTTTAATGCAAAGATCATTTAGTATACCAAATATAAACACTACTTTCTACAGGTGAACTATCAGAATCATTCATCTCACTGTATGCACGTATAACAGGAGTCAATAGCTTCTTTGAAGTGTACTCACTAAATTTTAATGGATGGTGCACTTTCAAATGAGAAGGCAAATTTGTTGTACTCCCTCCTTTTGCACATACATATTTTTTGCAGAGTTTACAAATTGCCACATCAGTTTTAATAACAGTACCATGCTCATTGGCAGGTATCTCAAAAGTAGACCAAACCTGACTTTTAGTCTTTGATTTAGATACCAAATGATAATATTCTAAAGAATCAATAGTATGCCTCATTGACATTTTAAAAATTGAAAATTTTAAATTAATAATTACCAAATATATATATATATATATATATATATTTAAATATTGCTTATTTTAAAAGAATTTCAACAAAAACAGACCATAAATACTGATTGGTTTGTAGAAATTTTCGATCATTCATCTAGTTTTAATATATCCATTTATGATTCAATCATTAATTAGCATCATGAATTATGTATATCACTAAAAAAAATTTTTTTTTAATAATTATATAGGACAAAAAATTCTGTTTATAAATTTCATTTATAAAATAAATTTAGACAAGATTAATTAATTAGCATCGGAAATATACCACTAATTAAATTATATACATGTAAACCTTTTCTTTTTTTAAATATTTTTAGAAGAGAAAAGAATACAAATACTATTGCAGATACAAAATGATAGATTTTTATTAATTTACTCTCTTTAATCTTTATGTAAGATTCATTGTAGCTCAATACTTACCATTCATTTATTCATTAATATCGAAAAATCGACAATCTTCCCACCAATTCTAATAATCAAATTATGAGTCCAAACAAACAATAAAAATTTAAAGTGCTTGTTCCCCGCCGCCGTCCCGTAATATTCAATCACGATCTCCGGAAATCGTCATCGTCAGTAATATGCGTAAACCAAGAGTATTTTCCCCTTCTTGAGTGTTTATCGGCTATTTTGCGCAAGCGTGATGTTTCTGATTATATTCATGAATGTTTCTGATTATATTCATGAATATTGTCCACGCCGCTTTGAGTGAGTGAATGTGAGTATGAGTTTATTCGATTAAGAAATCGGAAATCAGCTATATGATTACGACGATAAGGCGTATCGCCATTGCTGACTCGTTTCACTCATGAGTAGTGGGGATGATTAAGCATTTTGATATTTCGATTTCTTTTTATGAATGCGATATGGACATGATGTTGTGAGTTTTTAGTGAAATATCGGGAAATAAATCTTGAATGATTGAAACGAAAGAATAGATTCTTTGATTGAAACGATATTAAAGTGTGACTATCGTTAGAAAAAATTGATCTATAAAGCAAGTTTTTTTTTTTGGTATGAGATTTGCTATAGGCTTGCTTTATTAGAACAAATAAAAATATTTTAACCCAGGGCGCGAAATTTCCACTCGCCAGCTCGCCATTGGCGAGTGGAAATTTTACTGTGGCGAGTAAAATTTCGGTCTAAATGTAGATAGAATTCTTACAGTATACGGTGCTACAAAAAAAAAAAAAAAAAAAAAAAAAAAGATTTAAAAACGTAAAATTATGCTAATCTTAGGTTAGGTAACCAAACATCCTCTTTTTAAGAGTGTGAAATAGATTTTCATGATGGCCGGATATATTGACGTATTAACTGAATACAATTTAAAAAACACAACTTGAGAGAGTACATGCGAAGTAGCGCAACAACTCAGGAAATCTTCAGAAATAGACATTATTCAAACTGTAGACCCATTTTATTTAAATATTTTCAAAAATATTAAACATCTGTGGTGACCTTAGACGTGAATATAAAAATTTTCAAAGTTGTTACAAAGCACGGAGTGGAGGGGGAGCCAGGAGCCCCAACAACGACGTCTTGATAGCTTACATTTTTGGGATGAAGTGACGCTTGGATTTCTTGATTAATTTCGCCAGAGCTCTAGTAGACGCCAAATTCAAAAAGTAGAGAAAAAATGGTTGTAATTATGTTACGTATAAATACATACAATTTTTGAAAAGGTTACCACATGATTATAATTCAAACGGTCCTCACTAATAGCCAAAAAAATCGCCATGAGAACCAGGAACTTTTAAGCAAAATTAACACACCATGTTATGAGATAAAGAATGCACACAAGGCGACAAACTGCCTTTATTTTGTAAGATGAAAAGAAACCGAATTAAGAAAAGTCAAAACAAGCTATTGTAGATCTGCATTTACGTTAAAGAACGAATAATATATGATCAAAGGTTTCGATAGAGTTGCAATAAGCAAAAGATACAGATATATGTGGGAAAAGGGAGAATGTAAAAATTTAAAGAACATACTGTATGTGAATTTAAGTTGCAATTTAGATGTCATAAACATGTGTTCGTTAGTTTAATTTAATTTAATTTTTAATATAATAATATATTTTTTAGAATATGTGATTATCGACATCACAAAGAGGACATCCTCTTTTTCAACGCTCTGCCCTCTTGAACGAAAAAACATTACAGAACTAAAAAGTCCTCTTTTTTACGTTTTTCTTCGTCTGTCCTCTTTTTTCAAATAAAAAGGAATCAGTCCTTAATTTAAAAAAATTCGCAAAACTGGGAAGCCCAATCGGCTGTTGGCTGTATCGAACAGTGAACACTAACTTTTTTCTGTGTTAGGTTCGCAAAAGAACAACTTTCTAATAAACTTGTCAAAGCATATAATGGTTTATATCTATTCAGATTTTTCGAATCACAAAGAAATAAAAGTATTCTCTATATTTGTACGGTTCTTTGATCCAGGACACGGAATCACTATTGAAATTGTTATGAAATCATTAAGAAGCTGGTGCTCTGGTCGATACGCGGTGGATTGAAGTGTGTTCTCACTTTTGCATGAATAATATTCCTTATAAAAATAAGCCCACCAGTGACCGAGAGTTTCGGTCCTCGAAGCTGGTAAAGTGAGGCTTTGGGTTCGATACCTTGGTCGCGCTCGTTGGCTTAGCCGTTAGATTTCCGTGGTTTTCTCCGAAACTAGCGTAAATATGGGCTAGGACCTCTTATAAAGAAACCCACGGAGGACTCTCCTACTCAGGCCTAGGACCCTAGTGCAGACAATTGGTCTTAATAATAACATTACCACCACCTCACAAAAATGTGCAAAAGTTAGTTGAATTCATTTTATGTCCTCCTGGCAAAAACGTTCCCACAAAGTGACTGTTTTCTTCAACGAACAAAATGTAGACATAAGAAAAAAAACTCTCTTTATATACCTACTTTAAAAACTTATTAACTACTAAGACTAATTTAGGTTATACTTGTGAGAACTTTTATAAAATGGTGATAAAGAATGACTGTTCGTTAAAACAAATAGTTTCATCTGCCAAATATTAGTTTTATTTTTTCATTTGCCAATTTTATTTTTATGATTATGATTTTAATAAAAAAATGTCTACCAAAATGTTTTATGTAACTGCATGAAAGTAACACAAAAATGTTTTTGTCTATAGCAAAAATTAATAATAATTAAAAAAAAAAAAAAAAAAAAAAATCTATATTGTTCAGTGACACCTATAAAAAATTAGGGATTTTTCCTCTCGTATCCGTATATTATTAATTTAAATTATGGTGTACTGATCTAAATTCATCATTTGAGATAAAAATGTTTCACCACTTAGTAAAGTAGAATTGGTTTTTATATTCATTTTCATTCAATTTTGTGTCATCTAAATGACCACTTTTCAAAATTGAATGTCTTCTATTTTATTATAAAATAAAAGACATTGCGTATTTTTCCTCTTTTTCCAATAAAAAAATTCTGGGCACCTTATACGTAAAAAATAGAGTAAGTTAATCATATTTTGTGGCGAGTAACTTTTTTTTTCAGCGAGTGTAATCCAAGTTGAAATTTCGGGCCCTGTTTTAACCCTCAATCAACTTTTTTCTTCAAAATATCAACAAAGAAAATTTGGATAATATAAAATCCCACAAATATTCTCTTTACTAGTGCTCAGAGCTTGCTTAAGCCATTTTTTACTTTCTTCTATACTCAATACAAGAAAGTATGGGATTCGTAAAAATTTTTCACTTACGGTTTTCTATGGATTTACACGTTTTGAGAGATCCAGAACACAATTTGACTATTTTTAGAAAATGGGTGTGACAAAAATTTTGTGGTGAATATATATACGGTACTACTGCACCGAATTGAATATAAATTTATGATGTAAATGCACCTTAACGTAAATTAGTGTTTATCCACTTTTGGTGCCGATTGGTCAACAGGTGGCGCTGCTATACAGCGATTTCCGCTGTTTCAGGAATTACAGCATGGAATTGCATATAAATTTATATGTAGATGCCCCTTAACATATGTTAGTGCCTATCAACTTTTGGTGCCAACCCACCAACATGTGGCGCTGCTATACAGCGATTTTCATAATTTCAGGGGAGGCTATATCTCAGTAATTACTGCACAGAATTGCATATAAATTTATATGCTGATGCACCTTGACATTTTATTAGTTTCTGTCAACTTTTAATGCCAATCGCTCTAAAGATGGCGCTGCTATACAGCGATTTCCACAGTATAAGTGAAGGCTGTATCTCAGGTTCTTTTGCGTGTAATTGAACTAGATATATGAAAAGGCCATTATGATGATAGAATTTGGGTGCATATCTGCCGATAGGTGGTGCTGCTGTACAGCAATATTCTGCGAAAACAGGAAGGTTGTCATTTTAATAGGCACAACATAGTTTTTTTTTTTTAAATCTTGTTTCTAAAAAGTCCATTTAAGTTAGAACTGAAAATTCCCCCCAAAGTAATATATCTTTATTAAGGGCAATTTTAGCAGCAGGGTAATAAAAAAAAATTATTGCTTCTAAAACAGTGATATATGATATGATATAATATAAAATCATTATCATTGCACAACAAACCTAAATTTTTCAACAATGAATTAAAATACATGTAGTAAGTTCTGATAAATGGACATCAAGAATATTATTGTTTTTTCCCCTTTTTAGCATTCCATAAATTGAAAATGTGGAACAAAAATTAATGAGAAGTTAATTCTACTTTTTTAGAACATTAGTAATTTTCTGTCATTTTTAATTTTTTCATAAAACATCCAAATTTACAAAAATTGGATAAAAACAGCAACAACAACCCCTCCGCTCCCCTTGAAAAAAATAAAAAAATAAAAACTGTTCTCCTCACCATGAATTCTATGTATGTAAAACTTCTTTTCATCTTTCATGCATGCAATTTCAATTTTTATTCATCCCTATTGTTAGGTAAAAGATGAAAATAATTATATTGTCTATACATAGCCGATATATCGTGACATATATCGATTATCATGATATGTGGTAGATATCGATATTTATCGATATATCATCCAGCCCTACTGGTAATAAGATTATTTCAAGAGGCTTTTGATAGGATGCATTTAGATGGTTTAACGACAATTTATGACATTTTTCAACATGTCATGTGAAAAACCAGTTTTTGACGCCAATAACTCAATTCTATGATACTAGCTAGAACATTACTGTTTTGAAACATTCTAATTTGAGAACCTCATGAGTTATCTGAAATTTACGAAATTTCTCAATGTGAGTGAATAGGGCAAAATTTTGCATAAATGTATATTATGAAGAATATTTTCAGTGTCAAACCATCTTTAAAATATCATTTATAATCTCGGATTGAACATTATTTATTAATGACGAACATCCTACTTTCATAAATTATTAGAAATTTTCATAATATGGCAGCATAGGGCAATATTTCATATAAACTTGTTTGGAAGCAGCACAGAATGGCACGAAAACAAAGCTATGAAACTAATTATAATAAAATTAATCAGCTAATTTAAATAAAGTAAATGTATCAAATTAGAGGGAGCATAGCCTAATAAGCGGTGAAGCATTTCAGTCTATGACTGCAACGGGCAGAGTTCATTTCTCTTAAAAGGAACATAATGCACTAATGCAAATGAATTTATATCAAAATCCTAATTTTAACTAAAATATATAAAAACCAGCAGTGGCGCACCCAGAATTTCTGTCTGGAGGGGGCTGAAGAATAATCGGGTCATGTAGTACAGTAAATAGGTTTATGGGCATATACGCACACATACATACAGTAAAGAATCTGCTTTAAATATTTCTTTTGAAATAAGTAAACGAATGAATGAAATTGAATTTAAGTTGAATAGCGCAACCGATAAATTTATATCAGTATATAACAAGCTAAGTTACAGTAGTTCGGTCAGTTGGAATTGACACTGAGCTTGTAAACATTAAAGTTATCAGTTCATCTATGATAAATTAAAAAATATCGTGTACAATATGACAAGCTAGTCAACACAAAATTCACCGAAATGAAATGCCTTCCCCCATATTTCCATTTAAAATAAAATTTGATCAAATTAAGTAATTAACGGAATTAAGTAAGTCACGTAAGTAATTAAGAAATTATAATAATTATAGCCAAATAAAAGCTACAGTTGTAATATGTAGGAATTATAACAGGATTTCAGTTTAAATTTTCACATTGCTATTTTCATTTAATTATCTGGAGTATTGGGGCGATGCTTCTAGGTTCGGTTGACAGAAACAAGTCGGACGTATAGTCTTCGTGGGTGTTAGTCAACACAGCAAGCAGGGGGGCAGAACCTCTTAATATCCTAAAATGTTAATTCAATTCTAATATATATTACTTAGAATTTTAATTTGTTCAGTTAGCAAATATTTCAAGTGTTACCTTTCTGAGTTCATTACAGGATACTGTATTCCAGTATAATATTTATATATATTGTAAAATTTGAATTTTTATAACAGGAAAAAATTGCATTATCCAAAAATGAAGCTTAGATCTCAGTGCCATGAGAGGCAAAAATGAAAACTGTACATGGACCCCACTGTATGTTCTACTAACTGTGATAAAAATAAATAAGTGACCCCATCCTCAGAAGCATCTGTAAAATATCTTAACATATTGCTGTCGGTGTATTTTCCTATTTTGAACAGTAAACTATGCCTTTTGGCATTCCTCTAAATTGTTATATTTTTACAGAAATAATTTTGCGTATTTGAGATTAAACCAATTAAATTTTATCTTCAATTGATGTGAAATTTCACTAGCATGTATGTGTGCTAGTGGCATATAAAAAGTTTAACGAATATGCAAATTTCATTTTTAATTTAAAATATTGTTTTTGAGGAACGACTAAGAGCAGGGCTGATCTTTTATTTTATATCAAACGAGAATTTTTATTTGCCGATGCGAATGTGTTCATTTTGCCCAAGGACAAAACAGACTTTCACAAAGATGCTATAAATACTCACAAATTAAAATATAAAATTTTATGAGCCTGGTATCCCATTTTTCTGACAAATACATCCTTGCTTACTTCCACATCAGATTGCTTCTCCTGATTGACTTTTTTGGTACTCCCTCGATTTCATAGTAACAGTATATGCTTTAGGGCCTTAGAAGCCGATTCCTAAAAATTGTAATGGAATGTCTGGGGTATCTTTCAACTAAAAAACAAAGAACTAGTTCACTGTTTTTGTGTTTGAATGTAAGAATTTAAAAAATTTAAGGTTTAATTTATAAACTTCATTTTTGCTTACAATATCTGTGTTTGAATAATATTTTCTCATGCATGTTTTTTTACCATGTCAGCTGGTTTTGGAGGGGGCTTCAGCCCCCTAAGCCCCCTCCGTGGGTGCGCCACTGAAAACCAGGATGTATAAAAACCATGATTTTTTAAATTTAAATCTGATTTTTTTTTATACATAAACATTATCGACTACATTATACCAGTGTTAGAAATAAGAATTTTTAAACTAGGCGTCAAAATGACGCCTGGATTAAATTTTTTGGGCATCAAAATGAAAAATCTAGGTGCCATCTATAATTAAATATGTATATTAAAATAATAATAATAATAATAAAGCATCAATTAAAAAAATATTTATGTAATGAATGTAATTACATTGACAATATTAAACATACATATTTAAAATCACAATTTTATTCTTCGCCCAGAAGATACATCATTCCACCACAATTTAATAGCATTTTCCGGGCAGAAATCTTCCAATTTAGGGCTGTTTAATTTAATCATTAACAAATCGTCAACTACTTTCATAGAGATATGATTTCTTAAATCAGTTTTTATTAGGTTCAATTGACTGAAATAGACTTGTTTACAGTCTGATGGGATTGGGAAAATTATTAGGTATGATGAGGAAAAAATCCAGGCGACAAATATAGCACCTGTGCTTGAAATTCTAGGCGTCAAAATGAAAAATCTGGTCGCAAAATGCAACTAACGAACGCTTATTTCTAACCCTGCATTATACATAAACATTATCAAAATCAAACACTGTTGAACATTGTCAATAATAATTTCAAAGTAAATTAATTTCTTAGTTAAATTATTAAAATAATTGTTAATAATTTCAAAAGATAAACAATCAATAACAAAATAATTTTAAATTCAAACTGAAAAATCAGAAAAGAAAATTTTATTTTATCTACAATGTACAATATCAAAATATTTAAAGATCATGGCTGGACTTACATGTAAGTTGTTCAAACTATTAAGTTTGAAATAAACTGGTAGGATTCTACTGTGAATCAATAATAGTTTACAAGTTAGTGTATATACCCTATTACAGTAGAAAGATTGATAAGTAGAATAATATACACAATAAAAAATGTTCCCAAGACAAAAGCAAATGAGTGGGATCTAAGATATACAGGGTGTTTATAAAGTCCCGGACCCATTTTGATGTTTAATAACTCATAAAATAATGAAGATATAAACAAACTTATGGCATTTACTGATGGAATAACTCATATATTTTCTTTTCAGGTTTGAATATCTTTACTTTTGTAAATATTGTCTGCGTGTGTGGTTAGTTTCAGATAATTTCATTTTCCAGTCTAAATATCTGTACTTTTCTAAATATCGTCTGCTTATTAATTGCATTTTTCTCTCTTTTGTTTTTGGCAACTATTGCAATGTTATGTTTACTTTTGATGTGTTTGTTCTATGTAGTACTTTTGTATGTGATGTTTTATTTGAGCGAATATTAAGGAGAATGCATACACCACAAGAGAAAGCACAGATTTTATGGTGGTACATAGAAACGAAATTGATAGTGCAAACACAGAGAACGCGTATTTCCACAACTAGAAGAGCTTCAGCCACATGTCTTTTTGCAACAAGATGGTGCACCACCTCATTGGGGTACCATCGTTTGTAGTTCTTTGAATGACCATTTTCCAGGAAGATGGATTGGGCGAGGAGGTCCAATTCCTTGGCCACCCAGATCACCTGATATAACGCCACTGGACTTTTTCCTTTGGGGATTTGTAAAGGACAATGTTTACAGGAGGAGAGTGTCGAACATTGATGACCTAAAAGTCAGAATTACAACCGCAATAGCCTCTGTGGATGCCGACATGCTTGCCACTACCTGGTGGGAAATTGACTATCGACTTGATATTTTCCGTGCGACGAAGGGGGCACACGTGGAAGTTCATTGACAAGGGTCATGAAACTTTTTGAGTCTATCTAACCATTTATGTTATTAATTTTAATCTATCTTTATTATTTTATGAGTTATTAAACATCAAAATGGGTCCGGGACTTTAATAAACACCCTGTATATCTCAGACCTTATTTATTTTAAATATATCTCTCCTTACTTTTCTGTTTGTTTTTATTTGAATTTAATAACTTTAGAAAAATATACAAAAAATATCCAAAACAAAACACAAAAAATATTTTTTTTATTAAAATCAATGATTTAAAAAAAAAAAAAATATTTAAATCACTGATTTTAATCATTTGATTAAAATCATTTACACCCTGATAAAAACATTAAATTTTTCTTCCGTTTTAAATTTTACCTTGCACATCATTGCTCTCAGATCCAAGCTCCATATCTGAGGAAGTATCGGCATCTTCTCCACCCCCAGTATCAGGTGCCTTAAAGCAGTTCTCTTTACCTTTTTCAAATTCCTCTTTCAAGCTTGAGTCAGAAGTTATACTACTCTCTACTTTGGAATCAGTACAGGCTAAAAAGAAATATTAATTAAACACACCTCTAAAAAGAAAAATAAAAGCAAGGCAATTTTATAAGATAAAATTTAGAATACACAGAATAATTTCAACAAATATCTACTTTAATTTCATTGAGTTACTTCTTAGAAATGTGGAGAAAATCAAAAAAAAAAAATTTTTTTTCAAGCCGAAAGTATTTTTCAAGTATTTTAAGCATAATTTGTAAAATAATTTTTCAGACAAACCAACTGAATTAATTTGAAATAAGTAGAACTTCATAAATACTGTTATATTAAGGGTTTATTAAAATTATAAAGTTTGTACCTACAATAAAGTAGGCTTAAATTCACTATGTGCCATTCTTTACAAAATGGCCAGATGGGAAGATTTGGCCCACTCTCTTTAAGGGAGGTTTGACCACTGACAAGGGAAGTATGAATGAGTAAAATTCTGATTTAAACCAAATCGAGCTTAAATTAAAGTGCATGGTCGAAAACATAGGATAGCGTTCAAATTTGCTGTAACAACTCCCCATGGGGCAAGAAATTACCCTTAAACGTTTAGATGCTTTTTATCAAAATCGAAAAAAGAAGTCTCCAGCTCGCAGAAGCGTGGTGCTGTGGCAAGGTCTTGGATTCGTGTTCGTAGTTCCTGCGTCGAGCCCCGACGGAACACTTACCTTTTTTTTTTTCTTTCCCAAATATGCATATACAGATATATTATATGCATACTTTTTTTTTAAATAAAATAAAGGGAAAAAAATAAGGAAGATAATTATTAAATTTAATTAAAAAATATATTTAAATGTTTAATTAAATTATTAAAACATTTTTTTTCTTTTTTTCAACTGAAAAAAAATATTTTTAATTTTTCTTTGTAATTTATATAAATGACGAGTTTAAGAGAAAATAAATTTTATTTACACATTTTTTTTCTTTCCTAAAATTTCAGTTAATTTTTTTTTATCAATATTTTACGTCAAAGCCGTTAGTAGCAAATAATGATCGTCTGCTTTTAATTTTGTTATTCTTCGTACATAAAAATGAATAGTATTTCTATTAAATTATTAAAACATTTTATTTCAAGCGAAAAAATGCTTTTAATTTTTCTTTCTAAATTAAATAAATGAATAATTCATTCCTTTATTTATTTATTTATTTTTTCTTTATATAAATTCTTAATTAATATTTTTTGCTAACGCTGCTAAAGCATAAAGTGCCTCCAAAAGCTGATCATCTGCTTTTAATTAAATTATTATTCATGCGGAAAAAGAAAGAACTTTTACTTATATAGCCGTTATTGTGATAAATTTTCGTTTATACGTTGTGCTTATAAATTGAAAAATGCTTATGCTTTGATCATTTTTTTATTTCTAATCATAGTCATTATTAACTTGACACTAAATTTGTAAATTTAAGCATATATATATATATATATATTTTTTTTTTTTTTTTTTCCCCGTAAAAAGATAATTTTACCTTATATTCCTTAATAATATCTTTGTATAGAGTATATTTATTTTTAATTTCATAATTATTTTCTCCAAAATTATTCATTTATTTTAATATTTTTTTTTTATTTCATTTATATATATTAATAATAATATTAAAAAATAAATAAATAAAAATACGAGCAGTCGCCTGGGTTTGATCTCGAGGCCTTTCACACTGGAATTGAATACTCTAACCACTGTCCCACACCGTCTTGCTAACGGAGTTTCTTTCGTAAGTTTTTACAGAAACAACTAAAACTTTTATGGTCGTTTTCTCGCTCCATGGGGGGGGGGGAGTTATTGCAGCAAATTTGTACGCTACCGTATGTTTTCGACCATGCTCTTTCATTTAAGCTCGGGTTTGTTTAAATCGGAATTTTACTCATTCATACTTCCCTTGTGAGCCAAGGCTCCAAAAACACGCAACAATTTTTTCGAGTTGAGATATTTACGTGTGACCCCAGTAGCAGAAACAGTACAGCACAGCAGCGAGCACTGCAGATTGTTTAAAAGTTCTACAGATTAATTTAAAAATTCAAAAGAAATGCTAAGTTAAAAAATATTTAAATATAATTTTAGGGGTCGATCCAGGCAAAAATTGGGACCCTTTTGCTGCCCCTTCACAAAATTAAAATTTATAAAAAAAGCCCTTTCACAAAATTTTGTTTTATAAAAATAATACTTTTGTGAAATTTCCCATATTTTTTCCAGTATTATTTTTAATAAGTGTCTATACATACTTGTTTAACAAAATGCTATTAACTTGATATTAAACATTAGACAGAGCAACTGCTAAAATGAAAGGTTTCTAGCGACAGTTCTTTTTTTCACAAAAATAATTCGTTTTTCACAAAAATGGGCCATAAACATTAAAACCTGGATCAACCCTGAATTTGCATTATGTTTCTAGATTATTGTACTTGTTGCATATTCTTAATTTTCTTTCTTTTTCAGATATAAATTTTATATAATTTATTAATTGCTATACTTTTCTGATATTTGACTTGATAAGGCATTTCTGGATCGCAGATAAATTTTCTTTCGCTGCAGATATATACTGAAATTTCTACTATTGCGATCATTCTCTAGGTGATAAACAGCAAGCACATATGCAGTGTGAAAGCTGCAATGCACAAGTGCATACTTTAATATTTTTAAAATTCTGATTTTGAACTAGTATGCAATAATTTTTCAAATTATGGTTACTTAAGTATAACTGCCAGAGCATTGCAATTTTTGAACAGCAGTAATTTTATATACAGTGAAATACGTTTAACACAAAAACACTTAACATGAAAAATCGGTTAACATGAAATGATATAGTGGTTTGGACAGTATACTATGCTATTTAGTATTTAATACGTTTCTTTTTTCTTTTAACACAAAACAAAAATCGTTTAACATGAAAAAAAATTCGCTTTCGATCTTCAACACGATTATATTTCATAATGTTTCTGCTATGGAACATTAAAAATAAAAAGGCTGATTTTTATACCCATTTTACCCCGGGTGACCCTACATTGCTTTAAAAGGCAGATTTGCTACTTTTTAACATTTATAAAGTTAAGAAGATAATACAAAATGTTTAGATTGTTACATTAGAGACTATTTCAGATAATTAATTACTAGCTCATACTCCACCGCACTTTAGAATGTAGAAAAAGAGGGGAGAAAAAGCTAATAACCCCATAGAAATAGCATGGGACGAAAACCAAAAAAACTCACAATGTCAAGTGTGTTTAAAAAAAAAGGCTCACACCAGAAGTAATAAAAGGACAAAATTGACTAGAAAAAGACATTGAAGAGCGGGAACGGGCAGACTGGGGCGTTAAATATATCGTCCAGGGTTACTTTGTAGCGAGCCCTGTATGCACAATGAAAAGATGGTGTGAATAGTCTGTACACTAATGGCACCGATGGTCCAATTAGCCACTTTGTGTCAGTGTTTTTGCTACGGTAGCATTTTTTGCAAAATGCTAAAACACTTATCCAAAATGTGCAAATGAAATAACATGTTTTCGCTTTTTTGCTAAAGCATCTTACTAAAAATCTTCAGTGAAAATATTATAATGAATCTTACATGGAAAAAAAATCGCAACATTGATCAAGAAAAATGCATTGGTTCATGCATATATATAAGGAAAATCAAACACTGAACTACGCATAAGAATCGCTTACAGGAAATTAACTTGTAAATAAACATGAGGCATTTGTAAAGTGGTCTAATATGAATGAAAGAAAAATTATAAATTGTAAACCAAAAAGCTTTGAATAGTAATAAACAAATTTCACTTATATTACTTACTTTTTTTATTTTTGTAAGTTATGTTTTCATTTTCAGATACAGTATAAGCTTAATGTAGTTTTACATGCTATCCGCGTTTGTAATGATCGATAGATGGCACTTTCCCAACTGCAGTTGTTAGTAAATATAATAGCCACACGTGTATCTATTATTGTTCTTTCTTGTTGTTCTATCATTGTTTCAGTGTGAAAGCTTTCAATGGTGTGATAATTTCACCTTAGCCCACCAGAGGGCGAGCATTTCATTACAATCGTGGATAGTGATAATTATATCTCCCGAAAAAGAATATAAGTCGTATCTAAGATGTTCATATTGCTTTAAAAAAGTTTACAATATAAAGTAATCTAAAAAGTTTAATGTTTTTTATGTCTGCCAATAAATGAGTTAAAATATATGCTTGTACAATATTCAAATTGATCTGGTTACAGTCTTACTTTTTTGTTTTTCATTTCAAAAAAAAAAAATAAATAAATAAATTCCTTCTGTGTATAACTCTTTAAAGACCTGATTAAAAACTTTTAAGTTTAAATGACTAATGAAAATCAAACATATTGAGGCGTTCAGAATAATGTGTAAACTGATATTCATCTTTTTCTACTATTTCTGGCATTTTAGCATTTTGCTAAAGCTTTTTTTCTGATTTTAGCTTTTTTGCTAAAAAAAATTTTTACTCAGCTTAAACCCTGCTTCGTGTGTTTAACCCATTCGAAAAGCGAGCTAACAATGAAAATTTTGTCCAAAATAAAAACTTGCCAGATTTTTTTTCTTACTCTCCAAAACCCCTCATCCTTAGTTTTGATAGCAAATTTTGTAAGATTTTGAAATTCTAAAGCACGTTCTTTTCTGTGCATAAATTTTGGCGTAAAGGGAGAAAAAGACTTCAAGTCACAGTGACCTTGTGAACAGATATTATATGAAAAATACCAAACTGGTGATCAGTTAGGGTAGCTCAATGACATGGCATCCACACGTTAAGCAGAGGGCCCAGGTTCAATTATTGGCTCTAGCAGTTTTCATACTGTTAGTATAAAAATCAACCTTACACTCCAATCTTTCTAAAATAAAATCATTTACCTAGATTCTAAATAAGCATGACAATAACTGACATGCTCAGTTTTAAGTTCCCACTCTCCAATATTCAGTCAACTGCTCAAGAAAAAATGCATATAAACACAAGGCTTTAACCTCACACTGGTATTGATTGGACTCTAATAGTGATAAATACAAGATAATTTGTCTCTTCTTAACTTTTCTTTCCTTAATACACAATATAACACGGGCATTTTAAGTAAATATAACGTCAGTACTCAACCGCACACACAAACATACTGTATGAACTTAAAAATGAATACATTACATGAACATCAATCGAAAGTTCTAATAATACCATTATTATAAAGAGTTTTGAGCATAGAAATAACGCACTTTCATAGCGGTAACACTAGCGCAGTTGACTACAAAAGTTTGAAATATGGACAGTGTGTTTAAATATGAATTTAAAAATCTGAATATCCTTATTCTTAACAGATAACAAGCATTACAATAAAACATATTAAATACAATAATGTAATAATTTTTATGAAATGCCATCATTCATAAAAAATGAATAAAGCAAAACATGTCAGAAATGAACATAAGTATTATCACATTCAATAAATAAAAAAAAAAATAATAATAACGTAAAAAAATATCAACTCTATCAGACAAAATTATCGTCTAAAAATAAAAATAAATTACAAAAATAAAATTAAGCGCTTATCAAAATAAATTACATTTTGTTTCTTTTGTCTTCTCATCAGTCGCCATGCTTCTACAACAGTTGTTGTTAGTAAATCAGACAACGAACGTTTCGGTTTGTGTAACCAAGAAACACTGCAATAACTGGCGAATCAAAATGCTTGGTAATGCAACGGTATAAATTTATTTAACCAACATTTCGGCTAAGCGACTGTTAGATTGCTTATCCATAAATAATGTATTGCCATCTAGTGCTGATTTTATTTACTATAAGCATGTATATCAGGTTAAGTTTGAGTGGGCTTTACTTTACACATACACTTTTGGCGGTCCTAAGCTAGGCTGACCATATGTCCTCGAATCTCGAGGACAGGCACGAATTTCGAGGACAAACTACCTTCGTCCCCAAAAAATTACAACACATTTGGGGACGCCGGTTATAAAGTTATTAATGTTTTATTATAGTAATTTATTATATGTATAATAAATAAGCTGAAATAAGGTGCTTTATGCATAAAATTTACTAAAATTTTACAATTTAAGGTGATTTAAATATTTTTTTGTCCTCGAAATTCGAGGACACCGCCATCTTTGTCCACAAATTCAAGGGAAAAAATATGGTCACTCTACTATAAGCAACAGATTTCTGATGGCCTCCAAAAATATATATTATGGATGGTTGGGTTTTACGTCGTACTAGTGTAGCGCAGATGGGCAATTGGCGACGGTCTGGGACACACCCCTAGAGATGGTCCGGAGACATGCCATGACAATTTTGATCCTCCACGGAAGGGATGACTCTCCCGCTTCGGTGACCAACAGAGGTATAATTTTTGATGGGAACATGGGGGACATTGCGGCCACGACAGATTTTAAGTGCACCAGCCACCATTAGTGTACACAACGGTCTTTGACCGGCTCGAGTACCGAACCCGCAATCTTCCAATTACGAGGCCGGCGCTCTACCGACTGGGCTACCGCGTCCCAATTCACACTAGGAAGAAGCTTCTTGATTATGAATTGCGATATTAACACATAACTTATATTAATACATAACAATGAATATAAATTGAAAAATATCGCATGTTTGTAAAAATTGAGTTGTGGTTTAAGGCTGGGATCCGCGATTGTAATGAAATGCTCACCCTCTGGTGAGCTAAGGTGAAATTATCACACCACTGCATATCATCATATTATGCAATCGATTTTCCATGATGTAATGGCGGAGAAAGAACAATAATTAATACACGTGGCTATTATATTTACTAACAACTGCAGTTCAGAGAGCGCCATCTATCGATCATTACAAACGCGGATTGCTGTGCCGCACCCATGGTATTAGAGGGTACTCTAAGAGGCTCTCTACCTTCATGGCCGCACCGCAGCCATGATTGATCTTAATCTAAGGTGACCAGCCGTCCTCATTTGCTGAGGTCTGTCCTCATTGTTAGACATCTTGCTCAGTTTTGAAAGTTTTTAAAGAGGACCACGTTTGTCCCCATTTTTAACTATTCTGCCCTCGTTTTCTGAGAACTGCTAAAAATTTATGTAGTCTCATAAGTTAGATTTTCATTCCACCAATTCTTAAATATTAATGCTTTTTATTTTTATTTTCTAGTGTTGTACCTAGGTTGTTCAAAATATTGTTTTAACCTGTGAAAAATGAAATAACATTATTATGCATATACAGTCGGCTGCAAAATTATTCGAGCACTAGCAATAATCCCTGTCTAAAAAAAGTACACTTAATACAGCTTTGTTAAATAAATCCTTATCGAGTCATGTTCTTTGTCAGTCTAAGAACATGATTCGACAAGGATTTATTTAACAAAACAGTCTTAACCTTTTGAAAGGGGCCTGTGACAGCTTCTGTCACTCTTCACCATAGGATTTCGGAAGAGCCCCTCTCAAAAGGTTAAGTGTACTTTTTTAATGTAGGAATTATTGGCTAATGCTCGAAAAATTATGCTGCCGACTGTAAAACCACTATCTAATTTCATTTGTAGGGAAATGTCTCCTGTTATTAGAGATACAAAAAACCCGGGAATTTAAAACCAAGGGAAAAAACCCGGAAGTTTTGGGGGGAAAATTGGAAACTTTGGGAATTTTGCGGGGAAAAAACAAATTAGAAATCTCTAAAGCAAATAATATGCTGTTTACTTAATATAAATGGCAATTTTAAGGACCTTGATATACTGATAAGCTTATAACATTGTTTTAATTTATCATTTTATTTTCAATTTATCAGAACTGCAGCCAAATCATTAGCTTTTCATATATAAACAAGTCAAACTTTATATATCTGAAAAGATATTCCAATATAAGATATTCATAATGGAAGATATCCATTATGAATCCATATCTTCCAATGGAAGATATGCCAATATATTCCAATATAAAAAAGATATTCCAATCCTTTTTCACTAGATTTAATATGGTGATATTTATATAACTAAACACAATTACAAAATATGTAAGCTTAAAAGATAATGATATGATTATGAGAAAATGATTCTTTGAATCATAACATGTTATTTTTCTTAGGCTTGTCGACTGGCAAAAATTAGACTTAGAATTGTCATAAGCATTTTTCTCCACAGTCACATCTTACATATAGTTCTTAATTCCACAAGATAACATTATTTCATAAGCCTAAAATTCAATTAATTTCACTACATTATTCTAGATAAAATAACATGTTTATTAGCTACTTATGCACTCAGTCAAAACAATTGTTATTTTTCCTTTAAGCACTACGAATTTTACTATTATAAATAATATAAGGGATTGTTATTATTATAAAGTTTTACATAAATAAATAAAATTATAGACTTTCCACTTGTGATTCAGTTGGTAAAAATGCTAAGTTCTTTTAGTACATTTATGTATATTGGCTTGTTTCACATTTTCTGTACGTTAAAAATCCTATTAAGAAGGCTCTTTCGTAAATTATTGTCTCAAAATTAAGAAAATTGTCAACTAAAATTTAACAATATAAGGTGTATTAAAATTTCTTCGAAATTATTTAAAATTGTTGGAGCAAGCTAATTTTATATTAAATCTTATAAAAAGTATTGCAAAGACACCTTACAAACAAAAAATGCCCTAGAATAGAAAGGATATCTTAAGAACATAACAAAATAATATTAATGAATAATGACACAAACTTACCGTTATTGTTAGCGACGAATTAATTATAATAATTATTTTCTTCGTTTACAGAATGTACATAAACATCGAAGATGCTAGAATTAGCGGGAGAGGGAAATGAAGTCTACCCAGAAGTTAAAGTTGAAATAAGGATCGGAGGCTGTTTATACACAAAAAATATTTAACAAAAGTTATAAAATATTCATAATTTTAAAATTCCCAGTTTTGGGGGATTTTCAAAATTCCCAATTTTGTCTTAAATTCCCAGGGGAAAAAAACGGTTTTTTTCCGGGAAAAACCCGGGTGTTTTGAAAGCCTTGCATCTCTACCTGTTATGGGCATTCTCCGGTTATGGGCACCCCACTATATCTTTTAACAAAAAGCAAATATGGTGGGTTTGAGTACTGTCAAACATTTATTGTGACAGTACGCAGTTTTTATGCTAACACCGAAGTGAATAGATGCATTTTCCTAGTAAGTGGAGGCATCGAAAAAAAAAAAAAAATCTGAAAAAAGCGACACAAAAGTGATTTTTGTGAATATTTTCAGGTTGCTATAAATCGAAGTGAATTAATTAAAAAATTTAAATGCAAGGTATATTTATGCAGTAATTCCTTTATATTTTGTGATGCAATATCGAATTCAGTCAAAATGGGGACCGAAATTACCTTTTTCTGCCATTATAAGAAATGGCTGCCATGCCCGGTTGTGGACACACTTGCTTTTTTTTCTTTTAAAACATGTGTTTGACTTACAAACTGTCAAAATGGTTGTTTATATCAAAAAACATATTTTATTAGTGTTTATATGTATGTTTAGGATTTTTTAACAATGTCAACCCCGAAAAAGTCAACCGATCCTAAAGAAATGGATTTAAATGCGCTATTTCAAGCCTTTAGGATTACTTAGGCTGGGATTGCGGTGCCTCTCTTAAAACTATCTAAAGCCAAATACTGTCTTAAGATTTTAACAAAACGCAAGTCGTATTGCAGTGTCTCACTGCTCACTACTTTACGACAAACTCAAAGCTATCTTAAGTGGAATCGTAACTGGATGCGCGCGCAATCAGAACATAGCTCGCTCTGCGTCTCCAATTGGCTGACTCGTTTCTCCCGCCGGGGACTTACGCTTGAAGCACCGCAATACCAAGTTAAGATCGTTCTTAAACACGCCCATTCTACGTAAGATTTAACATCAGACTTAAGAACGAGGCACCGCAATCCCAGCATTAGTGGATAAGAAATACATAAAATCAACAGCCCGAGAATATGGACTTCCTTGCAGCATCTGAGTCCCTCCAGAAGAAGCTTAGAGAAACTAAGGCAACTCCACCTTTCAAAGTGCTGACCAAACGCGCTAAAAATTGGAATCTCAACAATCTGACGATGTCGACTTCTGTGTCATCTGTTTGAAGCACCTGCCACTACGCCTAACAAGAGCCATTTCAATCAAATGCAACACGTGTGATCATCTGATGTGCAATACTCCAATGTGTAGCGATTTCGTCGCTCTTGGCGTCGGAATCAGCGATTGGCGCCATTCTGAAATATCGAGTAATAATACCAAATGGCAAACTGCTGCACTACGATAAAACTAGTGCAACCACATTTGCTTTTCCCACCAGCAGTTCTTGCCAACAATGGCTCTCGATAGTCGATAGAGCTGGTTTAGTCCATTATAACAGTAGGTGAAGAGAGGAGCTGAAGGATGGGAGGGAAAAGAGTGATAATAATAGCTCTCGGTCTCCAGACTTGGATCCTTTTATCGGCTATCGGAAAAAGGAGTGGGATATTCGAAATTCAGGAGTCATTTTCCTTGGTGATATAAATGGAAATATACTTTTGTAATTTTTTATTACATTGAATTTTCATTTTAATATTATTTTTTTTTTATTAAATATATATATATATACACTCATGTCCATAAATTAAGGATAATTCAGAATCACACGGAAATCGAACTTTAATGCAAAAATTTCACCTGTAGAAATACCACACACATCTTTAAGAATAATATGCAAATTATAGGAAGCCATCAGATGTCGCCGATATGATGTTACAATGACGAAAGTGTAAGAAGGAGGTAAATAAGAAATGGGAGCAAAGAAGGAAAATTGTTCACAAGCGTTCTGTTTGCCGCTCCGTCCACAACCGAATAGTTATGACACAGAGGACGCATGCAGATCATTTTTTACGTGGTAGGATTATCTGCCGACTAGAATGTGGGCGTACGCAGATAGAAGTATTGGAAAAACTTGGAATCGCCAAAGTTTCATCTCTAGGCTTTGGCAACGACTCCAAAATGATGGGAATGCTAGTCGACGTTACAGTACTGGTGGGCCCCGAGTTACAATGACGAATGACGACCGGTATTTGACAGTAACTGCCAAAATAAGCAGATGGAGCACAGCATCAAACCTGTTTCTTCAGCTGTCTGCAGCCACGGGTACCACAGTTTCAAGGCAAACCGTGTATAGACGTTTGGGAGTTATTGGTCTATATTCTCGCAGGCTTGTTAGATGTGTTCTGCTCGCGGCAATGCACTGTTGCCAGCGGTTAACTTGGAGTAGAGAACATGCAATGTGGACAGCGGCACAGTAGGCTTGTGCGATGTTTTTCGACGAGTCCAGGTTTAACTTTCAGTGTGATTCACACCAGACTTTCATATGTAGAACATCAGGTACCCGTTACCACTAAAACAACATCATTGAAAGACACCGTTACTCTGGGCAGGAGTGCTCGTTTGGGGGGGGGGGGAATCATAATGAGCAACAGAACAGATCTGCATGTTCAAATCGGAACCATGACAAGCCAAATTTATCGAGAAATCATTCAGGAACAACATGTACGTTTGTTTAGGGGTGCCATGGGCCCAGAATTTGTGTTTATGAATGACAATGCACGTCCTCACCGTGCAAACATTGTACACGGATATCTATAATCTGAAGCTATCACCCGCACGGAATGGCTATCCTTCTCACCTGACTAGAATCCAATAGAGCATGTGTAGGACATGCTTTTCCGACGAGTTGTAGCCCGCCAACCACCTCCTACATGTGTACCGGAACTTCGGAGAACATTGCTTACTAAATAGAGTAATCTTCTCCAAGACCAGATCGATAATTTAATACTCAGCATTCCTAGGCGTCGTAAGGACTGTATTTCATCATCTGAGAGACATACAATGTATTAACCATCCGCGATTGTAATGAAATGCTCGCCCTCTGGTGGGCTAAGGTGAAATTATCACACCACTAATAGCTTTCACGCTGAAACAATGATAGAACAACAAGAAACAACAATAATAAATACACGTGTGGCTATTATATTTACTAACAACTGCAGTTGGGAAAGCGCCATCTATCGATCATTACAAACGCGGATCATACAAACCATGTAATGTTAAGTTTCTGTAAGGGAGATATTTTTGTTAATTCCTCCAGGGTGCAAAAATCGTAGTTTTTATAAATGGTATCCTACATAAACCATGTTTTTTTGTTCTTGATCTTTTGTTTAATAAATGAGCTTCATGAATAAGCCATGATTGTTTTGTTTCTGAACCTTTATTTGCCGCAGCTAGCATTATCCTTAATTTATGGACATGAGTGTATATTACTTCCATGAACACCACTTCCAATCTTAAATTTCTCAAGTTCTATAAGGGTTGGAGAAGTTTCTGATCCCTTACTTTAAAGAAAATTTTATAAAGTTTCATTTGATATGCAACTTGATTATATTAAGGAAGATTAATATATTTATTTGCAAAATTTAAATATATATATATATATATATATATATATATATATTTTTTTTTTTTTTTTTTGAGGGGGGATATTAAAGCTATTATAACTTTTTAGAGTGTAATCAGAATGTTAAACATTAAATTTTGGTTATTCAATATAAAACTTGATTTTTGGATTTTGGAAAATTATAAAGTTAGTAAATAATGAAAAATAATAGATCGATTAAAAGCCGGAAGTAATCAAAATTAGTGGTAGTGGTAGTACCTTAAATTAGTTGTGCCGCTTATAAATAATATTAAATTGCCAAAATTTTAAATCCTAAAATTTAAATAAATAATAATGATTTAAATCAGACAAAAAAAATAAAAATTAGGAAAAATTATTAATGGTTCTTAACTTACCCCATGAAGAAAACCAAAATATCTGAAATAAAAAAGATTATAATCCAATGAGGTACACACAAGAAGTAATAAGGTGAATAGATACTCCTTTGACACAAACATTTTATTAAATATTAAAAACATTAAATCTTCCGGTACCGGCGCATAAGTATTACAACTATTTTTTTTTTTTTTTTTACCAGACATCTGGTTTTATTTTCTTTAGCGTATATAGGACATGAATATTTCATTATTAACATTTCATCATTTTCGATTGCACATAAAATACTTAGTGCTCATCATGTTATTTCTTATTAAGCATTTTATATAAAAGAAAATTTTGGCTCGTGATAAGTTCACGGCTTGAAATGAGGTTGACGTTCTAATGCTGGCATTAATATGTACTTTTGAGCTATCTAGCTCCATTTTATGCTCCCATCGGAGCAGAGCACACTTCTTTCGAACATGTCGCAAGAACGATGTCGATGCGGATCACTTATCGCAAAATTCATGGCAAACGGGTTTATTTTCCTCCTTGAGATTTTTAATGGAGATTTCTGACTCAAAAGTTTTCAATATTGCGATGCGTCGGATCGATGAGTCTTTCACTTAAAGGAAGCTCCGCTCGGACACTTATGACATCAATACTCGCACACATCTTTGCTGGATGATAAGCAGGGAGCACTTTCATTTTGCATACGCTTTAACTATATATATTTCGGTAGTTTCGTTGCATTGGAGATTGAGGCATAATATTCGCACACAGAGTGAGTAGTTGAAGTGATTGTAATAATTAGAAGAGTTCTAAACCTTCACTTCCGTTTTATGCGTATTAAATCAGCATTAGTTCCTTCATACACTGTATCGTGAAGTTGCTGAGGATTTTGTTACTAGATTAGAATGTAATCTTGAAAGATTTGATCGGCCGACGGCCGAGGCCGCCGACGACGGCGTAATTTTCTTAACGTCCTTTCCTCACACCATCCTAGAGAAGAGACAGAGATGCCTTCCAATCTCCCGCGCCGCGAGACTACGCACATTCAAATTGCTGCGCGCGATAAATAGTCCGAAAATGAATTATTTTTATCCGAATCGTTTGCTGAATAATAAATAATAAAATGGAAATAAATAAATTTAATTTTATGAACGGAATATTTTATATTGGGTTAATTTTTGGATTCAATATTAATATTAAAAAATACACATTTTCCTAGAGAGACGCCACTTTTAAATCGGCGCCGTGATATATTCGCTGCGGACCTGACATATTCGCTGCGAACCGAATGGAACATTCCAGAAGAAAAATTTGAAAATCGTCAATGAAAATGACGTCACTGATTTTAATTAGTGAAAAATGAACGTTAGGAAAATTAATACAATTATTTTTAAATTATTTGCAGACGATCTAAAAAGATTTTGAACTGATTTGAATCATGATTAAAATTGAATTTCTTTATTGGCTAAGGCGTTTGTTTACAATCAGGAAACATCGGTAGTTTTGTTTACAAACAAAACGCTTCACTGGAAATTCTTAAATTTTTTTGTTTATTGAAAATTACGAATTTTAAGAAATTTTAAATGGAGAAAATAAATAAAATAAAAGTAACTAAAATATTTTCCGGAGCATTTAATAAAAATTAACCGAATTCAAAAGTGTTAGAATTTTTGATTCTAACATTACCCCCCTTCTCCAAAAAAAATTATAGCAGCAGGAAAATGGAAGGACGTTGTAACATAAAACATACACTAAACATAAAAAATACACTACATGAGTGCATATCCGAATATATATAATAACACTCAAAACATAAATGATTTGGGGCAAGTTAAAAAAATCATATGCATACCACTTTTTAAACACATAACATAATAAATAGAGGTAATGAAGATAATGGAGATAATGGAAATCTGCCAAAATAAACCACTTGAAAAGAAAATTTTAGTTATGAATAAGTTTTTTTTTTTTTTTTTTTTTTTTTTTTACCAAAAACATCTCAGCTAAAAATTTAGGACGGGGATTATTAAGTGTAAATTATGCACCTCACAACTAATCATTAAAGGTAAAAAATTTATTGGAACTCAATAGTAGATATACTAAACAAGTACGGATGAAGCAGTTCCAACGCCCACATTGTTACAGATGACGGCAGATAATTATATCTAAGTGAAACCGCTAGTGATCCCCATAACGATGTTGCCTTTGCCATCCGCACACTGTCATATCTACAATTGACAGGCTTATGAGCTGTAACACTATTGTGATGAGCATGTGAGACAGCCAATGACACTTAAATAAAGGCTCGGCTATAAATGGTCTCCATCAATACTCTAGGACAATACCTATATTTCTACGATGTGTCACATGCATAAGGAATTGGAAAATAAATACTGTTTGTAAAATTGATTTGTGTTATTTGTGAATATACACTCCTGCCAAATCGCAAAAGGTTTACAACAGGTAGGTGTCAGTGATTAAACGTTTTTGAATATACTTTAATAATTTGAAAAATGCATATATCTTTTTTTTTTTGCTTTTTTTTTTTTTTAAACAGGTAAGTGAATATGTTTTTTGTAGATTTTCATAATGTAACATTTAGGTTAAAAATTTTATTCTGAAATTGAAGAAGTGAGAATATCTAAGAACTGCAGCACCAGTGCACAAAAGTGAAACATTACCTCGGACCAGCCTGACAGATTTTGAATCACTCTGGGCTCGGATTTCTCAGTATCCCATCAAAAGCAATTCCAGAATACTTTAATGTAAGTAAAAAAATTTTTTTTTGCTATATATTAATTTATGTATTTTGTCTGCTAACTTGAATGTCTATTGGAGGAACCAGTATCATAAAATTTGAAAAGAGAGTGAAAAGACCTTTTTTTTTTTTGCTTTGCTGAGAAGTTTTAGTTATGAGTAAATTTGAATATTAAAATTGTTTGGGGTTCAAATGCAATCTCATAAGGATGAAGAGTGACAAAAAAAAAAAATTGAACATTTTAGAGTAATATTAATGTTCTTTACATTTCTTAGCAGGAAAACAGGCATAGTGATGATCACATCATATATAACATAATTTTAGATCATTGTTTTTTCTTTTTAATTGAAGAAAAGGGGAATTTATTCGTCCCATATCAATAAAAGCAATGCATGATAAGACTGCTGTTCACACTAATTATAGGCTCAGCTTATAATGGTCTCTACATATGCTATAAATAATATTCAAGGTAGTTTTCATATATAGAACTTTGAATAGAAAGCATGCATGTCAGTTTAAGCCACAGACTTACATTCACCAGAGGTGAAAAACGGGTACCTAATCGGTTTTAACCTCATCGACTTATATAAAAACTGCAAGTGTCATGCCCTATCATCTACCCTATAAATTTTATACATACTGTGCACAGTTTTAATATAATAAATCAAATATAATTTTTATATATATAAATAGAACAATGATCTGAATTTTAATTGCCTATAAATGTTTCCTGTAAATTCTTTAGGTGTGATGGAAAATTAAAAAGGTAAGTAACTTTTTTTTTATTTTTGAAGTGAAGTGCCTAGTCAACTGGGTTTATAGTTAAAATTTCGCATGGCACAATGATCGCTGTGGCCATCAGCTCAAATTACCATAAACGCAAAATTTCACTGTCCCAATAATCAAATCTAAACACCTTCGCCCCCAAAAAAATATCTCGCACCTTTGGACTTTTTTATTTAGAATTTTCTAAGTAACACCATGTAGTTTATAATCATTCATCCCTTACAAATAAATTTATATTCTGAATTTTTTGATGTAATTTTTCAAAACATTTTTTGAAATTGCCATATTTAAGGCAGATCATACTTAAAATAAATGATTGTATTTAAAATCGGAGATATTCAAGACCCCTTATTATTTTTTTTTTTTTTTTTGAAACCTCTACTATCTAGAGTTATTAAAATCATCTTATTTTTAACTCTACCCAGAGAGAAAATGTAATAAATGGAAAAGGACACTAAGTAAATAACTGTAAATTAAATATCTATATTAAATTTCACTTAGCAGATTTCCATAGAAAAAACACAAATGTATGAATAAAAAGTTATCATTTTCTTTGTTCAACATAAAATTAAAATCAATATCTAATTTCCGAACATTAAATCACACTCCAATTCCATGGAATGTTTAAAAAAATGTGGCAAATCTCAAATATTTCTTGTTTATTTTCTTTAAAAGTTTACAGCTAAAATAGCTCAAAAATTTATCTACATTCCCTTTCTTGGAATGCCATATATTGAGATTTCCCACCTTGAAATCAAATAAAATAAAACATACAACATGAAAATATAATATCTAGATTATTTTAAGTGGCATGCATAATGAGACAAAAAATAAATCTTCACGATTTTTTTTTTTTTTTTTTTTTTTTTTTTTTTTTTAAATCGCGATCGCTAAAATTAATTAATTTTGAAAAAAGGATTAATGATTAAATAACCTCAGGTTCTCAACCTTAACGGAGGTTATTTTTCGCGACGGCACCAAATGTTAAACATTAAATTTTGGTTATTCAATATAAAACTTGATTTTTGGATTTTGGAAAATTATAAAGTTAGTAAATAATGAAAAATAATAGATCGATTAAAAGCCGGAAGTAATCAAAATTAGTGGTAGTGGTAGTACCTTAAATTAGTTGTGCCGCTTATAAATAATATTAAATTGCCAAAATTTTAAATCCTAAAATTTAAATAAATAATAATGATTTAAATCAGACAAATAAAATAAAAATTAGGAAAAATTATTAATGGTTCTTAACTTACCCCATGAAGAAAACCAAAATATCTGAAATAAAAAAGATTATAATCCAATGAGGTACACACAAGAAGTAATAAGGTGAATAGATACTCCTTTGACACAAACATTTTATTAAATATTAAAAACATTAAATCTTCCGGTACCGGCGCATAAGTATTACAACTATTTTTTTTTTTTTTTTTTACCAGACATCTGGTTTTATTTTCTTTAGCGTATATAGGACATGAATATTTCATTATTAACATTTCATCATTTTCGATTGCACATAAAATACTTAGTGCTCATCATGTTATTTCTTATTAAGCATTTTATATAAAAGAAAATTTTGGCTCGTGATAAGTTCACGGCTTGAAATGAGGTTGACGTTCTAATGCTGGCATTAATATGTACTTTTGAGCTATCTAGCTCCATTTTATGCTCCCATCGGAGCAGAGCACACTTCTTTCGAACATGTCGCAAGAACGATGTCGATGCGGATCACTTATCGCAAAATTCATGGCAAACGGGTTTATTTTCCTCCTTGAGATTTTTAATGGAGATTTCTGACTCAAAAGTTTTCAATATTGCGATGCGTCGGATCGATGAGTCTTTCACTTAAAGGAAGCTCCGCTCGGACACTTATGACATCAATACTCGCACACATCTTTGCTGGATGATAAGCAGGGAGCACTTTCATTTTGCATACGCTTTAACTATATATATTTCGGTAGTTTCGTTGCATTGGAGATTGAGGCATAATATTCGCACACAGAGTGAGTAGTTGAAGTGATTGTAATAATTAGAAGAGTTCTAAACCTTCACTTCCGTTTTATGCGTATTAAATCAGCATTAGTTCCTTCATACACTGTATCGTGAAGTTGCTGAGGATTTTGTTACTAGATTAGAATGTAATCTTGAAAGATTTGATCGGCCGACGGCCGAGGCCGCCGACGACGGCGTAATTTTCTTAACGTCCTTTCCTCACACCATCCTAGAGAAGAGACAGAGATGCCTTCCAATCTCCCGCGCCGCGAGACTACGCACATTCAAATTGCTGCGCGCGATAAATAGTCCGAAAATGAATTATTTTTATCCGAATCGTCTGCTGAATAATAAATAATAAAATGGAAATAAATAAATTTAATTTTATGAACGGAATATTTTATATTGGGTTAATTTTTGGATTCAATATTAATATTAAAAAATACACATTTTCCTAGAGAGACGCCACTTTTAAATCGGCGCCGTGATATATTCGCTGCGGACCTGACATATTCGCTGCGAACCGAATGGAACATTCCAGAAGAAAAATTTGAAAATCGTCAATGAAAATGACGTCACTGATTTTAATTAGTGAAAAATGAACGTTAGGAAAATTAATACAATTATTTTTAAATTATTTGCAGACGATCTAAAAAGATTTTGAACTGATTTGAATCATGATTAAAATTGAATTTCTTTATTGGCTAAGGCGTTTGTTTACAATCAGGAAACATCGGTAGTTTTGTTTACAAACAAAACGCTTCACTGGAAATTCTTAAATTTTTTTGTTTATTGAAAATTACGAATTTTAAGAAATTTTAAATGGAGAAAATAAATAAAATAAAAGTAACTAAAATATTTTCCGGAGGATTTAATAAAAATTAACCGAATTCAAAAGTGTTAGAATTTTTGATTCTAACACAGAAGTTATAACAAAAAAGTTACTCTACATTTAAAAATGTATAACAATTATTATATATCATGCTTACACAATAAAAGACCTAATTTTCAAAGCTTACATATTCAGCATTGAACACTAATGTTTAGTATCAGAAATATAACAAAATTAATATGCGACATACTTATGCTTGTTAATGAATAATTAATTAAATAAATTAAAAAATTTTGAACAAAATTTGAAGCAGCGTAACCACAAGTCACAGACCTGAAAGAACATAAATCAATCAAATTGAATAAATTAGTATGTTGTGAACATCACAGGACCATCTTACATATTTTCTTATCACACAGAAATATTCTGACAGTGCACATTATTTTCTAACTCAAAAAAAATATAACACTAAATGTCAAAGAATGTCAGTTTTGTGTCTTACAGGCAAAATTTAGGATTTTTTTTTTTTTCTTTCTTTTCAAATGCTTACGTAGACATCTTCTAAAAATGGTCAAACCATGTTCAGGACATCTCAAAATACATAAATCCATCGAAAACTAGAAGTCGGAAAATTTATCAAATCTAATACTTTCTTCTTATATATATATATATATATATATATATATATATATACTTAGAAGAAAGTAATAAAGGCAAATGTAAAACATAAATAAATTTTGTGACAGAAAATCTTTGCTTAGGAGGTGCATTAATTTTATTTACTTATTATGATTCATTTTAATTACAATTAATTTGCCTGTAAATATAGTAATTTATTATCTGAGGGTTTTTAATATAACAGTCTAAGCATTCTGTGTTATCATTTTAGCTTTACAAATATTAAAAGTTGCCAAAAATGCCTTAAGGTGATACAGGTAATTTACTTGATTTTATATATATATATATATATATATATATTAGCGCCTGAATTTGAGTTTTCCTAATATAAAATCATAAAATAAGACAAATATCAAAAACACATGTCTGACAAACATATTTAAAATTAATATTTTCCATAATGAGAGGATTGGATCTCCCTGCAATAAACTCAAGGCCGACTCTAACGTTTTTGCCGCCGTAGGCAAACCTCAAAAGTGCCGCCCCCCACCCCAAGTTTTAAAAACTTTCAAAACACACACACACACACATATATATATATATATATATATATATAATTATAAAAAAGGTCTAACAGAATTGAGCTAAGTAAATAATAATAACAGGAGACTTGGCGTTGGAATATTAAAACCCGAATAAACTACTACGTCAAAAACGCCAAAGAAAAAATATTTGAGATGCATACAGCTGTTTCGGTAGCTTTAAGCGTACCGTCTTCAGTGCAAAGTGCAAAAAGAATTACTATTATTCTTTTTTTCACTGAAGATGGTACGCTTAAGGCTACTGAAACAGCTGTATGCATCTCACATATTTTTCCTTTGGCGTTTCTGACGTAGTAGTTTATTCGGGTTTTAAGTAAGTAATACTCATATAATATTTACTACTATTTCTTTTTTTTTCTTTCTTTCTTTCTTTTTTCTTTTAGTTAAAAACACAAAATCTTTGGAACTAATACTAGTACAGACAATATTTTCTAAACAGCAAAGAATAAAGAATGCTAGTACAATATACAAAATTTAAACCTGAATAAAATAATCTCTTTCGAACTTTTTTTTCTGCGAATCTCGAATAACTTCTTGCATATCTAATTTGTTACTCAATTCATGTTCAATGGCCAACATCGCTAACCTATTCAGTCGATTTTGATTAGACATGGTTTTAAAGTATTTATTTATTTATTTATTTTTTATCATTTTTAGTTTAAAAAAAGATCTTTCTCCGTTAGCAAAAGTCGAAAGTTATGGGAAAGGTTAACAAAAATTTTAAAGCAATGCTTAAATTCGGCCCAATGTTAAGGAATGTAATGAATTTATAGAAGGTCAACTGAACATTCTTTTTTTTCAAAAGTGAAGAAAATAAAGTATATTTTACCAGCCAACTTTAAAATGTTAATATCAGAGGAATCTCCATCTGTTAAGTCGTTTCCCAGATCTTTACAGTTTATCAGTAATTCATTTTTGCACGTGTCTTTAAGTTTGTGGACATTGCATAAAAATTCAAAAGAATGATTATGATTATTCAATAAATTTAATTTTAGCTTCAGTGCATTGATCGCCTAATCGCTGAAAAGAAAAAAAAAAAAAAATCTGTTTTATATTTCTCTTTTGAATTTTCTATAGATTCTACACTTCCATAAGAAAAATTTCATTTTTAAGATTGAACATGATGGCGTGATGTAGTCAATTCAAAGTTTTTTTTCTACGTCTGTTACATTACCTAATTTTTCAGCTTCTAAGATAAAGTTTTCAAGTGATTCAACTGATCTTAATTCTTAAAATAATAATAATAATAATAATAATAATAATGAGCTATTTAATAAATCAGTGGCTTGGTATAAATTAAAAACTTTTGTTTCACGTAGCTTAATAAACGGATTAATATGATTCAAAATTTTGTATCAAATGACGTTCAAACATAAAAAAAACTTTAAAAACAAAAACTATTTTATTTACGAGACAAAACTTTAGTTAAAATACCTTTAAAAACAAAGTATACATTTAAAAACATTTAAAATTTAGAAGTTTCGAAACCCGTCCAGGTTTCCTCACCAGTATCACTACAACATAATTTGCAAGCATTACATGAATACACTAGGAATGTATAGAAGTACAGAATATTGAAGAGCCAGTGCGTATGCTTCATTGATAGTGTAGAGATGGCTGGCAGTGTGCCAACTCTCAAGGAAAATACGTGATTTATAATTATCATAGCCAGAATTTAAAACTTTTATACTATCGAAATCAGGTATAAATCACGTATTTTCCTTGAGAGTTGGTACACTGCCAGCACACTATCAATGAAGCATGCGCACTGGCTCCTCAATATTCTGTACTTCTATAAATTCCTTGAGTATTCATGTAATACTTGCAAATTATGTTAGTGATACTGATGAGAAAACCTGGACGGGTTTCGAAACGTCAAAATTTTAAATGTTTTTAAATGTATATTTTGTTTTTAAAGGTACTTTAACTCGTAAATAAAACAATAAAAGTTTTGTCTCGTAAATAAAACAATTTTTGTTTTTAATATATATATAATTGAGACGGTTTGATGTTTGTGTACGTTAACAATAAAAAACTTTAATTGTTTTATTGTACAGTCCGCAGCAAAGTTATTGAAGCACATATCCACATTTTTCATATGCGTATTTATATATATATATTAGTTTGATCGCTTCTTTTTATCATCAGCTTACTTTTTTATAAACAGTATAAGACTAAGATCATCACTCGACAAATATTTACTTAATAAAACAGTATTATATGCGCATCTTTTAAGTAGGAATTATTGCTAGTGCTTCAATAATTTTGCTGCCGACTGTAATCAATAAACAACTGCCTCATTTTGAATCATATTATCTCCTTCTACATTTTTATAAATGCTTAATAAAGCATTATGAATATTTTCTATTTTAAGAAATAAAGGTATTAGGGAATCTGTACATTTTTTCAAACTTCGCAATCATTCATTAACTACTAAGTTTAATAAATGGCTGCTGCAATGTACGTGAAATGCTCTGGAATTTAAAGTTTTAATCCTTGATTGTACTCTGAATTTGTCGCCTCTCATATCTGAGCAATTTTCATAACCTTGACCTCTCATATTTTCTAATTTTAACCCATTTTTTTCTAACTCTTTTAATAAAACTTTAGGCAGTTCCTTACCAGTAGATCTTTCAACAGGAAGAAAACCTTAAAAATGTTCATTGAATTTGCATTGAAATTCTGATTGGCCAATGCAAACATATCTTAATCAAAAATTTATCACCCCCCGCCCCCCCATCCAATGAATTTGATGGACGTTATTGCATAAATAAAGCATTGTACTAAATCTGACATCACTGTTGCCAATTCAAACTTAAATTTTGCCGTGTTTTTACGGACATCTCAAAATGTACCTATCTTATGGCTGAGGATGTCCTAGGACGTTCTTTCATACTTAGGATTACTGATAATGTCCTGGGGAGAAAGGGTACCTCCAAATATTTCCTACATGCTGAAGAACACTGCTAAAAGTCCCTACAATTGGCAAACTCTTGACTTTCTTTAATTAGAGGGCAGAAAAAGCTTGTTAAATCAGCGAGTGTGCATTTCTCCCTTCGCGTCGCAGCTGCGCATACAATACATACTGTACAGAACTTACAAGTTTGTCTATTCTTGTCTGCATTTCAAATTATAGGAATGGGCAGAGAAGCCTGTAAATTCTTGTTGCATTTATTTACTTGTTTATTTATTTACTTATTTTTTTTCTATTTATTTATTTCCTACATTAAATAATCGAAGTATTTTATTTATTAGTTCCCCATCATACTGTAGGTATGGGGAACTTAGGTAATCGTGAAAATTTTCGACCTCGGTTTTTTTACTTCTTTACAAGTTTTCAGGTGTGAGGAATCCGAAAATGACAAAATTTGTATGGTGTCTGTCTGTAGGGTGTCTGTTAGTGTGTCAGTGTGTCAGTCCGTTAGTGTGTCAGTGTGTAGTTCGTAAGTTTGTTAGTCTGTTAACACGATATCTCACGAACAAATGATCGCAGAGAGGTCAGATCAGTTTTAAAATATTATTTTCGATACTGGCAAGAACCCTATTCTTTTGCAACATTCGAATTAAAAAACTTCGTAAGTTATGAGAAATTTACGATTTTCTTAACATGGGAGAATAGGACAAAAATTCACTTAAACGTGCATTAAATGGAAACTTTTTACTATAAAAATGTCAGACCAGTTATAAAATATCAGGTTTGATGCCGGAATGAACATCAGTAACTATAAATGTGCTACTTTGAAAATTTCGCAAGTTATTGGAAATTTACGAATTTCTTAACATGGCAGTATAGGGCAAAATTTCACATAAACGTCAATTTTGAGCGATATTTTCATCGTAAAGATGTCAAACTACTTTTGAAATATTATTTAGAACACTGGCATGAATATTAATGACTATGAATTTTCCAATATAAAAATTTCGTAAGTTATTGGAAATTTACGAATTTCTTAACATGGCAGCATAGAGCCAAATTTCACATAAACGTCAATCTTGAGGGATATTTTCATCGTAAAGATGTCAAACCACTTTCGAAATATTATATAGGATACTGGCATGAATATCATAGACTATGATTTTTCCAATTTAAAAAATTCGTAAGTTATTTGGAATTTACGATTTACTTAACATGTCAGAATAAGGCAAAATTGAGCATAAATTTTCATTTGAGGATCATAAATACATTAGACAACTTCAAAATTACATTTATGATATTTGTTTGAACATGATTGAATACAAATATTCTAATAGGAAAAATTCGTAAATCATTCGTAATTTACGATTTTATCAACATAGCGAAATTGTGAATTTTTCATATAAATATGAATTTTGAGGATTATTGCATTGGAAATAGTAGCATGAAAACTAAACAACGTAATTGATCCTGATAAAATAAATTAATAGATTAGAATAAGATATATATATCGAAGTTAACGGTGGATAGCCTATTAGGCGGGGATTTTATTCTGTCACTGTATCAAGCTTTGGTCAAATTCATTTCTTTTAACATGATTATAATATGTCTCGCACTAGAAATTTATGAGAACATAAATATGATGGGGAACTGAGCAGAGTCCACCTATGCCAACTAGTTTATTTTTTGTAGTTCAGCTGGTTTTGCCGCCCCTAAATTTTGCCGCCGTAGGCAGTTGCCTACCTTGCCTACCGCCTAGAGCCGGCCCTGAATAAACTATACCATTCTCTTTAATTGCAAAAACGGTCCCACATGTGGCCGAACAGTTTTGCGCTCTAAGCTGGTAGATGGGAAGTGCCAGGTTCGATTACAGGTTGCGCTCGTCAACCTAGCCATTTGAAGTTTTCCATAGTTTTCTCTGAACTGAAATTTGCGTAAATATAAGTTAGGAGCCCTTAGAAACACCCCTACGGTAGGCACAAAGGCACATACTGATAAACCGCGAAAGGAAGATCCCTGGCGTCATCTGCGCATGGGTGAAAAGGACTGGCCCATTTATAAAATAGGAATGTCCGTAGTGCAGTCAGCCAAAAAAAAACGCCCCCCCCCCCACCACCACCTAATGTCGCCGTAAATTATCGTAGAAACATGTGGTTGGTACCAATCGATTTGTAATAACGTCTAGTTTATAATGATATATTTAGATTTTGCTTAAGGGGTCGTCTACATATTAAAACTGGCATCAACTTCATTTTTTTTCAATTGTAACCCCCATTTTTTATAATTTATTTGAATTCTTTGGACAAAATCATCGCGGAAAATGGTATAGTTTATATATTTTGCTCAATTCTTCACAGAATTATAAGCTGTCAAACTATGAGGGCGCTAATGTTAAATGAATGTGACAAATATTATTTCATATCTTCCATAATTATGATATTCAAATTCTGTTTTTTTTTTATATGATAGAATGAAGTGACCCAAACATATTCCATGCATATTTTTGATAAGAAAACATTTTTTGAATTATGAAAATTATTAATAATTTCATATTTGAAAAAAATATGAATTATGACCTATGTTAATTTTTGCATAAATAGAACGGGCATCATCAAAAACATGGGTTTCCAAATTTACAGCTCGTTCTTAACATTATTTTTTGAGTTACAGTGATATTTCATTTTTTACTGTTGTTAGGGGGCCGTCACTTATAATAATTTGTATCCTCTGTGAGTAAATATCTGTATATATTTTGACGAAAAACTATTTTAATTTACCTTAATGTTATTCTAATTGTTTTCGAAGCAACATTTCGATGTTTATGATACAAATTGGATCATTTTTATAAAATTATCGCAATGCAATCGAGAGATTGTGAAAAAATTCCAAAAGAAATGAAGCCCCGCCTCTATATTGCGGAAACAATATTAAAAAAACTAGTTTCTGTATTCGTATATGACTCTCTATGTGACGCTGGTATGCATAAATGTCAATGGCATTTACTACATCGAATGCTGAAGACAAAATTTAAATGATTTAATTGGAAGTATGTAAAATAATTTTGTTTTATTATGTAAAGTTGTAGAAAAACTGTGTAAAGGCGTGGCTTTCGTTGCAAAAAGGTTTATACTCGATTCTGAAATGTTAAGTCTTTGTTATTAAATATTACATAACTATTCCCAGTTTCTCACTGCTATAATTCTATTTTGCCCCTTTTGTCTTTTGTTTTTAACTTGAATATTCCACGATTCGTGCACCTCAAGTTAAGTACCATGACGGTAAAAAAAACGCGGTAAGGTAAGGACTGTTATTTGAAAGAGCAATACACAATACTTTTGTTTTTTCCTTCTTTTAAATTAATATAATTCATTTTTATTAATTTTTATCAGATTTTTTAAAACAAATTTTCTGTTTTAATCTTGTGACATTTTCGCATTCGCTTACTCTACCGTTTATGCTATTTAAATTTTATCGCATGGCGTAACATAATAAAATATCAAATTTTTATTAAATGTTTTTTTAATACTGAATAATAAAGTGGTATTTTTTTTTTTTTTTTTAAGTTTTTAATATCTATTATTGAAACAAAGCGCAATATTATTTATTTTCTATTATTCTAATCACGGCGTAAAACTGGCGTCACATTTATCACGGAAAAAAAATTTAAAATTAAGAATTCAAGTAGAGTAGACGACTGCAGAACGGGGAATACTCGTTCTAGGCAATAGGAAACCGTTTTTTCTATATCCATATTTCTTTTCATATGGATATACATAATAATTATGCTCTTTCTAGTGAAAGTATTTGTATTCATACTATTTTATTTATATATATATGAATATAAGGAATATTCTTAAGAAATATCGTAACACACAAATTGTGAAAGAAACGCCCACTGAAGGAGTTACAGATTTTAAAATGACGTGAAACTACGTCAATGGTCGCGAAAATGTTAACCTTTCTCAGATTTTAGTTTAAATCTTGTTATCTATATTTTTGTATATTATCTATTGTTGGTTTGTACGCTTAAAATTAAATGTAAATCTTAAAAGTAACACTTTCATGCGAAGCTTACTGTATAAAATAAAAATATACCCAACAAGAAGTAGATAATAATTGTTAGTTAGTAGATTTTAATTGTTTTTATATATATTTTTTGTATATGTATTTTATATATATATATTATTACATATGTATTTTAACTTAAATTTTTGTCTCTTAAATAAAACAGTTTTTGCTTTTAAGAAGTAGATAATTCTTTTTCGTAAATATTAAACACTTTTTTTTTTTTTTTTTTTTTTTTACCGCTATTAATATTATTATCATTATTACTATTGTTCTTTTACCTTGGTATCTAGATTTTTGTAATTCAACATTGTAGGGTTCATATGATTCAAGCTATTTAAGTTTCTTTATATGAAGTGTTGTATTTAATTAATCAATGTTTAACAAATTGAAAATTCTTTTAATTCATAATCTAACACAGAAAGTTCTGCGAATTTGAATCGTTTTTTATTTTATAACTAACATACCAGAACTTTTTTTCCGGTGTGAAATTTAATAAATAATGTGTATTGGGTGGTAGATCACGATTTATTTTTCCTAAATGTACAGACGGTCCCCTAACACATTTTCACGTGTAACTCTGTTTAGAATTGATTTAAAGCATATAAATAGGTAGGTTTTCCGAACTGCCTTGATCTCAGAAATCTGAATACAGTCAGCCAAAAAAAAAAAAAAAAAAAACGCCACCCCCCCTCCTAATTTCGCCCTAAATTATCGTAGAAACATGCGACTGGAACCGATCAGTTTGTAATAATGTCTAGTTTATAATGTTATAGTTAGATTTTACTTAGGGGGTCGTCTACATATTAAAACTGACATCAACTTCATTTTTTTCAATGGTAACCCCCCCTTTTTTATAATTTATTTGAATTCTTTGGATCAAATCATCGCGGAAAATGGTATAGTTTATATATTTCGCTCAATTTTTCATAGAGTTATAAGCTGTCAAAGTTTTGGGATGCTAATGTTAAATGAATGTGACAAACATTAAATCATATCTTCCGAAATAATTATGATATTTAAATTCTGTTTTTTTTATTCGTTAGAATGAATTGACCCAAGCATATTCCATGCAAATTTTTGCTAAAAAAACATTTTTTGAATTATGAAAATTATTAATAAATTCATATTTGAAAAAATTATGAATTATGACCTATGACCTTTGTTAATTTTTGCACGAATAGAACGGGCATCATCAAAAACGTGGGTTTCCAAATTTACAGCTCGTTCCTAACATTATTTTTTGAGTTACAGTGATATTTAATTTTTTACTGCTATTAGAGGGCCGTCACTTGTTATAATTTGTATCCTCTGTGAGTCAATATTTCTATACATTTTGACGAAAAACTATTTTAATTTATCTTTAAGTTATTATAATTGTTTTCTAAGGAACATTTCGATGTTTATTATACAAATTTGCTTATTTTTTATAAAATTATCGCAATGCAGGCAAGAGATTGGGAAAGAATTCCAAAAGAAATGTAGCCCCGCCTCTATACTGTGGAAGCAGTATTAAAAAAACTAGTTTGCATACTCGTATATGACTCTATATGTGACGCTGGTATGCATAAATGTCAATGGCATTTACTACATTGAATGCTGAAGACAAAATTTAAATGATTTAATTGGAAGTATGTAAAATAATTTTGTTTTATAATGTAAAGTTTTAGAAAAATTCTGTAAAGGCGTGGCTTTCGTTGCAAAGAGGAGTTTACTCGATTCTGAAATCTTAAGTCTTTGTTCTTAAATATTACATAACTTTTTCTAGTTTCTCACTGCTAAAATTCTATTTTATCCCTTTTGTCTTTTGTTTTTAACTCGAATATCCTAGGATTCGTGCATCTCAAGTTATATATCACAGGGATGGAACACGGGCGCATAATTCATACCACTATCAATGTAAGAAACTTTTCTACTTCTTAAATCAACGATATTATAGGTAGAGAAATTTCTTAAACGGATTCCGGTAAGAATTCTGCGCCCGTGTTCCATCCCTGATATCATGATTTAGAAAATGCGGTAGGACGAGAATTATTATTTGAAAGAGCAATATGCAGTGAAAAATACTTTTGTTTTTGCTTTCTTTTAAATTAATATAATTAATTTTTATCAGATTTTTTAAAACATATTTTCTGTTTTAATCTTGTTGTGACATTTTCGCATTCGTTTACTCTACCGTTTATGCTATTTAAATTTTATCGCATGACGTAACATAAAAAAATATATAAACTTTTCACTAAATGTTTTTTTTTTTTTTTTTTTTTTAATACCGAATAATATAGTGGAATTTTTCTTTTTAAGCTTTTAAAATCTATTATTGAAACAAAGCGCAATATTATTTATTTTCGATTATTCTGATCACGGCATAAAACTGACGACACATTTATCACGGAAAACGAATTTAAAACTAAGTAATATGTCTTATAACTTTTAAAGATATAGATTTTACGCATTTAAAATTAAGAATTCAAGTACAGTAGACGACTGCAGAACGGGGAATATTCGTTCTAGGCAATAGGAAACCGTTTTTTATATATCCATATTTATTTTCATATGAATACACAATAATTATACTCTTTCTAGTGAAAGTATTTGTTTCATACTATTTTTTTTTTTTTTTTAAATATAAATATGAATATAAGGAATATTCTTAAGAAATATCGTAACACAGAAATTGTGAAAGAAACGCCCACTGGAGGAGTTACAGATTTCCAAATGACGTGAAACTACATCAGCAGTCGCGAAAATATTAAATATCCTTTCTCAGATTTTAGTTTAAATCTTGTTATCTATTTTTTTGTATATTATCTATTGTTGGTTTGTACGCCTAAAATTAAATGGAAAACTTTATAGTAACACTTTCATGCGGGGCTTACTGTATAAAATAAAAATATACCCAACAAGAAGTAGATAATTCTTTTTCTTAAATATTAAACTCTTTTTTTTTCTTTTAACCACTATTAATATTATTATCATTATTACTATTATTCTTTTACCTTGGTACCTAGATTTTTGTAATTCAACATTGTATTGTAGGGTTCATATGATTCAAGCTATTTAATTTTCTTCGTATGAAGTGATGTATTTTACTATTCAATGTTTAATAAATAGAAACCAATAAAAATCTTTTAATTCATGAACTAACACAGAAAGTTTTGCGAATTAGAGTCGTTTTTTATTTTATAATAAACATTTCTGAACTTTGTTTCCGGTGTGAAATTTAATAAATAATGTATATTGCGTGGTAGATCAAAATTTATTTTTTCTAAATGTATTGACGGTCCCCTAACACATTTTCACGTGTAACTCTGTTTAGAATTGACTTAAAGTATATAAATAGGTAGGTTTTCCGAACTGCCTTGATCTCAAAAATCGGAATATGAGGTCAAAAATAGGGGTCGTCATTGAAAAAAAAATGAAGTTTATACCTGTTTTAATATGTAGATGACCCCTTAAGTAAAATCGAACTACACCATTAAAAACTAGACGTTGATGCAGATCGATAGGTACCAGCCGCATGCTTCTACGATAATTTACGGCGAAATTAGGTGGGGGGTGGCGTTTTTTTTTTTTGGCTGACTGTACCTAAGGATGTGTTTGTTTATGGGTATGAAAAAATTATAAACTCACTGACTGCATTTATTTTCCTTCTTTGAACTGATTCTTGAATATCTGGTTACATAAATATTTTACGATTAATTAAAAGAAAGAAAAACTGATAATATTATAAAGGGATAATTTTAGATCTCAATATAAATATTACTCAATTAAAAATAAAAATAAAAGCTTTGTCAGTATTTTGAAACTTTTGAAGTGTGTAACACTAATTTAAAAATTATGCCAATTATTATTTACAAACTAGTATATAACTCCGTCAAAAATGACGGAATGAGAAATCAATTAAGGTAGTGAATCAATGAATGCTTTGCCAGCTTCGCTGGTCACTATATTTAAAGGGGACTAATGTGCAAGTTGTACCTGACGGGACTAATGTGAAAGTTATACCTCACTGGACTAATGTGAAAGTTGAACCGAACGAACAAACTATTTAAAAGGACACTATTTAAAATTGGATGTTGCTTTAAATGTTTGACACTTACTTTTATTTTAATATTTATTATCAAAATTCTTGAAGAAATAATTAAAATTCTTCAAACAATAATTTCTCCTTCCGAAGCTTCTTTATCGCAAAACTTAATGGCATTATGTACAATACGCTTCGTTTCACTACGGAAAGGTTTAATCCGAGATCTCGTACCAGATGTTATGATCCATTTGTTCCAATATAAACAAACTGTTATGCAGAAAGAAATAAAAGAAAACAAAGCAGGAGTATTAATAATTCTACTCATAACCGAAGAAACAAGAATGATAGAAAAAATTCCCCTCTCTCTTCCTTCTTCCTTTGCTGTGTCTCCCAGCGAGTGAGTGGAATCGTCCTGGCATTTTGCCAACCAGGGATCAGTCGTCCACGGGCGAACAGTACCACCTCAGGCCTATGACCCTCGTGTAGTCAACCGGCCTTAATCCTAAATACCAACACCATACAAAAAGTTTTTCTCGTTAAATTTCCAGGTACTTTTTCATGCATTCATAATCGTCCATGATAATCCTCCTGATCCCATTTAGATACTGGGATCTAGAGGATACTTTAAAAAATTCGGCCTATGAAACATACAGAATCACAAAATACATGTACAGGATATCTTTTATATAATTAAATTTTTAATAGAATAATTTTTTTTATAAATGAATTTATTTAGTTTTTAACAAGCAAAATTATGTTACACATCAAATTTATTTTATTCGATTATGTTTTAGTATTCATTGCTAACTATTTAAACTTTAAAAAATAAGTCTTTTACCATCTTCGCGCAGTACATGATTATTATAATACATTTTTATTTGCGCAGTAACATTAAATTTTTATTATAACTACTGATCCCATTGAGGTGGTCAGTCAAGTCAACGATGTGCTTCGGAGTACCTGCATTTGGTCGCAACCAATGCTTACCTCCAACGAAAAATAAGAAAAACATAAAAATAATTTTCCATAAAAAAAATAAAAGCCAAAGGGATGAATTTAGAATTTTGATCCCTGAATAAATCTCCGCGTGAGCAGAGACCAATCAGAGTGAAGCACCAGGAGTTAAAAAAAAAAAAAAAAATTTAAATAAATAATAAAATAAATAATAAATAAATAACTCCTTGAAAAAAACCTAAGTGTAACAGTGAAACTGTTACGTGCGTTGACGAGACGGTCTGGACGGCGAAAAGGAATTAAGAGTTGAGCAGGGCGTCCAAAGGGGCGCAGGAAACCGCTAATAATAATCAGAGTCCCGCAATTAATAAAAAAATAAGGGGGGGCATACAATTTTTCTTTCTTTTTTTTTTTTTTTCCTATCATAATTAAAATTCAGGAGGATTAAAGTGAAGTGCATGCATGAATCCTACGAAAGTCTCAGTGTCCGGCCAGAAACTAAGTTCTGAGCTGGATCTGCGGACCTCTCAGAGACACACATAGCACTCACAATCCTCACTGAAAGTAAAAAGAGCAAAATCGCAGAGGATTTTGTCCTGAAACTGAGAGCCACTCAGAGGCCAGGAAATCGGCCAATGAGAGGAGACCTCAGATCCCTACACTACACGACAATAAAATTAATAAAAAAATTAAAAAATAAGCCAAATAATAAAAAAAATATGCAGCAATTAGGAAATTTTGATAAAAAGAATAATTAAATAAGAAGTAACATTTTCACTAGTAAGAAGGTTCAAAGCTCGCGACTGACAAAGTTCAGTAGATAAGCCTGATACTAGGGTTAGCCAAAGCTAGATGAACATTTCGTTCAATCTAGGGGAAATAGAATTTTGGATGGAAATACTAAGTTAGGTGACTCCAGAAGTTATACTCCTACGCTTTTTAGAGACGGGGAGAAAATCATCCCCTCTGACTAAAATAGCCAGAGGCCGTTTTTTACCACGACCGACTGTAGCGTCGTATCTGTGAATAGAGTCTAACAGAGGATTTCCAACATTAGGAATGTATCTGTGAAACTTCAATGCAAGTTTCAGAAATTGAGCATAAATAGGCTTAATTCGGAGATCCTGATGAATAGTATCATTGCGGACGTAGCGAGTAGCTTTCAAAAACCTGCGCAATAGCTTGTTTTGAAACTTTTGAATTTTATCCAAGTTGGTTTTCGAAGCAGATCCGTATATCATACACCCGTAGGTTAGGATAGGACGGATCATGGATTTATATAATAATAATTTATTTTTGATGGACAGGCGGCTATTAAAAGCTAAGAGAGAATGAAGGGAATGCGTGGCTCGTTTGGCTTTACCCAGAGCTTCTGAGATGTGACGAGACCACGTTAATTTGGAATCAATATAAACTCCTAAGTATTGTATTTGTAACATGTCTCCCAGGGTATGGGTTCATTATTTAAGAGAAAGTTAGTGGAGGTGTCATAGTTTTTATTGGTGAAAAATATGGCGGCACTTTTGGAACTGTTTACTTTGATTCTCCATTTCCGTAACCAGATCGAATATTTATTGAGATAATTTTGAAGTACTTCAAACGCAGCGTTTGGAGTGTTTCTTTTACAGCAAATGGCAGTGTCGTCAGCGAAAGTCGCTAAAGTGACGTCAACATGACGCGGAAGATCATTGGCGTAGATGTTGAAGAGGAATGGCCCCATCAGAGAACCTTGAGGAACAGAACTTAAAATAGGTGAAGGGTTAGAGATAGAGTTTCCGACTTTAACGGAAAAAGATCTATTGCTAAGATAGTCATAAATTATTTTAGTTAGTTGGTCGGGAAGACCAATAGATATAAGTTTATGAATAAGGCCAGCATGCCAGACCTTATCGAAAGCTTTTTGAACATCTAGAAATATAACCCCCGTTACACCTCCAGATTGGAAGCCATCGTGAAGAATTTCACACACTCTCCTCAACTGTTGTTGTGTTGAATGACGTGGACGAAACCCGAATTGTTCAGGCCTAATCACATCATGAGGTTTGTAAAATCATTCAGACGATTAACGAGAATATATTCATAGATTTTAGACATGCAAGAGAGAAGAGAAATAGGTCTATAGCTTTGAGGAAGGTGCGGATCAGTGTCGCCACCTTTCGGCAGAGAAACGATTAAACTTTTTTTCCAACAATCTGGAAAAATATTGAGTACTAGCAGGCTTTGCCCGCTTCGCTGGTCACTATATTTAAAGGAAACTCTTTTCTATATAGTTTTATGAAAAAAAGAGAAAATAATAATACTGAAATCTCTCAAAAGTTCGCTTTGGGTTCCCGCTACCTTCGGCAGCGCCTTGTTCGTCATCGCATTCTGCGATACCTGTCCCTATTGCCTGCGACAACGACTTACCCGTGGGCTTCCATTTAGGTGCTTATCATATATGACAATTTTGATACGGACAGTATCGAAAATTTTGAAGTAGCCCTTTATATTTGAATCCTAGTTATATATGAGCAACATTATACGTGATGTACATAATATTTGCTTTCAAGTTATTCTCTATATTTATTTGATTTAATCGATCAACAATAGAATGACAGCAGTTCCAAGCCAAATATAATATTACAATATGCTATGATCGGCTACTTCTATCGCATGAGACAATTATTATTATTTTGTGGTTATATATACTTCATGCTTAGTTAATAGTAGTTGGTATATAGAAAAATAAATTAATTAATATGTAAACTTGATCATGGTACAGCCTTAATGCCCTTGGCGACTTTTAAATTTTTGTTGCCTTTTTAGACCAAAATATAATTTATGCAATTATTGTTCCTATACGCAAGCAAAGTGTGACGTCACTGACCGTCCGTGGATGCAAGAAAATGATTTCCTATGTTAATCGCCCATTGGATTTTTTGTAAAAAATGATTAAAAATCGAAGAAAATTATTTTCCGATTTTAATCCCCATATTTGGGTACATATTAGTTATCATGTGCATGTGTTAGATTGAGTTATTTTGCTGTCAAATTGACAAAATTTTAATTTTAAATTTCAAAACTCTGTCGTTCTTGGCGCTTATTGTATTTGGTGATCAAAAACGTAATACGAAAATATACATGCCAGATGTATATTTTCGTAATATGCATTGCACGAAATATTGTTTCATATTATTTATTACTGTCTTAAAATAAGTTGTTAAAAATAACCATGATTTTTGAAAGGAATTAAATTATGTTCGCCAAATAATTTGGCGATATTTTATTTTTCTACCAAGGATGACCGATATCAAATCTATTCCGCTACAACATATTAGTATCTTTTATTAGATACTTTATTTAGACATTTGTAAACAAATTTGACTTCAAATTATGATAGAATATTTATCATTTCCCTTTTAATCAGTATATTAGTTGGATATTGTGTAAATATCATCCTTTGAAATGAAATGTTTGTGTTTTCAATCGAATATGGAAGTTTGGCATTTTTTTTTCTAGAGTTTTGAAATTAAAAATTCAAATTTTGTCAATTTTACAACAAAAATAACTTAATCTAATGCATGGACATGATAACTAATACACATCTATACCTAAATACGGGGATTAAAATCAGGAAATATTTTTCCTCGATTTTTAATAATTTTTTACAAAAAATCCAATGGACGTTTAACATAGGAAATATTTTTCTTGCATCCACGAACGGCCAGTGACGTCATCACTTCGCTTGCGTATTTCTTTCTATCTTTTCCTTGGCGAAAAATGTCCGATCTACTTCAGCATCAAAATTATAAAAAATTGTCAAGAATTATCAATAAGAAAATACCTTTAATATATTGCTGAATTAGCGTTTATGCCAAGCGTGTTTCATCCGCCATACTAAAAAAAAAAAAAAAAAAAAATCTATGGGCTATTTAGAGCCGGAATGTTTGTTTTTGGCCTATGAATACGTGAAGTAGCCTTCCAAATGGTGTTGTCAGTCGTCGATAAACTCTCGACAAAGTTGTTGAAATGCGTTTTTGAGTACTCATGAATTGCAGCTTTAGCCCTCCGTGCAAGTACTAGTACATTGTACAAGCGTTTGAAATGGGGGAGCCTATGAACCTGCCAATTCCTGCGAGCATGATTTCTTTCTCTGATCAACTGCCTGATTTCATCTGGTAATCGGAAGAATAGACTAGTCCTCTTTCTCGGAGCCGAGCTTTGCTGAAAGGCATCTTGAATGTAATTTTCAAGCATGCTAATTGATCTCTCGGCTTCGAGTTTGTTAGATGGAAGAGGTGAAGGAAGCTCAGAATCGGCTAATATCTCCGTAAAGTGGCTCCACCTGGCGGTGAAGGCCGCCGGTAAATCTAAATTGTAGTTATTCGTCCGAAAACAGATTTCCACAGGTAGGTGATCAGAGGTGAGATCATTCAGCGTTTGAATGCTGTAACTATATGGAAAATTGCGGGTGATAGCAAAATCTAAAATATTATTACTTCTAGTGAAGGTGGGTTCAGGGGGAGCAAGAATTTGTGCGTGATTTTGATCCACCCATCTCCTGATGATATTCCCTCTAGCATCATTAGAGGGGCAGTTCCAAGACAAGTGCTTAGCATTAAAATCACCCGCAATAATAAAATTTGAATAAATATTAGTGAGCCGGGATAAATCTCGCATGAGCAGGCCATTCCTTTCGCGATGAGGAGGGATATAAACTGCTGCAACAAGTAATTTTTGAATAGTGGGGAATTCCAAAACAATTGGCGTGACTTCAATGGAATTTAAATTTTGGACTTTATTGAGAGTAGCATTGAAGCCGTACTTTAAATAAATAGCAGTGCCGCCGGAAGAGGTGCCATTATATGGCCTGTCAACATTGAATAACATATAATTGGCCACCTTAACAGTAGAACCCTGGGAGAATTTGGTCTCACAGACAAAAATAATATCAAAATTATTACTATAAATCCAGTGGCGGACCTCAGCCGCCTTACTATGGAGGCCATTGGCGTTCCATATACCAACAGAGAAAGAATTCAACGTTCTATTAGGGTCGAATGTTAAAGTTAAGCCTAAATAAAGGGTGGAAAGTCCCTAACAAAATTACTCGAGAGCTATTAAACTCTCGTACAAGATGAAAGAGCGATCTAAGTTCGTGGACGCCGCACGAATTTGTGGAAGTACCATTTTCCAGGCTTTTACTATGTTTTTTTTTGTCATGATTCTTTTCCAAAACCATGACGTAGTTTAGAAACTCGGTAGCCGAACTGGCGTCTTCTGGGACCGAGGAATTTATATAAGGAGTTTTGGAAGGGGGAGGAGCTTCGGGCTCGCTACGACCAATAGCAATTCCCGCAAAAGATTGGGAAGGTTGAACCTTCTTACTCGTGAAATTTTTGGCTATGGGAGCCCCTGTGACCTGTTCCTGGGGCTTACGCTTGGGTTTAGCGTTCTTTTTATTAGAATTTTGGACCGGAAATTTCGGACACAGTCGATAGTTTGCCGGGTGGGCGCCACCACAGTGCACACACCTGCAAGGATCACCAAAGTCATTTCCGCAATTCTTGCTCATGTGATCCCCAGCGCATTTAACGCACCGGGGCGGCAAATTGCAAGATCTTGCGGAGTGGAAGTAGCCCTGACAGTTGAAGCACTGTGAGGGTCCTTTGTGGCCCCGGTAAGCTTCGACCGTGACTTCTGTTCCCATCAGTTGAGTGATCGAAAATATGGCATCTATCTCAACCTCAACTTGAGTTTTTGGCACTGCCACATGAAACAGTGGCATAAGAACTTTTTTGGACACAGGTCCTCTGAACATCTGAGTACCCCCATAAAATCTTCGATTTCTAGATTTTGAACGATGTCTGAAGGACGAGTGTTGATGGGGAGTCCCCGAATCACCGCCTTCAGACTTTTTTCCGAATCCAATAAGAAATATTTGAATTTTATATTCTCTTGAATGAGATAAGCCTGTATTTTACGATATTCGTCCTCATTCTCAACCTTTAATTTTAAGAAACGCCCCTGGGCTTTGCTGGCCAGCTTCGGAACTAGGTTGCTCATGCCAGACAGCAAAGTCTGCAAATGGGCGGTAGGATATAAAAAGCAGGAATTCTGCTGGATTTAGCTTTATTTTCATTATTCACGTTTCTCTTATCTGAATTAGAGGTGCTAGCCTGAATATTCTTATTAACAATTGATTTAGCCTTTTTCTTCCTGTATTCAACAGTTTCCCAATTCCCCTCCCCATCAGAATCAGGGTTGCTTCCAACCTGTTGAGAGTGTGAGCGCTTGACCTGGATAAAGTTTTCGACGACTTCCATGTCGGAAGACGGCGCCACTTCACCAGGACTTACGCTCACCGAATTTTCCTCAGAATTTAAGTTAGAACTGAATTTAGAATTACTATTTCCACTATCTCTATCCTTATTATCGCCCTTTTTGCAATTATCAATAGGAGGAGGTGGTGGTGGTGGTGTGAAATATAAACTAATGCCGCTCACCTGAGATAGAAGTGAAGCGGCTTGCCAAGCAAGGGATCTTTCCTGTACGTGTGCTGAGAGCTTGGTTGAAGCAGCTTCATCCAGCTCTTTTCGTCTTAATTTATAGAGGGTTGCATCATTGCATGCTATAACAGCACGTAGCTTAACCATCTCTGCCTCTGCTCCATCAGTAGACAGCCTCCGGAGATCCACATCTCTGAAGTAGGGGCACGTGACTGGTTTGTTAATCAAAGCAGGTGTTTGGCTAGTTTCAGCCATTTTAAGTAAAAGAACTAAGTTTTACTATGATTTAATAAAATGTGATGCACAATAGAAAAGCTTTTCTTCTCGAGTAAAGACTACTGATCCCCTCGGATATTAGCCTTGAAAAAGGCTCTTTAGGTCACAGTAGCACTTGCACTCTAGTAAAACTGTTTATGCTTACGCCACTAGATGGCGCAGCGCGGAGCTTCAGAAAAATGCGTCTGTTCTCAACGGATGTTGGAACAGGACTCCATTTGAGGTGGTGTTGATGTTGGGGTTCAGGCCAATTGCCTGTACTAGAGACCTGAGTCTAAAGGGAATACTCTCCGTGGGAATCTTCGTAAGGGGTCCTGGTCTGTATTCATGCAAGTTTTGGAAAAAGCAACGGAAAACTCCGAATGTTTAAGTCGATAAGTATGACCTGAGACATTATCCCATTGAGATCTTACTCTAAAAATTTCTTGTTATACAGATTTTAGTATTACACACACACACTTATACATACATATATACAGTGTGTCCCAAAAAGTTTATAGTCAACGGGTTTTTTCTCATTTTACAATTGAAAGAGGAATAAAAATTTCAAAATCATTTTTAATTACTATATGTAATTTCAAGTCAATAATAATACGATACAAAAATTATATCTGACAATCATAGACCTTGTGATAGAAACTAAAAATGAAAATTTACTGTTCCAAAAGTTTATAGACAACTTACTTTTTTACTTTCCGAACACTATAGTGAGGAAAGTATTGTAATCATGTCAAAAATCCGAATTCGAGATTTTGATGTTTCTATACGTTTCGAGGTCCAACGAGTCCGTTTTCACTATTTTTACGATGATGTATGTATGTGTGTGTGTATGTATGTGTGTATGTATGTGTGTATGTATGTGTGTATGTCTGTGAGTGAACACGCTAGCGTCTAAACGCTTCGTTCGAATAAGCTGAAAGTTGGTACGTATATTGTAAGTCATCATAGTACGAACCCTATAGATTTTGGTGAATCTAGCACTTATAGTTTTTTTACAGGGACACAAAGAAAAATTCTTTATCATTATGGCCAAGGGACCAAAATCTTAAAAGTGCAATAGCATCTAAACGCCTTATTCAATTGAGCAAAAACTTTATACACATATTATAGGTCACAGATACTCAATCTGTATAGAGTTTGGAGAATCTAGCACTTATAGTTTTTTTACAGGGACACAAAGAAAAATTCTTTGCCAAATTTTTAAAAGTGTGATAGCGTCTAAACGCCTTATTAATCCCAGCAAAGAATTTGTACACATGTTATAGGTCACATTTGAACCAACTGTATAGATTTTGGTGAATCTAGCACTTACAGTTTTTTTACAGGGACACAAAGAAAAATTCTTTATCTTTATGGCCTATGAGACCAGCGATAGCATCTAAACGCCTTATTCAATTGAGCTGAAAATTTGTATGAATATTATAAATCACTGTTGCACTAACTATAAGCATTTTGGTGAATCTAGCATTTATAGATTTTTACAGGGACACAACGAAAAATTCTTTATCGTTATGATCTAAGGGCTCAAAAATCAGTAGCGTTAAATAAAACCTCGTGTGATATATGGAGAAAAATACTCAAACACTCTGTTATGGTTTTCTCTTTTTTGTTTGTTTAGCAACTCCTCTTTCTTTATTTCATCTACAAAACTGTTAGTTACTCAATGTTCGGAAAGTCGAGTGGAGTCACTCCAGATTTTTTTCTTTAACATTCACATTTTTCACAGTCATTTTCCTTAATCACTTCAAAATCACGATCAGGCATGCTCAAAACAAGTGTTTAAAGAAATTCTGGTTTTTGAAAAAACCAATTTCTTTTAATTTGCTGCTTTAGATCTTGAACTGTTGCAAACTGACGCCCATTAGCATATACGTCTCTAGGTAATATTCCCCAAAGGTTTTCTACTGGGTTCAGGTGAAGACTTAAGTCTGGCCAGTCCATAGCATTTACTTGGTTTTATATAAACCACTGCATTGTAGAGTTTGACACGTGAAGGTAGCAATTGTCTTGCTGATATATGCATTCGTCCTTTCCCTCCTCCCCCTAGCAACTTTTGAAATGGAAATAACTGTACTTCTAGCATTTTCTGGTAATCTTCGGAACATTGAAGATCTTTAAAAAAAAACAATATCGGTAGTTCCATTAAAGGTAAATGCTCCCCACACCATGAATGAGCCCCCTCCTTGTTGTCTGATGAAAAAAGTTTGCGGTTACTTGCGAATATCATGTGCTCAACCATCAGGTCCATCTAAATTGAACTTCTTTTCATAACTAAACAGAACATTCAACCATTCATTTGTTCAATTCATAGGATTTCGACCTCACTGAACACGAGCGTCTTAATGTCTTTTTGTCAACTTTGGTGAACGACGCATTTTGCAATAAACAAGCAATTTATTTACCTGCAGCCGTCGATGCACCGTGGATTTTGATACTGGAACGGTCACTTCTCTAGAAATTGACCGTACAGACAGGTTCTGGGTTGAAACTAATCTGAAAATCTCTCTGTCTTGCCGTTTAGTTGTTTTCTTTGGTCGCTCAGAACTTGATTTTGTTTCAAAATTGTCACCTTTTGACAAAATTTGGTTAATAGCAGCCTTGCTGCGTCCAATTTTTCTTGAAATGTCCGAAATTTTCATTCCACTAGCTTTCAAACGGTAAATTTGCAAAATTTCATTTTTCGATACTAACTTTCGCTAATAACTTTTTCGATAGTGTTTGTTTTGATACAGATTGTTTTCTTTTCTTTTTCTTTCAAGAAAAAAAAAAAAAAAAAAAAAAAGGATTTTGATGAAATTCTGGCAAAAGCAGAATTTAGTTTAGAACGGAGAACTATTAGGTTTTTTTTTTTTTTTTTTTTTTTTTTTTTGAAGTGAAAACTTCTTTAGGCGCGTTGAGCACTTTTGGGTGAACAAAAATCATGAAACTCGCATCATCGTCAGCGAAGGCTTTCCATGAGAATAAACATATTTTTTTCCAATTGACATCACGTGGTTTTCCTACTAGGAATAAAAATTGCAAATTTCAAAATGCTTCAATTGTCTTCTAAATTCTTTGAAACTTTCTGTGCGCCATTTACAGCACTGGGGATAGTTGCAGTTAAAATTTCATCGATTTTGGAAAAAATTTACATTTTAATTGCAAATTAAATTTTATTCTAATACGCATATTTCAATTTCTAATTATGATTAAATTACTTTTAATGCATCATTCGAAAGATATTTTAAAGTTCTTTTATATTATCGAAAGTGGAATTCGAGATTTCACCTGATTTACACGTTTTGAGGTGTCCTGAATCGGTTTTCTTTTGTATCTGAGCTACTAATTAAAATAATTCCATAAGTAATCAATATTTTTACCTAATATAAGGCTTAGTTCATGTAATATTGGTAGCTACAAATATTGTGCCGAATCATATAATACAGATCATAAACACTTCTTTACAAACCAAAAATAATTTGAAAATAATAATCTAATAGCTCGGCGATACAATTCACAAGTTACTTAGTTTTCACTTCTATCGGCAGTCCCCAACAACTGCTTTTAGATTTTTTTTTATTTTATTTTTTTTTATTTTTTTATTATTATTATAACATTGCTTTCAAATTATTCAATTATATTTTCCATAAATTTTAGATTTCGACAAATGTCCAACTATCGTAAAACTGGTATCGTAAAAAATCCGCAGATTGAGACTAATAGTTCTCAGTCCTAAAAAAAAAAAAAAAAAAAAAAGTTAATTTCATTAGACTAATGTCGTCATTTTTCCTTATTATATCACTGAACTGAGTCCACCGGCTTAAATATTGTCCATTTATAAACCTTATTTTATTTTATTTCATTTTGCACGTGCGCTTTTTATTTCCTAATTCAAAATTTAAAAAAAAGAAAAAAAAAAAAAAAAAAAAAAACTTTTTCGATACTGTCCTTTTTGGAAACTGATTATTAATAATTTTTTTTTCTTTTTCTTTAAGGGAAAAAAAAAAAAAAAAATAGATTTTTGTGAAATTCTGACAAAAACAGAATTTAGTTTAATACGGAGGACTATAAGTTTTTTTTTTTTTTTTCCAAATTATAACATTGCTTTCAAATTATTCAATTATACTTTCCATCAATTTTTGATTTCGTTAAATATCCAACTATCGTAAAACTGGTATCGTAAAAATCCGCAGATTGAGACTAATAGGCCTCAGTCCTAAAAATTAATAAGAAATTTCTGACACGCTTGCGATATTATTTTCAAATTTGACAGATAAAATCTGAAAATTGAGTGAAATAAAACTAATTTATCTATATATTTTTTATATTAATAAAATTATCTTTAAAATCATCTAATTTTTTTAAGTAACTGAAATAAAAAGTTTTATAAATACTATATTCCAAAATTTCTTTACGTGGTTTCAAAGGTCTTTTAAAAATCCTATATAAATTTGCTGAGTTATTGAATCTATAATATTTATTGCCATTGACAAATAAAATTAAATTTTTGAATATATTATTTTTTAAATAATTCATATATATATATATATATATTGCGACCTTATACTTTTTTCCAGGGCCTTATCTACTGTTAAAACAAGATCAACATCCCCCCCCCCCCTTATTTTATTTTATTTCATCTTATTGGGGGAGAATAAGGAGTAAATGCCTTTTTGATTCCCATTAAATCTCGAATGTTATTCATTATAAAACATGAAAAACGGAATTTATTTACAATATAATATTCAGCTCTACGAAGGGGCTGTCCTAAGGGGATGGAGTCAAGTGATAATGAACTATCCACAGTTATCCACACTTATCAGTTATTATATAAGTGAAATGTTTCTAATATTGTATAACCCATGGAACAAAATTTAAATATTTTATTTCATGCATATTTTGGGTAGTCATTACTTAATTTTGAGCCCTTAAAATTTCAGTGAGAAAATACCTATTTTTAAAAGATATATATATATATATATATATATATATATATATACCAGGTGATTCAAAATAGATGTTACAGCGATTATCTCGTAAACTAAGAAAGATAGAAACATACTTCCAATTACAAAATTAGAGCAAATTAAGAGTAGATTTCAAATATGGCATTTTTTTTTTTATAAGGGGCTGTATACATATTAAATACGAAATTTAATTTTTATACGGCCCCTCCTGTGACTTATATTTAGAAAATTATTTTCCTCGCTCTAACAAGCAAAAAAAAAAAAAAAAATCATCTCTCTAAGTCAAAATCTCGCTGAGTTATTGCAATTTGAAAATGATGACTTACACCACTTTTTTTTTCAATTTTAGCATCTAATTTCGACGCCAGCGAGCTCACTTTAGGGGGTTATCTATGAGATGAGAAAAATTAAAAAAAGATCCTTTGTTTTAAAATAGCTACTAAAATCATTCAAGCACGTGAAATCAACAGTTTTAAGAACTTAATGCAAATTTACATTATTTTATATTGTTAAAAATTTTAATAGTTAAATTTCTTAGGGGTCACCTGCAAATTAAAACACGTTGAGAGAGGAAAAAAAAATTAAAAGTCTAGCAAAACCGTGTGGAATTTTCGCGCTTTATTTTTACCACTTTCCATCGTGGTTGAAAAATTTAATGACTTCGGCTCTTTAACAATTCCAGCCAGGTTGAAAAGTGTTAATGACTTCGATTTGTCTGTCTGTCCATTCATCTTTCGGTGTGTCCGCGCTCTAACTCCCGTGAATATTCATAGAATTTCCTGAAACTGATATATGTTATTTGAGTTCATTATCGGATGTTCCTTATTGAAAATGGAGTGAATACCTCTGCTAGCTTGTGCACAGGGACACCCGAAAGTATGCCAAAGCATTGTGTTCTATAAGAGGTATTTTTATAAACCATATTTTAATACCTTTAATTTATGCATATATTAATAAAATTGAAATACGTTATTAAAGTTTTCTATCGGATATTTTCTATAGAAAATGGAGTAAACACCATCACTGGTTTGTATACAGGGACACCCGAAAGTATTCCAAAGCATTGCGTTCTATGTGAAGATATTTCTATAAACCAAATTTTAATTACTTAGCATAAATCTTAATGAAATTGAAATATGTTATTCATATGCTCAAAAGAATGTTTCCTATAGTGTGCAGCACGATTAGCATTAGATTTACAGGGAACACAAAAATATCCAGTTATGTTAAGGGTTATTATTGGACATTTGCTGGAATTGCATTTTCGTTTACATAAAATTTTTTTAAACAATTTTTAATAGTGAATAGGATTTCAATTTACATATTTTTTTGTCTGACTGTCCATCTGTCCGCCCCCAGCGTCTCTAAATATTTTCAGAAATGATATATGTTATTCAGGTTTACTGTATGATATTCCCTATTTAAAATGGCATTAATTAATTCTCTACAATTGGTTTATGTACAGGAACGCACATAAAATGCCAATGTATTGCGTTTTGAGACAGACATTCTTATAAATTACATTTAAATAACTTTATACTGTAAAAATCATAAGGAAATTCATATTTATTGTTAATATTCTAAATGTTTTGTATAGAATATGATATCGTATAGATGTATAATTCTATGTCAGGGGGGTTACCGCCACTCTCAACCTCCGTTTAATTATAGTGCCTATACTTATCAAAACAAAAATCAAGTCTGTTATCAATTTCCTTGAAACTTGCAAATCTTGATCAACTTTTAAAGTGGCAACTAGATATGGAATCCGAAGTACCAAATTCGCATTTCCTGTAGTTATTACTTTCTCATACCCATAAGGTAGAGAAAGTATTGTTTTTGGGCCAAATTTTCGAAAGTGAGTTTTTGTTATATTTACACGTTTTGAGATCCCTTGAATATGAAAATCGTGTTTTTAGCGGTTGGTCTGTGTGTATGTCTGTCTGTTATCAGCATATCTTAAGAACAAATAACAGCATATATTCAAACTTGGTATTCTAAATATGTATCATATAGGGATGCTACACTAAGCTTTTCATTGAGATGAAACAAATGGTTTGTGTACAGGAAAACTCAAGAATAATCAAATACATTACGTCTGTGAGGGAAATTGCAGGTAAGTGAGATTAACGCCTATAGACTGCACTAAACCAAATGAAATGAATATATATTTTTTATATGCATAAAAACATGCCTCATGTAGAATATGGCAGGGAAATCATTCACTGTTCATTTACAGGCCTACACAAAATAACTAGATTATAATGCGACAATAGCTGAAAATTGATGGAAGTGCATTTTACGTTGTGCCGTATATTATTACTATAGGTTTATATTTAGGTGCACTTCGTTGTTTGTACATATTCTTCAAAAGATATACAGGTTTGCAAATATTTAAGCTATAATATTCTTTTTTATTGCTAGTGAAAGTGCTTTACTATAATATTTTACCATGTCCAGGAAAGCTGCTCAGGAATGGAAATGAATTCCTCATAGACATATGATAAATAATGTATGTTTTTAAGCTAAATATGCAACGCTTGTGTTTTGTGTATTTACACGTTTTGAGGCTTCCTTATTACCAAAGTCAAGTTTTTTAAAGTTTGATTATTGCCTGCGTCGAATAATTTCAGGAAACGAATAATTTCAGGAGATCCCCCCTCACACAGAACTAATTATCATATAAAACTCTTCCGAAGCCTAATTTGAATTATTTTAACATAGGTTTACATAACAGTACTCTTTATGTTACCTCTTAATTTCCAACCTGTATTTAAGGTATTAAATTTCAGGGTAAGAGACAGTCGTGTGAGTGGCACACCAGATTATTTGTTGTTAAATTAGACTGCTAATTCATATCTATACAGATCCACGAATAAAAATTTACCTTTCGTATTCAGGAGGCCTCAAAATGTGATATTATACAGAAAAAAAATCGCTCCCCAAAAGCTACTTTGTTTACAGTATGGGTATGAGAAATTAATTTTCCGTTCTGTGTCAGCAGTGTTCTTCGAAAAATAAATGCAGCAAATACTTACACCAAGTACATTTAATAATAATAATAATAATAATAAAAATTACCTTAATTTTGGGTAGCCCTGTATATTGTCTGTAAACTATATACACATGACTTTGTGTACGTAAATTTAGTGTTATATGTAAAAAGGGTAACACAAAATGAAATACACTTCCAGCAATTCCCAAGTATAGCTCCAATATATCGAAATACTCTGGGTAACCCTGTAAATGAATGATGAATGGTTGCTATACCACAATCTACATAAAACATTCTTTCATGCGTGTAAAAAATGTGTTATTTTCATTTTGTTTAGGGCAGTCTATACATGTCACACTGTACATACGAGAAATTTCGCTCACAGACGTAATGTATTTGAATGACCCTGTAAACAAACAATTGTCTGATCGTAACGTATACTTTAGTGTAGCACCACAATATGATACGGATTTAGAATATCGAATTTGGATTTTCTGCTACTATTTGTTCTTGAGATATTCTAATAACACACAGACACACTTACAGAGAGAGAGAGAGAGAGAGAGATCAACCGCTAAAAACATGATTTTTGAATTCAGAGGATCTAAAAAAGGTGCTAATATAACAAAAGCTAATTTTCAGAAATTTAACTCAAAAACGATTCTTTCTCTACACCTTGTATATGAGTAAGAGAATGTATATAGGAAAAGAAAGAAAAATGAATTTGAAAATTCCCTTTCTGTACATAAATTATTCATAAATTTTATTTGTTAAATTATCAATGATTATTCTCTTGTGTATTCACTAGGAGAAAGAGAGACATTACAGGTTAAAATAGCCGTCTTTCCCTGAATGATTTCTCCCCCCCCCCTAAACTCTGATGAACGTGTGCCATATTACAAAAGCAATAGTAATTACAATTTCTCACTTTTGATACAACCCCTAAAGACTTGGCGAAAAATGCTAGAATTTTCAAATTGCAATAACTCAGCGAGATTTTGACTTGAAGAGATGATTTTTTTTTTTTAAATTTTGATTGTTAGAGCGAGGAGAATATTTTTCTAAATATGGTTTCTAATTTATATGATAGGAGGGGCAGTATAAAAATTAAATTTCGTATTTAATATGCATACAGCCCCTTGTACAAAAGAATGCCATATCTGAAATCTACTCTTAATTTGAACCAATTTTGTAATTGGAAGTTTGTTTCTATCGTTTTCAGTTTACGAGATAATCACTGTATCATCTATTTTGAATCACCCGGTATATATATATCAGTTCAAAAAACCCTTAATGGCTTAAAAGTTTGTGACGCCGCTACTTTATGGCTATAAGAATTTGAAATATGAGTCTTAAAAATAATGATATCAAATTTTAAGTGACGCTTTGCAATTAGCTAAAGTATACATAGATTTTCTTATTTGATCATTTACTATTATCTTTTATTTATATTTATAATGCAAACGTAATATTTTTAACTTCAAGATCAGACAGATATATAAAATACACTCACTGATGCTTTTTCATTCGCATTTCAAATTCAAAATAACAGTTTTAAAAGGAATTATATAAAAATTCCTGTGGCGCCTCGGTGTTATTTTAAAAAATATGTTTTTAGATTCCATTAAAATTACTTTTGTTTTGTCTAATAAAGTATATTTACACATTTAAACAGTGCTTTTAATTTTCAAATATACTGTCAAATAATTATACTTTCACTGAGTTTGCATTATAAAGTAAAAATTTTTAATTCAATAAATTGATTTATCTTTTGCATCACGCTATCCAAAACATAGTATCATAGTATCCAACTGAGTGAAAATTTGCTCAAAGAGGTAATGTGACGTAAAGAAAACATTTACACAAATTTTACTTGCAGTTTTGGATAGCGTGACGCAAAAGATAAATCAATTTATTGAAATAAATAATTTTACTTTATAATGCAAACTCAGTGAAAGTATAATTATTTGACAGTATATTTGAAAATTAAAAGCACTGTTTAAATGTGTAAATATACTTTATAAAACAAACCAAAAGTAATTTTAATCGAATCTAAAAACATATCTTTTAAAATAACACCGAGGCGCCACTGGAATTTTTATATAATTCCTTTTAAAACTGTTATTTTGAATTTGAAATGCGAATGAAAAAGCATCAGTGAGTGTATTTTATATATCTGTCTGATCTTGCAGTTAAAAATATTACGTTTGCATAATAAATATAAATAAAAGATAAAAGCAAATGATCAAATAAGAAAAGCTGTGTATACTTTAACTAATTGCAAAGCGTCACTTAAAATTTGATATCATTATTTTTAAGACTCATATTTCAAATTCTTATAGCCATAAAGTAGCGGCGTCACAAACTTTTAAGCCGTTAAGGGTTTTTTGAACTGATATCATTACTTTTTAGTGGTTATTGATCAAAAAATTAAAATAAGTCCTTCTGGCTCCTAGGAAGGGTAAACTAATTTATCTTTTCTTATGAAGTTGCCACCATTTTTTTTTCAAAATGGCAGCTACAATTTATTAATGGACTTAGTGGATTTATTAATGAAGGCTTGTATATATGGAGTTTTAAGCAAATCGGTTCATAAAACCTTTCTAATGTAAATTTGAAATTTTCAGTGTGCTAGCACAGGGAAGCAAGAGGGTAGATTAAGTCGGCAAATGAACATATCAAATACATTTCTAAGATTTCTACACTCCAAATTTAGTGTGAATTAATTCAGTATTTCAAACGTTATCATACTGACAAATTTTCAAGTAGCCTGCCACTTGGAAACAAAATGGAGAAGCTTCACCCTATAAAAATTTATTGACTGGGATTCTCAAACTCTTAAGGGGGATCGTCAATTACGGCTTTTCTAGATTACTAATGCTACAATTCTAAAACCAATCCCGTGCATTGTTAATGCAATTAATTTGTTTGAAAATTTTTTTTCGGCGTTAGATATAACTTTTATCTCTCAGACGATATAATTTTTAAAACGAGATGTGTTCTCGATCTTTTTTAAATTTTAATTTTTCAAAAAATTGCATTTTTTCGAAAAATTTCGTGTAGTTTCTTTTAGCTATTAATAGATGGCGTTGCTATTACGAATCGTTTCTCCTATTTATTGAAAAGCTTTTATTTTTGTCATTTTTTAAATTTTTCTCATAATTTTATGTCATTTTCTTATAAATAGCTGTATAAGGGATATGTGTAGAGCAATATGATACTGAAATATCCTTCAGAAAATGCTTTTATTATTTTCTAAACTGATTTTTTTCATGGCATACTGCAGCAGAATGACATATATTTTTAATGTTACAGTAACCCTAAGCCGTCTGCTTCAGTTCCGGTAAAAAGAGCGCTTATGTTTTGAGTTGAGTTTTAGTTTCAGTAGAAAATATCAACTGAGCTTATTACGTTATTTTTCTCGACTATTGCAGCGACTTTAATTAAGATTAAGAAGATTAAGCTTTCTTATTTATCTATTTATTTACTTAACATTTTATATTAGAAATGTTTTTTTCGTCCATTTTATTTTTGTAATTAGACAAAATGTCGATGTTTATAACTTGTTCATTGTTGTCATTTGAAATAGACATCTCGGAATAACTTTTTCGATAAAATCGTTGCTTACAAATCATTACAATCGCAAATAATTGACGTTTCAGTAAAAAACTGGAAAATATGAAGTTTTTTTTTTTTTTTTTTTTTTTTTTTTTTTTTTGTTTCTTTTAATCATTATACAGAAAAATAAACATAGGCAGTATTTTTAAAAGGGATCGGGCTCATTTTCATGTGACAATATCGCATAGGCACACTTTCGCATATCTCTTTTCTCGGATAGTGGACGACGGGCAAAGAGGCTTTCCATTCGTCTATTCTCACTCTGCTTGGAGAAATAACAGAGTAAGAAACGAAACTGCCGAAGATATCAAAACTTTTATGTATACACCAAGCACTTTTCCTTTTCCAAGCTGGCGCGATCTCGGGCAGCGCACACACAGACTCGGGTCTCCGAGAATCTAAAAAGGAGAGGTTAAATATGAGGTTATAAGATGGCACGATTTTGCTATATTTAAATCTATAAAAAAATGTTTTCTATTACCGTATCGTGTAAGAATTGTATCTATAACTAGACCAAATTTTTACTCGCCACAGTAAAAATTCCACTCACCAATGGCGAGCTGGCGAGCGGAAATTGCGCGCCTTGTATATATATTAATAGAATCGTACATCATAATCCAAAATAACAAATATGACAAATTTCCTTGAAAAAGAATAAATAAATAAATAAATAAATAAAACTCTATAAATTTTTTTCTAAGAAATTTGAAATTGATAAAAAAGAGAATTTCCAAATCTTTTATTTTCTATTGTTTGATACAACAAATGCATAGTAATCTGTTTTTTATTGGTGTATATGCACTAGGAATGGTAATAAAAAACATTCCCCCCCCCCCCCCCCTAAAAGTAAAAAAAAAAAAAAAAAAATGTTAGGAAGTCGAAAATTTGAAATCATTGAATTGACGAGATTTTCGGATTATTGTTCATATGTATGGTAACGAAGTTGTAAGATGTAAAAAGACATAGATGATAAAAAGCCGCCGCAATGCTGAAAAAACAGAATGAATTTATGCATTTATGTGTATGTGTGTATATATATATATATATATATATATATATAAATTTATTGAAAAGAATTTATATATATATGAGTTTAAAGATTAGAAAAAACCAAAACCATCCTCTATGACAAACTGTGTAATTGCAGGAAATATAAAATACAAAACCGACCATTATAAAATTAACAAATTAGGATTAAGTAAATGTGTGCGTGTATATATACATATATATATATATATATATATATACGATAAATATCAAAACTAATTATCTTACATGGTACATATTTCTAAAATAAAGATTTCGAAAATAAAATATTCATATTCTAATAAAATTTGAAGTCAACCAGAAACCCAAGTCAAACTCAACACAGAAATTTTCATCAGCCCGAACCCGGTAAAGAAATTTTTGTTGGTAAAATAAACAAACACTAGACACAAACTGACGTTCTCTCCGCCCCCCAAAATAAATAAATAAATAATAGTGATTAATAAATAAATCAAATGACATAATTTATAATTTTATAATTTATAATAACAAGGTAAAATATGAATTAATTTGCTAAAATAAATTATCGCATTATGTTGAAAAATTTGTTCTTAAAATTCTAAATTGGCGAGGTTCTACTGATATCAGTGAGTTGTATGTATTGATATCAGTACAAAAAACCCTTAACGGCTTAAAAGTTTGTGACGCCGCTACTTTGTGGCTATAAGAATTTGAAATATGAGTCTTAAAAATAATGATATTAAATTTCAAGCGACTCTTTGCAATTAGTTAAAATATACATAGATATAAAATATACATAGAAAATATACATTCACTTTTATCTTTTATTTATATTTATAATGCAAACGTAATATTTTTAACTTCAAGATCAGACAGATATTTAAAATACACTCACTGATGCTTTTTCATTCGCATTTCAAATTCAAAATAACAGTTTTAAAAGGAATGATATAAAAATTCCAGTGGCGCCTCGGTGTTATTTTAAAAGATTTGTTTTTAGATTCCATTAAAATTACTTTTGTTTTGCTAATAAAATATATTTACACATTTAAACAGTGCTTTTTATTTTCAAATATACTGTCAAATAATTATACTTTCACTGAGTTAGCATTATAAAGTAAAATTATTTATTTCAATAAATTGATTTATCTTTTGCATCACGCTATCCAAAACATAGTATCATAGTGTCCAACTAAGTGAAAATTTGCTCAAAGAGGTAGTGTGACGTAAAGAAAATATTTACACAAATTTACTTGCAGTTTTGGATAGCGTGACGCAAAGGATAAATCAATTTATTGAAATAAATAATTTTACTTTATAATGCTAACTCAGTGAAAGTATAATTATTTGACAGTATATTTGAAAATTAAAAGCACTGTTTAAATGTGTAAATATATTTTATTAGCAAAACAAAAGTAATTTTAATGGAATCTAAAAACAAATCTTTTAAAATAACACCGAGGCGCCACTGGAATTTTTATATCATTCCTTTTAAAACTGTTATTTTGAATTTGAAATGCGAATGAAAAAGCATCAGTGAGTGTATTTTAAATATCTGTCTGATCTTGAAGTTAAAAATATTACGTTTGCATTATAAATATAAATAAAAGATAAAAGTGAATGTATATTTTCTATGTATATTTTATATCTATGTATATTTTAACTAATTGCAAAGAGTCACTTAAAATTTAATATCATTATTTTTAAGACTCATATTTCAAATTCTTATAGCCACAAAGTAGCGGCGTCACAAACTTTTAAGCCGTTAAGGGTTTTTTGTACTGATATCATTACTTTTTAGTGGTTATTGACAAAAAATTAAAACAAGTCCTTCTGGCTCCTAGGAAGGGTAAACTAATTTATCTTTTCGTATGAAGTTGTCACCATTTTTTTTTCAAAATGGCAGCTACAATTTATTAATGGACTTAGTGGATTTATAAATGAAGGTTTGTATATATGGAGTTTTAAGCAAATCGGTTCATAAAACCTTTCTAATGTAAATTTGAAATTTTCATTGTGTTGGCACAGGGAAACAAGAGGGTGGATTAAGTTGGCAAATGAACATATCAAATACATTTCTGAGATAAATCCACACTACAAATTTAGTGTGAATTAATTCAGTATTTCAAACGTTATCATACTCACAAATTTTCAAGTAGCCTGCCACTTGGAAACAAAATGGAGAAGCTTTGCACTAGAAAAATTTATTGACTGGGATTCTCAAACTCTTAAAAAAAATAAAAATAAAAGTAAGTGAAAATTTTCAAATTTAAGTTAGAATTACGTAATTTACATTTTGCAAGTTTCTTTTTAGAGAATTACAAATTAAACAAATAAAAAAATATATCAAGTAAATATTAAAAATGGAATTTTATATATTTTCTTTCCCCTTTTGAGGCTAAGTATACTGCTCCAATATTCACAAATTAAATTTTCATCAAAAGTGCAGGTAAAAATTACTTCCTATATATTTTCATATAAAACGTTTGGGGGGAAAAATAGACAAAATATAAATTAAGCTTTACATTTCTATAATTTTAAAAATAAGATAAAATCACCTGGAGAAAAATTTTATGGAAAATATAAGTTAAGTTTTAAAAAAAATGAAATTTCTGCGTAAAAGTACTATTTCATAAATATATTTACAACTACAATAAACAAAAAACGCTCCTTTAGTTTTAAATAATTATTTCTACATGTTTCGAAGCTATTAAAAGTTTTTTTTTTCTTTCTTTCTTTTTTTTTTTTTTTTTTTTTTTTAAGAAAAATAAATTAAATGTAGTGGCGCCATCTAGTAGTTTTTTTGAAAATCATATATACAGATTTAACTTTTTTTTTTCATAAAAAAAAAAAAAAAAAAAAAAAAAAAAACTTGTTTAGAAACAGGTAGAAATAGTTATTTAAAATTAAAGGAGGATTTTTTGTTTACTGTAATTGTAAATTATGAAATAGAATTTTTCATGCACAAGTTAATTAATTAAAAAAAGAAAAGAAAGAATAAATTATTATGGGTTTCAAAGTAAAGATGTTATTTATTTATTTTGACGTGTTTTTTAATAATTGCTATTTGACACATTTTTCATGAATTTTACTGAAATTCATGAAAAATGAATTTTATTAAAACACTGTTTATTAAAACACTGTTTTTTCTAATAAACAGTGCAAACACTGTTTCATCCTCTAGTCATTGCTTTGAATAATAATAATAAAAAAAATTGATTATGTTAATATTTAAAATATGTATCATTTTAAAGTCTGAAAAATAAATAAATGAATAAACACTAACTGTATTTTCAAAAGAGATTTTTAATTTTTAAAAAGAAATATATATATATATGTATTTACGAAAGAGTATGTTTTAAATAAAAACGATAGATGGCGCCAAAACTGTATTTGCTGTTTTTTTCCATTCCCGGAGCGTAAGGATACATGAATAGGAATCGCAAATCATTGAGTTATTATAAAATCGATTTTCATGAATGATTAAAAAAATTTTCGCTTTAAAAAATTGTAAATTCATCATTATTATGATAAAATGGAATATCTAAAATTACAAAATACTTCCTTATTTAAAATATTATCTAAATATTTCTTTCACTAAATATGAAATTTTGAAATCAAAACTATTTTTTTCATAACAGAAGAGAAAATATATTTAAGTGAATTTGACTTAGTATATATACAATAAATATTTTAAACATGTAATAAAGTACTTTTGCGTTAAAAAAAAATTCTAAATAATTCATTGGCTGCATTCAAGTCGGTCAACAAACCAACCCACATACCTTACAAGTAAGAACCGAATAACAGCGTTTTCACCCGAAGAAACATATGTAATTGGCGGAGTAATATAGTTCCATATTTAAAGCGATTTATATAAAAAACAAGAGTTTTCCTGAAAAAAACAAAAACGTTACTAGATTCAGAAAGATCCCATTAACAACATATATTAATTAAATTAAAATCGTTCGTGCGGTTTTAGAGATATTTTTATTACATCCTTACATGGTTACACCACACATTTTCCTTTTTTCGCTTTAAATTGAGATTCAGATCTCAAAACATACTGCATGTAGAAATGTAAAATTTTCAGGATAGATTAAGACCGAAGATAAAAGACTATTTTGAAAAAATCAGAACAAAATATGGCTTATTTGTTGAGATATTAAATGTCGGCTTTTACAAATCTCTTTGATGTCAGACTAGGCGTAGATATGAGTTCGCAGCTTTCCGTCCGTTTTTCCTTCCGCTTGCGTCACTCGAAAAACTGCCGTTTTTCATGATAGTTGAGTTTCACAAATGTTTCACTCACTGTTTTTACTTTCCGAACACTATAGTGAGGAAAGTACTGTAATCATGTCAAAAATCCGAATTCGAGATTTTGATGTTTCTATACGTTTCGAGGTCCAACGAGTCCGTTTTCACTATTTTTACGATGATGTATGTATGTGTGTGTGTATGTATGTGTGTATGTAAGTGTGTATGTAAGTGTGTATGTATGTGTGTATGTCTGTGAGTGAACACGCTAGCGTCTAAACGCTTTGTTCGAATAAGCTGAAAGTTGGTACGTATATTGTAAGTCACCATAGTACGAACCCTATAGATTTTGGTGAATCTAGCACTTATAGTTTTTTTACAGGGACACAAAGAAAAATTCTTTATCATTATGGCCAAGGGACCAAATCTTAAAAGTGCGATAGCATCTAAACGCCTTATTCAATTGAGCAAAAACTTTATACACATATTATAGGTCACAGATACTCAATCTGTATAGATTTTGGAGAATCTAGCACTTATAGTTTTTTTACAGGGACACAAAGAAAAATTCTTTGCCAAATTTTTAAAAGTGTGATAGCGTCTAAACGCCTTATTAATCTGAGCAAAGAATTTGTACACATGTTATAGGTCACATTTGAACCAACTGTATAGATTTTGGTGAATCTAGCACTTACAGTTTTTTTACAGGGACACAAAGAAAAATTCTTTATCATTATGGCTTATGAGACCAAATTTTTAAAAGTGCAATAGCATCTAAACGCCTTATTCAATTGAGCTGAAAATTTGTATGAATATTATAAATCACTGTTGCACTAACTATAAGCATTTTGGTGAATTGTGGCCACCACGAGACATTCTTCTATATTTTCCTATACAAATTCACTCAGTAACAATAATTAAAAAAAAAAAAAAAAAAAAAAAGTGGGACTTTGACAAAATTGTGGGTAAAATGTGAAAATTTGTTTAAGTTTGTCAGAATTTATAGATTTTTACAGGGACACAACGAAAAATTCTTTATCATTATGATCTATGGGCTCAAAGTTCAGTAGCTTTAAATAAAACCTCGTGTGATATATGGAGAAAAATACTCAAACACTCTGTTATGGTTTTCTCTCTTTTGTTTGTTTAGCAACTCCTCTTTCTTTATTTTATCTACAAAACTGTTAGTTACTCAATGTTCGGAAAGTCGAGTGGAGTCACTCCAGATTTTTTCATTAATAAGTACACTATAAATATTAATTCCCGTTTGAGAGAATATAAATTTAAATTTGAAATGCAAAAAATCTATACAGCAATTTTATTATTTTACCATGAAAATTTTTGTAATTTAAAGTGTTATATTGCCCTGAAACACATTTCACTTGTGATTAAAGTTATTATAATTATTTCACTTATACAGACAGCTACAGCGCATTTCAGTACAAACTGCTTATGTGACTGCTAATACAAAACAAATATAAAAAAAATCTTGAAAATGAGGATGAACCGAACTAATATACGCTCTGGGATGACCGTACTTGTTTCCCCCCTTTTTTTTTCTTTCGCGTACTTCACTTGACGTCACAGGAAAAGGGGAAATGACGTACTCAACAGAACTAGTTTACCAGAAACAGAAAACTATCGCTCGAGTGAAATACAACGCCATCTCTTGGGAAAAGATGGATTATCGAGAAACTGACGCTCCCCCTTAAAAAAAAAAAATAATAAGAAAGAAAGAAAGAAAAATAAGTGGATAATTTCAAATTTAAGTTAGAATTACAGTTTGAAAGTTTCTTTTTAGAGAATTACAAATTAAACAATTACAAAAAAAAAAAAAAAAAAAAAAAAAAAAAAAAAAATCAAGTAAATGTTAAAAATGGAAATTTGTATATTTTGTTTCACCTTTTGAGGCTAAGTATGCTCCAATATTCACAATTTAAATTTTCATCAAAATTGCAGGTAAAAATTACTTCATATATATTTTCATAAAAACGTTTGGGGGGAAAAATAGACAAAATATAAATTAAGCTTTACATTTCTATAATTTAAAAAATAAGATAAAATCACCTGGAAAATTTTTTTATGGAAAATATAAGTTAAGCTTAAAAAAAAAAAAAAGAAAGAAATTTCTGCGTAAAAATTCTATTTCATAAATATATTTACAGTTACAATAAACAAAAAACCCTCCTTTAACTTTAAATAATTATTTCTACATGTTTCGAAGCAATTAAAAGTTTTTTCTTTCTTTCTTTTTTTTAAGAAAAGTAAATAAATGTAGTGGCGCCATCTAGTAGTTTATATTAAAATCATATACATATATATTTAACTTTTTATATTCCCCCCCCCCCTTTAATAAAAAAAAAAAAAAAAAAAACTTGTTTAGAAACAGGTAGAAATAGTTATTTAAAATTAAAAGAGGATTTTTTGTTTATTGTAATTGTAAATATATTTATGAAATAGAATTTTTCATGCCGAAATTAATTAATTAAAAAAAAATAAAAGAAAGAATAATATTTTTTAAATACATTATTATAGATTTCAAAGTAAAGATGTTATTTATTTATTTTGACGTGTTTTTTAATAATTGCTATTTGCATATTTTTCTTGAATTTTAATAAAATTCATGAAATAATGTTATTTCTAATAAACAGTGTAAGCACTCTTTCATTCCCCAGTCATTATTGCTTTAAATAATAATAATAATAAAAAAATTGATTATGTTAATATTTAAAATATGTATAATTTTAAAGTCTGAAAAATTAATAAATGAATAAACTCTAACTGTATTTTCAAAAGAGATTTTTAATTAAAAAAAAAATATATATATATATATATTTATTTACGGAAGTGTATGGTTTAAATAAAAAACGATAGATGGCGCCAAAACTCTATTTGTTGTTTTTTTTTTTTCATTCCCTGCGCGGAATGATACATGAATATGAATCGCAAATCATTGAGCTATTATAAAATCGATGTTCATGAATGATTAAAAAATTTTTCGCTTTAAAAAATTGTAAATTCATCATTATTATGATAAAATGGATTATCTAAAATTGCAAAATACTTACTTTCTTAAAATATTATCTAAATGTTTTTTTGACTAAATATGAAATTTTGAAATCAAAAATATTTTTTTCATAACAGAAGAGAAAATATATTTAAGTGAATTTGACTTAGTATATATACAATAAATATTTTAAACATGTAATAAAGTACTTTTGCGTTAACAAAAATCTAAATAATTCATTGGCTGCATTGAAGTCGGTCAATCAACCAGCCTACATACCTCACAAGTAAGAACCGCATAACAGCGTTTTCACCCGAAGAAACACATGTAATTGGCGGAGTAATATAGTTCCATATTTAAAGTGATTTATATAAAAAACAAGAGTTTTCCTGAAAAAAAACGAAAACGTTACTAGATTCAGAAAGATCCTATTAACAACATATATTAATTATATGAAAATCCTTCGAGCCGTTTTAGAGATATTTTTCAGAATTCCAGTCTATTACACCAACCGTTTTCCGAATTCGGCTTAAAATTGAGATTCAGATCTCAAAACATATTGCATGTAGAAATGTAAAATTTTCAGGATAGATTAAGACCGAAGATAAAAGATTATTTTGAAAAGATCAGAACAAAATATGGCATATTTGCTGAGATATTAAGTGTCGGCTTTTACAAATCTCTTTGATGTCAAACTAGCCGTACATATGAGTTCGCAGCGTCCCGTTTGTCCCTCCGCTTGCGTCACTCAAAAAACTGTTGTTTTTCATGATATATAACGGGGAATTCTGAGATTGTGGGACAAACATCAAAGGAAGGTAGAGATAGAGAACATCACAAGGATTGAGAATCACATAGGAACCCATGACCGCAAACGTCATTTTAACCCAATAAGAACCAGATATTTTTGCGTGGATATGGGCGCGGCTGTCGAATGTTGCTTGCCTTTTTTTTTTTTTTTTTTTTTGTTGTTGTTGTTGTTGCTGTTTGTTTTTACATGTTAATGTTTAAATAAATAAATAAATTCTGTTTTTTATCGATATAATTTATCGCACTGATTGCATTAATACGAATATTGTGTATGATTTTGCAAAATATTGTAGCATGCAAGATTTTAAAATTTATATAGTAGGCGGAGTTAGTAGTACACAGTAGCCAAAAACATTCAGTTCTTAAAGGGTTTAAATGACGTTTGTGGTCATTGGTTCCTCAAAATTCTCAATCCTTGTGATGTTTTCTACCTTTCCTACAAGTTTGTCCCACGCAGGCCCTGACTAACGGCAGGGCATACAGGGCAAATGCCCTGGGCCCCCCTTCTGGAAGAGGCCCCCCTACAGGCGTATGCAGAAAATCTGAAACCTAAAGTACTCTTATGCCACTGCAAGGGGGCCCCCCAGAATAGGCTTGCCCCGGGGCTCCAGGAAGTCTAAGTCGGGCCCTGGTCCCACGACCTCGGAATCATCCTATATATATATATATAGGTATTATATTAGAGTTATATTTCAGAATTTCAGGAACCCATGGTCTCAAACGATATTTTAACCTTTAACCTGTTAGTAGTCGCTATAGATAGTGCCACCTATTACAAATTTCGCACTTTTTATTTAAGTCTCACCAATAATTTTAAGAAGTGATGTGATCGAGGTTTCTTTGATTTTATTCGCGTTTTATGTATATCAAACGCCACTTCTAAAAATTTTTGGTGGTTATTGAATAAAAAAATCTTTTAACACTGCGAAGGACCAACTAGCGACTACTCACGGGTTAAGAATTGAATGCTTTTGCGTGTATATGGGCGGTGGTCTCGAATGTTGCCCCCCCCCCTTTTTTTTTAAGTTTTGCATGTTAATGTTTGAAAAATAAATATTAGTAATAATAATTCTGTTTTTTATTGCACTGATTGCAATAATATGAACATTGTGTATGGCTTTGCGAAATAATGACGCATGCAAGATATTAAAATTTACACAGTAGGCGGAGATAACTGGATTTTATTGTTAAAAAATGACCAAAAACATTCGGTTCTAAAGAGCAGAGTTGCCAAATTTTACAATTTATTCCGGAGCATTTTTTAGCCCCGCCTTCTTTTTTTTTACCAGAGTTTTTGTAGTGCGTTTCTCTTCAATATGTGACAATGATTAAGAAAATCATTCAACAAAATTTCTGGTATAAAAAAAAGGGCGAGGCCAGTGTTGCCAGACTTTGCAACTTTTTTATTTAACAGTCACCAATAATTTTGAGAAGTGATATTTGATATATATATAATGGACGATTCTCCGATCAGATTCGTCTATTATGTATATCAAATATCACATCTAAAAATTATTCGTGACTGGTGAATAAAAAAGTCGCAAAGTCTGGCAACAACTGGGAGGGGCTAACGATGCTCTGGAATAAATTACAGACAGAGTAACCAACTTTTATAGTTTATTCCGGAACCAGAGACCGATTTACTCACTTGGAGGCCCAGGGCACTCATGTTCAGTGGGCCCTTTTCCTCATACTTTAATATTACAAAAAAAAAAAAAAAAAAAAAAAACGCATATTTTTTATTCACACATCTAAAAATTCTCTCCACTTTTCATTTTGTCGGTGCGTGCCTCGGATTTAGTTAGCCTGTAAGTGTTTGGAATGCATGCAGTATCAGTAGTATGCTGTTTTATTTGCGTTTAGGGAAAATATTGCAATTTTTTCAATGAACTGATAGTTTCCTTGAAGGATCATACCACTGATTTATATAACAGTGCAGTAATACCTCCATCCATTGACGAAAAAAAAAACAATGATCACTATAACAAAATTTAAATTTTTTTCATTTTAAGTATATATATATATATATTAATGTATGATGGAATTTCTTGGAGGCCCCTTTAGTGTAAGGGCCCAGGGCACATGCCCCTAATGCCCTGCCTTAAATCGGGCACTGTCCGGAACACTTTTAGTCCCGCCTTCTTTTCGCACTAGAAATTTTAAAGAACATTTTCTCTTTAAATTGTGACAACGATTAAATAAGAAGAAAATTTTTCTTCAAAATTTCCGGTATGAAAAATAGGCGGGGCTAAAAATGTTCCGAAATGAATTATAAAAGTTTGGAACTGTGTTACAGAGCCGCCACAAACGACATTTTTTATTTTATTTTCGTACAACTATTCTCCGAAAATAAAATTTCTAATGTTTATGCAGGTTATCTCTCGAAATATTTTAAATTTTTGTCTAAATTGTGTAGCTTAGAATTTATAAGAATTTTTATTATAAGAATGAAAAAAAAAAAAATGATCGATAGATGGCGTTTTCTCAACTGCAGTTGTTAGTAAATATTGCCACGTGTAATAATTGCCACGTGCACTTATTATTGTGCTTTCTTGTTGTTCTATCATTGTTTCAGCGTGAAAGCTATCAGTGGTATGATAATTTCACCTTAGCCCACCAGAGGGCGAGCATTTCATTACAATCGCGGATACTGAATCCTTGTGATGCCCTCTACCTCCCCACCAAGTACAGTCGGTAACAAAAGTGTCCGAACACTGCTTCTTTTACTGGAGCGGTTTCAGGCAACCCTATTTGGCAACTGTAAAAATTGTTTCGCCCTCAAGTTAGTTTCCTTGCAATACAAAGTTTTCTTTTTTGAAAATATTCGTCTAACAGATGGCGGTAGTTACGACTTTCAAAGCCTTCCCTTAGAGATTCTTTGGAAAAGAATAGGGATGTCCCTCTACTATACTCGGGGAATGCCTAACCTGACAGCGTTATAGATAGTATAAAGACCTTTTTACTCACTTGGCGTTAATTAGGTTACTAAAACGGGCGATTTAGCAATGATTTCGGGAATTTTTTTTTCCGATTGAAGTTATATATTTTTTAAGAGTATATATATATTTTCTTTCTTTGGAAATGAATTCACTCTAAAAATTGGTTACTTACAATCTTTTGTAGATCTATATTACTACAAATTGAGTAGTATACTTAATTTTTACCTTAAGAAAAATAAATAAATAAATAAAATAATAATAATACATAAATGTTTTGAAAAAGAAAAAAATATATATATGATTTAAATATAGTCTTCTAACGTATAGTATAATTTTGCAGAATAGAAATGCATTTGACTGAATGTGTTGCTATGGAAAACTGGTTTAGTATATATATATATATATATGTATATATATAAACAGATGTTTAACATTTGTGAAATAACAAAATGTAATAGATTTTCAATTTGCATTATCATTTATAGGTAAAACAGTAAATTTTAAAAGTAGTAGGAAAATAAGAGAATGGAAAAAGTTTAATGCTTTCATGAAAATTTTAACAGTAAAAAAAAATTTATACATATATATTATTTAAAATAAGTAAAAAAAATATAGTGAATTTTCATATGCAGAGGCAATTTCCTTTTGCAATTTGTTTATGCATTTATTTGTCTTTATGAACCAATTTTTTATATTAGATATGAATATGAAAATTTTTGTATTCATTTCTCAATAAAGTTACTCAACTCACAATTTATGTGGAAGAGAAATGAATTTTAATTTACCAATAAATATTATTTTTCTTGATGTCTTTATTCAGTGTTGACAAACATACCTTCGTGATTACTATTTTAAAAATATTGAGTTGAAACATTCATTTTCATAACATGTTTAGGAGAATGAATTGTGATTTTTATAGATAAGAAAAAGCGAAATTGTTGTGCTATTCGATTCTTTGGACTATGAATGAGAACATGATAGCATTTTTCAATTTATTTCCATGTATGCAGTGGATAAGAATGTTTTGATATTAATGTGATATTTAAAAAAAAAAAAAAAAAAAGAAAGAAAGAAAGAAATCTTAAAATTTTCGGAAACAATGCTTCCAAACATTTTTTTAAGGACGTAAGGACTATTTTTTTTTTCTTTTTTCCTTTGGCCTAGTTAAAATATATATATATATATTATAAATTGAGCGATAATGTTAGACAGAAATTTATATTGTAATTGTTTCTAAGGCGATTTAGCGATGATTTGCGAAAGTTTTTTTTTTTTTTTTCGATTTGAGTAAAAATATTTTTTCAGAGTATATTTTTTAGTTTCTTTGGAAATGAATTTACACTAAATTCATTACTTACAATTTATTGTGAATCCATATTACTGCAAATTGAGTAATATACTAAATCTTACCTTGAGAGAGAAAAAAAAAAGTTTAAATACTTAAAAAAAAAAAAAGTTAAAAAAAATTAAAGTTTAATATTTTGAAAAAGGAAAATAAATAAATAAATATTATCTGTATGTATATTTTTTTTGTCTTTGTTTTCTTTAAAGAGAAACTTTTTTATTTTTATTTTTTTATTTTTTAATATACTTTAAAAATATTTCGAATATATTTTGGCAGAAAAATTATTTTTTCATAAGATTTAAACTGTGATTTATAAATGGCAGTATCTTCTGAAGAGAAAATGAACAAAAAGTTCTGAATGAAGAAAAGATAATAGATTTTCAATTTGCATTATTATTTACCCGTTAATCAGTAAATGTTAAAAGCAGTAAAAAAATGAGAAAGTGGAAATAATTTAATGCTTTTATGAAAAACTTAAAACTTAAAAAAAAAAAAATATTAATTTAAAATAAATAAATAAAGTGAATTTTCATATGCAGAGGCAATTTCTGTTTACAATTTGTTTATACATTCATTTTGTCTGTACCCCGATTTTTTATGCTAAATGTGAATATGAAAATTTTTATATTCATTTCTATTCAATCCATGTGAAAGGAAAACGAATTTTAATATATTTATAAATATGATTTTTCTTGATGTCTTTATTTAATACTGATAAACACATACCTTTGCGATTGCTATTTTTAAAAAACTGAGTTGAAACATCTATTTTCATAGCATTTTTATGAGGTTGGATTGAGATTTTTTTAGATAAGAAAAAGGGAAATGTTTCGTTATTCAATTCTTTGAAATATAAATGAAAGCATGACATTTCATGCATTTTTCAATTTATTTTGATATATTGAATGAATAATGCTTTGATATTAACGAGATATTAAATTTAAAAGCAATCTTAAAAATTTCAGAAACAATGTTTCCAAACTTTTTTTGAGGACGATTTCTTTCAGCCAGCATAGACTAAATAAAAACGATTTATCTTTTTATTTTATGATTTTTTTTATTATTATTATTATTTTTTTTTTCCTTTGGCACAGTTAATATATATCTATATATGTATTAAAGGTAAAATTGAGAGAATGTTCGAGAGAATTTTTCAGAAATTTATTTATAAACAAAGTTAAGAACCCAATCCTTTTTTTTTTTTTTTTTAAGGATATTTGTATATTTAAATCGAAAAATAGCTATTATAGTAAATTATGTAGAGCATTTGCAGAAAATGAGTGAAAATTCCGTCATACTTGATTACTGAAAAACTTAGCAATTGAATCAATACCAATTTTGTAGCCATTTGAAATTAATTTAGATATCTGAAAATAAAATGTTTTTGACTTTTGTGTAGCTTTTGGAAGAGCTTCGAGGCATTTTTATGAATATAGGAGGCTTGTCAGAAGTACAGTTTCATGGATACACAATTAATAAATAGGCTTCTTTCACAAAATTATACTATGTGTAGGACAGAATTTAAATTTCATTTCAATTCACTTGACCACTATCAGCCTTTATTTATTTATTTATTTATTTTTCATTTAATTTAAACATAATGGTTGTTAAATAATATAGTTTTTATTCACTCGATGAAATTATTTTACCAGCTAAATACAAAGAATTATAAGTAATAATTCTATTCAATGTACGCTTTTTCTAATCAAAATTTTTTATAATGATATCTTTAAAAGTAAATATTTTAAACTACAATATAGAAATTGCTACAGAATTGCTCTATATATGTTTAAAATTTTGTAATTTCTCTCCAAGGTATCGATCCATTTGTTATAAAGTCTGCAACAGTATTTATTTCTTAATTAATTTTCTTTAAGTAAATATCCATTAAAATAAAATTTGTTTTACAATGGAATGCTTGCTAATTATGTAATTTCGACTTTAAATAATTGATCTGTCTCTCATTTATATATAAATTTTATATATATATATATATATAAGTCTGATTCTTTTTATATTATTATTATTATTAAAGATAATTATATTTTTCTTTTATTGTTTTGTTAAGGGGAAAAAAAAAGTAGAATTTTTAGTATACATAGTGCATTGTATAAATTAATGTAAACACCAGATTATTTGTTGGTATTGGGAATAAAAATATTTTATCTAACAACGCATAGACGAATTGAAACTATATTATCAATGTAATAATAATAGCAAATATATATATATATATATCGAAATATATTTTTCCTCATTCCTGTTAGTTTGAATATTTCATTGACATGTTTGGTATGAATCTGGTGTAAAAATTTCCGAAAAGTTCAAATCCGTCAAAATTTTTACTCTGTCTTTAATAGTTGTGAAATTAAAGAAACGGACTGTGCATTAATTATCTTCAAATTTTCGGAAATAGAGTAATCTATTAGCCACACCTAACTGCTTCGCACTCACAATAGGGGTTAAAAGGTTGCTTCCGGTATTCCCTCTTCCGCCAATATTTCGCCAACAGACTTTCTTCGCGAAATAATACATTCATATACAATTTATGCTTATCTATTACAAAAAATACCATGTGTTAACATAAATACGATTAGTTTAAATAAACAATAATTTTTCAATTACCAGAATTAAAAAAAAATCGATTAAAAAGTTTATTACACTTAAATATAGTAAAGAACTATTTTCTATCGCGGAAGTACAAATTCTACAGGCTTGTACACACTGTCAACTTATCCTTTCCCCGAGTATAGTATATCTGCTCGATGCTCCGGACCACCTCTAGGGGTGTGTCTCAGACGCGAATTTGGAAAATGCCGACTCCTCAGAACCTTGGCGACAGAAGCTTGGCGCGAAACGTTATTCTGAGATGATAAATCTGAAATGTGGAAACTAATCATTGATTGAATCAAACCAGTCAGAAATGAATCAATCATCGATTCATATCGTTCGTAATTCGTATTTGTAGTATGTAATTGTAAACATTAAGTAAAACATTTTGCTTAAATAAAAAGTAACTTTCTTCACATTTTATTGAATGAAATGCGATTATTTTACAAGAAAACATTTTTTTTTTTTTTATAATTTTTAAAATGTGCTAAATAAAAATACAAATCTATTACACATAACTTTTTTTACCAATAAGTAAATGTATCACAATAAATTTCTCCACTGATTTATTAATTTTACCATTCAATATTTTTCTTTATACAATATATAAATTAATTTTATCCAAATAAATTAATTTATACTGTTACATATTTATTCTGAAGTATTCTTTTTTTCTGTCTCTTTTTCTGTAAGAGGAAAAAAAATCGCAATAATTTGTTAAGTAATGATGAACTTAAATATTTTGTGAGTAATTATAAACATAAGTAATTAAGTAAAATTTATTTGTCAGATAATGTTAATTTTGATTAATGGAGATTTTTTTTTTTTTTTTTGCCTAACTTTGAAATTAAGCTATATTAATTTTTAAAATAGCAACACATTGATTTTCTTTTATTTACTTATTTAGATTAATAAATAAAGAATGCTCACTTTCTAAGAATCGAGCAAATTCAAATGTTTGCATAGGTATAGATTGATTACATTTATAATATGATTAATTATATGTATAATCTCTTCCTTAAAATGAAATTTCTAATTTTTTTTATGTAAATGATTTTTAACTGAATTTATTTCAGTAGTAATCTTGCTTCAGTGAAAATGAACTATATCCAAACATTTAAAAGTATTTATATAACCTTTATATAAAACCTTTCATTTATAAAATTTCATGCAAACAATTCTGCATTCAAAGACCTTTTTTGTTGAGTTTTATATCGTTACAACTTGACAAAAAAAAAAAAAAAAAAAAGATATTTGAAACTTAAATTTTTATTATTGAGAAATTTTTAGTCTTCTTGATGCAGCAGATTGCGCCAACAAGTCATATAATTTAGGATACTTTGATATAATTAATATACAAGTGCTTAAATAATGCCACAGTCATTTTCTCAGCATGTAGAGTGTTGCCAATACAAAAATTGAGCTTTAGAACTAGAAGTTGGTGTTACTCACTAGTTGCTCTTAATTTTGTGTGTATAGTATTTTCCCCCTGATGATCACATGAAAATGGAGATATTAATAGCAATATTTTATCTGTATAAACATTATGTGAATTGTCATAATAGATTACCATTCCAGTTTAATGCTTTTAATACTACACAAATCCAAAGCAAGCAATACAAATCCAAAGTATTTTATTGCCAAATTTCACAAGATCGGATTAACACTGTTGTCTGCTTTAGACAAACTTATTTTTAAATTAAAATAATATTTGAAGATAATAAGTATAAAGGCAATACTTAGATTTTAGATTTTTGAAACAAATGTTACACTAATAGTTTAACACTAATAGTTTTCTAAATGACGCATAATGAGTATTTTTAATGAAAATGTTACAAAATAAAAAAATATATATATGTTATTCATCGAAATTTTAATCATAATTCACTGTAAGAAAAACATTGATATCAGTGGTAATATCCACTTAATTTTCGAAGTGTACTTCATATTTTTACTCTAATAAAAACGTTGATATAAGTATCAATTGAGATGTATTCACCAAAATAACTTAGTCTAACAATAAATAATACATTATAAAAAAGCATAAAAGAAATGGCACTTAAAAGTAATAAATACAAAACTTTGAATAAACACCATAAAAGCAAGAACTCGCAACAGTTGTTTCGGGTCAAAAGAAAACCTAGCCCTTCGTCAGGTGAACAAAGTAGAGTGCTGTAAACAAAGCAGCAACACAGTGCAACCTGCAACAGCGTGTTGTTGCTGTTTTTTTGCAGCACTCGTGTCTACTTTGTTCGCCTGAAAAAGTGTCGTGTTTTCTTTTTGACCTGAAACAATTGTTGCAAGTGTTTGCTTTTATTGTGTTTATTCAAAGATTTGTAGTTATTAATAAATAATGCATTTTACTATTCAAAAACAGGAATTTAAAAAGTAAAATATACTGTCATTTACTTAATTTTCAAAGTATAATTGACCATTTATTATTATTATTTATTTTTTTTTGTTATAGATTTGGTAAAATAGAAACTTTGACCATTCATAGTTAGTTCTTTGTATGTTATCATTCTTTCTATCAAGATACTCTACCATAACTTACCTGTCAAGATTGCAGCCATGTTTATTTTAATAATTTAAACATGAAAAAGAAAATCATTATTAAATGAAGAATTAATTGCCTTAACCATGTTACACGTACAGTCGGCTGCAAAATTATTCGAGCACTAGCCAATAATTCCTATATTTAAAAAGTACACTTAAGACTGTTTTGCTAAGTAAATCCTTGTCGAATCATGTTCTTAGACTGATTAAGAACATGACTCGACAAGAATTTATTTATCAAAGCTGTATTAAGTGTACTTTTTTTTGGCAAGGATTATTGCTAGTGCTCGAATAATTTTGCAGCCGACTGTACATACATTTTAATAAATTATAGCTATATTTTAATACAGTTGTGCATATATATTTTTTAATACACGTACATTCCTTAATATGGAAGCCTATTTTTAAGATTAATAAAACAAATATTTAAAATTGAATTACTTCACTATGCATAGAAATCTGTACAGCAGCGATCACTACCATACATGTGTGCTCACTCTGCAACCATTAAATCCAAAAGAAAAAAAAAGGAATACTGGATATAGCTTATTCATTTTGCATGAAAATCTGTGTAGCAGTAGCAGATCTAGGGGGCTGAACCCTCCCCCCCCCCAAAAAAAAAAGCACTGACATTCACAATTGAATGTTACAATTGTAAAATTTTCATTGATCTGGAATAACATCTTGGAAACCCTTAGCCCCCCCCCATCCCCCAAAGTTAAGTTCTGGATCCGCCACTGAGCAGTGGTCATGGTACCATACATGTATGCTCACTTAGCTAGCATAAAATAAAAAAAAAAAAAAAAAAAAAAATCTCACATGGGGACCATTGGAATATACATGTCCACAAACATTCCTGAAAATAAGCCAAAAAAAAAAGTCCTAGTTCATTAGGAAGGGTAGGTTGATTTATCTTTTTATGAAGTAGCCGCCATTGTAAAACATTGGCGGCTGTAAATTATTAATGGACTTGGTAGAAATACTGATTTGGGCTATGTACATATAGGTTTTTAAGCACATCGGTTCATCGGTACTTTTTATGTGAATTTGAAATTTTCAAGTGGCCACCACTTGAAAACAAAAAAAAAAAATGAAACAACTTGGTTAACAAACTTGTCCAAGATATTTATAAGATAAGTTCACTGTCCAAATTTGGTTCAATTTGGAGTATTATTTCGGGGGTTATCATAACAAAATTTTCATTATAGACAGATAAATAGATATATAATATAGATAAACGAAGAGATTGCAAAAACCTCTTAAAAAAAAAAAAAAAAAAAAAACTGCTACTCCAACCACAATAGTCTTTATGATAGGATTATATATACCACCTATAGTAAACTTTTTATAAATAATACTTCATGCCTTATTACAGAAAATACCATTGGCAAATATTTAGCTTAGACAGTAAAAAATAAATAACTGGTGTACAATGGCTATTTAAATTTAAAACACTTTCTCCCACACCATAAAATTAATGAAAGCACTACCAGTTTCGAAAGGACGTGACCTTTCTTCTTCAAGTACAAAAAACACAAGTCTTGCTTTTTTCTCCAAGGTAATAGCAAGTGTTTTGCACCTGAAGAAGAAAAGTCACATCCCTTCGAAACTGGTAGTGCTTTCATTAATTTTATGGTATGTGAAGAAGTTTTTAACTATTAAACATAGCTTAGTGTTCAATGAAAATCATTCGAGTATAGATGGAATACTTTTGTTCTCTTTGGCAAAAATTAGTGGTAAGAAACGATGCATTTTACCAAAACAAATAACTCTGTTAAAATTGAGAAGTAAGGTTTACTAATTTTGGCTATCCTGAAACAATATTTGCTGCCAAATTTGATCGCTAATTTCACCAGGCTGCCAAGTTTGTAGACAACACATATGTTGGTCTTTGCATCAATTTTAGCGATTTGCTGAAAAATTTGTAAATAATAAGAAAAAACCTTACATTACAGGTTCGTAAAAATCTGATTAGCCGCTCTCATGAGGGGGGGCTCCTTCATCAGCTTACTTCCTCGTGGTCTATGCCATCGCTAGTGGATATTTTCTTCTGTCTCTTACTCTCTCTTTAAGTAGATGGTGCCACTGTCAGGAAGCATATGTGCTGAAATCAAAGCAGCAGCGTCCGTTGCCACTTTCATGCAGCACTGGTGCTTACTTTGTTCGCCTGACAAAGGGTCGTGTGTTCTTTCGACATAAAACAATTATTACAAGTTTATTGCATTTTATGGTGTTTATTCAAAGTTTTGTACTTATTACTTTAAAACTGTGAATTTACTGTTTTGTGGTGCTTTCTTATTATCTTCTCTTCTGTTTTCTTCCGTTTCATGATATTTGTGAAATATGCTAGCAGGCCCATAGCTGCAGGTACAAAAGCTATCTTGTGCAATGAAGATATGTTCCAGTTAGCATAGGATGCAAAAACTGCACAACTGGAGGACTTACCGAGGGAAACTGTCCTTCCTTTTCTTTTCAATCTTCCTTAAACTGCAACTGTTTAAACACACATTTCACTTTTTAAGCGTTTTAGGATGATATGATATGCTTTTTTTTCTCTCTTTCTCTTTCCATAGTAATAATAATTATAAATTTATACACTTAAACTGCAATTTTCAAATTTACTAGATGAGGCTAAGTCTTAAAAAACAATTTGTTAAAAATGAAGTATAACTTAAAAATTTTTAAGAAATTTGTAAAATTTTGGGAGCGTAGTGATTAAATCTACAAGTCTCTCATGACAAAGGTCTTAGCAGAAGAATTAAAAATTATTTTGCATGGAGCAATTTTAAAAATTTTATCTTATTAAATTTAAGTAGTTTCTGAGAAATATGTAAAATTTTGGATCAGGAAGTGAAAGCGGTGAGTTGCCCAATTAATGAAAAATGTGTTTTTTCTTTGGATTAAAGCTGAATTGACCAAACTTATGTTCGATTTGATTGAAAGAGTTGAATAATACCATGAAAATTAAGTAATACCAAATTAAAAAGCACCATAAAATTCAAAAGCATGCAAAAGTTCAAATGGAAAACAATTGAACAATACAAGAAAGTAAAATATTAAATGTTTATCTATTTTAAGAAAAGTTTTCTTTACTGCATGCCATGATGAACAAACATTCTTTCTTCAATAAACTTTTCCTTCCTTTTCTTCCATCTGACATCGGTGTTAATGAAATGAGCTAGCAAGCCCATATCTACAGGCACGAAAATAATTTTGTGCACTGAAGATATGTTCCAGCTGGTATAGGATGCAAAGACTTCATAAATGGAGAACTTTCTGGGGAAAACTGCTCCGTCTTTTCTTCTTCACTCTTTTTTTAAACATTATCTATATAAATATATATTTTAATATTTAAGGATAATGTGTAATTTTTTTAAACTATAGATATATACACTGAAATTGCTTATTACAAATTCGTTAGTTGAGGCTATGTCTGCAATAAATAAAATTTTTAAAAAGGAAATACAACTAAAAAATTTTATAAACAAACACCATAAAATTAAAAGACACACACAAAAGTTTGAATGGCAAACAACTGAAAAGGATACAAGAAAATAAAAAGGAAATACAACGAAAATTTTTTATAAACAAACACCATAAAATTAAAAAACACACACAAAGGTTTGAATGGCAAACAACTGAAAAGGATACAAGAAAATCAAATGACAAATTTAAATGTTATTATTTTTAGATTTATTTACAGCATGTCACAAAGAACTGGCTGTCTTCAATAAGCTTATCCTCCTCTTTCTTCTATCGGATGTTGATATTAATAAAATCGCTAGCAAGCCCACGTCTACAGGCACAAAAATAATTTTGTGCACTGAAGATATGTTCCAGCTGGCATAGGATGCAAAGACTTCATAAATGGAGAACTTTCTGGGGAAAACTGCTCTGTCTTTTCTTCTTCACTCTTTTTTTAAACATTATCTATATAAAATATATATTTTAATATTTAAGGATAATGTGTAATTTTTTTAAACTATAGATATATACACTGAAATTGCTTATTACAAATTCGTTAGTTGAGGCTATGTCTGCAATAAATAAAATTTTTAAAAAGGAAATACAACTAAAAATTTTTTATAAACAAACACCATAAAATTAAAAAACACACACAAAAGTTTGAATGGCAAATAACTGAAAAGGATACAAGAAAATCAAATGACAAATTTAAATGTTATTATTTTTAGATTTATTTACAGCATGTCACAAAGAACTGGCTGTCTTCAATAAGCTTATCCTCCTCTTTCTTCTATCTGATGTTGATATTAATAAAATCGCTAGCAAGCCACGTCTACAGGCACAAAAGCAATTTTGTGCACTGAAGATATGGTCCAGCTGGCATAGGATGCAGACTTCATAACTAGAGGACTTTCCAAGAAACACTGCTCCTTCCTTTCTCTTCGATTTTCTTTAAATTGTGATTGTTTATAATTTTGAGCTTTTCAACTGAATTTTTTTTAAATTGTACTTTATGCATTTTTTGCATTTAAATTTTTCTTTTAAAATGTATTTTGAAGCAATTTTATTTTCTACCATTCTGAGTAAGGCATTCTTTGATAAACTTTCCTAAAAGTTTGTAAATCTCAAGGATAATAGTAAAATTGTGTCAAGTTAGTTATTTATTAAAAACACTAAGTCATATCATAAACTGTATTATTATCCACAATTAACAAATATTAGTTCTTGTTTTTATAAATTCAAATTAACATCACTCAGAAAGTATGTGTACAACTTAATCAGCAGTCCACATAATGCAATCTATTCTATGTAAATATATCTTACTATACTATTCAAAATGTAATGTGTAATAAATAAATTTATTGAAATTATCATTATGAAAATGATTGAACTGATAATTACATGTTTACATGTAATCATCAGTTCAATCGGTTTCATTTCAAAGGGTGATATTTAACAAAATAAATATCCAACAAATATACTAATTAAAAGGAGAATGATCACTATTATATCACAATTTTAAGTCAAATGTCTAAACAAATAACTTCATGTAAGATAAGCTATCAGGATAGTATTAGATACTAACATTCCAATAAGTTATAGCAATAATATACACAATATTACTTTTAATTAAAATATATATATATATATTAATTCTAGGCACTTATACAACTTACATACATTAAATTCAACTTTAACAATTATAAAACCATTGAAACTTGTGTTTACGTACATACCTTGCAACAAGTTGTTCACACACACACACAAAATAGAACATTTGAATTCCAGCACTATTAATTAATTATTCATTTAAATGCAGATGTGAAATAATAACATACATCGGCAAAATATAAAATAAATATACGTCAATCTCTTTTCACGTTTATCTATGCATAATATAAACACGACAATTTTATGTTTAGTGTACATGTAAGATGTTTCCAATTACCTACCTGTGAACGTTTCCATTTTAAAACCCGGAAAAGCTTGTATAGAAAACAAAAATATCTATTCAATTACCAAATAAATGTTTTAAATCTTACTTCAAAAGTATCCAAATCAGGAGATAGAAGCATCTAAAATTTATATACATATTTTGTAAAGTATTAAACAAATTTCTATTGCTGATATATGAACTCTGACGTTCGTTTCGTCAATCGTCATCAATTCACATTCAGATTTGATTCAGATGCAACCCTTGTGCTTGTCATCGCGACTCGCGCTCGCTCGCCAAAGCCCGATTATGTCTTTTCGCCAAGGTTCTGAGGAGTCGGCATTTTCCAAATTCGCGTCTCAGACTATCGCCCATCTGCGCAGCACTAGTGCGACGTAAAACTCAACCATCCAACCATCCTTAGGTTAAAAATAATTGAAAATGAAAACAGAAAGTTTAAAAATGAAGACAAAAGTTCATATTTGTGGACAAATGAGAATATGTTACTTCTTCTGAATGTCTGAGGACATACCTGGAAAACTGAGGCTTGTCCTCAGAAAATGAGGACGTATGGTCACCTCATAAGAAATAATAAAAATAAATATCGTCTGTTCACTGGGGACAAGTTCAGGAATCAGAGCTTGACATATTTTACTGTGTGTAGTCGAGAGTAGTGGCCGGAAGAGAAGTGAATGAAGATGGCTGGCTGTGTTTAGTGTTTTGACTTGGATACGTCCCTAGAGAGCTCACTATGTTTCTTATTTCGAAGTGAGCTCTAATGGAAAAAAGTTAATGACCAGATTAAAACCTGGCTAGATCTTCCTCTGCCATGCCATGGGTGCCCAACAGGGCAAGGAAAATAGAGGAAGTAACTCATCAGTGGGTAGTGGCAGTCATGGGGGTAAAACTTCAAAAAAATCAAAATCTAAGGATACTAGGATATCATCAGGCGCAGCAAATATATTTACAGAACATAACGGTATGTGTTTCTTTTATTTCAATCTTTTAATTCTGTTGCTAACCTAACACTTTATCAAATTTATTTATTTATGTATTGAAGTCTAATAATGTTTATACCAAACGACTTGTATATGTTTTACATAAATTACACCCATTGTTTCTCTTGTTATTCAGTTATATATCCAGCTAAAGTTAGATTAATCAGAAGACTGCTTTACACATTGGTTTTGTTATAAACTGTTTAAATTGGATCCATATTTCGATCAGTGAAGTCGAACTTCCCGTCTTAGAGACCTCTAATCTATTACTTAACTCTTTTCATGATTTTTTTAATCCTAAAAATTGTAATAAAGGTACTACATTCATTATAAACTAATATTTCAAGCGAAGGGAAATTTTAACTTTAGTAATATTTTATTTTTCCTGCAGTTGATTATGTACATATTTGCCATGTCATTAAATTTTACCTGTGTTAAATGGTATAAGAGTAACTGTTTTCATCAATTACAGTCTTTAACGATTCATTGATCTTCTATAAATAGTTACATCATAATCGAAATCTCAATTAGTTATAATAAAGTATGTCAAAATGATTAATTTTCCTTATGATAAAGGAAATTTACCTCAAGTGTTACTCTATGGTAGTATCCCTTTATACATAATAGAATTTTCATAAGTTTTGTCTGATTTTTCAGTTTAGAATTTATGATTCTTTAACCACTTTCAATTCATTTAACAATTTCTTTCTTTTCAAAGATAATAATTATAAAATATTTAAGAATAGAATATCATTCCTCTAATGTGTACTGTTTCCTGTTTATTTGATTGAAACTGTGCCCAGAGCCCTATCAAGCTGAAAATAAGCCATTGCTTGATGCAGATTCAGGCCCCCTACCTATAATTTTTTCTTATACTTTTCATTGCTGTTAGAAAAATGATTTTTCCACTGTTACACCCAAAAATCCATATTTGAGTATAATATTACCTTTATAATTTTTTTGTTTTATTTTGTTTTTAGAAGTAAAATTCTCAGAAAGTGCTATTTTCAAGAGCATTTTTTAGATTTTGAATAAAAAATTTTCGAACTCTAAAATGAAATTTCGGCCTCCTCAAGTCAAGGGCTCCTGGGCCACAGCCCAATTGGCCCGTGCATTAATCAGGTCCTGACTGTGCCTTGATATGTCCTCATCCAAAGTACCACGTAATCAAGTATCATGAAAATGAACTTAGAATTAATGAAATGTATTATTGTTCATTATGACAACAGTAAAAAAAAATGCATAAACAAAGCAGTACAGTAAAATGAGAAAACGTTATATTTATATTAATTAATTAAAAATAAATAAATAAAAATTGGATTAATGTAATTTGCTAATGATGTCTAATTTTACAGCTCGTTGGTATAATTTAAGTTTAATCACATTTAACTGCGTAAATATGTCGATTTTTTTTCTCTGCTGATTACTGGAATAGTTCAGATATTGCATTATAATTTGATAATATTTACTTTTTTTTTACCTTGAAGATAAGATTAGTTACCGAATTTCAGTTTTTCTGGTGTTTTGTCATAGAAATATAAATATAACTATTTTTGCAGCTGATCTGCTAAATACATAATTTTCTTATCCAAGTTTTTTTGAAAACTTTTTAAAATCATTCAACTTTTGTGAAGTTTTAATTGGAATCTTACGTAAAGATGAGGGCACCGCAGGCTTTGCTGAGCTGAAATTTCAGGGTTAAGTTTATATGGTTTATCAGGTTTTAGTTTTATTTAAGGGAGTTAAGCAGGTAGAATTTCAGAGGTAATATTTTATAAATTTAAACCAGCGTAGTACTAAATATGAAAAAGGGAAAATAGTAGTCATGAATCTCCAGTTTTTAATCCTTTCCAATTCGGATTGGGGGGGGGGGAGTAATTTCTCCCCCCCCCCCAAAAAAAAAAATAGATAAAGAGCGTAATAAGTGACTTTCTCATTACTGAAGGAATACCTGATTACAAGAAGCTGACCAAAAAAGTGACATAAAATAGATGCTTTACAAATTTATTATTATCTGATAATTTTTTTCAGGTTTCAGTTTCATGCAGTGTTTTATGTGAAATTGAGGTTGTGGTGGTATACTTACCCCGTTAGTAGTCGCTAGTTGGTCGATTTGCCGCCCAACTTTCAGTGTTGCCAGATTTTTTTTATTCAATAGCCACCAAAAATTTTTAGAAGTAGCATTTGATACACATAAAACGCGAATAAAATCGAAGGAACGTCGATCACATCACTTCTTAAAATTATTGGTGAGAGTTAAATAAAAAGTGCTGAATCTGTAATAGGTGGCGCTGTCTATAGCGACTACTAACGGGTTAAATTATTGAAAATTGTGTGCATGCTGGGTACCGAAAATGTTGACAGAAATGCACAAAAACAAGGTAGTATTTTAACTTTCCTTCAGTGGTACAGTAAAGAAGGTTATGATATTTTAAGCCACTGTCAATGGTAGTGGGACATGGGTGGCTTATTCTATTGATTTTTTTTTCTTTTAATCACTAATTTAAGTCAATATTAAGATTTTATAATTTTTTGGGAATATGTAGTTTTATGTCTTAGAACATAATAAAACTTGAAATTACTTGTTATTTACATTATTTCCCCCTCCTTCCACCCCCAAAAGCAAAGAATAAATCTATACTTCTAAATATACTTCAGAATTAATCATTACAATAGATTTATCTTAGAAGTACATTTGATATATTCATTGGTAAACTTGTTTCCAACTGTCAGACATTTGAAAATTTCAAATTCACATAAAAAAAAAATATTTTTGTACCAATTTTCTTAAAACTCCATACTTACATAGCCCACATAAATGTCTCCACAAAGTTCATTAATAAACTTTATTCAGTTTCTTGTTCCAAAATGATGACTACTTGTTGAGGAAAAAGAAATCAACCTACTCTTCCGAGAACTGGAAGGACTTGTTTCTAGTTTTTTGAACAAGCCCAAGCAGCCCTAATGTTTTTTTTTTTTTTTTTTTTTTTTTAATTAGGCTTTTATAAAATTAAAAATAAAATGGCCTGGTTAATTATTTTATTTTTCTTCTTCTTCTTTTTTTTTTTTTTTTTTTTTAACTTCTATCATTATAAAAAATCTTGAATTTATATGTTTTTACTGGTAATAAGTTTCATAAACCATAAACTATGTATGTATTGTATATATACTCATGGATTTTTCCTTTCAAATGAATAATTATTCTCCAGGTAGCTTCTTTTCAGAAAATTTTGCAAGGTGATATTTAAGAAGTTTAAGATGTACAGTTTTATAGTTATAATAATAATCTTATATTCTTCTAAGATATTTACTTTTTTTTTTTTTTGTCCGAGGGAAGGGGTTATAAAATGTACCTATCTTGGCTAAAACTACATACCATTTTAATCTACTTTTATTTTATTTTTATTTATTTTTTTAAGTTTATTTAAATTTACTTTTCCTGTATGCATTCACATTTAAGTTTAAAATAGTGCATGCTTAACCCTCGCTTTCCCAAAATCAAGGGGCCCACCAGCGGCCGAGCGGTTCTGCGCTCAAAGCTGGTAGACGGGAGGTGCCGGGTTCGATCCCAGGTCGCGCCCGTCGGCCTAGCCGTTCGGAGTTTTCCGTGGTTTTCTCCGAAACTTGTGTAAATACGGGCTAGGACCCCTTAGAAAGACCTCCACGGAAGGCACTCCCCCTCAGGCCCAGGACCTACAGCAGTCAATCGGCCTTAATCCTAAACACCAACACCCAAAATCAAGGTGTTACTGCAGAAAAATTGCTTTCAGGTGCCGCTTGGCACGTTTGGCGAAAATCACCAGCACCACGTCTTTTTGTATGGTTTAGAAATTGCAACATTCCACTGGTTACATTTGCTATCTCTGGCGAATTAGTGCACTTTTTGAATGAGGAGGGCTTAATTAAATTTCAACTTCAAAATGGGGTCAAAATGACCCCATCTTGGGAAAGCGAGGGTTAATGTCTAAACAAATTTATTTTTAATTGAATAATTAAAAAAATAAATAAATAAATAAATAAATAAAAAAAAAAAAAATCTGGTTAAAAAAAAAAAAAAAAAACAACAACAAAAAAAAAAAAAAAAAAAACGGAAGATGTGTTGATTGTGGTCTTTTTGCTTTATGGTGACACAATATGAATCTTAAATTGCATTGTGCAATCAAAAACAAAAGGAATCCCATACTGAATAAGGAATCTTTTTTTTTTCTCCCTGACAATACTTGTCCACCAGATGAGAATTTAAGTTAGATTGTGCCTTAGGCCCATTTTGATATGGACCCCACCCCATGTTCTGAAATATCATGTATAAATAATAATAGCAGTAAATATAATACAACTAAAGAAAAATGTATTTTTCTTAAATATGTAAATCCCTTGCATTACATGCGTATAATAATCATTATATATAATTACAAAGTAAGTAATCCAATGTGATCATGAAAAAAAATGTTCATGAGGGGGGAAAAAGATAAACAATTACTGTAATTTTCAGCGTATTATCTGTAGGTAACATATGTCATTCCTCCACCAGAAATTTTATTTAACTCATAAACCTGTATCTTTTTGAAGAAATAGCTCATACAAATATAACTTTATTTGTCAATTAACCCTTTCGCTACCAGAGCCTCAGGAGAAAAACCGCCACCACAGCCCAGATGTCTTACTATTTAAATATGATAAAATTGTCATTTATTTTTGTGGGATGTATCTATAACGTTTTAACTAAAATCAATAACATCCTGTATCTATTTTATTGTTTTATAACATAACCCGTCTGTGTGCGACACGATTTGATGCAAACAATTATCATAAACTGATAATGAACACCCGTCACATATTTGTGACACGAGGCTCAGGTAAGAAAATCGGATCATCACATATATGTGATGCTGGTAGCGAAAGGGTTAAAATTTCTGGTGCAAAACTGACTTATCTAATCTGTGGAGTATATGATGAAAATTACGGTAGTTTATTTGGTTTCTCCTACAAAGATATGGTAATATGCTGAATTAAATTTTTTATTTAATCACTAAGAAACAAACTAACTAATAATTTCAAAACTGACTTATCTAATCTGCAGATTATATGACGAAAATTACGGTAGTTTATTTGGTTTCTCCTACAAAGATATGGTAATATGCTGAATTAAATTTTTTATTTAATCACTAAGAAACAAGCTAACTAATAATTTCAAAACTGACTTATCTAATCTGCAGATTATATGACGAAAATTACAGTAGTTTATTTGGTTTCTCCTACAAAGATATGGTAATATGCTGAATTAAATTTTTTATTTAATCACTAAGAAACAAACTAACTAATAATTTCAAAACTGACTTATCTAATCTGCAGATTATATGACGAAAATTACGGTAGTTTATTTGGTTTCTCCTACAAAGATATGGTATATGCTGAATTAAATTTTTTATTTAATCACTAAGAAACAAACTAATTAATAATTTCAAAACTGACTTATCTAATCTGCAGATTATATGACGAAAATTACGGTAGTTTATTTGGTTTCTCCTACAAAGATATGGTAAAATGCTGAATTAAATTTTTTATTTAATCACTAAGAAACAAGCTAACTAATAATTTCAAAACTGACTTATCTAATCTGCAGATTATATGACGAAAATTACGGTAGTTTATTTGGTTTCTCCTACAAAGATATGGTAATATGCTGAATTAAATTTTTTATTTAATCACTAAGAAACAAGCTAACTAATAATTTCAAAACTGACTTATCTAATCTGCAGATTATATGACGAAAATTACAGTAGTTTATTTGGTTTCTCCTACAAAGATATGGTAATATGCTGAATTAAATTTTTTATTTAATCACTAAGAAACAAACTAACTAATAATTTCAAAACTGACTTATCTAATCTGCAGATTATATGACGAAAATTACGGTAGTTTATTTGGTTTCTCCTACAAAGATATGGTAATATGCTGAATTAAATTTTTTATTTAATCATTAAGAAACAAACTAAATAATAATTTCAAAACTGACTTATCTAATCTGCAGATTATATGACGAAAATTACGGTACTTTATTTCGTTTCTTCTACAAAGATATGGTAATATGCTGAATTAAATTTTTTATTTAATCACTAAGAAACAAACTGTTGCATTTATATTTTTATTAAGCAATATGGAAATTATTTCGATCTATAAAGAAGTTGCTTTCCATCTTTTTTTTTTTTTACAGCTTTTAATTCCATATTTTAAATTTAAATTATTGCATACTTTAATTATTTAACAAAATAATCCCAATCATTAAATGAAAACATCTTTGACTCACGACATAAAAAGTAGATCAGGCTTTGAAATTTATATCATTGATTAAAAACTTAATCAGGTTCAAATTTCAGTTGCTTTTCGTGTTTGGATTTGTGTTTAAAATGAAATCATTTTAAGATTTTTATAGACTTAGAAATTTTTCCGCCCTCAACCCATGCCTAAGCATAATCCAGTGCCGGATACTTAATTACCCCTGAAATTAACAGCATCGCATAGTTACATACAGTAGCTCTTTCTGTCTGGACAATCAACCGTACAAGTATAGCATGACACTGTCTGTACAGGGGTCGATCCACGCCAAAATTGGGATCCTTTTGCTGCCCCTTCACAAAATTCACATCTCTAAAATGGGCCCCTTCGCAAAATTCAAATCCATAAAATGAGTCCCTTCACAAAATTCAAATCGATAAAAACAGCCCTTTCATGAGATTTCTTTTTATATAAATGACAATTTTGTAAAAATTTTCCATGTTCACTGTTACTTTTAACGAGTGTCTATATTTGGTTCAATTAAAATACTATTAACTTGATTAGAGCTGTACCAAGTACTCGGTATATATTCGGCACTTGGCCTATTTGCCGAGTACTCGGTACTCTGCCAAATTTAGGCTATGTATTCGGCCAATACCGAGTAGTTGTGGGAATTTTGCTATTTTTATGCATTATTGAAAGAAATGTGTTAATGAGAGATATTTATTTTTTAACTAAATTAAAAAAATATGAAAATATAAATACAGAGTCATTATAATTAAAATTTTTGCTATAACAGCTTTCTGCAGTTAAAACGGGCTGTTACCAAACTTAGTATAGAGATGATTCATGTTGTAGTAAAATTGTATTCGTGTATTGTTGCACGAGATCACCACTCATATTCAGCCCCCCCATCCCCATCAGCTTTCAGGCTTTTTGACTTAAGCCATTTTCACCTCTGATTACACGCAAATTTTGCAGACAGTTTATGAAATTTTAAAAACCTGTCGCACACAGCTTCAAAACTTTCTGCCACTGGGTTTAAAACTTATTTTCATAATCAAATCTGTTGTTTTGCAAATTATGGCCCAAAACCACCTGTCATTTTACATTTCTATGATCTGAAGATTAATGAAGCCTATCAAGTTTGAAATTATAAAATATTTTAATGTTCCCCTTTCATATGTGAATTTCATGTATCTTAAATTAAGCCTTAGTGCCCAGTAACTTTTATATTCTCTAAGAATTATCTGAGGATGAGAATTTCGCATCTAAAAAAGATGTTAAGAATAAAGTTATCAGTTATGGTTTTAGTAATTCACTATACTGAAAGTATCAAAATATAGCAATGAACCTAATTATGTGTATATACACTACAAAGGTTCTGCATGAAAGCATGCTGTTTACCATTTAACTAAATTTTATGTTCAACAGCCATTTTCTTTAATTTTAAGATGTGCAAATTTCTTCATGATGCATAAATTATTCTTTCTTACAACTACTCGGCCGAGTACTCGGTATTCGGCTACTCAGCCAAAGTGCTACTCGGTGCAGCACTAAACTTGATATTAAATATTAGATAGAGTAACAGCTAAAATGAAAGGTTTCATGTGATACTCCTTTTTATCTTAAAGAGAAATAGATTTTCACAAAATTAAATAAAAATTTCACAAAAATAAAAACCTGGATCAACCTCTGCTGTACTTCAGACTGGTACTTTAAAAATACATAATGTATGGTCAAGGGTTGATCCAGGCAAAATTTGTTCCCTTTTGCTGTCCCTTCACAAAATTCCATATCCTAAAAAGAGACCTAATTCAAATTCATAAAAAGGGACCCTTCACAAAATTCAAATCTATAAAAAGGGACCCATCACAAAATTCATATTTACAAAATGAGCCCCTCCACAAAATTTTGTTTTATAAACATGATCCTTTTATAAAATGTTTCCATATTTTCAGTATTATCTTTAATAAATGCCTTAATTTGGCTTAATGAAGCTATTAACTTGATATTAAATATTATATACAATGACTGTAAAAATGGAAGATTTTACACGATATTTTATTTTTTCACAAAAATAAGTAAAAATTTCACAAAAATATTATGTTTTTCACAAAAAAGGGACCCAAAAATTAAAACTTGGATCGACCCTATGTGGACTAGAAGTTTTATACAGTGGTGGACATAATTATAAGACACCTATCTAATTTGACAAATAGTGAAAGAAAAGATTCAGAGCTTAAAAATGTTTTATCAGATACATCAAAAACATAAATTTATTCTGTTATCACACGCAATTGTTTTACAGAAATGATATTTTTGTAGAGTTTAATAAAAAAAATTAAAAATACCAATGGGCAAAATTATAAGACACCCTAACATTTTAATTAAAACACCTGCATTTTTTTCAAAAATAACTGCAATATGCAAATTTTCTGCACGCTGTTATGATGTCAGCAGTTAACTAAAGCAGACGATAACCGACTTCACGTGTTTACAAACATGCCACGAGGTACAGAATTAAAAGAAAGTGAAATTCGCGAAATTTGTAGATTAAATGGAAGTGGTGCTTCAATTAATAATATTTCAAAAGTTATTAAACGCTCTAGATGTGCAGTTACAAATGTTTTGAAAAGAGGAATTAATGGATCGGTGATTAAAAGATCTGGGCATACTCCTTGCTTGTCCTCGAGAGTCAGACGCCATGTGGTTTTGCTTGCTACACAGAATAAGATGACCACTACAGGCATTAAAAATGCTTTGAAACAGAATTGTTCAAGGAGAACCATTCGCAGGGTGTTGCACAATGCTCCCAATGTGAAATATAAAAATATGAAGAAAAAACCACCGCTTCTAAGCCGGCACAAAATGGAGCGTCTAAACTTTGCTAAATAAACTATGGCCTGGACCTCCAAATGGTACTCTGTGTTATTTTCTGACGAAAAAAAAGTTTAACCTGGATGGTTCCGACGGGTTTCAATATTATTGGTATGATTTACGGAAGTCTCCTTATGTACTAATGAGCCGCCAAATGGGTGGAGGCTCAGTAATGGTTTGGGCTGGTTTTTCGGCTCAAGGGAAAACAGATATTGTTTTTGTGCATGAATTCTGAAAAGTATAAGAATCTTCTTAAAGATCAACTAGCCATATACGGTGAACTTCTTTGTGGCGAAAACTACACTTTGCAGCACGATAACGCGCCGATTCATGCATCACACAAAACAAAAAAGTGGCTTTCAGAGCAAAGTATGAATGTTCTCCCATGGTCTTTTCGCTCCCCAGACTTAAATCCCATCGAAAACTTGTGGGGGATCTTAGCTCGTGCGGTTTACCGAAATGGGAGGCAGTTTATATGTGTCGAAGACCTAAAAAATGCTGTAAAATGTGCTTGGGAAGAGCTGCCTTGCGATATTTTGATAGAATTGATAGATTCGATGCCAAATCGCACCTTTCATGTTATAAAAAACAATGGCGGCTCCACCAAATATTGAATAACCATGTTAGAGGATTTTCTTTTAGACCATTAGTGTCTGCTAATTATGTTGACCACTGTATTTGGAAAAAACTGTTGGTGTCTTATAATTTTGTCCATTATGTTTTTAAGTTTTTTTCATTAAATTGTATGAAAATATCATTATTATAAAATAATTATATATGATAACAGAATAAATTTGTTTTTGACGTATTTAATAAAACATTTTTAAGCTCTGAATCTTTTCTTTCACTATTTGTTAAATTAGATAGGTGTCTTATAATTATGTCCACCACTATATATATATATACTGGGTGTCCCTTAAGTCTGTAGAGACATTCTAAAAATTCATAAAAATTGAAGGAATTGGTAGAATTAAAAGCAGTTTGCGAGAAAGTTATTCTTGTAAAAGGGATTACTTTTTTTTGTAAAGAAAAAAGTAACAGTTAAAATTTTTATCAATAGAAGACATTGTACATGAGTAAATCACACATTTATGGGAAAAACTATATTCATTTGCATGCAAATGTTGACAGGCACAAAAATCCTATTCTATGTGTCTTGTATTACCGCAAATTACAGTTTGCAAACGAGTTACAACACCGCTCATTGTAGCTTCAGTCAGCAGTTCTTACCTGAGGAAATCATCCTCACCCATAACGCTTTATCCACTAAGTCGGCATCACAATTAAAGCTTCATGTATGCGCAAGTAGGAGGTAAAATACGAAATAAGCTTTGTTAATCGTAAAACCGTACAATTTATAATACTCTCATTTGCATATTTCTCATTATGCATCTGTGCAGTGCCATCTATCTATAAAGAATTGAACTGTTTTTTTTTTTCTTTACCTGAAAAAAAAAATCTTTCGTCATGAGGATAACTTTTTCTCAAACTGCGTTCAATTCTACCAATTTCTTCAGTTTTTATGAATTTTTGAAGTGTCTACAGACTTATGACCCCTAGTATATATAATTGACAGAAAACTCGATCAAATTTCAATTTTCTCCCTCCTTTTAAATTTAATTTCCCTTTCAAATTTTAACCGCCACCACCGTTTAAAATTTAAGCACCTTAAGGCCTGGTCCTCATAGGCCTAAGCCTAAATTCATCACTCCTGTCCTCATGCAACTGAGCAAACTGAAGATAATTTTAGAAAAAAAATATATATATACATTAACCGCCGTTTAATAAAATCACTGGTTAATAAAATCAGTCGCTTAATCTTATCAAATTGCCAGGACCGGAATCAAATCAATACAAACTACTGTTGAAACTGCCGCTTAATAAAATCAACATCGCCAGTTAATAAACCAAAAAAAATATCTTCAGCAGCCAAAATTATCATTTATGCACACTAAAAAAAATTTAATTTACATTGTAATTTTTTTTTTTTTAAATAAATAAAAAGAAAATTAAAGTACCCGTTATCGCTCATTGTCGAAAATTTTATACTTGCAGCCAGAGATATTTTTAACTCTTTCCCAAGCGTATTTTACGCCTTAAAATCTAGAAATACTCCTTAAAATTTTAACCATGAGTATTTTTCACGCTTTGTATTTTTAGGTTAAATTTAGTTTATTTTGTTAAATGTGTCTGAAAAAGTTTATATTCTTTCTACAATTCAATGCTCTGCATACTTTTTTTTAACCAATTATTATCTTCTCGTACATTGATAAAAAGTTTTTTAAATTAAAATTATTTTGAGCGAAACTGTAAACATTTGCATCAATAACGGAATTTCTCATATTCATGCAAGGCTTTATCATCTTCCAGTGTTCACTGAAATTTATAAACTGAGTCACATTATGTTCATATTCTGAGTTTTGATATTACTTTGTATAAATTATGCTGAAAGGAATATTACAATTGGTCAGTCCATATAAATATAACTTGAACTCATAATTTAAACTTGTAACATAAGTTCATATATATATATATATATATATATATATATATATTATTTTTGAACTTATTAAGAAAGAAGTAAAATTTAGCATGAATTCACGAAAGATCAACTTTTTTCTCTTCCACTTTTTTTTTTTTTTTACTCCTAATAATGCCAAATTCACTCCTTCAAAAAAGATCAAGGAGTATTTTCACTCCTAGGAAAATATCCTAGCAATATCTCTGCTTGCAGCATAGTTACAAATTAAACATGCCCCATAACTTATCTCCCTAACAATTTCAAGGAATGTATTTTTCAAAACGCAGTAATAAGTTACAAATTTGATTTGCAAATGATACATATATATATATATTAATTATTAAAAGACAATTTTTAGTTCTTATTTTGAAATAGCTATAAATTAAGAGGTTCAAACGGAAAGATTTTGAATTTATGAAAAAAGCGCGAACTTTTCGTAAAATAAAATGATTTTCTTTGAAGGAAAGCACATAGAAATTTGGAATGCGTTTAATTTACTTATATCGGAGGAATAATTATTTATCAAAAATTAATTAATATTGTCTACTAATTCCATTATTCGTTACCTTTTGAAATGTCTTTCCAAATTCAGGGAAGTAATAACTTTTCCTTGAGTGTTGGAATGTTCGCTGGATATAAAAATCAGCCGCTTAATAAAATCACTTTGCCTCAGAACGAATGTGATTTTAATAAGCAGTGGGAACTGTATATATATATATATCTCAGGGTGGCCACTAGTCGAGGAAAGGTCAGGGAATTTAAGTGAGTCTGGAAAAGTCAGGGAATTTCATATAGAGTCAAGGGATTTTGACAGATTTTTTGGAAATAATATTTGAAAACACGTTATTGTAAATTGCTAAATTATTCACTAATTTTGTGAAAATGTTTTGGAAAAAAACCCGTTAAGTCATGGAAAAGTCAGGGAATTTGGAAAAGTTCTAATGTTAGTCAACCTGTCTCTCTAAATATTCCCTGTATTTGTACAAAAGAGCATACAAATATTGTAAATAGTAAGTGAAAATCATGTGTGAAAGTTACAAGTCATTTGTAGCTTTTTATTATACAAGTTCGGGTCCTAATTGCATGCATGACTAAATCGTTTCTGGACTGAGTGTAATTTTATACATGTTCTTTCCATATCTGAAATTCAAAGCCATTTTGTTTTATAAAAAATTATCAGTTTTTATAAAATATTTCAATTTTTTTCAGTATATTTGAAATGATTGCTTAATGCTTGATTCAATGAAACACTATTGACTTGATATTAAATATTATGTATGCTAAAATGAAAAGTTTTTACCCGGTAATTTTTAAAAACTAGTTGGCATAGGTGGACTCTGCTCAGTTCCCCATCATATTTATGTTCTCAGTTCTCATAAATTTCTAGTTTGAGAGATATAATCATGTTAAAAGAAATGAATTTGACAAAAGCTTGATACAGTGACAGAATGAAAACCCCGCCTAATAGGCTATCTACCGTTCACTTCGATATATTTATCTTATTCTAATCTATTAATTTATTTTATCAGGGTCAATTCCGATGTTTAGTTTTCATGCTATAATTCCAATTCAATAATCCTCAAAATTCATATTTATATGAAAAATTTACAATTTTGCTATGTTGGTAAAATCGTAAATTACGAATAATTTACGAAATTTTCCTATTAGAATATTTGTATTCAATCATGTTCAAACCAATATCAAAAATGTAATTTTGAAGTTGTCTAATGTTTTTATGAGCCTCAAAATGAAAGTTTATGCTCAATTATACCTTATTCTGGCATGTTAAGTAAATCGTAAATTCCAAATAACTTACGAATTTTTTTAAATTGGAAAAATCATAGTCTGTGATATTCATGCCAGTATCCTAAATAATATTTCGAAAGTGGTTTGACATCTTTACGATGAAAATATCCCTCAAGATTGACGTTTATGTGAAATTTTGCTCTATGCTGCCATGTTAAGAAATTCGTAAATTTCCAATAACTTACGAAATTTTTATATTGGAAAATTCATAGTCATTAATATTCATACCAGTGTCCTAAATAATATTTCAAAAGTAGTCTGACATCTTTACGATGAAAATATCTCTAAAAATTGACGTTTATGTGAAATTTTGCCCTATACTGCCATGTTAAGAAATTCGTAAATTTCCAATAACTTGCAAAATTTTCAAAGTAGCATATTTATAGTTACTGGTGTTTCTTCCGGCATCAAAACTGATATTTTAAAACTGGTCTGACATTTTTACAGTAAAAAGTTTCCATTTAATGCACGTTTAAGTGAATTTTTGTCCTATTCTCCCATGTTAAGAAAATCGTAAATTTCTAATAACTTACGAAGTTTTTAAATTCGAATGTTGCAAATAAATAGGGTTCTTGCCAGTGTCGAAAGTAATATTTTAAAACTGATCTGACCTCTCTGTGACAATTTGTTCTTGAGATATCGTGTACACAGACTAACAAACTAACGGACTTACAGACTAACAGACACCCTACAGACAGACACCATAGAAATTTTGTCATTTTCGGATTCCTCACGCCTGAAAACGTCTAAAAAAGTCAAAAAACAGAGGTCGAAAATTTTCACGATTACCTAAGTTCCCCATACCTATATAGTATGACGGGGAACTAATAAATAAATTTTGCCCCGAATACTTATCGACTCTATGGGCCCCTTACAGGGAGCTTCCCAAGTGTAGACAGTTGGTCTTGAATCCTAAAACACAACACTGTACTGTTACATTGGCTGCATATTTCACTTTTTGCATTTTAAACATTATTTTCTTGCTTAATCCTAGATAACTAAACTTAAATCAGTGTTACTCTGTAACTAATGATTCAACTCTTAGACTGCAAATTAAAAACATGTTATATTTTTATATTTCCTTTATTTATTCCAAACAAATTACAAATTAGTGTATCTTGAGCATTGTACTATTTCAATTAAATATAAATATATTTTAGTTAAAACATATTATATTTAATTTCAATTAACTCATCTTACTAATTTATGAAAGTACTGGTGGTGTTGATGTGAGCTAAAGGAAAAATCTTGAATTCACAAAACTGGCAGGGGTAGTTAGTCTGTTACCCTAGTTATCTAGGATTAATTCACAATAACCACGGACATATTGATCGCACTATGAAATATTAAAATATATTCTCATCGCTATGTAATACTATTTTCTAATCATTCAGGTGCCTGATAAATGCTTCTTTTTAAATCCCCATTTTACTTTCTCAGTTTATATTTAATTGACATTAAAGATGAGAGGTTTGTCTTAGGTACTAAAGAATACAATTTATATTTGGGGAGAAGATGCCTGTAGTGTTGTATATTTATTGTCATTACTTACATGTTCTTACGTTTTCCACAGAAATAAATACCTTACACAAAACTAAAGTTTTGCTTTTGCCTCCAAGGCAGTAGCACGTGTTTTTTGCACCTGAAGAAGAAAGGCCATGTCCTTTCGAAACTGGTTGTGGTGTCTTCAATATTATGGTGTGTTAAGAAGTTTTAAAATTTAAATACCTTACACTTCTAAAACTGTTATTTTTGTTTTACTTTTTATAATCTCTTTCGGTAGTTTTTAACTTTTTCTTTTACTCAGACGTTTGTTTAAAAAATAAATGAATAATAATATTTTTTCTAAAATATTTTATTGACACTTGTTTAAAAACATACAAAGCGTAGCTGTATTGTGTTGTAGATTATGCAAATTAATAATGAGATTCTTAGTAAAAAAAGCTTTTTTCAGATGAACGACTCGTGTGGTACACAAAATTATGTAAAGGGGGAAAAATGCAAGGAAAACTTTTATACTTAAAATATCCCGTTGATGACAATTTTAAAACTTTCCTAATCTATGAGGAAAAATCACAAAAATATACATTTTTTTTTTTTTTTTTTAACAACCATTTTAGTATTCTAATGTTTCAAATAATGAAAAAGGTTTAAAAAGGAAAAAAATTACAATGATTCATTTGGAATTACATTTTTTTAAGCTATAATTTATTTTAATAATATGTAAATTTATTGAAAATCACCCGTTCTTATCTTTTAAGTATCATACTAAAAGCTATATTCAACACAAATTGCAACTGAAAGACCTTATTATTATTATTATTATTTTTTTTTTTTCTTGACTCAGTCAGATATATGTATATGTTTATGAACTCTATTATCTGTCAAAAACTTCGATATTCTTAGAATGAAATGTCGAATAGATGCATTCTATTTTTTTCCTTCTTTTTTTATAAGATTCATATGTTAAAACTTTTGCTTCTTAAAATTTTAGAAAGACATGATATATTTTTATTAAAGGGACAGTAGATTTTGAAATTATCAGAAATTCAACCCCCCCCCCCCCCAAAAAAAAAAAAAAAAAAAAAAAAAAAAAAAAAAATGTGTTTTAATATTTTAAAATATTATCTGCAAAATGTTTTGAATCAAGAGTAAAAGAAGTTTAAAGATCTGGAAGAGTACTTTTTAAGGATAAGTGTAAAAATATTTTTAAAATAGATTTTTCTGAAAATGAGCCCCCCCCCCCCCTCACCCGTGGCAAGAAAAGTGACAAATGTTAAAAAGCGGCAATTTTGAGTCTTTATCAAAAATGTGTATGAAATACCCCAACATGAACGAAAACCGTCACATCTCTGTGTTGCTATTTATGCACGTGAAAGGCAGTTGTGTCTGTTTTATTGTAGGCTAGTGAATGCTTTATCGTAATTTAAGTTGATTTTCCTCAAATACCGCATTGGTGAGCTGGGCTGCATTGTGTTATTTTTATTGCGGCATATTTATTTTATTTTCAATGCTGCAGTAGAACAACTGTGTTAAGAGGCCTCTCCACTTACCGTCCCGCGAAGACAGAGCCAATGTTATTCTATGGAGAATTTCGCCCCATTATAACTTATTAACTCATATAAATTTTTAAATTCCGTTTTTACATTCAGAAACATCACAACTATTAAACAATTTATCGCTTTCTAAAAATTATATTTACAAATATTTAATATTTTATTTTGAGGTTGTAAAATGCGAATTTTCACAATGTGAAATTTTTCATTTTTGAGCTTAAAAATAAAAGAAAACGATTTTAAGAAAGCGATAAATTGTTTAATAGTTGTGAATTTTCAGAAAGCAAAAACATAATTAAAAAAAAAAAATCCTTTTCTGTTAATTGAAATTTCCGGTGTAAAACTGATTTATCTAAACCAGGAAATCATGGTAATTAAGGTGCCTGCCTACCGACCTACCTAACTACCTTTAAAATGCAATTTTCGGTCAAAAGTTTGATTTTCTATTTTTGGTTTAATATTAAAGTCTGACATTTTAGCTTTTTAAATCAGTTTGAATTTTGTTTCTATCTTGCTTAGAATTGGTCACTCGGAAGTTTTTGAAACCGGAAGTGACCGTAAATATTGGTTTACATTAATGTTTTACTCAGTATAAGCTTCAAAATTTGTTACTGCATATAAAAGGAATTAAAAAAAGAAAATAAAAAACTTTGAAATAAACCAGGAGCTTTTTAAAATTATTTATTTATTTAATAGGTAAAAATCTGGTTTTTAATAAATGTTTTCTGCTTTTTCTCAAAATGAGATTTTTAACATTTTGCTCTATCGCAAAACGTCATAACTCCAAAAGTTATAATTATAACGTAACGTTGTGAAACTTTGCAAAAATGCTCTAAAGGGGTTTATGCGGGTAATGTGCCTCTACTATGATTACAGGTAATTATTTTTTCATGTACTTTAGTTCTTTAGTTGATACACGTTGTGAATTGTCAGATATTTTCTTGATTTTTCTGTGTGCAAAAACGTTAACGTCTATAATTTTTTTAATAACATAGTTGTGATTATGAAAATACTTCAGTACCTTAAGAAAGTTTCATTAATCATAATAAAATTTACAGAATAAAAATATCTTCATTTAAATTTAAGTTTTGATGTTTTGCAAAAGTGCCATTTTATATCAAATTTTTATGTATGTTTTGAGCCTAAAAATCAAAATATTTTAAAATGTGCATATTTTTACATGTTATTCACAATTTTCAGCTATATTTTATAATATAAGGCACATAAGCAGGCACTTTGTTTCAAAAAAAAAAAAAAAAAAAAAAAAATCATTCCGATGCTAGGTTAGGTACCTTAAGTTTATTATGCATAAAATAAAACGCTTTTTGTATGGTTCGTACAGAACTATCTGTATTCCCCCCCTCCCTCCGATAAAATACTGAATTTTAGAAAGGAAAAAAAAAAAAAAGAGGTGCTCCTGTATTGTGCTTTTTTATGGAAATGTCTCCATTTTCATTCTTTTTTTTGTTTTCCCTTTTTAAAAACATGTTTAAATCGAAACTTAAAACTATCAGCCGATGAATAATTTTTTAATATGACATGTAAAGCATCATTTCAGTAATAAAAAATTCCTGAAAGCTTGGTTACGTATCTGCTGCCTTGAACTCTAGAGGGGGTTTTAATCAAAAATGAATTTTTGTACTTGTGTGCTTTTTTTTTTTTTTTTTTTTTTTTTTTACTTCCCCTCTTAATTTTATCAGGGTGCAACCTCTCACTCTTGCATTTTGAAATACAAGTTTAACATATTAGACAATATGAATAAAACATATTTTTCTGAAATTTCATACATCTTGAATGTAAGGCTTCAGATTAGCTTTCGTTTTTCCCTACTATGGAACGAGGCAGCTAATCCTTAGCTCTCAGTGTACATAGTTCAATATTTACTCATTTTCTCTGCTGGGGAGAACTTTAAGCTGCTTTTCATTGGGGGAGGGTATATGTCTGTGTTCATGTATTTCCTCGTTTGATTTATTTTAAGGAGTTATCCTCCCCCCCACCCCCTTTTCTTTTGCAGAAATAAATAGTGGTGAAAGATACTTTTTCTAATCACCAATTCAAAAATTCCATGACTTGCTTTTTCCAAATTTCAAGGAGCTTGTGAACGGTTAAAGTATCAACAAAAGGAATAATAAAAAAAAAAAGACCGCAACTTAACTGAGAAAATAATCGCTTTTTTAAAATCATGTCAGTTTCAACAGATATTAAGAAAGTTCTTTACCTAGCTATTACAGCTTTTAGAATGATTGTACAGCCATTAATTAAAAAAATAAATAAAAAAGAAAAATCTGGTGTGAAACAACCACACGACTTCCATTACCCACTGTTACACGTATTATATGCATTTTTTGAGATTTTCCAGTAAGAAAAACTTGATACACGTGTAAAGAGATATAAAACAGAGTTTACACAGCGAGTTAAAAAAATAAGAAAAACTAGTATGTTGTGGCCACCACGAGACTTTCTTCTATCTTTTCGTATACAAATTCACTCAGTAACAAAAAAAAAAAAAAAAAAAAAAAAAGTATAGCATTAAGGGGAGAGGGGAAAAAAAAGTGGGTCTTTATCAAATTTTCACATTTTACCCAAAATTTTGTCAAAGTCCCACTTTTTTTTTTTTTTTCTCCCTTTAATTCTATCAAACTCCCACGGTTTCCGTGTTCTGACAAACAAATTTTTGCATTTTCCCCGAATTTTGTCAAAGTCCCACGATTTCCGTGTTTTGACAAACTTAGAATAATTTTCACATTTTACCCAAAATTTTGTCAAAGTTTGTCAAAACACGGAAACCGTGGGACTTTGACAAAATTAGGGGAAAAATGCAAAAATATGTTAAAGTTTGTCAAGACACGGAAACCGTAGGACTTTGACAAAATTAGGGGAAAAAAGCAAAAATTAGTTTAAGTTTGTCAGAACACGGAAACCGTGGGAGTTTGATAAAATTAAGGGGAGAGAGAGAAAAAAAAAAAGTTTTTTTTCTAAGTTTTTTTTTTCGTAAAAAGTAAAAAAAATCGATAACTTTGTTTTAAATTATCACAGATTTATAGTTCAACCATTCGTTTTAAAGGTAATGAAGAGACCTTTCGAAAGATACCCATCTTGAAAATTTTTGCCCTATATCACCCTGTTAAGAATTTAGAAAAAGCGGGATGGCAACGCAACCTGTAAGACGATTTTTACCAAAAGTTGATAGGCACTAATTTATGTCAAGGTGCAACTACATACCAATTTGTATGAAAGTCTGTGCAGTAGTTCCAGAGATACAGTTGCCACAAAATTTTGTCACACACACACACACAGACAGACAGACAGACAGACAGACAGACATTTTCTAAAAATGTTAAAATCGTGTTCTACAGCTCTCAAAACGTGTAAATCCATCAAAAACCCGAAATCGAAAATTTTTACGAATCCAATACTTTCTTCTATTGAAGATAGAAGAAAGTAAAAAAAAAAAAAATGCTGATGATAGTTATTTTTTTAAACACCAATTTCCGAAATCTAAAACTGAACTATCTAATCAGAATGACCATTAATTTTTCTGTAACAACACATAATACATGAAAAAAGGTGTCTGAAATGGATTTATGTAACAATTTTCAAGAAAATCGTTAGAGCCGTTTTTGAGATACGGACTTACGGTACCACTTCCGGTTTCCGATGACCCACTTCCGGTTTTAAAATTTTCACCAAAATTTGGAACATTTATCTGTACACCGGACCTGTATCAATTCAGAAGTTTCGTAGTTCTATCTTTATTAGTTTCGGAGATGTGAGAGCCAGAAAATTCCGCACGTACATACATACACAATACACACACACACTGACCAATTGCCCAAAGTTACCTTTTTGGACTCAGGAGGCCTTAAAACGTGTAAATCAGGTGAAAACTCGATATCGAAATTTTGAACCGAATACAATACTTCCATTACCTACGATAGTAGGGTAGCAATAAATAAATACCCCCCCCCCCCCCCACACACACACACAGAAATTTCGTCGTAAATTAATACAGAAACATGCGGCTGATGCGATAGATTAGTAGTAACACCTAGTTTACAGTGGTATAGTTAAATTTTACTTAGGGGGTCGTCTACATTTTAAAACTAGCGTCAACTTCATTTTTTTTTCTTTTAAATGGCCACCCCATATTTTTGACAATTTCATTAGGTTATTTGGATCAAATGAGCTCTGCAAATGGTGTAGTTTATATCTTTGTCTCATCTTTTTCATGGAGTTATAATTTGTCAAAATACAGGGATACTAATGTGAAAGGAATGTGACAAACTTCAATTCATATCTCACCGGAAAATTATTATACTCAAATTTCATTCTTTTATGTGTTGAAATGAAGTGACCCAACCGTATTCCATGCATATTTTTGATTAAAAAACATATTTTGAATTATGAAAATTATTAATAAATTCATATATATTTTTAAAAATTATGTAATATGACCTATATATTCATTTTTGCTGGAAAGTTCTTTTTTTTCGGGGGGGGGGGGGAGAGAAGGGAGATAAAAAATTGTTTTAATTATTACAGTACAAATTGACTTTGAAATCTATTGACTTTTAAAAAGATATTTTCAGGAATTTTTAAAGACAAATTTAAGTCTGAAAACGGACACTTTGCTGAAGTCGGCAGCTTGAAACAAACCTTTCATAAAATTTAGATTAACATTTTTTATTTGCGGGTTGACGGTCAGACTGTACGGGTTAGGGCCGGGTTGCAGGTCGGTTACGGATCAGGTTTACTCGACCCGCGCAAGACTGTACTCTAGACCAGGCCCGTCCAACCCAAAACACTTGGTGGGCCGCATTAGACATATATTTTATTCATTCGGGCCACACTGTATGTACAGTCATAACCCCCCCCCCCCTCCCCCTGCTTTACCGACTATTTCCGCCGTAAATTAATGTAGAGACTTGCGACTGGTGCCAATCGATTAGTAATAAGGCCTAGTTTAGACGGTTTAGTTAGATTTTGTTTAAGGGATGTATACATATTAAAACTGGCATCAACTTATTCTCTTTTTTTTTTTTTTTTTTTTTTTTTTTTTAAGGTAACCCGCAATTTCGACAAGCTTTTTGGATTAAAAATTAGATGTCATTACTAATCGTTAGGCATCAGCTGCTAGTTCCTACGATGATTTACGGCGAAATTAGTCGGGGAGGAAATTATTACTATTATTATTATTATTATTATTTTATGACTGTACATATGCATATGTGTATATATGTTTGTGAGTATATGATTCATGAATGTATATACTTTTTTCGGAGAAGGGCAGGATGAAAATTCGGAGAAGCATACATTAATTTAAATTATTTTCATTCATAAATTAACAATAGAATTGTAAAAAAAATTACAACTATATATTAAAACTATAATAAAAAGAATGAATAATGGATCTAATAACATTCCATTACAACAGTTCCTTATCTACCATAATCGTTGAAAGGTATTTTCACTTCGAAAAGTCAGAACGTATTCATTAATTTTTGATTCGTAATACAAAGTTGTCAAACTTTAAATATCGTTAGTCCCCTCGCGGACCGCAAGAAACTACGCGGTGGGCCGCGGGTTGGCCACCCCTGCTCTAGACTAATTTGGCAGCGTGCAGCATCCGGCGGCCTTTCCCAATTTTTTAAATGCCCTAATACCTCTAGATACTTTTTTCTCATATGTGTAAAATAGTTTTAGACCATTTTTACAAGAACAAATGCGTGTAGCCCACACATATATAAGAAAGAGTAATAATAAACTTGATTTTTATCATGTACAAAAATCGTAACCAGAAGGGTAACAAATTAGACAAATAATGTGTTTTTTGAAAACAGGTTGCCCTTTTTATTGAGTTTCCCCGGTGGCCCCTTTTTTTCTGGAGTCGGCACTAGCCGACTAATCTGAAAAGGTCTACTGGCTACTGACGAGTAGCTTAAAATTTTAATTTTTGAAGTCTAGCGCTATAATCTATATAAATAAAGCAAAGAGTTCGTCGGCGGAACGCATCCGGGCGGACTCCTATTTTTGATTGGTCTAGATTGAACTACTTTGGTGATGAAAGTCAGCCATTTTTTTAGGTAAAAATTGCGCGATTTTCTTCAAAGTTGCTAATATAAACACTGTATTATATGTCCTTTCGAATAATATAGTTGGTTAGTTCGGAAATATTGATAGGCGCCCTGTATAAATAGCTCAATTTCAGGTCTCGCAAGCGCGTTCCTTTAAAAACGGCTGTACGGATTTTTTTTTTTTGTTCCCAAACTCGTCATATTAACTCCTTTTTAAATATTCTTTTGAATGTAATGATTGTTTTCCTGTCAATAATTGAGTATGCCAAGTTTTGGTAAAAGTTGGTTTCTTAAAAACAGCTCTAACGATTTTCTTGAAAATTGCTACATGAATCCATTTTAGATATCCTTTCTCGTGTATTTACATGGTTATTACAGGAAAATTAATAGTCATCCTGCTTAGGTACGTTAATTTTAGATCTCGAAAATTGGTGTTTCAAAAAATAACTCAACCATTTTTAACACGCTTTTATTAGCTTCACCTGTATGTATGTTTGTATGCGCTCTGGGAGCAAACAAAAAATCCAAATTGTAAAAAAAGACTTTCTCTACGTGAACGCTGTGGCTTGCGAGGTAAAGCTCCGCGCTACGAACCTAAAGGTCTAGCGTTCGAGATATTTAAAGAATCTTCGTCAGTATTATTATTATTATTTCTGCGATTTATTATTATTATTTATTTATTTATTTATTTATTTATTCTTTGAAAATTTTAAATCGAAATATAATTTATTAACGTTATTTTTAAGTTTATATCATTCAGTGATACGTAAATTTAATTAAGCTACATTAGAAACACATCATAAAAATAAAATTTATGTTGTCATTCTAGTATGTGATTTTTATATCTATATTAATCGGTGCATTGATATAAAATTTTCATTTATTTCGTTTTATATGATTAAAATAAAACTTCTGAACTATAATCCAAGTGTTAAATGGATGGATTAATGTTTGTTGTCCTATGCACTTCTCATTGCCGCATTATAAGTTAGTCATGAAGGATTGAAATTAACTGAAGGTTTTCTTTAAGTGTTGTTATAATTTTAATTTGTATTTAACTCTTAAATGCCGAATGTTGTCGTTCGGCAACATACCCAATTTTGTCTTCTAAGGTATTATTAGAATAATATTGAAGCTTTAAAGTATCATGTTTGCCCATTGGCAACAAATTGCTTTTTAGCTGTAAACCATAGTTAAAATAAAGTATTCTTTAAAGTGTTTTTCCCGTGATTTATTTAAGAGAGGAAAGAAGTGAAACATTTTAAAATTAATGATAAAATAATCAGGCATTTAAGGGGTAACACAAAATAAAAATTTTTATTAAAACATGTATCGCAATCTTCCAATTACGAGGCCGGCGCTCTACCGACTGGGCTACTGCGGCCCCGGAATAACGTAGGAATAAGCAATTCTTATACGTAATCAGAAGATTTATTCTAGGAGCTAACCGAATAAAAAGTCTTTCCAATGTGTTTAATTTAACAAAAATATCTCTTATCAGTTTACTTTTATATGTTTGATCAAACCCCCCTAGAAAAGTTAGTTTTATTTAAACTTTTTTTTTTTTTTTTTTTTTTTTTTTCATTTTCGGAGGGAGGTGGTAAATAATAGACCATCCTCACTTTAAATTGTATATTAAATATTGTGTTTTCACTTTGCGATAGTGAATATTTATTTGATAGCGCTTCTATTGGTTTATGTTTTAGTAGCATGTTTTCCCCCTTTTCCAATTTAATACTTATTAAACTGCAGCTTTTTTTTTTTTTTTTTTTTTTTTGTGTGTGTGTATGTGGGGGGGGGGTCTGCAGTGTTAGTACAGTATCATATCATATCCTAATTTAAACCTTATTGATAAACGTAGCCGAAGACATGTTGCGACAAGTAGGTCGACGTTCTCTTTAAAAGAAAAAAGAGAGAGAGATCTTTTATTTGAGATTCTTTATTGTATTCTGCCTCTTATCGTTCTTTCTCTTCCCCTCCCCCCCCCCCCCTTTTCTTTCTTTTTTGATTAAGTTTCGGTTCGAATTTCTATATAAATGTAGGTTAGGCTTTTTCAGCTAAGTTAATTTTTGCGTGACAAGCCTTCGAAAGATTTACAGGTTAACGTATTAGGTTTTGTTCTTGTTTGTATTTCTAAAAAATTTTTATTAAATATATAATTGTGTGTGTTAGAGAGAGACATTGAATTATGAGAAATGTAGTACATGTTTTATAGAAAAAGTACGGTTTCCATTAGAAAAAATGTAAGTTTTTGGTACGTGAAGTCCACCCGTGATACCTCATCTGATACATTATTTGCAAATATGAAACTTTTCAAATCAGTGTGTTCGGCGAAATTGCTTTCCTTTCGAGATATTTTAGGGTATCCAGACATTTAAAACACTCTGTATATATTTTTAATTATTACCCTCAAATACATTTACTAGTTTTAAAGTTATTATATCGTCACTTTTATAAAAAAATGTTTCATAATAATACAGGTTTAATTTTTCAATTATTATTTTTAATATTATTCATTCACGTGTAAATTAAATGTTTTTATTTTTATGATAATAAAATAAAAAATGAAGGCTGTAAACATTTTATTTTTATTGGCATAAGCTTGAAATTACAACTTTAACCTTCCAGCGGGCGCGCATTTTTTTTTTTTTGCATGAGCAGGCGCGTGTCGTATTTTTTACGACAGAATATTTTTTTGGCGTTTACGCTGTTACAAATACGATGTATTTCATATTACTAATATGAGATTGATTCGAAAATAACTTTTACATATCAGAGGGGGGGGGGGGGTAGGAATCAACTTCAATAATAGTTGAAAACAGAAAAAATATGTAGAGTGAGAGCAGCGTAAAGATTATTCCGTATGTTGTAAAATTTGCGCTGGCGCGCCCGATAATAGGTTAAAGGAAAATGTTGAGAGGAAGCACAAACAGTCACGTAAAATATTATTAAAAAAAAAAAAAAAAAATCTAATACGGATATTGAAAATCTAAGGTATATTGCAAGGCTACACGCATTCCTTTATTTTGGAGGGGGGGGAATGGGGAGAGAAACAAGAACTGTACATACTCATACTATATAGTTTGTTCTGTGTGTCGCTAAGAGACAGACACTTTCTTTTATTTTTTGTATAGATTTAAGATACATTGTTTCTAAAAGTATAACTTCCCAAGAACAACTTCACGCGGTGTTTATTATTTCAACTTTTGTAGCAAGTCCTTTCTGTCGAAGTAAACTGAAAGAAAAGCTAGATTACGAAAAGAGGAAGTAAAATTTCCTCACGCGAAGTCTGCAGAAGGAATTTCATTGTGTTGTTTTTTTTATGCAACCGGTAGTGCGTAGAATAATGATGGAGAATTCCAGTGATGGGGACAAACATTCAGGGGCAGATGATCTCGGTGATCTCTTTTGTTTATTTGGAATTATAATTAGCGGTAGAGCGCTCAAGTGAGTCAGCTCTTACCTATAGGCTGATGTCTTGACCTTGGCGGATATTGACAGTGATCCTTCCTCTCATTGTGATCCATATTAAAAGCAGGCTAAATCACGCCTGACAACTTAAAACCACACAAAAACTAGTATGTCGTGGTCACCACAAGACTTTCTTCTATATTTTCCTATACAAATTCACCCAGTAAAAAAAAAAAAAAATAAATAAATAAATAAATTTTTTTTTTTTTTTTCGTTAAAAGTAAAAAAAAAAAAAAAAAAAATAATAATCGATAACTTTGTTTTAAATTATCACAGATTTATAGTTCAACCATTCGTTTTAAAGCTACTGACGAGACCTTTCGAAAGATACCCATCTTGAAAATTTACTCCCCTTGAGGGGGGACTTCCCCCCCCCCCAGGGGGGTGGCGAGGTTTCTACACATACAAAAAAAAAAAAAATTCCCAGTTGACTATCTCTATTATAAATAATTCTTGTAAATTTCATAATGATTACTAAAAAATAATTCTCTTTATGCACATTTATACAAAATTTTGTCCTATATCACCATGTTAAAAATTTAGAAAAAGCGGGATGGGAAAACAATGTAAGACAATTTTTACGAAAAGTTGATAGGCACTAATTTATGTCATGGTGCAACTAAATACCAATTTGTATGAAATTCTGTGCAGTAGTTCCTGAGATACAGTTGCCACAAAATTTTGTCACACACACACACAGACAGACATTTTCTAAAAATGGTCAAATCGTGCTCTACAGCTCTCGAAACGCGTAAATCTATCAAAAACCCGAGGTCGAAAATTTTTACGAATCCAATACTTTCTTCTATTGAATATAAAAGAAAGTAATAACATGGTATTGTTAGAAAGTTCACTTAAAATGAATTGTATTTTAAATAATAATTGAAATATTGAGGGATGTATTTATTTATTTTGTGGGTCTAAGTAACAGTTTTTAATTAATATCGTCCAATAGTATAATTTCATTTCCTACAAAAACTGTATTTATTATATTTATTTATTTATTTTCTAAATTCGTAGTGTGCATATTGCATTTACAAGGTCGATCCGGGCAAAAATTGGGGCCCTTGAGCTGCCTCTTCACAAAATCTCATTCCATAAAATAGGCCTCTTCATACAATTCAAATTTATAAAATGTACATTTAATAATTAAAGACATTTTTAATTCTTTTTTAAAATAATGTATCAACTATGTGACAATGAAAATCTACCTTATTTCATAATTCAACCCTTAAATGCCGCGTGTTGCCTTTCGGAAATATATCCGATTTTGTTTTCTAAAATACTATTAGAATAATATTGAAGTCCTAGTGCCTAATGTTGCCAATAAATTTCATGCTGATAGTATTATTAATCCAGTTTTCATCACGTAGAGGCAACACTAGTGCTAAAAATTATTACATGGAAAATTATTATTGCCGAAACGTCAGTGGAGGCCTTCTGTTGAGGCTCAAAACGGTTTTGGGTTCTGTCTGTGTGTTTGTTTGTCGCGCGATAGCGGCCGCAAAAATCACGCTATTAACTTGAAATTCGGTACACATGTTCGTTTATGAGCCCCACGGAATCCATTGTATAGTTTTGGGTGTGTATTACATTTGTAGTTCGTGTACAGGGACACGCCAAAGTTTTTCTTATCATTACGGCCTATGTGCAGAATGTGTATGTACCGTAATAGTGGCCGCAAAAATCCTCGAACTAACTTGCAAATAGGCACACACATTCAGGCTGTGTATAGAAATAGCTTTTTAATTTTTTCATGTCTACATTATTTATGGATTGTGTACAGGAACACGTCAAAGTTCTCATTACAGCATATGGGGTGATTTTCGTTTAAACTCATTTTGACATCATTACTTTACTATCAACAAAATGAAATTAGCATATATTACTGAAATGCTTAAACTTACGTTTTCTGCAGAAAATATGTGCTTTTAGACTTCCTAAAAAAAGGATTATACAAAATTGTTCTGACAATGTAACGTAATCAGCCAAATTGTGTCAAATTTCGAACAATTATTCATGAAAAAACGCAGAATAAGCTGAATAATCTTTACTGGTGTATACAATGTTTATGGTTCGTTTACGGAGACACGCAAGACAATTTCGTGGCATTAGAGCCTATGAACAATTTTTTTTTTTAAAGCGCACTTTAATGCGTTTATATGCTGCATTCAACATAATGGAATTAACATACATTATAAAGATGCCTAAAAGCATGTTTTCTCTAGAAAAAGGATATGTATAGACTAAATTTATTTACGGGGTCCCACTAAAGAATTCCGATGATGTACTGTAATCATCCAAATGATGTCAAATTAGATTGAAATATTAATGAGTTATAAATAATTATACTGGTGCATTCTTTTTAGTGTATATAATTACTGTGGCTCCTTTTCTGGGATACATAAAAGAATTTTGTACTATTACGTTCTATAGTCGGTATTTCTTAAGTGTATTTTAACATGCTTACACCTCGTTAATTATAATGAAATTTTATTAAAATTTTAAAAGAATGTTTTTCAGTGGAGAAGCGTAGGCATAGAATTGGTAATTATTCATGTACAGGGTTACACAAAATAATTCCGATATGTTATGTAATCAATCATTTTGCATGAAATTTGGTACAAGTATTTATGAATTACAGGAAATTAACACGAGACAATCAGTTATTAGGAATAATATATATATATATATATAACATATACATATATACAGATAGTTATAAAAAAAAAAAAAAAGAAAAAAGAAATAAAGCTGGGGGTTGAGGGGAGCGGTAGTAACCCCCCCCCCCCCCAGAAACGTTTCTGTTTATGTAGCAAATCAATCGAATTAATATATATATATATATATATATATATATATATATATTACATAATAAGGAGTAAAAAACAAATGATCTATTGAATAATGCATGGTGCAAATAGGACGTTGAGACTCCTGATCTGCAGATCCAGTAGTATGGTAAAGTATGTACGTACATTCTTAAATTGATTTTTAAAAAATCAGGCATTTAAGGGTTAAAAGTTTTGCATGATTTTTAGATGAATTTGTAATGTTTAGTTAGTATTCGAGTTTCGGGTTGGGCTCAGGTAAATTAAGTCAAGTTTCGGGTCGGGAACTTGGAGTACATACATTAATTTCTGATAAAGGCGAAATCAAGTTATAGGTTCTTTATAATAATATAATAAGTTCTTTTTAATAAAACTCGTAGTCGTTCGCGTGCGTGGTGTGCAACCTTAAGGTTGAATAAAACAAAGCTTCTGCTCAATCATTTGGAAAGTATGAAAAATAAATCGTTTTCACTCCGTGCATCAAATGGTATTACAACCGCCAAATTTTGCCAACTCAACTTTAGAGGGGATATAGGATACTTAGTATTTCCCCTTGCTGATGAGTTGGAAGAGGATTGTAATTGTGGGTTTTATTTTATTATTTTTAATAGATCCTAGAATAGATATGGTCCCTTTTCAAAGACAAAGCATTGACAATAACAATGGATGACCAAAATTAAGTGTTACCTACCCAAAATTAAGTGTTATCTACCAAAATTAATTTTATCTACCTTTTTTTTTTTCTTCGAAAACGACGTTATTAAATTTACTTAAAAATTGAATTTTAGAATGCAAAAATAACTATTGCTTGATAATATAACAAAATAGAGATATCCCTTTCCAAAATAAATGTTATTAAAAACTAATAAAGACAACATGATCCCCCCCCCCCCCACCCCACCCAATTCAGAATTTGTTTTCGAATTTTAACTCGCTTAAGCTGAAAATTTGCATGTGTGTAATTCCAAAGAATGATCTGGGGGACGGGGGTCTAGGGGCTTTGAGCCTCAAACATTAATTCAGAATTTGTTACATGCTTTTATTTACAATGGGTGTTAACATTATTATAACTTCTTTTTTCTAACTTCTAGGGAAATATTAGGCAAAATAGCTTTCAACTTCAGGCATGCGAAAAGCATTGTTGGACTCAAAAGATAAAAATTGTTGCCCACTAACCAAATTTCTAAATTTTTTAATTTCTTAGTGGTCACTTTTTTTTGTTACTGACTACTTAATTTCGAAAACAATATATACAATACTTTAAAATGTTTCAGTGTGCTTTCGTTTCGCTATATATGTCATAAAAAATTTGATTTTTTTTTTTTTTTTTTTTTTTAATTGCCCACAGTATATGTTTACAATCATTAAATCCCCAATTACTTTCTTTGAATTTTATTGAAACTGGAAAAACACAAATTTTCATGAAAAATTATAATTAACTCTAAAAGATAAGAAATAAAATCGCATATAATTGAATGAATATATTGCTGCAGAGCAGACGAGGCTGGACGGGATTCTGAAGAGAAGGATAGAAAAATCAGGGATGTAGATTTCAAACGATGTTACAACTCCTAATTACGAAATGCTAATGCGGTGAATAGATTACTAGCAAATGCAAATTTTTATTGATTAATGTATCGAGCCTTCTTCTGAGAGTAACTATACACCTCGATATGCAGGTTTCAGCTCAAATTAATTAATTAATTGTGGGAAATTGACAAATACAAATATTTTCTACACACACACACACATACACACAAAAAAAAAAAAAAAAACCTTTTACTATAATTTAATATTTTGTTTAATTTCACATTGAAAAATTAAAAATAATTCTCATTATGTGATATTTATACGAAATTGTATTCTGTACTACTATGTTAAAATTTATGGGGAAAAAAAAAAAAAAAAATGGGACGACAATGACACCTGTTGAGCGAATGGTCACCCAATGTAGTGAGTACCAGATTAGGTCAAAGTCCCATTAAATACTGAAATCGGTTAAATTTCGTTCATTGGTTTGGAAGATAACAGCGTTCATAAAATTTGTGATACACACATAGACATTTTCTAAAATATATCTAAAAAAAAAAAAAAAAAAGAACAAGCTTTTATTGAAATGTGAACTAAAAAGCACAAAATATCTATATTTATAGTATTAAAATGCAGGGTAAGAAAAAATCGTGCGAGTGACGCACCATAATATTTACATCTTTAATAAAAAAAAATTAATTAATTCTTGCCACTCAACGTTATACAAATACGGCCAAATCCTGTGCCACATACAATAGGTTTATATAGATTTTTTTTTGTTTGCCCCTGATGGGATAGGAGCCTGGAAACACCTGTATGTAGTATTGTCATCAACTATGAAGTCGTGTGCAAAATTTCAGGATAATCGAACGAACAGAAGTGGTCGAAAATTGAATTCCAAGATTCCGTTACATACATTAATAGTTACATCATATCAAGTTAATAAAAGCATGTTAAAAATAACATAATGAAGGAATGAGAAATAAATAATTTAGAATTAAACAAAAACCATCTAAAAAAAATCTCCCCTGACTGGGCTCGAACGTTAGATCTTTAGGTTCGTAGCCCGGAGCTTTACCTCACAGCCACAGCGTTCACGTAGGGAGAGCCTTTTTTTTACAATATAGATTTTTTGTTTGCTCCCAGAGCGGTTACAAACATACATTCAGGTGAAGCTAATAAAAGCGTGTTAAAAAGGGTCAAATTGTGTTCAGGACATCTCAACACGTGTAAATCCATCGAAAATCAGTGGACGAAACTTTTCACGAATCTAATACTTTCTTCTTATGTGTGTAGAAGAAAGTAAAGAGCAAACGATGAATAGTTTGTGACTAAACGAGAATTAACTTCTGGTAATTATTAATGAAATGAATAGGGCGATCACTTTTTCTCTGAGAAATTTCCGCGACAAGACTTTTCCCAATTCAGGTAGTCGGTCGAAATATCGATCTTGCTCAGTCAGCAGACTCTCGCAGATTACTAACTGCCTTTAGTTTAGTAAGAAATTGATAAGTGTATTTAAAAAGAAGAAAAAAAAATCTTAAGTATGTTTTTTTTTTTTTTTTTTTTTTTTTTTTTTTAAATTTACAGGAAGAAGAAAAAAAAAAAAGGAAACTGCGCGAGAATTGATTTAAAAAAAATTGTGTCAATTTTTCTTTTATGTCATCTTGTCAAACGCTGGTCTCGCATCTCGGTTCAGACTCAGAAGTTCGCATTACGCTTTCTAGTTAAAAATTAATACTGGTTTAAATTTTCTTTTGCTTAAGATGACCTTGTGTGCTAAAGGGCATTTATAATTTAGGTTAATTTCAAAACTTCAGAACAGTTCTATACAGTGTAGAGATATACGCGGGCTGGGTCGGATAGTTCGATAAAATTTCAAACGGATCCGGCCGACAAAACAATTTTTCTAACGGGCCGGGATGAGCCAACGAAATAATGACGAATTTTTAGGTGGGCTGGGCAGCAAAGCACAAACGATCTGTGTATTTCGTAGCCTACGAAAAGAAAATATGTTCATTTCAAAAATTAAAAATTAAAATATAGTGTATACTGAAAAAACGTAGTAAGGTCGGAAAATTAGAGAACTATCTCCTGCACATCATATTACTTCTCATAGATAAATATCTTTAAGTTTGCCTACCTTGTAAATTCATGTTGAAGTAAGGCTAAGTCTTGACGTAGATATTGGTATTCCACTATTTTACTTAAAAAAAAAAAAAAAAAAAAAAATCTGGAATCTTGCTAGCATAAAATTCGTTTATTTAACAAATAACGTAATAATAAAGCATCATGAATAGGAATAAATGTGGAATAAGCAAACGATGAATGGACGGGGCTGGGCAGGGCCAAGCTTCATATACTTTAAACTAGATTTGACAAGGTTTCGAACATTGTGGCAAAAACCACGATATAAACCATGGTTTTTATTGTAAACCCCAATGTCCTAAACTGTCCAAAACTATAGCTTTTAGTAAAGTTATATTTTATTAAAATGATACAAATATATGAAAAAATTACAAAATAATTATATTTGCATACATACATATAATTGTTAATTGTTATTCTTCAACTTTTTTCAAGTGTTTGTAATTGTTCTAATAATATATACTGTGAGAGATTCACATAACAATCTTAGTATATACAAAAGCCAAAAATTTTTATTATTGAAACTTTAATGAAGAATGTAGATAATTGTTTCAAGCATTCAATAATATGTACTTTCTCTCTCTTACTTTTTTTTTTTTTTACCTAATTGTAATTTTATATTTTAATTAATGTATTTGTGGTATCATTTAATCTATCTATTTTAAGAGAAAAACTTTGGTAATTTTTTTAAATACATTTTTATAAAATAATAAATAAATAAAAGACAAAAATGTGAATAAAAATAAATGACTAACTGTTCAGCTTGGATTTAGACTCACACATTTTTATTGTAAGAAAATTTTTAAAGGTAATGAAATTGCACTTTTATATATTGATTGTTGAATTACATATTTCTATAAATAAAAATATTTTTAAAACTACCTAATCTCTCAGAGTAAAATATTTTTAGTTACTGATTATAATTATTACTAGGAATGTAAGGGTTATATAAAATGCAGTTTCTCATAATTTTAGGTTTTAGACAGTTTAAGATATTTTTGGACAGTTTTAAGCAGTTTAGGACACTTTAGGATGGTAAAAACCACATGTCTTGTCCAAAACTAATTTCGGACGTCCTAAACTCCAACCTTGCTTTAAATCGCTGTAGTCCGGCCCCGAGCTATTGCTTTCTTCTGTATACGTAAAAAAAAAAAAAAAAATCGTGAAAATGTTTGACCTCCGGTTTTCGGTGGATTTACGTGTTTTGGGATGTCCTAAACACTGTTTGACCATTTTCAGTAAATGTGTGTCTGGCTATCGGTGTTGTGACACAGCGTCCAAAAAATTTGATGGACACTGTATCTCACGAACTAATGGAGGTAATTTAATTAAATGTTGTATTTAGTTGAACTTTAACCTAAACTGGTGCTGAATACATTTGATGTTCCATCGCTCAACAGGTGGCGCTGTCATCTCATTTTTTTTTTTTTTTTTTTTTTTTTTTTTCATAATTTTTATATGGCAGTATAGGACAAATTTTCGTATAAATGTACATGATAAGAATCACTTTTAACGTGAAATTATATATGTATGTATATATATATATATATATATATATATATATTATTTATATTTGAATGTTGTTGGTATTAATCGTGTATCTATTAATTGCTAAATTTTATAGCGTTCTAAAATTCTTTACATATATGTATATATATATGTATATACATATACAAGATGTTTTGTGCCGTCCTCTAAGAGCAAGATTATGGTTTTTTGGATGTCCTGAACTCAGAAAAAAATATGCCTCCATGCGGATACTACATAATAAAAGGAATTAATTTCTAAGCCTTTAAAATAATATGAAGTACTTTCATAAATGCTTACAATTATATTACATGTATGGTCATTAAATAATTATTTTGAGCATACATGCAAAGAGATGTATCAAAATGCAACTTATTTTTAGATTTATTTTATTGGTAATTGTGTTCTTAATTGTTTTAGAAATTTGAAAATTTCATAAACAATCATTAATTTGGTTTACTCTAAATATAAATTGGGCCTTTTTAAGCTGCAGCTCGATTTTTATGTTATACGTGTATTTTTAATCTACAATAAATTTAGTCATTTTATATTATATATATGTATATCTTTTTTTTTTCCCTCAATAAAATACAAGGAAAATCTAAGGAAGTTGCTTTTAAGTTTTTGTATGGAAAATTTTCCAAAGTATAGAGAGTTTAGTCTAAATTTTCTGTATGTTCTATCTTCGTTCTTTTTCTGTCTGCACGCAATAAAATACGTTGTTCCAAAAGGTTAACCGTACGTTTAGGAGAATCTTTGTAGATAATCCGCTTAAAACAGATAAAGAAGTATTAATTAATGCTAATGAAGCGCTAAAAGATACTGCGTGTCATTTTGAGATTTTTTTTTTTTTTACTTCCTATTTCAGATTGGTTATATCAAAGTGAAATGTCAACCATAACCAAAGTGTGGAAGGTTTATGCTGATATTTAGGAGGGTGTTTGTTTTGTGTGAAAATGTCTTTACCCGTTCAAGGCACTTTATTATATCGGCTTATAATATGTACTTTACCGAATCTTTTTGAGAGCCTTTGCAAAAGTATTCATAGTCTTGATCAGATAACAAGTAAATAATTTTAGAGCAGTACTAGTAGTATCACCAGTAAAACACGAGTATCTAAACATTTTGAAGTATATTGACCATTATAACGCTTGCAAATTTGTGCTCTAAATTATTGTTTAAAGATATTATTTGGATTTTTTTTTTTTTTTTAAGTTATTTGTTTTGTTTTAAAAAATATTTTGTTAGCTCAAAAATCGCCGAGTATGATTTTGTTGAACATTCGAAACTGTTTATAAGATTTTGGGTTAAATTGTATTTACTAACTCCAGAAAACTATTTATTATATCGTAATTCTGTATTATTATAAAGTGAAGTCGGGTAAGTGTAACAACGTATTCGCATAATTCGACTTTGATCTCATTTTTCCCAGTTACTATTATACTTATAAAAAATATTACTAATTTAACAATGTACCATTCAAAGGGGAAATAATGATAAACATTTTCTATTTCACTTGGCCCATGGTTTGGAGCAAGTGTAACCCTGGCTTCTATATTTATATATATTACATTAAAAGAGATGCAATTGCGTAATTCTCTGAAAAGTGGTCATTTCTCCCAGTAGTCTTGAGGGCATATTTTTAAAAGCACAAAAACAAAAAGCTGTCCAAACTATCAGTATCAATTGGTTTTGCATATAAACTTTTATTCTTTGGTTATTGGAATTCAAATATAACTTTAAAATATTTTTTAAAATGCAAAATATCATTCCCTCACTATGCCCCCATTCCCACATGTAAGTAAATAAAATGTTTTCTAAGCATGTATATTCAGATTATTTGAATTGAAAATTTATTAAACATACTTTAATAAATATTTATCCATTTTACTACATTTATATATCATGCAATGAAATGAATTAGAACACTTTTTATTGTTGTCCCTGGTATTAGATATCATTCCCTAATCAAACTATAATGACACCCCTACTTACTGCATTAATGGCAGCACGTACTTTTTATATAAGTCAAACTTAATTTGTATTACAGCAAAGTAAAGAAGTCATTTTGTGTTCTGTTGGAAACGTTTTTTAAATGAATGGCATGTGACTCACAAACGTTAGATTGATACAGTATTTTTATTATATGTTATTCCCTCATTCATTATAAAGTTAACTAAAAGAAATCAAATTTGCTTTTTTATGTTATTATATTAATAAAAATATGTTCTAATAAATATTTAGTGTTTGAAAAAATTTTCTAAACCTAATTATATTTTTATAAAGTAGTTTCTAGAAGAAATTTGTCATTCCCTCACAATCATTTTTCTAATTAATAAAAATAATTACTATTTCAAAAATTATCAGATACAGTTTGGTTTATATTATTTTCTATTAACTGTAACGTATGTGCACATGCACGCACACACACACACACACACAAAAAAAAAAAAAAAAAAAAAAAAAAAAAAAAGAAATGGAGCAATTATATTTGGGCTAACTTTTTTTTTTTTTATTATTTTTTTTTTTAAAGCCCACTTTTCAAAGAATGACCCAATGAGTTTCCCTATATAGAAAAACATTCATGAATCTAGTACTTTGAATTTTTTAAACATCACAACTTGTCACAAAGATGCGTTCCGTACATCTATCACTAGTACTTTACACCTTCCACTTTTTAATGCTCCAACAAAATCTTAAAGAAAAAAAAAATGAAGTGATTCCATTCGACTTCCAGCCGTTTTTAAAGGAATGCACTTGCGAGACCTGAAATTGAGCTATTTATACAGGGCGCCTATCAGTTTTCCTGAACTAACCAACTATATCATTCGAAAGGACATCTAATAGAGTATTTATACAGCACATTTGAGCCGTTTATGAGATACGGACTTACGGTCCCGCTTCCAGTTTTCGATGTCCTTTTTCTAGTTTTCCAATTTTCATCAAAATTTGGAAAATTCATCTGTACACCAGTCTTGTCTCAATCCTGAAGTTTCGTAGTTCTATCTTCATTAGTTTCGAAGATATGATAGCCAGAAGATTCCTCACATACATACATACACACAGCACGCTGACCTATTGCCAAAAACTACTTTTTTGGACTCATTAGACCTTAAAACGTGTAAATCAAGTGAAAACTCGGCATCGAATTTTTGGACCGAATACAGTACTTCCATTACCTACGGTAGTCGGGTAATGGTAGTAAAAATACAGATTGAATGGAAGTTCTTGAAATTATTTTGTAAATAAAATATAACCGACACCAGGCACCTCCTACAAGTTTCTGTCTGTCTCTCTCTGGTTTATACTTAAAATGATGTTTTAGTCATATGTTCTTCCGTTTATGTCGTTGAATGTAATGAAGTATTTAATGCTATTTTTAAATATTACGATTCTTATTGTAGTCGTGCATAAATTGTCGCATTTTGCATTGTCGCGAGTGCGGTGTTCATTTTCATTAGTGGGAAAAAGATAGGTTCGTTCACCCTCGTATATCTGTCACCTTCACCTTGAAAGTTAATCGTGTCGGTTCGGTTTCCATCCATTCCTTTGCATGCGCGAAAAGAGGTTTCTTCGGAATTTTCCGTCATTCAATTTCGCATGTAACACTGCTAATGAGGGCAACTCCTTTAACCCTATTCTTCATCTGTGTCATCGGCATCATTTATTAAAACCACTTCGCTTCATTGAAATGACAATGCTGTGATTTTAGGAATTGTGTCTGTCATTTGGATGCTGATATGCTTTTTTTTTAATCGCCTGTAAGCTGTTTGAAAGTGTTTTTAGATAGACCATCCACCCCACTCCGTCCGAAATATATATATATATATATACTATATTAAAGAGGAAAAATAATATGGAAGGTTAAAATAATAATAATAAAATAAAATAAAACTATAAATTCACACACTCTATGCGCAAGAAAATGTAGCAAATGAAAGATATGCAAATATAATTACAATGTTAGAAAAAAAAAAAAAAAAAAAAAAGAAAGAAAGAAAGAAAGAAAAGAAATTTAATGCAGTCAGATATAGGTACACATGAGCAGCCCTGAAAATATTATATTCATTAAGTATTTGAGTTCTCTCTCTCTCCCCCCCCCCCCCCCCCCCCAAGTAATTTATTTTTAATATTGGCGAATTACCAAAATTATTAGTTCCCCATCATACTATAGGTATGGGGAACTTAGGTAGTCGTGAAAATTTTCGACCTCGATTTTTTTAACTTTTTTACACGTTTTCAGATGTGAGGAATCCGAAAATGACAAAATTTGTATGGTGCCCGTCTGTAGGGTGTCTGTTAGTTTGTTAGTCCGTTAGTTTGTTAGTCTGTGTACACGATATCTCACGAACAAATGATCGCAGAGATGTCAGACCAGTTTTAAAATATTACTTTCGACACTGGCAAGAACCCTATACATTTGCAACATTCGAATTAAAAAACTTCGTAAGTTATTAGAAATTTACGATTTTCTTAACATGTGAGAGTAGGGCAAAATTTCACTTAAACGAGCATTAAATAGAAAATTTTTACTGTAAAAATGTCAGACCAGTTTTAAAATATCAGTTTTGATTCCGGAATAATCATCATTAACTATAAACATCCTACTTTGAAAGTTTCGCAAGTTATTTGGAATTTACGAATTTCTTAACATGGGAGAATAGGGCAAAATTTCTCATAAACGCCAATTTTGAGGGATATTTTCATTGTAAGGGTGTGAGACCACTTTTAAAATATTATTTAGGACACTGGCATGAATATTATTGACTATGAATCTTCCAATATAAATATTTCGTAAGTTATTGGAAATTTACGAATTTCTTAACATGGCAGAATAGGGCAAAATTTCGCATAAACGTCAGTCTTGAGGGATATTTTCATCGTAAATATGTCAAACCACTTTCGAAATATTATTTAGGATACTGGCACGAATATCATAGAGTATAATTTTTTTTTTAATTTAAAAATTCGTAAGTTATTTGGAATTTACGATTTACTTATTATGTCAGAATAAGGCAGAATTGAGCATAAACTTCCATTTTGAGGACATTAGACAACTTCAAAATTGCATTTATGTAGTATATGAGCTGGGCGTCTAGGGGTGGGGCAATGAAGAGGTGCGATTAAGATAACTAAAAACATTTATTACGTTCACAACACAGTTTACACAAAGATAAAATGATAATAATAGCAGGGTTTCCATCAATAACATTTGCTGGTTTCGAGGCCTAATACACATAACAAGCTCTCTTCATTACTAGGACTAACAGAAAGTAACATATATGAGCACTGACTCGCTCTACAATTCACATTAGTACCTACGCGTACTATTTCTAATAAGTGAGATTATGGTATAGAGCTCTCCATGGCTCTACACACTTATACAGAGCACAACAAGCTCTAATTAGCAGAAAAATGAGCCTGTCAGCCTACGCGCTGAAGGTCTCAACCGATCTCCACTGCAGCCAGATCCCAACTCCTCCGTTTGTCATCTCGTTCAATGATAAGCATCAGAGACAGCGCCATCTGTTGGCTCTGCAAGGAACTTCCCACAACGCTCTGCCATTCTGATGTTGCGGTGACCTCACCGTAAACCAACCTGGGATACTAAAGGATATCTGCAAAATACAATTAAAAGAAAAAAAAAACAAAAAAGAGAAACAGACATTAAAAAAATTATGTACATAAAAATTCACAGTTAACTTTTTCTGTAATGTTTATCAGTCCATTTAGTTCAGTCTATTTAGTTTGTGGACCATAATTTCATATGGTCTGCAGAAGTACTAGTATGTATAGGTCCTTCGTGATCGCCTATCTTCTCGACTTCATATCTGTCTTTGTTCTTTACTCGCACAACTTTATAAGGACCTAAGAATTTTGGTCTTAGTTTCATGCCGGTTCCAAACTGAGTTCGCTGGATGGCAACTAGATCATTAATTTTATATACATGGGCTTTCTTTCTCTTCTTGTTGTAACATCGGCGATTTTCTTCTTGAATCTTAAGAATATTTTTTCTTGCTTCTTCACGAATGGTGTTAAGATTATCAAGCATGGAATTTATCCTTTCCTCTTCGAGAAGTTCTAGTATTCTCTTATCTTCTTTCTTTCTCATTGTTACTCCAGTGAGTAGTTCAAAAGGAGTTCTTTTGGTACTTCTCGATGTGGTGGAATTAATAGTTCTCTGAACAGCCTCAACAAACTTGTACCACTTGTTAGGGTCATTTATACATAACTTGGATAATACAGGAATGATTGTTCGATGAAGTCTCTCAATTTGACCATTCCCTCTTGGGATTCCGGTTGTGATGGTGTCATGTTCGATTCCCTCTGATTTACAGTAATCTGCAAACTCCTTAGATATGAACGCAGGTCCACGATCGGATATTATTCTTGCGGGGTTACCAAAAATAGCAGCTTGCTGTTTTAATTTTTGCAAGGCGTCTGCTGAAGAAGTTGATTTGACTGGATATAGCCACGAAAATTTACTAAATCCATCGATTACGGTGAAAATGTGATTGTAGTTTTTGTTAGTTGTTGGTAATGGACCCACAAAATCGATGTGATACGTGGATAATGGTATATCCCCTTTAGGGATAGGGTTCAAAAAACCTTCTCCTTTTCCCTGTTTCTTATTTACGAGAATACATTCTACGCAACTTTTTACAACGTTATCTACGCATTTTTTCATATTAGAAAAATAGTAGTCTCTTTTTACTAGCTCTTCAGTTTTATTAGCCGAAAAATGTCCTAAGGCATGACATTTCTTTACGACCTCAAGTTGCATGATCTCTGGGACAATTAGTACATCCCTATCATTTAACACTTTATATAAAACATTATTTTTTAACACATATTCGTCATTTTGGTTTTGTTGTAAAAGAGATTTCATAGTATTGATAAACTCATCATTTTCTTGAGCAGTAGCAATACGATGAGTAAGGGTATCAGTATTTACAGCCATTACAGGGTGTCGGCTAAGAGCGTCAACATGCTGCATTTGTTTACCAGGACGGTGTTCTACTTCGTAGTCGAATTCCTGTAGCAGGAAAGACCACCTGGCTACCTTAGGTGTCAATTCACGTTTATCTAAAGTTTTAGTGAACGCTTGACAGTCAGTATAAATTTTAAATTTACTACCTAATAAATAGTTCCTAAATTTTTTAAGGGCTTCTACTATCGCTAATACTTCTAACTCATAACTACAGTATTTTTCTTCTTGTACAGAGGTCTTTTTACTCATATAATGGATTGGATAGTACTGTCCATCGTCATCTTGTTGTAATAGGATTGCACCGAATCCTAATTTAGATGCATCTGTATGAACTTCTAACTTATAGCCTTGCTTAAAAAGGTGTAAGACAGGTGCATTAGATAAAATGTCTTTAAGCTTTTGAAAAGCTAATTTCTGCTCTTGCTCGAATTTAAATGGAGTGGAAGCACGTAATAAGTCACTGAGTGGTCTTGCTATGTTGGCATATGAACGAATAAATTTTCTAAAGTAACCCGTTAAACCTAAGAAACTCTGCACTTCCCTAGCATTACGGGGTTCTGGGAAATTTTGTACTGCGAGAGTTTTTTCTACTGAGGGTTTAATCGTGCCATTCTCAATTATGTGACCTAAGAAATCGATCTTACGTTTCAAAAACTGACATTTCTTTAAATTTAACTCTAGACCAAATTTTGATGCCGTTTCTAACACACGTTTTAATTTATCTAACCCTTCATTCTCATCTTTAGATGGAATAATTATATCATCTAAATAAATAATTACAGTACCATCTTTTAATAAGTCTTTAAACACATAATTTACATATCTTTGAAACACTAAGGGACTATTACATAATCCATAGGGAACTTTTAGAAACTCATACTGGGCATTATCTGTCACAAAAGCTGTATATTTCCTACTTTTTTCCTCTACATCAACTTGTAAAAACGCATTCTTTAAATCTAGTGTCGAAAAAACTTTACCCTCCCCTAATCTATCAAATAAATCTTCAATATTTGGCAACGGGTATTTATCCTTAATTATTTTCTTATTTAAAGCACGATAATCACAGCATAACCTTATTCCTCCATCTTTTTTCCTACACACCACTATTGGCGAAGCATAATTTGATGTACTTTCTCTAATTATACCATCCTTTAACCACTGGTCAATTTGTCTGTCCACCTCTGATTTCTCTACAAATGATAATCTGCGAGAGCGTGAGCACACTGGTATATCATCAGATAAAATAATGGACATTTTTAAATCAGTACTTTTTGTTTTAACTGGCTTATAACTTTTTATTAATTCGCTTAATTTCTCTTTTAACGACTTATCTAAAATATAACTGACATCGAATTTTTCTTCTTCTGAAAAATTGCACATACTTGAAAAAAAAGTATCTATTTCATTTTCCTTTCGATCGAATACAGGAAAAGAACACTCATTTGCTTCATCGAAATTGCTTTCCCCCGAATTTAGAAGACTATCTTTCCCCCCTACGCTGGAACTCGAAACATCTGCTTCCTCTTTATTTTGTTGTTTCAAAATATGAAAGATATTATTAGGCAGAATTACGTCGCATGTCAAATTGTTGCATAAAGCACCGATTATGTTTATTGAATCATGATTAGGTAAAGATATTTTAAATTCAGTCAGATTTGCATCTTTCTTTTCATTAAAGCAGCTAACTAGAGTGGTTGAAGAAATAACATTTTTAGTCTGTGGAATGCTATTTTTATTTACAATTAGAATCGAAGAACCAGAATCTTTTAACCCTTTAAGTGGAATATCATCCACTAAAATATCAACATATTCGAGCTCATTAACAATTAGGTTAATCGGACTTGTTTCGGATTGAACTACTGAATTCGTTGGAAGATTTTCACGGAATTCTTTTTTCTCTGAACTACGTTTAGGGCACACTCTAGCGAAATGAAATGTTTTCCCTTTTGCACCACAAATATAACACATTCTTTCATGCTTTTCGTGAGTTTGATTAGATACCGAATTACGTACTATGGGATCTTTATTATTATAATGTGTCTTTCTAAAAGGAGTTTTGTTTACAAACCGCTTATTCTCTGAACTTTCGTTTCGCGTATTATTATTAGTTTCAATTAACGATTTACCTCTAGAAGAGTAGAATAAATCACACTCCCGACCTAACTCGTTGGGTTTAAACCAATTTTGACCTTCTCGAACACTAATATGTTCCTTAGTTCTAGAATCCAACGTTTCATATATTTTATCGGAAACTAAAAGATCACACAATTGCTTAACATCGTTAACCCCTCTCAATCTACAATAGTAATCAAAAGAAGCGCTTAGACGCGAAGCGAATTGGACATGAGATTCTGACGGATTACGCAACGCATTTTTAAAATTACTTAAACATTCACGCGGCGTTGGTTGGAACTGTCTTAAAATTAATTCCTTAACTTTTTCATAATCGTTAATTTCTTCGGTGGTTACGTACGCAAGAACCTGATTACATTTATCTCCCAATAAATTAATCAATATTTCCGATTTAAATTTAGGGGGTACATTTTTAGAAACGAATGCCTTTTCAAGGGATTGAAAAAATAAGTGCAAAGCTTCCGGTTTCTCAGGTACTGAAATGGTTAAAGTTCGAATACTTCTAATTAAATTTTCTAATGATTGTGAAGTAGTTTCTGAATTTGATTGCTCAACATTATTACTAGAATTATTTGCTGCAGCCTGTAACTTTAAATTCTGTAACTCTATTTCTTTTTCTAACTGGGATAATTTAATTCTTTCTATCTCAATTTTGGTTTGTTCTTCTACAGATTTCAACTTTTGTTCTTCTAGTAACATTTTAATAACACCTCTAACAAATTCTAAATCATTTTTATAAATATCAGAACTCTCAATTAAAGTTTTGATTTCAAGTACCTTAGCTTCCGCCGGAACAGTTAGGCCTAATTCTTCAGCAATTGTTCTTAAATCGGCTTTTCTAATGCCTTGTAACACGTTTTGGGCCATTATAACTCTAAATAATTACTTATACCAAAAAATATTTCAATATTTCTACTAAATTAATATCATACCTAAATAGAAACAAAATAATATGAGAACAATTTTCTCAAAAAATGATTCTATGGTTTTTGTTCTCAAATCAAAATTATCATGATTTTTAAATAACCACCTGCAGAACAATTTGTAATATACAACAGAATACTTAGATCATCTTATATATTTCTTAATTATTACACATATTTCATATAATATCACCATTATTGTTATTGTTCTCTATTTAATAATTGTTATCACTTTCGTTTTAAAATAATATTGTTATAATATTGTTAAAATATTATTGCAAACAGTAATAAGCAAAATTATAAAAGATTACTCAGAATATTTTTTTCAATCATAATTCTTATTTTTATTCATTCTTCTCAAGTTATATTATTTATTTTATTTCATCACACATTGAAACCAAAAGTGTTCTCAAAAGTATTTCACCATTAATTTCTAATTCAAAATAGTAACTCAAACTCTTTTTGCTCAATATATGCATTAATCATTATTATCCACTATCAAACACAATGATAAATATATAACAATAACAGTTACCTTTTATAACTTGTTGGTGGTAATATCGCGGCAGAGCCCCCACTTGTAGTATATGAGCTGGGCGTCTAGGGGTGGGGCAATGAAGAGGTGCGATTAAGATAACTAAAAACATTTATTACGTTCACAACACAGTTTACACAAAGATAAAATGATAATAATAGCAGGGTTTCCATCAATAACATTTGCTGGTTTCGAGGCCTAATACACATAACAAGCTCTCTTCATTACTAGGACTAACAGAAAGTAACATATATGAGCACTGACTCGCTCTACAATTCACATTAGTACCTACGCGTACTATTTCTAATAAGTGAGATTATGGTATAGAGCTCTCCATGGCTCTACACACTTATACAGAGCACAACAAGCTCTAATTAGCAGAAAAATGAGCCTGTCAGCCTACGCGCTGAAGGTCTCAACCGATCTCCACTGCAGCCAGATCCCAACTCCTCCGTTTGTCATCTCGTTCAATGATAAGCATCAGAGACAGCGCCATCTGTTGGCTCTGCAAGGAACTTCCCACATTTATGATATTGGTTTGAACATGATTGAATACAAATATTCTAATAGGAAAATTTCGTAAATTATTCGTAATTTACGATTTTATCAACATAGCGAAATTGTAAATTTTTCATTTAAATCTGAATTTTGAGAATTATTGCACTGGAAATAGTATCATGAAAACTAAACAACGGAATTGTCCCTGATAAAATAAATTAATAGATTAGAATAAAATAAATATATCGAAGTGAATGGTGGATAGCTTATTAGGCGGGGATTTCATTCTGTCACTGTATCAAGCCATATTATTTAGAATACTGGCATGAATATCATAGACTATGATTTTTCCAATTTAAAAAATTCGTAAGTTATTTGGAATTTACGATTTACTTAACATATCAGAATAAGGCAAAATTGAGCATAAACGTCCATTTTGAGGACCATCATAAATATATCAGACAACTTCAAAATAACATTTATGATACTTGTTTCAACATGATTGACTACAAATATTGTAATAGGAAAATTTCGTAAGATATTCGTAATTTAAGATTTTATCAACATAGCAAAATTGAAAAATTTTCATATAAATAGGAATTTTGAGGATTATTGCATTGGAAATAGTACCATGAAAACTAAACAATTGAACTGACCCTGATAAAATGAATTAATAAATTAAAATAAGATAAATATATCGAAGTGAACGGTGGATAGCCTATTAGGCGGGGATTTCATTCTGTCACTGTGTCAAGCTTTGGTCAAATTCATTTCTCTTAACGTGATTATAATATGTCTCGCACTAGAAATTTATGAGAACATAAATATGATGAGGAAGGAACTGAGCAGAGTCCACCTATGCCAACTAGTTTAAATTGCAACCAAATATTTGGTTGTAATATTTGTAACATTTTAGTTATGTATAATTATTTTGTTGCTTGATCTCATTTCAGTTTAAAAAAATAATACGAAGTTAAATCGAAACAAAACTGGTTAGCAATTATATTGCATAAAAAAAAAAAAAAAAACTTTGTCAAATCCAATAAGTATTGTTTCATATCAACTAATCTAATGCAGTTTAATAATCAGATTGTCACTCACAAGAATTAAAAAATACCAGTCCATCAGTTATTTTAATACACATTTAAAACATTTTAATCTAATTAAAACTTTTGGCAACTATTATCGCCCAATAATCATTAATCTTTTTAATATTGTTACTTATTATTATTATTATTATTTATTTATTTATTTTTTGCGCAGTTATGTAATGTGTACGTGTATACTAATGCATATAATTATAAAAATTCTATAAGTAGATTTAATGTATTTATAAGTATATGTATAATAAAAGGAAATTTTGATGAAAATGTGTGTACAGTAATTTAACCCTTAAATGCATAGCGATGTAGATATGCGTCCTATGTTTAAAACCTCATCTCTCTTTATGTAGCAACATTTGCATAGTGTTATGTTTATTTCTTTTCTTTTTTTAATTTTTATCAAAACTATTTTATCGTTTCTTAAAGGCGCGCTTCACTCATCGTCGTCGGAAGCCGAAGCAAATGTTATTCTATGGGAAATTTTCTTTACTTATAACTAATTAGCTAATACATATTTTTAAATTCTGTTTTCACATTCAGAAAATTCCCAGCTGTTAAATTGACGCCCCTTTTTAAAAACGTATTTTTTTTTTTTTTTTTAAAGCTTTAAAATACGAATTTTTAATATGTAAAATTTTTCATTTTGCAACTTCAAAAGAAAAAAAAAAAAAAAAAAAATACGTTTTTAAAAAAGGTGCGTCCATTTAATAGTTGGGAATTTTTTGAATGTGAAAACAGAATTTAAAAATATGTATTAGCTAATTAGTTATAAGTAAAGAAAATTTCCCATAGAATAACACTTCCCTGGGCTTCCGACGACGGTAAGTGCTTTGACAGTTTATTTCTTTTTCTGTGACAATTTTCATTGTTAACGCACTGAGTACAATTTTATTTCGGCGCGCATGTTACGAATTACGATTATTTATATGAAAAGTAATAAAAACATACAGGAAAAATTGTTTTCGGATAGAAACAAAGTAAGAGTAACCAATAATATTTATATTTTTGCATATGCAAGAAAAATATAGCTTTAGATCAACAAAATTACAATTATATTATTTCACAAAAAAAAAAAAGATACTCAAATTTCTAAGAGACCCTTATAAGTAGGGTGTTTTTAGGCCCGTGCTTATTGTGCCTAATATAAAATCAGGTACTGTTTGTAGGTCCAAGATACTTTTTCGGAGTTTTATACAAAGGTTGTCGACTTATATTTCATGTCTATCTTAAAACAAGCATTTGTAAAAATTCATAATTATTGTAAAATGGAATAGATAATCTTTGAGTTTAATGAATATTTATTGCGGTGGAGGACCTTAGAAATGTTACCTAAATAAATTAAAAATAATAAAAGAATGCACGTATATTTCGGTACCGTTACTTTGTTTGCAATAAAAATCTCACTGGTAATTGTGTTTATTATTTGGGTCGTTGATTGTAAAAGGGAATTATTGCCTTGTAAATGGATTTTGAAATAACGAGCATTTCGTAAATTTATGCGTATAGAAAAAAGGCAAGTTTCAGTAAATGTTATCGATTTTTTGTGTTTTAATACAACTCAGAATTGTAAGAATTGATAAATTACATTAAATATAATTAAAAGTAACTTAGAAACTTCATTTTTATAATGAATATATAGGAGTTAAAGTTTTATGAAAATAACAAACAATGCCATTGATGGGATTTTAATGCAATTATTGGAGTTTCTTCACTTTTATAATGAAAGATGTGATTAAATGTGATACAATTAAACAAAAATATACATATTTAAAAAATATGGAGTTTCACCACGTTTATAAAGAACCGTCCATATATAAATTATTGTAAAGAACTTTGCAAGTCACAAAGGTATTTTAAAGTCGCAATTGTTGAAAACGCCTCTTATAACACATTTTCTGACCATTTACAAATTGAGAAACAATAATATTTGTTTTGGCCCGAAACGTGCATGAATTCGGCAAATTCTTTGGCGAAATGTAATGTCACGGCCACGGCCTAGACTGGTCTTGTCTTGTTGCTCCCGAGGACATAAAAAGGATGGCTTCAGTCTCTATTGGTTGGCGGTCGTTCATCCAAAGTGGGAGAGAGAGAGAGCGAGCGATACGAAGGTAGCTTGGCGTGTATCAGTGACTTTTCCAGCTCCCACGGTTTGACATGTGCCAGAATGTTGTGGTTATTTTTCAGAAATGTCTTAAAAAAGAAGATGAAATTTAAACAAAGCTCAACAGGTAAGTTATTTGTTGTATGTTGAAATACTTTAGCAAGAATGTATCTTTTAATTAATAAGAATTTTCCAGTCTCTCAAAATTTTTGTTTAATTACCCTAATTTTAAAATATTTTTCTTTTCAGTTCTTGGCAAAAGTCTCCCGCAATTATTTATATTTTCAAACACTCTCTCGCTCTCTCTCTCTCTCTTTTTTTTCTTTTTTTTCTTTTTAACACTTTTCAACCTTGTTGGAAAGTGTTAATAACTTCTGTTTGTCTGTCTGTCTGTCCATCCGCGCTCTAACTCCCCTAAATATTCGTGGAATTTCTTGAAACTGATATATGTTATTCAGGTTCACTATCGGATGTCCCTATTGAAAATGGAATGGATACCTCTACTGGTTTGTGTACAGGAACACCCGAAAGGAGGTAAAGAATGCTTGACGACAGAAAGTAAATTCTTTTTAGATCCTCGTCATACTATAGTATGGAGAACTTAAGTATTCATGAAAATTTTCGACCTCGAGTTTTTGACTTCTTTATGTGTTTTAAGGCGTACGGAATCCGAAAATAACAAAATAAATATATGTGTTAAGTGTGTTAGTTTGTTAGTCTGTGTACACGATATCTCAAAAACAAATGATCGCAGAGAGGTCGGACCAATTTTAAAATTTTACTTACTGGCAAGAATCAAATTTATTTGCAACATTCTAATTTTAAAACTTCGTGAGTTATTCGAAATTTACGAATTTCTTAACGTGGCAGAATAGTGCGAAATTTTGAACGTCCATTTAGAGGAATATTTTCATCGTAAAGATGGCAAATCACTTTTAGAATATTATTTATAATATGCTTACTTGGACATCATTGATTGCAGTCATTCTAATTTGAAATTTTCGTAAGTTATTCAAAATTTAAGATTTTCTCAGCATAGCAGAATAGAGTAATATTTCATATAAATTTACATTGTAGGGATTGTTATTGTTGCATTGAAAAATGGAACTGCATGAAAAATGCAAACTACGAGACTGGCCCCAATAAAATAAATTAACAAATTAGGACAAGGCAGGGTTTCGGACCCGCCCACAAACCCAGAAAAACCCGGGCAGGTTTTTTTTGGGGGGTTTACCCACTTAAAAAACCCCAATAAAACCCACACCCAAGTGGGTTTTATTGTTTTATTCTTTTTTTTTTTTTTTTTTTATCTAATAAAATTTTTCACTTTTAAAAAATAATTTATTATTTTTTTACTTATATTTTCTTACTTGACATTATTATATATAATAAATATTATGTAGGATAATAATTATCTGTATAAGTATAATTATTATCTTATATATATAATTATTATTATATCTACATAACATAGCATATCATATTAGTGATATAATATATGCCAGTTTGAAATTATGTAATTATTTTTTAACTTTGTTTGAAAAATTCCTTTCATTTCAACCATCTATCTACAATATCTCTTTTGAACAGAACAGTTTTAAAAATTGAAAGATGAGAAAAAATGAACAATATTGCAAGCGATTTTTGTATTTGTAAGTCATGATGAAAAAAATAAAATAAAAGTAATACTTTGCCTAAAATTCTAAGGATTTAACAACAAATATTAAACATAACTAACAAATATAATATATTGACCCTGTAAGGTTCGATACTGGCAAAAAAATAGGGTTCTTTTTTTGCCCCTCGAACACTTCAAATTCATTAAAACTGCCTTTTTAAAAGATTTAGTTTTATAAAAATGACCTTTCTATAAAAATTTTTAGTGTTCCAGAATTATTTTTTATGTTTATCTATAACTTGGTTTGGTTTAATGAAACGCTATTAACTTGATAATAAACATTTATATAGAACGACTAATAAAATGGAAGGTGTTACACAATATTTTTCTTGCAGAAAAAAATTTCACAAAAAAATTTCGTTTTTCACAAAATGAGCTTCAAAAATTAAAAGCTGGAGGCACTCCTGACATGTAAGTGTAAAAAGTAGGCAGTGATAATTTTCTTTTGTATTCCTTTATTAAGTTTCAAATATGAATCAAATGTCAGTTATCAATATTAACAAAAATTTTAAAAATATTTGCCCATTTTTTTACTTTAACCATATAAAAATACATAATTATTTGTAATATGAAAGTTGTACATGGTAGGTTTAAAATATTTCGCTTTTGTTACTAGTTTTAATTTTACACAAAATAACTTAATAAAAAATTAAATTCAAAATTGTGATAAAATACTGAATAGAATAAAATAAGAATTCATTTTACAGTTTAGGCCAAACCAATATTAAGAATATGAAGGTCGTTTAATTTTTAAATAATTACTATTATTTTGTAATAAGTTTTCTTTTAGTCTAAAACTGTTTTCTTTTGAAATAAACTTAAAATTCAAACCCAACAGTGTTATTCTACGTTTAATATAAAAAAAATCCAATTAAATCCCAAAAAAGCCCATTAAAACCCAACCCAAAAAAACCTGCGCGGGCTGCGTATCTCCGAACTGTTGGCGCACGCAGAACAAATTCACAATTTTTCGCCAGAGAATGCGATTTTCGCCAAATCTGGAAGTGCAAAGAGAAACTTCACGCCGCTTAACCTGTATAAATAAACATCCGGCGTTTTTCTTTCTTTCTTTTTTTGTTATTATTTTTTTTTCTTCTGATTATTAATGTAGGATTTAAATCGCAAAACGAAACATATCTTGAAATTAAGAAATAGTTATCCGAATAGAGAAGTAGATAATAATAATGGTAATATATTAGCATTGAGATCCGATTTCATGTATAAGGCCAAAAAGTTTGTAAAAATTGTTCAAACAAATTACAAATTCTTAGTAAAATGCATGAAAAATGTTCATAAGTCCAAATCAGTAGTACGCCATTTTACATTTCAACTATTTTTATTGTCATTTTGTATTTAAATTTTTAAAATGTATGACTTTATAAAATATCTCTCTTACGATGCAGTGCTTGAATTTTCATAAATTATCACCTTATATTTATCTATTATGTATTTTTAAAGAGCATCTTAATCATAATAAAATAGATATTTCGTGTTAAATTTTATGGTTGAAATTCATAAAATTTTCTAAGTATAATTTCCTCCTCGGACATGTCCATTTCTCATTCTTTACCCACCCCCCCAACCCCAACATACAAAGTTATAAAATAAAACGTTAAACATTTTATTAATGCTATTCTATTTGTTTTTCAGTAATCATAAACAATCTAACTTAATATGTTATACAAATCAAAGTAATAATGATGCGCATAACCATTTTCATCCTATATTTATTGTTACTAATTTCTATTGAGAGCGAAATGTATTCATATTAAAAGGAATGAGTATGATAGAACACTCAACACAGTCGCAGACTGAAATGCCGCACCTCATAGGCTACCCTCTATCCGATTCGATAAATTTGATTTATCGTAATTAAATGACTAATTTTATTAGGATTGTTTTCGTACATTAATTTCCAACACAACTGATCCCCATATTGCAAGTTCGTGGGAAGTATTGGCCTAATTTGTCAAATGAAGGAAACACAATATTTAATTACTAACGTTTCAAATTAAAATGTTCATATTTAATGAAGTGTATTAAAAAATATATTTTAAAATATTAGTCTGACATGTTTACGACAAAATATTGGCATAACGGACGTTTAAACGAAATTTTGCTCTATTTTGCCATGTTAAAAAGAAAACGTAAATTTTGAATAACATGTGAAGTTTACAACTTACATTGTTCCAAAGCAATATTGTCCTTATCAATGACATAAGTGATATTTAAAAACTGATGCATCCATTTTACAAACTCAATATCTGTAATACACACAGACAAGTCACATAAACCAACCACTAAAAACATAATTTTTGGATTCAGGAAACCTCAAAACATATAAATGTAACAAAAATTCAATTTCGAAAACGTGATCCGAAAACAATACTTTCGCGACCTTTTACGGATAAGATAAAGTAAATTAGAATAAGAGAATAATTTTAAATTAATTAAACTTTAATTGCATTTATTACATTGATTTTTATTTATAAAAAGAAATGCTTTTATTTAATTTGGGGTAGACCTGTATATTTACTATATATTTTACAAACACAATATAGTGTACTAATTTAGCACAGAATTTAAAACACATAGCACGACATGAAATGACCTTTCAGCAATTCCATTGTATGAATATATCTGAATTCTTTTGTGGGGTTCTGTGTAAACTTCTAATAAAGGATATACATTCTACATTGTATACGAAACATTCTTTCATGCACATAAAATAAATGTTCATTTTTTTTTTTTTTTTTTTTTTTTTTTTGTTTCATCCAAAAATATTAAATTGTATTTACCAGAAAATTCACACATAGACTTAATGAATTTGAATTCTTTTCTTAGTCACTGCACACGAATTACTTAATATTTCATCCGAGTCCCAATATCTATTCTTGAGGTATGGTGATAACAAACACACAGACACACACATTCAGGCAACCGCTAAAAACCTAATTTTTTGTTTCATGATATTTAAGCAAATGTAGCAAAAACTCAATTTCGAAAATCTGAATCAAAAATAAAACTTTTCTTACAATATATGGGTAAAATAAACTAAATAATGATGCATAATAGTGATAATCTGGTGTGTCACTCACACGACTTTCTTTTTCACCCTGCATTTCAATATTATAATGACAGATTGCACATTAAAGCTTAAGATCAATAGCGTAAGAATGTAAAGTTTAATGTACTTTTCAAATAATCTAAAATAGGTTTAGAAACAATTTTATTTGACGAAGAGAAAGTAAATAATAATAATAATAAAAATAATAATAAAACAGAATAAAATAAAATAAAATAAATGTATTTCAAGGATAATTTTAAAAGCTTTAAAATCATAATATTACAAATATACTTCTTCATTAATCTTGATAAAATAAATTTAAAGGGTTTTCTAATAAATTTTGGCATTAAATTATATTATCTAAAAATAACGATACAAAGACTCCATTGACACATTTTTAACAATTATGATTCAGGGAGCCTCAAAACGTGTATATATAACAAAAATTCAATTTCGAAAATTTGACTCCAAAACAATACTTTCTCTACCATATATGTTGGTAAGAGAAAGTAAAATAAATAAATAAATAAATAAATGTATTTCAAGAACAATTTTAAAAGCTTTAAAATTAGAATATTACAATTTTATTTCTTCATTAATCTTGCTAAATTAAATTTAAAGGGTGGAGGATTTCTAATAAATTTTTGCATTAAATATATTATTTAAGAATTACGATACTAAAACTCCACTGACACATTTTTAATAGTTTATTCTCTTGGGGAAAAAAAAAAAAAAAAAAAAAAAAAGATTGCTCGAATCCTTAACGAATCATGAATGAAGTGGAAAGAAGGGTTGCTTTGCGACAGAGAGGGTTTTGGCGCGAGCTACAAAAATTCGCCAGGTTGACCTGTATGCGCCAACATTTCGGAGATACGCGCGCGGGCTGGGCTTTTTTTTTTTTTTTTTTTTTTTTTTTTTTTAAACCGGGTTTTTTAAAACCCTGGGATAAGGTAAATGTATCGAACTGAATAGTGTGTCGTCTATTAGGTAGGGCATATCAGTCTGTCAGACTGTGACGAGCGATCGGTTAAATTCATTTCTCTTAACGCGAATATCCTGTGCTAGAAATTTATAAGAACATATAATGTATGAGGGAAGAACTGAGCAGAGCTCACTTATGCCAACTAGTTTCTCCTAATGATTAACAGGGGGGGGGGGGGGGTTATAATTTGTAAAATATATTTAAGTTTTTATCCCACAAAAATATATCGGTTTAGATATACTCTTTGTTTATAATTTCTTTTAAAATATTTTATTTTTTAATTGCTTGGGGTTAATTAACAGATATGTATACATGTTTGAAAACAATTAAAAAACAAACATTCGTCCTTGTCTAATGATTTAAATATCATTTTTGCATATGTCCCAACCAAATGATTTCTTGTTGTTAAAATTTTAAAGAATCAAATTGCATCAAAACAATGTGCTGTTACTGTATTTTTTTCCAGTGACATAGATTTCTTTTAAGGTATTTTGAAAGGCAACTCCGTCTGTCAAGTATAAATTTATTAGAGGTTTTTGTTAAACCGTTACTCATTTGGACAATTGTAGTAAATTGTTGCGAAGAATACTATTACTATTTCAAAAAAAAAAAAAAAAAAAAAAAAAAAAAAAAATAGTTTTTTTTAGTTCCTTATCATATTACAGGCATGGGAGCTTATAAATAATCGTGAAATTTTCGACCTCGCTCTTTTGAATTTTTTTTTTTTTTTTACACGTTTTGAGATTTGACGAATCCAAAAAATCACAAAATCGGTATGGTGGTCGTCTGCATGATGTCAGCCTGTGTACACGATGCCTAAAGAAAAAAAAAAAAAAAAAAAAAAAAAAAAAATATTGTAGAGGGGTTCAGACCAGTTAATTAAAATCTCACTTATGACATTGATGAGAAACCTATTGATTTGCAACATTCTAATTAAGAAACTTCCTTAAGTTATTCGAAATTTACGATTTTCTTAACGTGGGGGAATAGGGCAAAATTTCGTTTAAACGTACATTAGAAGGAATATATTTGCTGTTACGATGTCAAACCAGCTTTAAAATATCAGTTTATAATGCTTACATAAACACACATTAACTGTGAAATTCAACTTTTGTAAACCTTGAAATTTGTTAATTTCTTAACTTGGCAAAATAAGGCCAAATTTTACATAAACTTCCATTTTGGGGGTAATTTTCATCGCAAAGATGTCACACCACTTTTATAATACTTAGTATACTGGCAGGAACAGGGCTGCCACAGGCTACTTAAATGCTACATTTTACTACCTTTTTTGACACTAGAAGACTTTGGAGACTTTTTCAAGCAAAAATAAGCGAAAAAGCAACCTTTTCTTGCTAAGGCAACTTTTTCTGGAGACTTAATTTTTTTAATTCAATTTTCTGTAAAAAGAAATCAAAAAGTATATTATAAAAAAAAAAAAAAAAAAAAAAAAGCACCACAGAACTGGCGTTTAAAAGTAATAAGTACAAAACTCTGAATAAACATCATAAAATGCAAGAACGCTCAACAATTGTTTCAGGTCGAAAGAGAACACGACCCTTCGTCAGGCGAACAAAGTAGGCAGGAATGCTGCAAGTTCTCTGCTTATTAGAACTAACTATTCTTTTTTTTCTTCCTTTTATTATATATATATATAATCTCTCAATGTTCATCCCTACGAAAATTTCTGTTCGGGGAGGGGAAGTAGGAGGATTTTTATGATGTGATCGATCATGCTTGGCTTCATTTGATGGAAAAATCGTGATAACATTTTTATTATTATTATTATTATGTATTAGAATGTTTAATGATTTTTTTTTTTTTTTTTTTTTAGTTTAATGGCAAACTCTTCTCGTCCTTAATAATAATATATCCGCAGGTATTTTTATTGTGTAATATATTACTTGCTTATGTTATACACAATCTTACACTATGCTGTGTATCATATAAAAATTACAACGTGCGAATTTTGAAGCTTAGTTTCAGAAGAGAATCAAAACTGCCTATGTGAACTGGTAATTTCGTTTGCTTGTTCGAGTACAAATGTTTAACTTTTTATTTATTTATTTGTTAAAGGAATTTTTTGTTGTCTTAGAAATTTTCGTTTTTTACAAAAGTTTTATGGACTTTATTGTTAAATTAGAACAGCGTTTCACGTTTCCATTCGAAGGCATTGCAACATCTGTAATTCTGTATGACATATATAGATAATATGTTTAGAATGTTCAAGCATAGAATATTTAAGATTTTATTTCCTTTTTGAGCGTCACCATAAGGTGGCATGCGCCAAAAATAAAAACTCTAGTTTAAAATGTTTCTCAAAACAAAACACTGGAAATTAAATCTATATAATGTGTGATGTGTATGATTATATAACGCCTTAGGGTAGGGATGCACAACCTTTTTGGCTGTAGGGCCAATCTTGCTGTTCAGTGGGATATGAAGGGCCACAGACGAGGTAATATAAAAGAATTAAACTATGCAGATATATTTGCTGTGTAATATATATATACACACTACCACACGCCTATGTGCAGAACTTCAGTTTTCATCATATGTTACTTAAAAAAAAAAAAAAAAAAAAAAAAAAAAAAAACTCTTTTATATATATATATATATATTTAAATCAGCGAGTTAAGTGACTCTCAGAGCATGACAACCATAAAGTTATTGAATAGTAAGCAAAAGAATTAAACAAATGTATCATATAAAAAACAAAAAGGATAAATAAAATAAAAAGTATGGTTTGCAGAGAGAAAAAAAATATATTGGGAGACACAAAAACGATAAGCACAAATATAAAGGCTGATAGAGGATACCAAAATAAGCAGTTTTAGTGTAGGTAAGTAGGTATGAAAATATCGCTTTGAGATATTAAATAGTACGGGGGAGATCTGTAAGTGAAAAGGCTTCTCTTCTGTGTGGTCATAATTGTCATTTTCTACATGAATTTTGAACAAAATACATTGTGTCATCTTCCTGTTCTGACGTAAAACATAAATAACATGGTCTGCAAAAGTATCAATGAGTATTTTGAGGATTTGGTTGCACACAAGGGCATAGCCAAGGGAAGGAAAGAGATATTGGAGCTCAGATATTTCTGAATTAAATAAATTTTTATGGAAGTTTTAAGGAGTAAATTAGGTTTAAGAAATTTTTATAGAAGTTTTTGTAAATGCCTGTTTTGTGAATGCAATAAACAAATACTTTTTCTTTCTCTTTTTTTTATTTTTTTCTCCTGTTAATGATTAATGCAACTTAAAATGCCAGTCCTTCAGTGGGCCACAAATTGACAGCTATTGGGCCGCATGTGGCCCCCGTGCCGCAGGTTGTGCACCTCTACCTTAGCGGTTACTTTATTGAAAAATTCAAAATTACATTATTTTGACAAATTGCTTCTAAACAGAGTATCCCCTAAATGCACACTAAAAATATGTTGTGTATTATATTTAAAATTTAATGTCCCACCAGTGGCTGAGAGGTCCTGCTCCCTAAGCTGGTCGACGGGAAGTGCGGGCGGGATTCGATCTCAGTCGCTCTTGACAACTAGGGCTGTAACGAATAGTGATGTGGTCAGATACTTACTTTTAAAAATGTTTCACTTATGATTGTAATTTAAATAATTTTCAGATTTTAAAATGAAATAAATATTAACAAAATTGTTTTTTATAATCTTAAATATTTATTAAAAAAAAAAAAAAAAACTTAAATAATTAATAATAGGGCAGTTCCTTGTTTGTAAACAAACATCTCAACTTTTATGAGTGGTTGGCAAAAGGGCTTGGGAAAAGCATAGCGATGGCGATTACTTGATTACTACCAACGGAAAATCAATGGTGGGCGGGGCGCGGGAAAGTCGAGCGCGCTTTTTTGCCAACCGCATGACGTCACGAGGAAATGCTCTATAGCATTTTAAGTTAAAATATGCCATTATTATTTATTTAGATTTCTATAAGACATATTGCCTTATTATTATTGGCATCAAGATATTTAAAGCATTACAAAAAAATACATCAAACTGTTATAAAATTAATTTTTAACTATAGTTATTTATATATTTTATTTAAAATAAGAACTCATTGCTATTATTAAATATATATTAACTTTTTTTTTTTGTCAGAAAAATTATTAAAATCCAGAGAATTAAAAACTGACTACTTAAATGTCTTTTTTTTTTTCCCCGTATAACAAATTAATTTTCTTTAATTAATGATGTTATTTAGTTTAAATTCTTCATATTCATATCTACTTACTATTCAGTGAGTTATTTCTCCTTTCTCTTACTTTCTGTCTGTGTGCCATCCGCCCGTCCATAATACAGAATTTTTGCATATATGTAATTTGTCTTCTATAATATTAGTAATTTTGCTACAGGGTATTCTATTGCTTGACTGTATAAAACCTTTAAAAAGTAGTTACTAAAAAAAATTTGCATCGATTTTTTTTTTTTTTTTTTTTTTAGATTGAAAGATATTCAGATTGAGAAACTCGGTAAGCAAGAGAAAACATTGATCCAAGATGTATTAACGTAATGGAACAACACATTTTATATGCTAGAATGTTCGAAGGACCAAAAAAAGTGCAGTTTCCTGATACACAGCTGAATATGTAGATATAATAAATTTAACTGGAAATCAATGGATGATTTTGGAAAAACTTTTAAATTTGTTAAAACCTTTTGAAGCAATAACAGAAGAAGTCAGTTCTACAAAATGCTCAATTTCTGTGATTATACTGATGATTAAAACTTTAATGTATAGTCTTCGTCAAATATATTTAAGCAGTTTATCATAAATTTATTCGGCCAAATATCAAACAATATTCGGCAATAGATATTCGGCCGAATATCTGTTCAGTATTCCGCTAGAGAGAAAATTCGGCAAGAGATTCGAATAGGCCGAATAGTGGCAGAATATTCGTTATACCTCTATTGACAACCTAGCCGTTCGAAGTTTTTCATGGTTTTCTTCAAAACTCTCGTGTATACGGGATCGAACACTTAGAAAGACCCCCACAAAGGATACTTTGCCTAGGACCTTCGGCAATCTAGAAATAGTTTTCTCAAGGGTTTCAAACTTTAGAACATAATTTTGCGTGTTAAAAATGAAGGCTAACCCGAAATTATTTGACAAATGTGCAAGGGGGGGGAGGTTGAACCTACGGCCTTGCGCCTTTACATTAACACTACTTTAACTTCATAAAATATTAATGCTTAATGTTCGCAGACCCAAAGAGGGTCTTCGTCTTAACTACCACCTTTAAACTTTTCCATGTTTTACCATTGTTTTTCCTTACTTTACTATCGCCTCTGGCATTGCTTTCTCTTAGAGATTATGCCCTGTGTTGACTCTGTCCCCTTGTCTTTTGTTTAAAAAGTAAAATAAAAATTTCGAAAAACGTTTCCGAAAAATTAAAATATTCTGTCTGTCCTTAAACTTTTGTACTTTCTGTGCTTCCTATTTGTGATTAACTACAGAATCCTTATTATATTTTATATTCTTTTATGTTATTTGTTTCCCTTTAACAGTGAAATATATTTTCAGGGCATCCCTTATGCAGGAGATGCGTAATTTAATCACAGGGGCTTCCGTTCATCAACATTCGAAGTTGAAATCCATTTTTTATCACTCTAAATATGATATTTTTGTTGAAATTACCTACTTTTTCATGAACTCTGGAGATAGTTTATACCAGGCTTATTATTCATACAAGCACGGTCTGAATTATAGCCACGGAATTCGTATTTTCTGGGGATAGTTAATACCATTATTATCGTTCAGTCAGATTATATATCTGTATTCACGAGGCAGTCAAAATTTTAATGTTTTCAAGTTCTACACCATTTTTACTTAAATTTACCACTATTTATAATAAACTAGTTAGTTGTAGGGCGACAAAAGCGCCCGTTAAAAAATGATCATTCCATTTTATATTTATTTCTCACTTCAAACAATTCATTTGCTAGCAAGCCCGTGCGAAATTTTCGCACTTTATTTTATCTCTTCATTTCCTTTAAAATTAAAAATTATTATTTTATAGACGTCATTTTTTCATATGCATGAGCAAATTTAATATTATATATTTATTTATATTTCACGTGAAAGCATATTTCATTTTATGGTGAAAAAAAAAAATTGGCTACAATTAAAAATTTAAATGTCTATTTTAAAGCTATGTCTATTTTCATATTTTAATTAATTTTTAAAAAAAATTAATCAAAAATTCGTGACAAATAAAGTACCAAATGAAAGGGGCGGTTTTTCTGAATCCGTCGGATTAAACAGTTTATCGATCGGACAATTAGATTTTTTTTTTAATTAACTAAAGTATGAAAATTAGGTGGCAACTTGCGTTCACACACAGAGTCCAAGGAAATCTCTTAGCCTTTTTAAGCGTGACAGAGAGAGTCAGTGATGAGCGTATATGTTGATTTAAAAAAAATCGGTACATAAAAACAATATCTTCAAATACTTAAGGAAAAAAAAAAAAAGATTGGAATACGATTTTGGGTTTGTATTTTATTTTATTTATATTATATTTTATATTTTTAAAGAAGGAGATCAGGGGTGAATGTGTTCAGGTAAATTACCTGATTTTAGGTATTTTTTTCATTTTCAGTGCCAGAATTCCAATTTTTCTGGTAGTTAAATTCGTAAAATAAAATTAAAATATCATTAGGATTGCTAAACCTAATTAAAATTAATATTTTTCAATAATGAGAAGATTGCAATGAATTATACGTTCTCTACCCATTAAAAAAAAAGGGGGGGGAATTCTCGCTAAAATTTCAGGTATTTTTTCATGAATTCACAATCTGGAACAGTTCCTTTAATAAATAGTTGAGAAAATTTTTGGGATAATAAAATTAATGATTAACTGATAATAAATAGAATTTTCTGTCGATCTTGACTGCCTGGTTTAATTTGATGATTTTAATATTCTTCTTGATGTGTTATTCTAATGTGTTAAATTATGAATGCAGCTCTGTAGCTAAAAAAATTGATAAGTACTTTTACTTATATATTAATTCTGCTTTTAAATTCCGCACACTCTATCTCTGGTTTCCCATTTTGCGATAATCTCGTGTTCTTTTTTCTCGTATGTGTCCTGTTAGAACAATTTCAGATTTTATACAATTGATTTCAACATTTTTTTTCCTTGTTTTTGTGTATTTTAACAATAGAATTCTCCTTGTTACTCGTACTCCGTTACACAAGTCCGTTTCACTTGATTTCTTCTTTCTCTTAAAGTCATAGAAGGAAAAAATAAAAATTATGAGTTACTTGATTATAAATGTCATATAAAAATATTAAGTAATTACCATGTTTTTATTAACTTCTATTCTTGTTTGTTTGTGTGTTTGTTTGTCCGGTACAAATCTTGCAATCTATTTTAACTAACTTCCCTACTAGCTAGATATTTGAAACTTTCACAGTAGCTCAGAACCCGGTGACAACACAATACTTCGAAATTCGATTTTCGAATAGTCTTTCAATTAATTAAAATATGAAAATGATAAGCTCCTAATAGCAATAAAAATAGACATTAAAATATTAGCTATAATTTAATGGTTGCCAAAAAAAAATTACGAGTTCATTTTCTTTCGACCTAAAAATAAATACATTCAATTAAACGTGAGCGTTAAATATTTGTTAAAAGTTAATTTATGCGTCTGGCAAAAATTGACACACATTGATAAAGTACTAATGCAGTTAGTTCTACAGCTATGATTCAACAGAAAATTTAAAAACATGGTTTATAAAAAGTTTTTTATCTTATAATTATTTTAAATTAAAACTGCACGCACTTGAATCAAAGCCCATTGCTGTCCTTTGGTGTTTAAGCATGACTTTCAAATATTAAAAATCCTATTTTAACTAAACTGACTTACTAATTGATTTTTATGTTATTGAATAAATTGATTACTAATTTTTAGTTTGTTTACTTTCTTTCTTTTTAAATAAATTTCACAATTCATTTATGTACGTTGCTATTTTTATATCAGCGCAGTTTACAGTTTCGCGAAATTTCGGTTTGCGAACATGTTTAAAATCTTTTGCGATTCAAAAGAATTTTCAAATCAATTTAACTCTCTCTTTAGCTGTTGGATTCTACAGTAAATTCTTACATTAGAAATGTCTGTTGGATAAAGGGTTGTATCAGAATCTGGCGTGAATAAAGAGTATTACTTGGGGGAGAACTAACAAATGTATTAGCACTACTTTCAATGAGGATGAATCATGTTGCTCAAGAGGTTAACACCCAATGCAAAGGAAGGAAAGGAGGGGGGGGGGGGGGGGGGGTTACGCTCTTCATCGTTCCTATAGTACGGGTATAGATTTGAAGCAATTATTTGCTTAGCTCATATACTTAATTTCAGGATCGGTGATGGGGAATGGATCTTATTAAATTGAAGTCTTTATATGTGGCGAGATCTTATTGACTGTTGAGGATACAGCGAACTTTACAGCTGTTTGTCTAGTATAATTATGCAGTTTTCACATTCATTTTGAAAGAATATAAATTGAAAATTTATGTGTTTCTGAAAGGGAGGATGATGGAAAATTAGTTATTTTCGTTGTTCAGTCGCGTTTCTGCAATTGTTTAACACGATTAACACAGTAAATATGATTGACTATATGTATCGCAGTCAAGTTTTTAAACTGAATTGCACTTCTGAATATCGTCAAACGTACTGCAGATACATTTATAAATTAATGAATATTAAACCTACAAGATACCCGTCATTTCTGATTTATAAATTTACTTTAATCTGTTCGGAAATGGAAAAATTTAGGAGGAGTCTGAACTGTTTCACAAATTTTAACTACAGTATAAAAAAAACATTTATGAAAGATGCAAAGTCATTGAGAGAATAAATAATTGATAAGGTATAAATATATACTTCTTTTATTTATTTATTTTTTTCATTTTTAGTGTCAATTGCGTATTTTTTAGTGTTTTTCAATATTTAATTTTATTTATTTGAAATAAAATTCGGTGTTAGAATAAATTCATGTCAAAAATAAATAACTGTATAATAAGTAGTAAAGTAAATAAAAGTTAGGTTTTGAAATATTTACACATTTATAAAAATCTTTAAAGACAAGATAATGAAAGCTCAAAGAAGGGGGACGTCCAGGCAATAAAAAGACCCTTTCGAACTTTCCCTGAAAAAAAAATAAAAAATCATGGTAGATCTGAAAAATAGCTTACTTTAGGAGGACGCTAAATCCGAATTTTCAACTTCCCACCATCATTTCTTGCGTGGTGCGTGGTGCTCCCCCCCCCCGCCCCCTAAAAAAAAAAAAAAAAAAAAAAACTTTTTTTGAAAAAGTGAATTGTTTGTTTTTTGAAGTTTTTTTTTCCCTGTGTGCATGTGTATTTAGTATAAAAACTTCAAAACTTCTCTTTTCCTCTTTTCAATAGTGAAACTGTAAATTGTTACAGATCAGAGGAGAATCCTGAACTGTGTGTGTGGTCTTATGGTCAGTAATTTTTACACAAAGTATATTTCCTACGTTTCTCCATTTGAGATGCTTTCTAGGAAAAGTTCCTTTTACTTAGTGGTGGAAAAATAATAATATAATGGGGCCAGATAATGATGGGTCCAGAAATTTTGTAATTTTTAGAAAAGTGGAAAAGATGTAACTGACATTGAGCGGCGTATAAATGAAGCATTTTTGTCCTTTGTGTTGAAATGAATAGGAATGAATCGGGACTTTATTAAGAGGACTTATAAACGGTACGGTGCTTTACTGTATTTTAATGTAGGATAAATGGAAGGGAGGAGAAGCGAACGGGCGCACCATAACGTTATTACAACTTTTAGAGAGCTTTTCCGTTCGCCGACACGACACCGTTAAATCGTAGACGATTGCCATTATCCAGCTGAACACTTATTTTATTAGGTAAGTTCCAAATGAGCACCTATTTTATTAGATAATCAAAGTTTGTTTATAGTGAACATTTATGAAGTCCGAAGACGGTTCGCTGTAAAAGGGGTTCGACTGTGTATTAAAAACTCCAATTCAGTGGATATGGAATCAAAACTTCGACTCAATCACAGGATAGGAAGTGGATTAAAATTCGAAAACAAATTTTGAACTGGAGTTGTCGAGGGCCCAGGTGCACCAGACACCCCACACTGTGAGTCCGCAGTACTGCTCGAGCACGTAATGCCGTCGGAAATATACAAGTATGCAAAATTTTAACTCAGTTGGATGATAGGAATTGGTTTAAAATTTGAAAGCAAATTTTTAATTGCGGTAGGGGGCCCTGTGTCCCCGGAACCCCATTCGTAAATCCGTTACTACTTGAGTATGTATTATCATCGAAATTACACATGCATGCAGAATTTCGTCTCAAACGAATGATAGAAAGTGGTGAAAATTCTTAGATTTTAACCCGCATACAAAAACAACTGTCCAACTTAACTAAAATCATGTAAAAAAGAGTTCTTTCATATTGTTAATAAAAATCTTTGGAAAAAATCTCGCACATAGGAATATTTTTTTATGCGTATAAAACTTAAAAAACTTTTTTTCTTTCTTAAAAAAAAAAAAAACCGCATTTTAGCAAAAAAAAAAAAAAAAAAAGTTAAAGATTTCTATATAAGACGAGTTGCGACGTTAGTAACAAAACGGATTGTCGCCCCATTGGGTTATGAAAATGGATCGATATCTGGATAAAAGACTGAATGGTACATACTGGCTGTTTCATTTGAAATCGGAACATTAAATTCCTTTTTTACTGTCTCTTATTGCACTAAAAATATATGTCATCTCTACAGTAATAAAATGTTACTCGATGATACGAATTGCATGAATAATTAAAACAAAATTCTTTTCTTTTTTTTAATGTAAATTTTCTATATTCTAATTATTTTTACAGAAAACACGAAAGAATAAAGCTATTATCTGAATTTCATTAAATTACTTTATAGAGACAATCTTATTAATATATGTTTTAGAGTTTTGCTACAGAATGATCATTGCTCTAAATTGCTTGCTTTACTATTAATACTCTTTTACAAGAAATTCAGATACAATAAGCTCTGAACAAAAGAATTAGGATACATTGCGATCTATTATCAAACGTACAAAAATGGATAGTAAACACTCAAACAGCCTATTATATGTTTCATTTTTATTTTAAACGGCCGGTAACTGCTAAATGTTTAGGAAGTCGAGAAGAGCCTTTCTCGATTTTTAAAACTATAGTTATGCGAAATGGTAACACACACACACACAAAAAAAAAAAAAAAAAAAAAAAAAAAGTTTGAAATAAAATGTTAATTATTAATGCACTATGGCCGTTTTTTATAGTCGAAATGAAAATTTGCTTTAAGATTGACATTGATGATTTTAAACTTTCTTAAATAGAATCACAGATAACAACAGCTAGTTTTTATTAAACGAAAATATGGGTAATCTGTGGAAAAGCAGGGGAGAGGGAGGAAAAAATAACATGCCAAATTAAAACTGATTTGTCTGTGCAAAGGGACCTAAGCCTCGGTGTAATGCTTTCTGCGGGTGGGAGGGGGGGAGGGGATTCTTTCTAAGGGGTTTTAAATCGTATTCTCGTGAGTTTCGGGGAGAACCATGAAAAACTCCGAAATAGACTGATGAGCGCAACTGGGTTTCGACCCCAGCACCTTACGTTTACCAGCTTTGAAAGCAAAATGTTCCAGATACTGGTGGAACCGTAAAAAGAACAAGGGAAGTTATAATATTACTGAAATATATTAATGTGCTTTAATGACAATTTTGTTCATATGTCTTTATCTTATTAATATATTTTTATAACAGACTTCATATTTTCATGATTTTGCGGTGTCTATATCACTAAAGTTAATTGAAAATACTTAAAAAGGCTAAACATGTTTTCAGTTTTCGAATTTTATTTTCTGTGGAGAATTTTTCATTTTGCGTTTTTGACCCAATTCTTTGTTGTGTATTATATGGCTTCCGTTTCTCTCCCCATCTCGAAAGAAGATGTCTGTTGCTATAAAACCAGGTGCTAATCGGTTTTTAAAAACATATTTAGTGTTTTAATATCTGGTGAACTACTTCGCTGTATGTTCCTTCTAAAAAATTTTATGTAATTCTTATACTAAACATTGTGATTCCATACTAATGCATCTCTAAACCAATCTCTTTTTTTTTTTCCTTAATGTTAAATAAAGATATGGGGGGGGGGGGAGTAGGATTTCATTTAATTTTCTTCTAAAATTTTAATATTTAAGAAAATTCTCAAAAATGATCTCTTTGTTTTAATTTTTGTGTGTTACCACCGCAAAACTTAAAATTTATCATTTTTTGTTTTAATGCATATTTACAGGGGTGTTTGTGTTCAGGGTTTTTACTCTAACAATCTTTATTTTCATATTTCCTATAAAGTTATTTTTTGCTTTCATTGGTTGTTCATTTGTTATCCAGGTGATATGTGAATGAAATGCAAAAGAATTGAGTGCTTCTGACCTAAATAGTTTGAGTATTATTTGATATTTTGGGGGTTTTCTGATTTGAGGGTCTAATTTTCAGGGTTTTTACGTTTGAGTCACAATCACCCCTGTATCAATATTAATGTCATAATTATAATACTGGTTGTGTATTTGTTGTCCGTAGACGAGAGAAGAAAATTGCAAACTGTTTTCGTTTCGATGTTTATTCGTCGCTGTGCCTTTTCGGAAAATTGTTACCCAGTAATGTGACGTGCGTTCGTGAACGGTAGTAATTCATTTATAAATTATACTTATTTTGAAATCAGCTATTGCTAATTCATTATTATTAATTAGGTTTTGTAAGCAATTTGCTCTTGCTGCCTATCAATATATATATATTTAAATTAAAAATAATTAACATGTGTTTTTTAAATTGAAATAATCTGGTGTGTCACTCACACGACTTTCTCTTACCCTGAAATTTAATACTATAAATACAAGTTGGAGATTAAGAGGTAAGATAACGAGTACTGTCATGTAAACCGATGTTAAACAATTCAAATTAGGCTTCGGAAGTGTTTTATATGCTAATTAGTTCTGTGTGACCCCTCAACCTCCCGTTTCATTAATGCACCTACATTTATATAGAATTTAATTCTTTTATTAAAATTAAAAGTTTACTTAAAATTATACAGACAATTTTCATACGCAACATTACTTGAAACTTATCAATCTTGATCAAACTTTTCCAGCAACAAACTAACTTTAAAATACAACATTTGGATCTCCTAAAATTATTCGTTTTTAAGTCACTCTAAGAGACACAGACAAAGATCAAGCGTTAAAAAACTTGACTACGATAATTAGTAGAGATGCAACGAATAGTGATTTGGCCGAATACCGAATATTCGGCCAAATTTTAGGCCGAATACCGAATATTCGGCGGCCGAATAGTTAGCTTTTAAAACAAGCTTCACTTTTGTTTGTAATTAAAATAATTTTTCAATTTTAAACTGAATCTAAAATAAACATTGAAAAAATTGCTTTTTAATCTATATATATTTTAAAAAAAAAAAAAAAAACCTAGATGTTGTTTTTAATATTGTAAATGAGTAATTCTCTGAAAAGTGGTCATTTCATGCCCCAGTAGTCTTGAGGGCATATTTTTAAAAGCGCAAAAACAAAATTACAATATTAATTGGTTTTACATATAAACTGTTATTCTTTGGTTATTGGAATTCAAATATAATTTTAAAATATTTTTTTTAAATGCAAAATATCATTCCCTCACTGTGTCCCCATTCCCACATGTAAGTAAATAAAATGGTTTCTATGGTATTAAAGCATGTATATTTAGATTATTTGAACTGAAAAATTATTAAATATACTTTAATAAATATATATCCATTATAATATATTTATATATTATGCAATGAAAGAAATTAGAATACTTTTTATTGTTGCCCCTGGTAACGGCTATCATTCCCTCATCCATCTATAATGGCACTCCTACTTACTGTATTAATGGCGGCACATATTTTATATATGTCAAACTTAATTTATATAGCAGCAGAGTAAAGAAACCATAATATATTCTTCTGCAGAAGATTAAGCTATTTTTACATGACAGAAAACAGTAATTTGTTCATTTTATAATTTAAAAAAATAGGGAATATATATACAGGTAAGCTAAGAATTGTTAAATTTTGTGTTATTGACTTCTCTCATGATTTAAACATGAAAAGTGATATATTTTGCATTTTATTATTAAAGGTTCTAATCCTTGTTTAACCCCATCACTGTGTCGTTTTGTAATACAAAATGACTACCTGCCTGGTGTCTGTCTGCGTAGATACCAGGTTACAGTGATAAGGTTAAAGATAAATTTGTGACAAGAAAACATTCTTATATTATGTAAAATTATTAAATATAGTTATGTATTATGCAATTTTAAATGAGTAAATGTTAGCAGGTTTTCTAAAAAAATTAATACAGTGGAATGTAATTTTCAATATTTTTCATTAAATATATTTAAAAACAAATTATTATTATTATTATTATTATTATTATTATTATTATTTATATATATTAAGGTGACTGACGGTATTCGGCAAAAGGGCCGAATACTGAATAGTGGCCGAATATTCGTTACATCCCTAATAATTAGGAAGACTCAAAACGTGTAAATATACAAAAAACAAGCGATGAATATTTAGCTTAAAACATACATTATTTACCATATCTCTATGAGGAATTTATTTCAATTCTCGAACAGCTTTCCTGGAAATGGTAAAATATTATTAGTAAAGCACATCCACTAACAACAAATAACTAGTGTGTTGTGGCCACCACATGACTTTCTTCTATATTTTCCTATACAAATTCACTCAGTAAAAATAATTTATTAAAATTATTATTAGAAAAATTATCTTCCATGATAATGCAGACGATTTCCATATTAGAGAAGTAGTATAACACTAAATATAAAAAAAAAAAGTTTACTTTTTTCTCAATATTACATTAAAAAAAATTATATATATATATATATATATATATATATATATATATATATATATATTGGTAAAAAATGAAAAAAAAAATAACTTTATTTTAAATTATCACAGATCGATGGTTCAGCCATTCGTTTTAAAGGTATTGGCGAGCTCTTTTGAGAGATACGCATCATGAAAATTGACTCCCCTCGAGAGGAAACTCCCCCCCCCCCAGGGAGGGGGGAGGCGAGGCTCCTTCCTACATACACAAACTCACTTTCGAAAATTTGACCCTAAAACAATACTTTTTCTACCTTATGGGTAAGAGAAAGTAAACAGGGTAGCTTTAATTAAATAATAATAAATTAAAAATGGGAAACATTTAACTATAAATAAATATTTAATATGTTCTGTTTGTATCAAAATAAGAATTCAGTGTTTATTCTCAACAAATGTTTCTTTTATAAAAACAGATAAAACATTGAATTTATTTTTTATTTTTTATTAAAAATAAATTAACAGTTAAATCTCTAAGTTTTAAAATCTCCTTTCACTAAAATAAAGACATTCTCAAATTAAAAAGATACATTTTTTCTTCGTTAAAATGAAAGGGGGATAATTGGACATTCACCATGTAAATTATGTATTTGCGTTGTTTAATAGGTACTCAAATGTCGCAAATAAATTTATAAAGTTTTTATACTTCCATTATCCAACAACCGTATGTAATGCAAATATTACATTCAGTCAGAAATGTTGATGTCACCTTGGGATTTATATGTTTTAAAATCTCATTAATTTAAAGAAGAATTGTTCTTCAAAAATTGATAGCTCTGTGTGTAGGGGGGGGCGGGGTTCCCCTATTATATTTCCAGAACTAAAGAAGATAAAACAACGAAACTGTATAATTAATTCAGATTCATTCTACACACGAGTTTGCCAAATTTTTGTGAAAATGGGACATGGAAAGCCGATAGTGGGACTGCATTTTTAAATCCGTATCTCAAAAAGAGTCTAGAGATTTTCTTCAAAATTACTATATAAACCTCGTTTTAGATGTCCTTTTGTATGTATTAGTTGGTTTTGGTTACTGTATGAAAATTGTTAGGTATCCCGATTTGGTAGGCCGATTTTTGGTGATGGAATGAGTGTCTTTTAAAACGGCTTCTCGGATTTTCTTCAAACTCACCTTATCAACCCACTTTTAAACGTGCCTTCATATGTTTTAGTTGTTTTCCAGCGTACAGGTGAGTTTACGAAGTGTTAGTGAAAATCGAAACAGAATTGGAACTAAAAGTCGGTGTCTGAAAATCTGCTCTAACGATTTTATTCAAATTTGTTACATAAACCCTGTTTTAGATGTCATTTTGTTTGAATTAGTTGATCAATACGATAAAATTGGTAGGTGTCCTGATTATGTGGGTCACTTTTTTTGGATGTCTGAATCGGAAATGGATATCTTTAAAACGGCTCTGCTGATTTTTTTTTTTTTTTAGGACGGAGGACTATTGGTTTCAGTCTGGAGTTTTTGTAGACCAGTTTTGGGTAATACCAAAATAAATTAGAAATATCAGTCCTATCGTTACAAATTCGGTACCAAATGAAAGGGGCGATTTTTCTGAATCCAGGGGTGCAAACAGTTTTTCAACACGACAAATAGATTTTTTATTATTATTATTATTATTATTAAAGTATGAAATTTAGGTGGCAACACTTCATTTAACTCATTTCAGTCATTTTAAAAAGTACGTGGCCCAGTTTTACGGTTAAAAAATGAGATAAAAAATAAATTCCAATGAGTAAAATTTTTATTTTTAATAGTTCTCCGTACGTCCGTACTAAACTAAATTTTGTGTCTGACAGATTTTTTTTTTTTTTTTTAATCCTTTTATAAAATATACACAAACATCAAACCGTCTCAATTATATATATTAAAAGCAAACACCTTTTATTTATGAGACAAAAAATTTTAAGTTAAAATACATTTAAAAAAACAAAATTACATACAAAAACAATCAAAATCAGACGTTTCGAAACCCGTCCGGGTTTCCTCATCAGTAATTTACAACATAATATGCAAACAGGACATGAACACTCAAGGAATTTAAAGGAGTACAGAATATTGAGGAGCCAGTGCGCATGCTTCATTGATAGTGTGGAGATGCTTGGCAGTGTGCCAGCTCTCAAGGAAAATACGCGATTTATAATTATGAACACCAGAATTTAAAATTTTTATATTATCGAAGTCAGGAATATGATCGGTTTCTATTGAATGGATTACAATTTTAGAATTTTGGTTGCAATTTTTAAAAGATCGTCTGTGTTCTTGTAGTCTAATTTTTGCTGTACGGCCAGTTTCACCAATATAAACAGATTTGCAATTTTTACATGGAATTAAATATATTACACCAGTTAAATCCAGAGAATGGGGGAACGTCCTTTTCAACTTTAAACCCATAACCCCTTCTCTGGATTTAACTGGTGTAATATATTTAATTCCATGTAAAAATTGCAAATCTGTTTATATTGGTGAAACTGGCCGTACAGCAAAAATTAGACTACAAGAACACAGACGATCTTTTAAAAATTGCAACCAAAATTCTAAAATTGTAATCCATTCAATAGAAACCGATCATATTCCTGACTTCGATAATATAAAAATTTTAAATTCTGGTGTTCATAATTATAAATCGCGTATTTTCATTGAGAGCTGGCACACTGCCAAGCATCTCCACACTATCAATGAAGCATGCGCACTGGCTCCTCAATATTCTGTACTCCTTTAAATTCCTTGAGTGTTCATGTCCTGTTTGCATATTATGTTGTAAATTACTGATGAGGAAACCCGGACGGGTTTCGAAACGTCTGATTTTAATTGTTTTTGTATGTAATTTTGTTTTTTTAAATGTATTTTAACTTAAAATTTTTTGTCTCATAAATAAAAGGTGTTTGCTTTTATAAAATAGTTTGTACAAAACTTTTAAATATTCTCAATATATTATTACATTTATCTAGCAAATTAAGAGAAATGTTGTATTCGATCCTATTTTTCAATTTCCTGGGCAAAAACAAAATAACTAATACACACGCAATACTGTTTAATAATTATCAAATTAGTTTTTAAAGCACATCTGTAACCATTTAAGTCCTTTGATTGCTATTTTTGTTACACAGTCTGTTTCAATCACTAAGAAACTCCTGTACAAAAATAACTTTTTTTTTTTTTTTCCCCCAAGTCATTGTCATTTTTGATAGACTGTTTTTTCTTTTCTGCAAATAAAGTAGCTTCTAATAGTAGAAGTAATCTTACAAACAGAATAATGAATTTCAAAAAATGTTTTTAATTCAGGGTTCGATCCAGGTTTTAATTGTCCTGTCCCTTTTTTTTTTTGTGAAAAACAAAATATTTTTTGTGAATTTTTATTTATTTTTCTAAAAGGGAAAAAAAAAAAAAAAAAAAAAAATATGTAATTTTTTTTTTTTTTTTTTTTTTTTTTAAGAGTCCATTCTATGTTGTGTTTGATGTCAAGTTTAATAGAATTTTGTTGAAACAATTAATTAAAAATAATACTGAAAACATAGAAACATTTTATAAAAGGATCATTTTTATAAAATAAAATCTTGTGAAGGTGCCCATTTTATGAATTTGAATTTTGTGAAATATTTCTTTTTAAGGCTTTGAATTTTGGGAAAGGTTTCTTTTTATGATGCGGGATTTTGTGAAGGGGCAGCAAAAGGGATCCAACTTTTGCCTGGATCGACACCTGTAGTTAGTATTTGATTTATGTTAAGTAGTTTCTTGTTCTTTGTTCAAGGAAACATCTCATAAATTCTGGGGGGGGGGGGGGGGGGAGGCGTGTATAATTGATTTATTACTATAAAAATGTCTCTTGGTATAGAATTTTATTATTATTATTTTCACTAATTAGTTGGGCGACTAAGGCTCCCGTTGAAAAATGATCATTCCATTTTATTTATTTCTCACTTCAAATAATTCATTTTTGTTAGCCAGCCCGTGCGAAATTTTCGCACTTTATTTATCTCTTCGTTAACTTTCAAATTTAAAATTAGTATTTTACAGACATCATTTTTTCATATGCATGAGCAAATTTAATATTATATATAAATATATATATATATATAGGAATATATAAATGTAGGAATATATAAACAAATGTGAAACAGTGAAAGCATATTTCAGAAAGAGTGAAAGCATATTTCATTTTATGCTGGGGAAAAAAAAAAAATTGGCAACAATTAAAAATTTAAATGTCTACAAAATGTCTAAAATCGCAATTTATCGTTCATTAATAAAAAGAAACCACTTTACGAAAGCCATCCAATTCCCAATCTTACTCCATCCACAACATAAATGTAAATATTCATTTTAAACTTGCTTTATGAGGTTCTAGAACCTATAAAGCAATAGAATCTTTCAATATTTCTCGTTCATGTAATTATCTTTTAAACCCAACCCCCCCCCCCCCCCCTCCTGTCTTTTCTTATCTCCAACTAGCGATCGGCTATCAAAAAGCCTTTTATTTCCCAAACTTTCTTCATTCATAAACCACAGCATAAATATCAATATTCATTTTAAGAAAAATTAAACAAATCATAGCAAACATTTACACATTTATTTTGTTTTATACTGTTCTTTTTCATCAAATATAAGATTTGAATTATACATATTTTACAGGAATTGAGAAAAAAAAAAAAAAAAAAGCACTGCCAAGTTTAGACACTATGAGGAATTTTTGGAATAGCAGTGCAAAATGTGCAAGTTTGGAACATGTGATGTCATGGTGTGAAAGTGTTTGAGTTAATTAAAATGCCACAAACAAAACAAATTTACCTGGAGAACGTGGTATGTAGAATAGAGATGCTGAAAAATCAAAGGGCAAACAAGTAGACAAATTTACAGGTTATTTTAAATAGGTCTAAATAGTCTATTTACAGAGTGTTATTTTCAAATCAAGTTTTCAAATGAAATCGAGATCTGAAAGCTTACAGGTCACAAGAATACACAATGATAAATGTTGCACTTAATAAGTCAAAGGAAGCTATTCCAAGAAAGAAATGAATACAATTCATTATCTTAAATTTAAATGAAAACTGTAACCCAAAACAACAGCACAAATGCCAAAAGTCAAAGTTATTGGACAAATAGGTCAAATTAGTTCATAGTGATATTCATTGATGGAAAAAAATTGGATTAGGCAGATGACAAGATGTTTCACTGACATGACATGGATCTGATGCAAAAATTTAAGATAGATGGAAATTTCAATTTGATAATTGCCACTCACTATACACAGTACTAGCATGGTACACATACCGAAAAAAGGGGGGAAGGGGTTAAACTTGGAAAGGATTAAAGTTATTGACTAGAAGTCAATGCTTGGGGCATTATTTGCCATAAATAGTAAGAAGTATACCTATATTGAACGAAGAATTTAAAACTTCAGTTGAATATCTTTGCTTGTTTTGGTATTGGTATCAAAACAAAAATTATGCAGGATTAATTTTTCGATTCATATGGTATTTAAAGAAAAATTTTGATACAACCAGATATCTGGTCACAAAATACACAAATTATGTATTTTATTTCACTTTAATTAAAATTTTTGTCTAATTTTTTGAGTCAGTAATATTTTGCCTTTTTTTTTTTTTTTTTTTTTTTTTTTAATAACTGTAAAATACAGACATGTTACTTTTCAGCCTTAAGGCTGAATTCAGCCTTTTTAAGCTTGAAAATTATTATTTTTGGGATCAATGCAAATCTGCATTAAAACTTTTTGGACATGTGTAGGGGAGGGGGGTCAGCCTGAATTTGTGCAATATATTATTAGCAATTTCTATGTGATTGGCTTTCAAGAAATGTCAAATTCAAACTTGGAGAAAATGAAAAAGAAATAGCACTTCAATTGAATTTTCCTAATAAACTTGAACTACATTATTTTGCTAATCAATTGCCCCAGCAAACAATGCTTCTATAGAATAAACTTATTTTCAAGTATATGTAGTAAGTTTGTCTGTTTTTTAGGCACTTACAACTATTTTAATTATAATTAATATGATATTCAGTATAAGATTTATTGTTCTGATTTTGTTTATTGTGTGTACATGTATGCAATCAGATTTAACATTATTTTTATTATTGAAAAATTTTTATTGTGTCAGTTGCCTGATACCACTTTGAGGGGGGGGGGGGGCGTGAAAAGGTCAGCCTTTTTTTTTTTTTGTAAGCTTATACCATGTCTGAAAATACAAAATGTATTATTCAAAATTTCTACATGCTATATAAAGTATAACATAAGAAAATTAATGTCTACAAGTTTGCTAAAATTTATTTAATAGGTTTTTTTTTTTTTTTTTTTTTAAACAGTGACAAAAACAGGTGTGTCTAAATTTGTGTTGATATGTGGTGATATGCTTACTAATCTCTGAACCATATATGTAACAGGTGCTTTATTAACATTTATAAGTCATATAGTTTTATTTATTTATTTTATTTTTTTTTTAAGTAATGACCTTTGCTTTACTGTTGAAAATTTCACTCTGTTATTAATAATAATAGAAAAGTAATAATAATCTAATTGTGTTTATAAACTTCCCACCACACAAGAATGCCTGCCAAACTTACATCACTTGTATTTGTAAAATTCATTCATATAATTTTCTAAGTTTATATTTCTCTGTATTTCAGAAGCTCTCCTTCAGAGTCGACCTCTGCCTGAAATACCTGGTCTCCTGGATGATCCTTCAGTTTCTGGACTCCCCTTGGGTGTGGAGACTGCATCACGATGGATGTCTAAGGAGAATCTTTTGTTACAAGAAGATGCTGATCCACAGGTGTTTGTAGCACTCTACGATTTCCAGTCTGGAGGAGAAAACCAACTGTCTCTGAAAAAAGGTTTTAATTGTGTTTCATTTCATTGTTGCTTTTATTGTAAAATGAAATTTTTTTTATAAATCAGAATTTTATATAATAATTCAATATAATATTTTATAACACAGGCCTACAATCAAAAAAGTGTTTAGAAACCAACAGCTGATATGGATAGATTTTTGGATGCTAAATTTAAAAAAAAAAGTCAAAAAATTCCATGACATATGTTTTTCAAAAAAGTGAAAATTAAAAAGAGAACGTAGATACCGAGGTAGATGGAACATCAATGTGATGGCAGACTACTGTTGCACGCTACACACACAGAAGTCTCCCATACTACCTGCAATAGATTAAGTGTCAAAATAAACTTTTAGAGCAAAAGAAAAATAAAGCATTAAGGATTATAAGAATTCAGGATGTATTAAACAATACTAACCATTAACTGTTTCATTAATATAATATCCAATTAATATAAAATCAATATCTCTAAAAAAGAGTTAATTAAACATGTGTCATTTGTTATTTTTATTAAAAACACGTAAAATTAATTTATATTTAAAAATTTTTTTAAATATTATTCTAAGCTTTTCGCTTTGAAATTCCAAAGCATCATCAGGGATGATGATGCCTTGGAATTTCAAAGCGAAAAGCTTAGGATAATATTTAAAAAAAAATTTTAAATAAAAAAATAATTTTACGTGTTTTTAAAGTGTTTTTAATAAAAATAATATAAAATGAATTTATATTTAGCAAATCATTTCCATTTGTTTAATATATTAATTAATTTGTAAATAAAACACTTAAAAATATTTTGAAAAGACCTTCTTTTCCCCAGAATATGTAGAATAGGCTTTTTTGCACATATATTTTAGCCCATTTTGTGAAAAATCCTCACATGATTGGAAAAAAAAAAAAAAAAAATGTATGCCATATTTGAAATCAGCATACCAAATAATATAAAAATCAGTCGTTACATTGCAAACACTTTTTTATGATTGAAAATTTCCAGGCCAGCGTAATATATATTCAATATAGTTAAAATTAAAAACTACTGAAAGTTTGAAATTAGAAAGCATTTCACGTGTACACATATTATATATAAAAAATCTGGAGTGACTCCACTCGACTTTCCGAACATTGAGTAATTAACAGTTTTGTAGATAAAGTAAAGAAAGAGGTGTTGTTAAACAAACAAAAGAGAGAAAACCATAATAGAGTGTTTGAGTATTTTTCTCCATCTATTACACGATGTTTTATTTAACGATACTGAACTTTGAGCCAATAGATCATAATGATAAAGAATTTTTCGTTGTGTCCCTGTAAAAACCTATAAATGCTAGATTCACCAAAATGCTTATAGTTAGTGCAACAGTGATTTATAATACTCATATAAATTTTCAGCTCAATTGAATAAGGCGTTTAGATGCTATCGTACTTTTAAAAATTTAGTCCCATAGGCCATAATGATAAAGAATTTTTCTTTGTGTCCCTGTAAAAAAACTGTAAGTGCTAGATTCACCAAAATCTATACAGTTGGTTCAACTGTGATCTATAACACGTGTACAAATTTTTTGCTCCGATTAATAAGGCGTTTAGACGCTATCACACTTTTAAAAATTTGGCCCCATAGGCATAATGATAAAGAATTTTTCTTTGTGTCCCTGTAAAAAAACTACAAGTGCCAGATTCTCCAAAATCTATACAGATTGAGTATTTGTGACTTATAATATGTGTATTATAAGTTTTTTGCTCAATTGAATAAGGCGTTTAGATGCTATCGCACTTTTAAGATTTTGCTCCCATAGGCCATAATGATAAAGAATTTTTCTTTGTGTCCCTGTAAAAAGAGTATAAGTGCTTCTCCAAAATCTATACAGATTGAGTATTCGTGACTTATAATATGTGTATAAGTTTTTTGCTCAATTGAATAAGGCGTTTAGATGCTATCGCACTTTTAAGATTTTGCTCCCATAGGCCATAATGATAAAGAATTTTTCTTTGTGTCCCTGTAAAAAAACTATAAGTGCTAGATTCACCAAAATCTATAGGGTTCGTACTATGGTGACTTACAATATACGTACCAACTTTCAGGTTATTCGAACAAAGCGTTTAGACGCTAGCGTGTTCACTCACAGACATACACACATACATCATCACAAAAATAGTGAAAACGGACTCATTGGACCTCGAAACGTATAGAAACATCAAAATTTTAAATTCGTATTTTTGACATGATTACAATACTTTCCTCACTATAGTGTTTGGAAAGTAAAAAGTATAAAATCACTTTGAAAACATGTAGATAATTTTTTTTTTTTTTTTTTTTTTATTAAAACCAGGCACAAAGCTTTTCGCTGCTATTAAAATAGCATCATCAGGTGTACTTAAGTAACATAGTAGCCAGCAATATATAATTGAGAAGTTCAATACGGTTAAAGTTAAAAAAAGAAAAAAAAAAGTAGTAGTAGTTCAGACCACAAAAGGTCACACAGGAACTACATGGCAAAAAAAAAAAAAAAAAAAGATTTCAATACAGTTTTCAACGTTCTTACGAGCACAACGTATGCCATATTTTATGAAGCGATGCAACATCTTTGGATTTAATAACTTTATTGTACTTGATAATATTTATTGCTTCTGTCATTAGCAGGTCTTGAAAGTCGCAAGGGGCTGAAATAACTTCAGACTGGATCCATAGAGGAATAGCTTTTCGCTCTTATATTTTTCATGCCATTAATTATACTTCTTTTCAGTTTAACGAAAATAAAGAAATTAATAAAATTATTGACTTAGGTATTAACGCTGGATATAGTTAAAACACTATTTTAAAAATTATCAATGGGGTCAAAAATAAAATCTATAATAATACTAGTATTAACCAAAATCCTAAAATTAAATATACCAATAGTCTACCTTTCTGTAATGAGTTTAAAAATTTTAAGCACTTTGTAAATTTAATCTAGTCATTCCTTTCTCCTCCCCCTGTACTATTAAAAACTTAGTTGTTAATGACCGGGACATCAACAAACCTACTGGTGGGGTTTATAAAATCCCTATCAAATATAATGATGAACTGTTTTACTACATTGGGCAAACACGTCGCACGCTTAAAGCAAGAATAAATGAATGCATTCATAATGTTAAAGAGAAAAAAAAGTTCTATTCTAGTTGATTTTCTTTACAAGCACCCTCTATGGATCTAGTCTGAAGTTATTTCAGCCCCTCGCGACTTTCAAGACCTGCTAATGACAGAAGCAATAAATATCATCAAGTACAATAAAGTTATTAACTCCAAAGATGCTGCATCGCTTCATAAAATATGACACACGTTGTGCTCGTAAGAATATTGAAAATTGTATTGAAATCTTTTTTTTTTTTTTTTCCATGTAGTTCTTGTGTGACCTTTTGTGGACTGAACTTCTTCTTCTTTTTATTATTATTTTTTTTTAACTTTAACCGTATTGAACATCTCAATTATATATTGCTGGATACTATGTTACTTAAGTACACCTGATGATGCTATTTTGATAATAGCGAAAAGCTTTGTGTCTGGTTTCAATATAAAAAAAAAAAATTATTATATCTAGGTATTTTCAAAGTGATTTTATACTTTTTTATATTATATTCAATATAATCAATAATAGCGGGAAATTTTAATATCTGTAATAATTTTTTAAGTGAAGAATAACTGACATATGTAAAAGGGTCTTGTCATTAAAAAATAAATAAAAGTAACAATTAATGAAGTTAGGAAAAATTTGGATTTACCATATTTTGCACAAATAGCTGAAACTTATATTTGATATTGGAAAATTAATATAAAGTCCATCTTTTACGAATCAACATAAGAAAAGAAAGTTAAAGAAAAAAGAAAAAATGAATTTCACTAATCCAAAATGGAGTAATATAGTATTTTCTGACAGTAATAATAATAATTAAAAAAAAAGTGAAATGCCAGATGGTTTGTTATTTCTGATATGTATGGTATTTCTATTTTTTACATTAAGAATAATGGGAGCACAGTAATGAATTGGGGGCATTTTTGCTACAAAAAAACATACCAATAATCTATTAACTAAAAATGAACTCTTGCAATACATTAATTTTTTAGGTGAATATTTGTTACTTCAAGCTCCTACCAATTACTTTTGCAGAATATTTTATTGAACAGTATAATGCTTTCATATATATTACTAAGAATTAAAAATCCGGTTTGATGCTAATACAGTAATTTTACTTGATTGGCTAAAGTCAAGTCTGAAAATTCTGAGAATTCTGTCAAATTCTGATTTAAATCCAGTAGAAAAATTGTATGACTTTTAGTCCAAGAAATATATAAAAATGTCTCACAATATCAGTGTAAACAGGATCTTGTTCAGTTAGCCAACTATCAAATAAGTTTTGAATGAAATTTCCATAGACACTTTAAAAGAATTTTTAACTTCCATGACTATACAGTTTTTTCCAAGTACTGGGGGAGGGGGGAAGTTAATTAAGAAAATGTTTAAATAATATCGGTCATATCCTCATACGTTTTCCAACAATTTCTTTGGTGATAATATTTGTAAGATCAACTTCTATAAGATTCATATTTTTTGTTTAATACACTAAAAGTCAAAAATTAATGCTGCTGACCCTGTAAATGAAAGGGAGCTCTAGGATGAATTCAATGTTAAAGAGCAGCCCGTTTTTAAAAAGGGCATTATTTTCCTCCCCACCTCCTTCACATCTACCACCATTTTTACATATTTCCTGCCCTTTTTAATCTTGTAATTTTTGTACATCATGACAAAAGCAAACTACCACTTGTAAGCTGTATGCACTCACTCTTCTATCTTATGAATGCATTTGAAATTAGTTTCAGAAAACTCTACATCAGAAGAATAATTTGTGAAAGCCTCTGGACATTTAAAATATTGAAAGGACCACCAAGTACAAATATGATTTTCAAAGGGCTGCTGGGTGCTAAGCATGTTTAAAAGAGGTTTGTTGGGTTGTTGGGTGCTGCACCCAGGCAAATTAGCCTAAAAGTTAACCCTAAAAATATACAAAAATATATTTTGATAAAATCAAAGTATATTTTCATTTAATTATATTTTGTCTTTATACTTTTCTTGTGCACTATAGATTTAAGCAGGATTGGAGAATTGCAGTTACTTACTTGTCAGCGGTGATTAGATTTTTTGATGTAACACACACATATATATAGTCTGTTTAAAAGCAAATGTGGTTATGCTCTTAGGGCATATAAAAAGTAGGTATCTGGCTCTAATCCTGGTTGGGTTTGTCGGCCTAACTGTTCAGGGTTTTCCATGATTTTTTCTGGAACTCACATGAATAAAGACTAAGGCTGTTGCCCCATGGGGGCATTTCAACCAGTTTGCAAAAACTCAATCCACTCGTTTTTTTTTTTTTTTTTGGGGGGGGGGGGGGGGGGTAATGTATGGATTTGCTCTCCAATGTTAGATATATATTTAGTTTTTAATTAATATAGTAGTTATAGTATGCAATCATTAAACTACTAATTTATTACTCTAATCTAATAATTAAAATTAGTCTATATCTGAAGTAAGTACAATAAATATTTTAATTTTTAAATTGTGTAAAAAAAAAATCTTTCATAAAACAATTAACAAACAACATTTGTTTGTGTTCTCAAACTTTCAAAAAAAAAAAATGCAACTAAGTTACGTTACTGAATAGAATAGCAGATTTATCCAGTAGTAAAATCAGTAGTTTCAGCAGTACTTAAACCATCCAATCACTCATCTAGTAGCTAGTACAGCGCTTTGGTCTAAAGTATTTTTTTTTTTCCTTCTTCTTCTTCAGGTGTTTGAAGCAAGGTAGCAGATGCTACAGATCATTTTAGACATTGCAGAAAAAATTAACAACTTAATAAAAATGTTAGTCTTTAAAAAGTAACTTCAAATTTAATTTTTGTCTTCAAATTATTGTAAATGTATTTTTCATTGTAAATGCAAAGTTTGCGTATTTCATGAGTAGTACAGTAGTAAATTTGTTCCAGCATTTTTGGTTGTCAATAAATTTCAGTTTAATTAACAAAACTATTTAAGATATATAACCTTTTACTTATCTTCACGTTACATCTTTGGTAGACTAGTTTCATCTGGGGCGCCCCAGCTTGGTCACTACCTTGCTTTGGTGTTCGAAACTGTGGTCTTCCTGTTTTCTTGTTCTTTTAAAGACTTTACGCCATTGGCGGTTAAGGATAGCACCCTCGTTGCCATTACAACTGTCAGAATTAGCTAAAATTTCAACAGACTCCCTGATCGCTGCGTATCCGTGGTTGTTGTAGTTGGCCAACTTTTTTACTTCATCAAATTTGATATTAATTTCTTCGTTTTTGTTTACTTGGGTTAAGGCTGTGGTTAATTTACCTGTTTTTATATCGTGTTTATGTTCTTTGATACGCAGGGTTGGCAAGTTTCTTCCAAGGCGGAAAAAACCGCGGAAAAAACCATGGAAAAAACCGGCCGGAAGAAATGGAAGAAACTGTTTTTCTTAAAAATTTATCCTTTAAATTGCAGATTTGTAAGATACAATGGATGCATTTGTCTTATAAACAACTTTAAGTAACTTTAATTATACCTATAAAAATTTAATTACATATTTATTTAATAATTATGAGATTTTTACCAAAGTGATCTTCGGTATCTGATAATCACGTTCCAAAATACTCAAAATCCAGTAAAAAAAATCAATTTCAATTTAAAAAGCATAAAGTTTTATTATTTAGACAATTTTATTTCTTTAACTGATAATAAATAATAGTTTGTATCACTTGCTTATACTTTCTGATAAAACAGCTCTTAACAAACATTCAGTTAATTAAAAGAGCCAGTATTCAATAATTACTGTATTACAAAATGCCATCAAAAACTAAAAGAAGTTTACATCTCATATTTCAAATAAATTCACATTTCCCACATTTTTACTTTTTTTAAATCAAATTTTTAGCTTAATCCTTGCTTTGAAACTCAACTTGGGAGAGGAGGGGGGGGGGGGGAGTAACATTCTTGTATTTATTATCCTGCAATTCATACAGAGTGTTTAAAACAAATCACTATAACATTAGTGTTTAACAAAATTAATCGGTGATGAATATTATTTCTGAACTTTCAAAAATATTTAGTTTCATATTTTTTAAATATGTTTGTTTACATTTTATAGATACCTATTATTTGAATATGCTTAAATTATTTACCATATATGAATGTGATCGATTAGTTTTATTAATATTGAAGAAATACTTTATTCTAAAATTTATTAGAAATCATCTTTCCATTCTGATGTCTATTCTCAAGAATTAATAATAACTGACTCTGTATCTGCAAAAGAAAACTGTAAACAAAGGCAATGATCTCTAATCTACAAATTCCTATAATCCGCACAACCTCTAGACAAAATTTTTGAGAGTTAGAGGGAGTTAAAAACTGTAAAACAAATGAAATGTTTTTTAGAGTAGTTCAATACTGCACTTTATTTTTCAACTTAAAATAGATAAATACAAACTATGCTTTTTTTTTTTTTTTTAATCCTAGAGAACTTGCAGGAGAGTTTAAAAGTAGGTATATTACTTATTGATACAGTTTACCAGCTTCGAGTTTATACAAAAAATTGTATCCTTTAAAAAAAAAGTGCAAATATTATGGTTAATTCCGTAATTATTATCACTTGTACTGTCTGCATGTATACTAATGAGATTGTATTTATGCAAAAAGTTCTAAAAATATCAGCATTGAAAAGTAAAAACCCATCACCTATACATATTTAGTGTTTGTTATAAAATAACTTATTTTTCTAACAATATTTTTAATATTAATTGGATTATAGTTTAGATTTGACATTATATTTATGCTTTGAGTTTATATAGTTCATAAATTTTAATTTCGAACATCTGTTTTGTCTTCTGGTTAGTTTCTTCCGGTTTCTTCCATTTCTTCCAGTTTCTTCCGGTTTTTTCCAGTTTCTTCCACTGTCCTGGAAGAAACTAGTTTCTTCCGGAAGAAACCCAACCCTGTTGATACGGGTTTTTATTTTTCTTTTTGTTTTTCCTATATAACATTTTTCTTTATCTTGTTCGTTATTGTATGGTATTTTATATATTCCTGCAGTTTCTAAGGGTTTAGTTTTATCTTTGTCACTTCTATTAATTGAAAAATGTTAGGGTTGGGTTTTATGGGTACATTTATATTATGTTTTGCTGCAATTTTCTTGATTTTATTAGATATTCCACGATCATAAGGTATGGAGGTAGTATATTTAAGCTTTGGTTTTTGAAAATTGTTGATTTCATTAAGAGTTTTTAATCTTTTTCTAAATAATTTATCTATTAATTTGTTAGAGTATCCTGCTTTTTGTGTGAATTGTTTTATATTTTTTATTTCATTTTTTAAAATTTTATTGTTTTTACAAATTACTATTGCACGGTTGATATGGGATTGGATAGCATTGATCTTATATTTAAAAGGGGTTTTACTATTTTTATGGATTATTTCAATTCACACAAAAAGCAGGATACTCTAACAAATTAATAGATAAATTATTTAGAAAAAGATTAAAAACTCTTAATGAAATCAACAATTTTCAAAAACCAAAGCTTAAATATACTACCTCCATACCTTATGATCGTGGAATATCTAATAAAATCAAGAAAATTGCAGCAAAACATAATATAAATGTACCCATAAAACCCAACCCTAACATTTTTCAATTAATAAGAAGTGACAAAGATAAAACTAAACCCTTAGAAACTGCAGGAATATATAAAATACCATACAATAACGAACAAGATAAAGAAAAATGTTATATAGGAAAAACAAAAATAAAAATAAAAACCCGTATCAAAGAACATAAACACGATATAAAAACAGGTAAATTAACCACAGCCTTAACCCAAGTAAACAAAAACGAAGAAATTAATATCAAATTTGATGAAGTAAAAAAGTTGGCCAACTACAACAACCACGGATACGCAGCGATCAGGGAGTCTGTTGAAATTTTAGCTAATTCTGACAGTTGTAATGGCAACGAGGGTGCTATCCTTAACCGCCAATGGCGTAAAGTCTTTAAAAGAACAAGAAAACAGGAAGACCACAGTTTCGAACACCAAAGCAAGGTAGTGACCAAGCTGGGGCGCCCCAGATGAAACTAGTCTACCAAAGATGTAACGTGAAGATAAGTAAAAGGTTATATATCTTAAATAGTTTTGTTAATTAAATTGCTTCATGGATAAAATGTTTCAAGTAAATTTCAGTTTGTTATATTGTTACAGAGAATTTTGCTACTGAATATGTCACAAAATCGTTTTCCTATCACAAATTTTCAACTTTAAATTGCTGGCTGATAAAATTTTCAATGAATTCCCCACCCCTGGATTTAAGGCTGTACATCATATTCCCTTTTTACTTTCTGAACATACATGTGTAAGGAAAGTATTGTAATTATGTCAAAAATTCAAATTTGAGATTTTGATAGTTCTATACGTTTTGAGGTCCCCTGAGTCTGTTTTCACTATTTTTACGATGATGTGTGTATGTGTGTGAGTGAACACGCTAGCGTCTAAATGCTTTGCTCGGATGAGTTGTAAGTTGGTATGCATATTGCAAGTCACCGTAACACGAACCCTATTGATTTTGGTGAATCTGGTACTTATACTTTTTTTACAGGGACACAAAAAAAAATTCCTTATCATTATGACCTATGGGACCAAAATCTTAAAAGTGCGATAGCATCTAAACGCCTTATTCAATTAAGCAAAAAACTTATGCACATATTATAGGTCACAGTTACTCAATCTGTATAAGTTTTGGAGAATCTGGCACTTATAAATTTTTTACAGGGACACAAAGAAAAATTCTTTATCACTATGGCCTATGGGACCAAATTTTAAAAAGTGCGATAGCGTCTAAACGCATTATTCAGTTGAACAAAACAATTATACACATATTATAAATCACAGTTTCACAATCTGCTTGGGTTTTGGTGAATCACTTCTAGTTTTTTTACAGGGACACAACAAATAATTCTGTATCATTATGGCGTATGGGGTGAAATTATTTTAAGTGCGAAAGCATCTAAATCCATTTGAGTGGAAAATTTATATACGAGTTATAGGTCACCATCACACAAACTGTATAGATTTTGGTGACTTAATGTAACAAGTTTTACAGGGACACAAATAAAAATTGTTCATCATTAAGACCTATAGGCTCAAATTATTTGACTTGTGACAATGACTAAACGCCTTATTCATATGAACTGAAAATTTATATACATGTTATATGTCACCGTCACACGAACTTTATGGACTTTAGAGAATCTAGCACTTATGGTTCTTTTTACAGGGACAAAATGCAAATTTCTTTATCGTTGTGGCATATGGGCTCAAACTTTAAAGTGCGATATCGTCTAAATGCCTTATCCGATGGAGCTGAAAATTTATATAAATATTGTCGCTGTTGCACTAACTACAAGCATTTTGGTGAATATAGAATTTGTAGGTTTTTACATGGACACAACGAAATATTCTTTATCATTATGATCTACTTGTTTGGTAAAATAGCGTTAAATTAAACATCATGCACTATATAAAAAAAAATACTCAAACGCCCTATTATAGTTTTCTCTTTTGTTTATTTAACAACTCCTCTTACTTTACTTTATCTGTTAATTACTCAATGTTCGGAAAGTCGAGTTGAGTCACTCCAGATTTTTTTTTTTTCCTTTCCATGTTATCCCATGAAATTTTTGTTGTCATGTCTTATAAGCATATATCATTCAAAAATGAAGTTTTTTTAATCTTACTCCTTGAATATGTCACCTTTTAACCTAATGAGCAATATTATGAAAAAAATTAATTTAAGCATTTTATTTCATTCAGTAAATTTAGGATTCTTAAGTTTGGATCTCCAAAACGAAATATTTAAATTATTATTATTATTATTTTTTTTTTTTTTTTAATTGCTCACTAAGCTAAAAGGTGACCTATTCAAAGAGTAATATTCAAAAAACAGAGTTTGAAAAACTTCATTTTTCAATGTGATATTCTTATAAAACAAAGCAACAAAAATCCCATTGGATAACATGGGAAGAAAGGGAAAGGGAATCTGACTGATGTACAGCCTTAGAAATAAGTGACATTCATGAAAGTCTCTTTTCTCAATTCTGTAGCAAATATGCCTTGAGATTACGATTTTGAACTATTATTTAATTTTGATATATTAGTTGTCATTTTGATTTATTATTTGATTTAATTTTTGATTAAGCATAATTTGCGACAAGTAGATTGTACCAAATTTGACAACTAATCCGTGTAAAAATTATGATTTAGGAAATATTTTTCTTCTCCTCCTTCATTGTTTTTTTTTTTTTTTTTCCTTGTAGTCAAATTGCTAGTGAAATTAATATAAACTGTCTTAACATCTATTAGATCTTTTTTGAAAGTCTTTTGCAAGATTCCTATTGAGATTCTAAAACTCCTAAACAATTTTCAAAGTATTGAAAGTAAATTTACAATGCTAAGAAAAGCACAGGTTTATTTAAAAACAATTTATAAACAGTAATAATGAGAATAAAATTATAAACTGTTGTTTTATTTGTTTACTAGTTGCTGTGTATTTTCATAAATATACAGATGTGTTTTTGTGAAAATAAATCATTTTCTCCCTTTTCTTTTACAAATTTGCTAAGTTTTATAAATACATTTAGACCTTATGCCTTAAGTTTTTTTGTTCATTTAAATTTGAAGTTTTTCCTTGAATATTTATTTTAATGTTGCAATTATAAAAGGCTTAATTTTATATTTTATCAAAGAAAATTCATTGTTTTATGTTTTTTTTTTAATGTTGCATTTATATTTATCAACAATGTTTGTATTATGTAAGTTATAGTTAATTTCATGATGTCCTTACAATTTTCAAAAAATGAACTTCTGTAAATTTTCTTCCTTCTAGGCGAACAAGTGCGTGTCCTTTCCTATAATCGGACAGGAGAATGGTGTGAAGCTCAATCTCGAAATGGCCAGGTTGGCTGGGTACCCAGTAATTACATAACACCTGTGAACAGTTTAGAAAAGCATTCCTGGTATCATGGCCCCATCTCCCGTAATGCAGCTGAATACCTGCTGAGCAGTGGTATAAATGGCAGCTTCCTTGTTCGAGAGAGTGAGAGTAGCCCTGGTCAGAGATCCATTTCCTTAAGATATGAAGGCAGAGTTTATCATTATAGGATAAGTGAAGACACAGATAGCAAGGTAGTCCATTTATTATAGGCTGCATGGTATGGTAATAAAGAAAAACAATTGAAATTTTTATTTTATGTGTATGATTTTGTAGAACCAGTAACATTAAACAGGGTTCCCACGGTCCTTGAAAGTCCTTAAGAAGTACTTGAATTTCATTTTCTTTTTAAAGGTCCTTGGAAAGTACTTGAATTTCGTGTAAAGTCCTTGAAAATCCTTGAATTTTTCACTCTAGCAAGCTCTCGATTGAGGCTAAATTATCTCCATCTCCACAATGCACATGCTGCTGTCTAATATAATGCATTTTGTCATAAAATTCTCATTTCATTACCTTGCTTTTGCATATAGTTTCAGCTCATTTGTCTTTTTTGTCAATCTCATACCTGTTTGGTAGACTAGTCATTAATATTGAGCAGAAAGTGACCAGACCAGAACACAAACCTAAGAACTTTGGAATAATCATAATGATCCCAATTCCAAATCCTGAACTAATCATTTTTTGACTTTTGTAAAAAGTTAATTTGGTCAATCCATCAAAAATGTATTGTGAAAACAGGCAAAGTTATTATTCTACTTATAAAAAACATAATACTAATAAAAGTGTTCTGTGATTTACTAAAGTTTTGTGTATATGCCTAGCATTCTGCGATTTTCCCCCATAGTCCTTGAAAATTTTCAAATAGGCCTTAAAAAGTACTTGAAAAGTCCTTGAATTACTTTTCTTTTTAAGAGTGGGAACCCCTGTTAAAAAAATAATAAATCAGTAATTATTTGCACTTTTTTATTTGTTCTTAGAAAATATGTATTGACTTTGCTTTTCTTCACATTATTTGTCTTTTCTCCCACATTTTTTATTTGTTTTATTTCAAGTTAGTTATTCCTTGTTAAATATGGCAATTTGTTATGTGTTACTAATTGACCAGTTTGTTTAATACACTGTTGTTGTTGGTAATAATCTTAAATGAAATTCTTCTATAGTACTGTAAATAATTTACATCTGTTGTAAACAGTGGCGTAGCGTAGGTTTGGAGCGCCCGGGGCAGTCCAAAATTATGCGCCTCTCTCCTTCCGGTGATGGTGTAAGTGTTAAAGCAAACTGACTGTGTAAGAATCCTAGGCCTGCATAGATTGCCGTCAAGGGGCTGTCTTTCTAAGAGATCCTATCCCGCATTCTCGCAAGTTTCAGTGAAAACCATGAAAAAATTAGAATGCTAAGTTGGCGAGTACGATCCGAGTTCGAATCGGGCACTTCCTTTCTCCTACCTTCGACAGAAGACCTTCTCGGATAGTAGTGGCTTTCGTCCGAGATTATGGAGTTAAATATGTACAGAGAAAAACTATATATATAAATGATTCAAAAGCTATTTATAAATTCGCAGTTTGTTCATAAAATACAATTACTTCCTTTCCAGTCGTCAATACTTTCCTTTTTCATAATTATAAAAAATACATCTTTGTTATCTATGAATAAAAAGGTTTCCAAATAGTAAGAAAAGAAAAAAAAATACCTTATAAAACAAATAAGTTATTTCCATACAGTTGAAACATAAATGCTGGATATATCGAGCACTAACGAAGTTTGAACTTACAGAAAACCTAATGACTCATAAAGTGCATTAATTTCTGTTGACTTTTTTTTTTTTTTTTTAGTTGCTTGGTTACTAAACGTTTTAAGTTTTTCCCGAATAAAATATACTATTCACAAAGTAAGGATAATACTTTGAAGAACTGAGATAGAGGCTATAACAGTATAGAAACTCTTTGCGTGTAAAATGCATTAAAAAAGGCTATTATTTACACATTGTCTTTTAAATATCTCAGTTTCTTGAGATCGAAGCTCGTTTAATTTTTTTTCGTTTGTGAGGGCAATCTCTATGCAGCATTCAACAATAATCTGCTAATATATTAACATTCCATCGACTCTGATACCCCCTTTACATTTCTCGATGACTTAAGGAAATGCCTCTCTTCCTTCACTCACATCGTCTAGATTTTTAGGGAAATAAGTGAGATGGGAGTTGAAAAAGTAGAGTTTTAAACTCATTTCTGTCAAAAAAAAATCTGTCCAAAACCGTATGGGATGGAAATTTTTGAATATTCTTTTCTTAATCAGCATCTAGAAACACATCACATCTCATCGCAAACCTGTATTATCGATATCAGTATTTTTTTTCTGATCAGTACTATGTTACAGAATACTTAATAGTTCAGACTCGAAAATTACGCAGAACCTTCTCAGCCTTTTCCATTATTTCTACAGCAGAAGGAGGCCCCACCAGTAGCTGAGTGGTTCTACTCTCGAAACTGGTAGACAAGAAGTAACGGATTTGATTTCAAGTCGCGGTCGTCGACCTAACTATTCAGAGTTTTCCGTGGTTTTCTCTGACACTTGCATATATAAAGACTAAGTTCCCTTAGAAACACCTTCATAGAGGGCCTCTCATCCAGGTCATTGTCAATCGGCCTTGCTTTCAAACACCAAAGATCATCTACAACAAAGTGTGTGAATAATTTAAAGACCTTGTATTTGCAGCTTGTTCTGAAGTTCCTGGAACCTTATACACTAAGATAAACTCTGCCTTTTTTCTTTACGATTTTTATTATAGTCGTATCTATTGTTTAGAATCATGACAAAATTTATCTGTACAATATTTATTATTAAAAAAAAAATAACATGAAATTTATTTGCAATCGCTCAAAAGGTGGTGCTGTTGTACCGTGCTCTTCTGGATTTTGTGATAGTGATATAATTTAGCACCTATGGAATGAAACTGTATCAAATTTTATATATAAGGTTTTTAGCATTTTTTTTCTTTGGTCAATTTTTAGTAGAAATGTTTATTTATATTAATAAATAAAAATGATAAAGAATGTCGCTATCAAAATCTGATTGTAAAAAACTACCCATTTATGGATTTGGAAATTTCAGCGCCTCTTTTCAGCAATCATCTTGTTAACAACCGGCAGATGATGACCCTTTTATATGAATTTCTGAACTAACAAATTACAGACGCAAAGGGTCCAGTATTTGACTATAAGGTAGGCTTTTGTTATATTGATCAGTATATTAGCGCTTTATGGACGCGAAATAAGAAGGGCCGCTTACAGTCATTGCCATACTATGAATGTATAGAGGCGTAGAGCTCAACGTCCAGTAGAAACTTTGACAACAGTGCTCGGCCAATTTATGAATATAAGATGTAAAAATGAGAGGAGAGTTCATATAAAGTACGCGCCCACATTATAATAATCACAGGGGGAATAATTTAAAGCTATGATGCGCATAAATTTTTTTCATTTTCATCAAGAAAAACCTATGGTTAGCCAGAGATAATTTTAGAAGGGTCTAATAAAATTGTAAAAATTCAGAAATTTATCACAATGATAATTTTTAGTTTTTAGAAAAGCAGTATTTGGCGCCCCCTAAAATTTTGCGCCCGGGGCAAGCGCACCCCTTGCCCCCCGCACGCTACGCCACTGGTTGTAAATACCATTCCTTTAAAAGTAAACTTGTTCTTTCTTAAATGGATGGGAGGTTGGGGGAGGGGTGATAATACTTGGTTAGCTTTTATAGTGTTAGAAATAGTTTTAAGATTTTTTGGAATACCAAAACTGCTTCATTAAGTAAGCAGTAAATGCTACTCCTGTGCAATAAATTATCTACTGTGATTTTTTTTTTTTTTTTTTTTGTAAATAAGTTTAAATATAGAAAGATGAAAATAAAACATAAATTAATGGTAAATTTGATAAGCATCCATCTTGCATGTAATTGCATCGATATTTTATTGGGCTACTTAACTTGGTTCAGGAAAGAACATTCTATCAAATTTAAGAGTTTTTTATTTGTTTACTTGTTTATTTATTTTGTTAAAAATTTGAATTTTCAAAGGTGATTTCTAAAGTTCATAATATAAAGTGCCCTGAGTTTCAAAATACTACAATATTTTCTAATTTCATTTCATTCCTTATCATATATATATATTTTTTAATTGCCTGTTACACTGTGGTATTTTTATATTGATTGAAAGGCAGACATTCTATAAGTAATATTTTTTGTTGTGTTGAATATTGCTTTAATGCTGGTTCTTAAATTCTGACAGTATACATATACAGTAATAATAAGAACAATACAGGAATAATAAGAAAGCACCACATTAACTGGTGTTTTAAAGTAATATGTACAAAACTTAGAATAAACACGCTAAAATGTGATAAACTCACTGGTTTGCTTTATGGTGTTCATTCAAAGTTTTGTACATATTACTTTAAAACGCCAGTTCTGTGGTGTTTTCTTATTATTTTTGTTGTGGTTTTATTGCATTTTATGGTGTTATTCAAAGTTTTGTACATATTAGTCCATACAGTTGTATATTTCTTATCTTCCATGTCCATACATGTAAAACCTTCTATGTCAGATAGCATTAAATGGCAGAAAACTGAAGTTTGTGGTCTTAGCCATATGAATAATAAAAGTGTGTCAATCATATCATTTCTGCAATTTGTAGATTAAATGACATTATATTTTGCTTCTCTTAATCAAAAGTCGAAAATGTAAATATTTAAGTTCTTCATGCTTCGTATTAAAATAATATAAAATATCGAAAGTATTTTTTTGTAAATTTAAAGTATTTGTATCATTTATTTAATTATGAAATTTTAAGCTTGAAGCGTATTTATTAATAATAAAATTAATAGAGGTGCAACTGATGTCAGTTTGACAGAACACTGATTACTGGTCATCCGGCCACAGTGTGTTGATTTCATTTATTTATTGATTTATCCCTACCTCATATAAAAATATACTATTTTCTATTTTATATCCTTAACCATGTCTCTGTCAGTACAAAAAAAAAAAAGCTGTGTACACTTTTGTGTATATTAACAAAAAAAAAATTATAAAATAATAAAAGACAATAAAAAAGGTGGCGGTTGGGTGGGCAGATGTTTGATTACGGAGGTGGGGTGGTGTTGTAAAGCTGGATGGTTGGGTGGGTTTGTGAAATTAAATTTATATGTATAAAAAAAAAAAAAAGCAGAAGGCTTGTTGCATTTACTTTGTATTACTATGCAAACTTTCTTTTTCCAATAAAATTTCAGTTTCTTCCTTTTTGAGTTGTCAACTATTTTTAAAATTCTAATTATACTATCAAACACAATGTAATCAATCAGTGAATTTCTTTGTTGCTTCGTGGTTTCATTGTTATTCATCTGCTTTAAATTTTTGCTTTTTACATCCATATGTATGACCAGAGCCCAGTTTACCCATTTAAGGGCCCGGGGCTGTGATAATAGCTCTCCCCCCCCCCCCCCCCCCCACACACACACACTTCTTCTTTTCCTTTAATATGAATGCTCATCATTAGATAAAATTTTACAATGGTCGTATTAGAATAAGATTCTTATTACCATTTAAATGAACCCTTAAACTGTTTGCAAAAATTAATTAAAACAAAAAAAAATATTAACAACAAAAGAATCTAACTCACCGACCACAGGAAATGTTGCTGCATCAAAATCTTTAATGAATATATTTTACAGAATAAAAAAATTAAATTGGCTTCTTCCTAGCCTTTGCCGCGCTGAAAGTTTCAATTACATCTTTAAAATCCAGGTTGCTTGTTAAATCGTTCTCTGAACACGGCAAAGCCAAACATTGCAGCTTATTCTGCTTTTGGAGTTTGCTCTTGTTAATAATTTTACGTGGCGGAAGGAAACAGATTATATTATCCCCCCCCCCCTCATCTCTTGTATGACTTTTGAAATTTTCAAATTTTACTGCATTTTTTTTTTTTTTTTTTTAAATTTTTTTTTTTTAAGTTTAAGTATTAAAAGAAATTTTCAAAAATTTGTCTTTTAAAAATATTTTTACATAACAGTATCAAGGATTTTAATTTCTGACTGTAAAAACCAAATTTAAAAAAAATTACATTTTTTTTTCTATTTACTGGGTTTTCTTGGCCCCATCTAGGGCCCCCTTGTTCACTGGGCCCGGGGCTGCAGCCCCCTCAGCACCCCCTTAAACTGGGCTCTGCATATGACTCCTATTCTGGTCGTGGCAGGCTGGGTGAGTGTTGCCGGCGTGAAACTAGTTTAACCCCACAGGCAAGTCACAAGTCTTGCCGCCTGCCTCCTTCCTTCCTATCTTAAGTTTCTTAAATTATTTTTTCATCAATTTTGATGTCATTGGTTTTTCAGTGATCTTGTATCTGTTGCTTGGCTTCTACTATGCTTAATAGATCCTCTTTATTATATATATATATATATATATTATGACTACTTTCAGCTAAATAATTAAAAACTGATGATTTATTTTAATAATAAAATTTAAATACTGTGAAGTGTTACATAAAAATAATTAAAAACACCTTAATCTTTCATTTAGAGGCTTTTCGAGTTGCTTCAGTCTCATTATCAGCTAACTTGTTTGGATGGCCTTTCTCAAATGTCTTTGAATGTTCGTATATTGTGAGAAACTGTTTTCAGAAGCAGATGTCATTTTCTATGGTTTTCTCTAAAACTCATGTAGATGCAGGCTAGGGTCCCTTAGAAAAGCCCCTATTAAGGACATTCCACTTATAGGACTAAGACCTTAGAGTAGTCAGTTAGCTTTAAACCATAGAACCCACCAACATTATTCATTGTTAATAATAGGATTTTTTTTCTTTTCTTTTTTTTTTTTAAGTTTGAATGTAAAAAAAAAATAAATAAACAGATTAATTAATTTTTTGTGATTGGATCATCGATTAAGTTTGCATCAAGCATAAAACGTTTTGTAATAATAAATTATTTCTACGGAAAATGCTTGAAATTTTTTCTCTTAAACTATGTCTTGCTTATATATGCAGGAATATGATTATCTGTAGAATATAGTTATCTGTTTTGTTGTTGGTGTTTTGTTTAGAAACACAATTTGCTATTAATATATCTAAATTACATTTAACAAATTAATGCTCTGTGTTTTGCTAGATTAAACTCTTAGTTTTCTATTCTGGAAATTTTTATCAATGAGATCAATGAGCAATAAAAACATAGTATGGCACAATTTTAAGCTTAAGATACTGCCGGATAATCATAATGTCTGGTTACTGCCAATTATCGAGCATACTGGCCAGATTAACTGGATGCAGTATGTTTGCTGTATATCTGTTACACCTCTAGCCCACCATCGGTTCTGCACTCAAAGCTGGTAGACGTGAGGTGCCGGGTTCGATCCAAGGCCGCACACGTCGGCCTAGCCGTTCTGATTTTTACGTGGTTTTCTCCGAAACTTGTGTAAATACGGGTTAAGACCCCTTAGAAAGACACCCCTCAGGCCTAGAACCTACAGTAGTCAATCGGCCTTATTCCCAATTCCAATCCAATCCTGTTACACCTCTAAAATTAAATAATGTGTTCTATGAAAAAGACATAGAATTGCAGTTCGCACTGTGAGTAATAATTCATCTTTAATTGTTCTCTATTTCTATTTTTATAAATCTCTAACAACTAATTTTTATATGTTTGTGAAAAAAATAAATCTATAAATAAAACATACAAACCATGTAAAAATCATTTTTAAAAATCTTAATATTTCTTAAAGAAAAGAAATATTTCTTAAACTTACAGTTTCATTTATAACTTACAGATTTTTCTTTAAATATATAAATATATATATATAATATATATAGGATTTTTATCAGTTTTTTTTGTTAATTTTTGACAAATTTTTCAAGAAATAGTAAAAATATTGTTTTTCTATTATTAAGTTTTTGCTAGGAAAAAAAAGTTTAATATGTATTTTTGTTATTATTTTGTAAAGGTTTTTGTAACATCAGAATGCCGTTTTAACACACTAGCTGAACTAGTACATCATCATTCCATGCATGCAGATGGACTCATAACTTTATTATTATATCCTGCACCCAAAAGAAACAAACCAACAGTTTTTGCCTTAAGTCCGGAACCAGATGAGTGGGAAATTGACCGAACTGATATTGTCATGAAACACAAATTAGGTGGTGGACAATATGGTGATGTATACGAAGCTATCTGGAAGAGATATAACGTGACGGTGGCTGTCAAAACTTTAAAGGTAAAATAATTTTTTTTTTTAAGTAAAAGATTTACATTTCTCTTTCTGGATAGATTTATATAAAACAATAAATCTTCTATTTTTTTTCCTATATATAAAGTAACAAAAAGAAGTAGAATGCAATAATAAATAGAGGATTAAACTGTGATGATGATCCACAAAAGCATAAATAGATTACTAAATAACTATAATAAAAGTATCTATTAATATTGTTACAATGATATAAATAATTTGACTAGTATAGTTTTAATATAGATATGAAAACAAGAATAACATTTATCTTAATTCCATTGTAAAAACAATAGAATCTTGACAAGAAGGAGCTTATAAAGAACATAATCAAGAGTGTTTTTAATGAACAAACAATAACAAGAATGAACCACAAGAAAAATTGATAGCTTAATTACAGGAAACGGGAGGGGGGGGGGAAACATCACATCATGTCTTACCATCCATTTCTATATTTCACTACATGCTGTGTAAATAAAAATTGCAATTCTCTCAATTATTTCTTCCCAAGAAATCATCGCAGCCATGAAATTTTAGGCCTAGTCTACATGGTAAAAATATTGGTTTATCCCAGCTTGTTGTAAAAAATAAATGAATAAGGCCCAGAATCTGCAGAACTTTTATTTTTCATGAAATCTTTCGACAATTAGGAATTTTCTTATTAACTCTGTAATTATCCTAAACAGATATTGTATTTTTCTTATTGTATCATCATCTGTCTTGAAGTGTTTCAGAACAATGTTAAGAATCACAAAATTATAGAATTATTACTCAGATTCATGTATTTTTTCTTAAAATTTTAATTTATGTTGCCTTTTTTGGTTTACATAGCATATCTCGTCTTTCTCTGTCTATTATATGATCTTCAGTAGTATGCTATGTTTTTTTTTTTTTTTTTTTTTTTTTCTTTTCCAATTTCTTTGTGTTTTTTTAGTTATTGCTATTCATCTAAACTGATGAAGGAAAATTAGAAGTTCAAAAACAGCCATATATTAGTTTTAATAAGATTTTTTTCTTTTTTTTTTTTTTTTTTTTGTGTGTGTTTTTTAATAATGAATATTTAATATTATTAATGTGTGTGGTTGTTAAATCCATTATTTATTTATTTTTTAATCACAGGTTAACCATAGCCTCCTAAACTAGATGCCTGTTGTGTGGCTTGGAAACTAGGCAACAGTTGAAGTGGTAGACAGCGCCACCTGGTACAGATTGTGGGACTTTTTTATTCAACAGCCACCAAAAATATCTAAAAGTGAGATATGATATACATAAAAGGCAAATAGAATCGAAGATACGTCGATTATATATATCATAAATCACTTCTTGAAATTATTGGTGACAGTTGAATAAAAAAGTTGCGCAATCTGTACCAGGTGGCGCTGTCTACCGCTTCAACTATTGCTAAGTTTCTGAGCCACACGACAGGCATCTAGTTTAGGAGGCTATGGGTTAACTTTCAAAAGCACTTGTTCATTCCTATTTATTAAATTAATCTCAGCTTCCAAAATATTTTTGTTTTAAAACCACAGATACTGTGATAGCATTTTGATAGTAATCTTTTAAGGATAGAGGCCTATTTCTTTCAGGCAAAATAAACCAAATGAAAACATTTTCCCCTCTTTTTCTTTGGCATCAAGCTAAAATAATAAATTTATAACTGATTAAACTCTGTTTGAGAAAAAATTAAAAATTTTTTAAAAATATAAAATCTTTGGAAAAGTGAATATTGGATTGTCACAGTTGCAACACAACAGCTGTATATCCTTACATGGAAATAAAAATTGGTTGGATTGATTAATGTTATACTAAAGCTGCTTTTGCCTAGGAAAAATAAAAGGTATAAATTGGCAGGATATGATACAGTGAAACTTGAATAATTCGAAATTCTTTATAATTCGAATTTTGTACTCGGTCCCTTGAATTTTGTATTAAAATAATGTTAAAAAAATTGTGGATAATTCGAATTCTATTTTGGATAATTCGAATTTTCCATACGCTTACCTTTGAAATATTACTGTAAAATTTGTTCCCGAAATTTTTCTCTACTAATACATTTAACAGTCTTTCAAAAGAAGGATAAAGAAATACAAGAGAAGCCTCTAGCTAGTGCATCAGAAGATATAGTGAACATTGAGGGTTATTTTGAATTGAAAGTCATGTCTAATGAAGATTCTATTTTTGTATCAAGTCATATGCTATGACACAAAGATTGTATTTAAAGAAGAAACAAAAAATATCTGACTATTTTTAAAAAAGTGTTGAAAAATTTAGCTCGTAAAAAATATTGATTTAATTGGGGGTTCTTAGATATAAAGTTTATGTGTTAAATCTTTGATCGTAGAATTTTAATTTTTCAATTTCGAATTATCAAAGTTCTACTGTATATGGATTAAAAGATTAGACAATATATACTGTGCATGAAATATATTTATTGAAGAAGTATCTGATAATAAAAACTTATTACCCAGAATTAAATGTAATTCAAGGTGTAGAAAGCAACATAATGTCAAGGAGGGGGGAAAATGCTCAGGACAGAATTTTAATTTATAAATGGCATAAAAGAAGAAAATTATTTATTTTTCTATTGTTGTGTTGTAGAAATTATCTTTAAGATATTTTCTTTTTCAATAGGAAGATACCATGGCTTTAAAAGATTTTCTAGAAGAAGCTGCTATTATGAAAGAAATGAAACATCCTAATCTAGTTCAGCTATTGGGTAAAACATCCATTATTTTAATAAAATTTTGATACTTTTCTTATATATATATATATATATTTGAATCAGGGTGGTGTGTTTTACAGAATGTTTGCTAAGTAAAATCAAATTGCATAACAATAATTGAAATGTCTGGATGCATTTTGAAATTCTTACTGCCTTTCCATTTATTTAAAAAGTTTAGATTTTTTTTTAAAAATTGAAGAAATCTAATGAATTATGCGATCTTTTGAAAATTTGTTTTCGAAAAACCATTAATTTTGCACAGTAAAAAAATAAAGTTTGCTAAAATATGAATATAGTGACCTAAACGATATTAATACCCCCCCAAAAATATCTTGGACATATAATAAACACTTGGCTTATAAAATAAATTCTAGCTTGAGAAAGTACTTAAACTAATTATTTTTGCAAATTAAATGAAGTGCCTAAAAAAGATTTATTGCAAAGTTACAGTAAAATGTGCCAGCATTCAGCAGTATATATTACTGATAAATAGAAAATCAATTCTTTCATGTTGTAGCATTCAGTCGTTGGAATCAGTATGCCTGAGGAAATAAAATGTCAGTTTTAAATAGGCTGATATTCAACATCAGAAATCCAAAAAAAAACAAATTAATAGTACAAAAAGGAAAGTGTGGCATATTATTATTTTTTTTTTTTTTCTTTAACTACATTGCATGCTGAAATGAACACATCTGCATTGCAAAACATTGTTGAATAAAAACAATAATCTCATACTATGTTATGTTTGTCAGTTTAATAAATTCAAATCACTTGTTTATCCCCCCCCCCTCTCCTCCGTGGTATTAATAATGGCCTACTGTGTTCCACCAGTAGAAAGTTTTTTTTTTTTTTTTTTTTAATGCTTGTTGAGTTTGCTCTCTTTCTTTGCTTTACAACTAGTAAAACATTTTAATTACCCCCACCCTCTTTTCTTTTTTTGGTGCATGTTTAGTGCATTTTTAAAACCACCTTCTTTTTACTATCTCCTCTTTTTTTTACATGAAATTTTTAAATCAGTCTTTTGAAAAAATTTCAAATTATTATTATTATCATCATTTAGTTTTTTGTCTGTTTATGTCAGTCTCTTGACTATTTTTCTCTGGCCTCTTTTATCCAATGTTACTTTATCATCACACTTGAAATTGTGATTTTTTTCCCTCCATGTTTTTTCTTAAACCAGTTACACTAATTAAATTTTTTTTATCTTACTATCCGATCAGGTATAGAAAACAAAAGTACAGGCCTTCATAATTACTTAATTGTTTTGTAATATTCCTATTCATTAACATGAATAATTGTACATTGATTTGATGAGTTTGATAGAAGCTGTGATACATATCAGTGTTTTTTAGAGCTCGCATGTATTTGCTATCATGCATGTTTACTTGTCCAGAATTTATCTCTGAAAATACCTATGAAATGTCCTGTCTGACTGAATTAGTAAAAATATGTTCTTATCCATGAGGAATTGGAACCCTGGTAAAGAAAAATAAGGTGGTCTTTGAAACTATTGCAACATATTCATAGATGAAAATGTCAGTCATGCATACAATACATAACTAATATTTTTGTAACTTCAAATATCTTAATAGAAGTCTAGAGTAATAAAGTCAGGAAATTTCAAGTCCTGGGCCTCAAACTCATTTGTCCCACTTTTCGGTGTCTGTCTCTTGACTATTTTTCTCTGGCCTCTTTTGCCCAATGTTACTTTATCATCACACTTGAAATTGTGATTTTTTTCGTCGTGTTTTTTCTTAAACCAGTTACACTATAAGGAATACTTTTTGACGAAGTTTATAATACATATTTAAAATTTAAATTATTAAAGTACCTTTAACATAACTTTGTGCGGGCAGAAAGCTTTTTCGGCAGGGGATCCCCTCCTTCAACGGTGCCGACTGCACTTCGTGGTTGGCGGTCATCCAAAGACTGATCTTCTTTCTTATAGCTGTACATGTGATGCCACACTTTGTCTATCTCCGCTGATTCGTGGTCGTTTATCACGTGATGATTGTGCGCGATTTCAATACTTTCTCTGAGATATGCATAGGTTTGGTTATTAAAATTAGCTATTTTGGTGACATTATCAAAATCTATTTTTATATTGTTTTCTAGATAATTTTTAGCTAATGCGGTAGTATTCCGGTTGAATTTAATATCGTTTTGATGTTCTTTTATTCAGGTTTTTATTTTTCTTTTAGTAACACCTATGTAATTATATTCTTTGTTTTCATGATTTTTGAGGGGAATTTTATAAATACCTACAGTTTCAGTGGGGGGGGGGGGGGGGAATTAAATCTTTATCGCTTCTTATAAATTGAAAGATATTGGGGTTGGGTTTGATTGGGATGTTTAAATTAAATTTACTAGCAGTGTTTTTTACCTTGATTATATGGTATGGAAAAGGTGTATTTAGTAGGAATTTTTTATGCATTGGAAATATTACTTAACTGTTTGATCTGTTTTTTATATAATTGATTTACCAATTTTTTGGGGTATCCTGCTTCAATCGTTAATTTATTTATGAAATTTAATTCTTTTCTTAATTCTGATTTATCGGAGCATACTACCAGTTACACTAATTAAAATTTTTTATCTTACTATCAGTTATAGAAAACAAAAAGTACAGACCAACATAACAGCTGTAATGCTAAGTGGTTCAAAATGAAAAAAATGTTTTTGAAAGTGTACTGTTTAAGGATGAATTTCATATTTTTGTTTGAAAATTTTTCATTATTAAAATTTTGCTTGAAATGAGATATTTCATAATTTAATAATGTGGATTTGGCAGTCTCTTGGTAAAGTCTCAATTTGTTTATATAATAATATGCACCTAATAAAATAGGATAGCAAATTGTATAGTAAAAGATATGATAAATTGCAGAGGGGTTGAAATTTTGTAACTCCATTAGCATTTTAACTGGATATGAGTGTTGAAAAGTCGTCTTCTGAATGAAAAATCTCATACTCAAAATATTTTTTTATGTATGAGATTATCGGACATTGAATTTTTAATCTTGAAAAGTTAAAATAATTAGAAAATTCTTATACGCTTGCACTCTGTAGCAAAACTGAATTCAAAGTATTATATTTAGTGTGAATTAGGGGTAAAAATACAGTTGAAGATCTTTAATCCGCACACCTTGGTTCTAGAACTTGTGCGGATTATAGATTTTTGCAAATTATAGATCAATGGTGACATTTCCTTGCTATATGAATTAGTATAAGGTACATAAAACAATAAACTTTATTTAATGAAGCTAGAATTAGAATTGTTTATTTTTATATAATGTAATGGAAGTAATACTAATAAATATATAAAACAATAAAATTTATTTAATGAAGTAGAAACAATGTATAATTTAAACCCTTAAATGAGTAATACATAAAAAAAAAAAAAAAACTGTACTCCTACTTCTGGACTGTGATTAACAGTATGCAGCCAGATACTTGCAATGTGATTAGTTTGATACATTTTTTAATGACTGCATTCTAGATCTTATCTTCAAAACAAATGCTAGTATAAATTTTTCCTTACATAGTTTTGTGTATTTTTGAAATACCACCCTAAAAAGAACATTTACACTAATGGTCCGTAAACATCTGTGAAAATACACAATCCCACCAATGCATATGATGTCATTTTTTTCAACCAATGCGCAATGCTGTTACTGGCAGGAGTTAGAAAAATGCACTTGCATGTGTTTTATTTGATCACGTATTGAATATTATTCAGACGATGTTCAGATTCGCTAAAAAAGTATAAGGCAATAAAAGTATAATTTTTTTTCCCTTTTAAAATTAATTATGTGTACCTAAATTAAATTTTACACTCATTTTTTTTTTTCATTTTAGTATGTGAATTCATCATTTTTTCTCATATACATCCAAAATATCAGATTTTCATTACTGCAAAATTTTTTGTTTACATTTGCAAAGTGAGTGTGGATTATAGACAATTGCGAATTATGGGTATGCGGATTATAGATCCTCAACTGTATATCTTAAAAATTATTTATCTGAGATTTCCAATGGCATAAAATAGTTTAGATTAGATAGTATATATTTGATTGTTCTAGAAAGTGTATCTTACTAAATATTTTTTTAAATATTCAATTAGCTATAATTTCTTGAAAAAAATTTAATGGTTATACAGAGTGTGGCAAAAAAACTCGGACAAACAACTTTTAATATAACCTTATTAAATATAAATAAACTAAATCGGTTTCAATGTGGCCACCAGCGATGCAGAGGCACAAACGCTTATTGAAAATTTCAGCAATGGACTGCAAATCTACGTTTAATCTATCCCATTCCCGCTGAAGCAATTGCTTTAGAGAGTCCAAACTTTTTTGTGGTTTAGTGCAGGCCCTAGACTCCAAAATGGACCATACACTGTTGTAATCCATGGGATTGAGATCTGGCGAGTAGGGTGGCGATTCTTCAGATGGTATCATGTCCAAAAAATGTGTCTTGCATCACTTTTGTGTCTTTTTGGCCTTGCGAGCTGCATGGAGTCTTGTTAAAATGTCCAGTTTACATTGCCGAAGTGCTTTTTGGCCCACGGAAGCTCAACAGCTTCTAAAATGTCTCGCTGATACACTTTTTGATTTATTTTAACACTCCACACAAAAACCAGAGGTGTTTTGTTTCTTGCGCAAATTTTGCCCCAGACCATGACCGACTTTGGATTTTTTGCGATGTTCAACAATTTTTGAGGTGCTTGAAGCATCAACAGACCAGATCCTCTCATTCTGGGAGTTATGAGCTTGTTGGACGGTAAAGAGCTTCTCATCAGTGAAAAAGAATCTCTCCCAGCACTGGCTTGCGGCTTGTCTCAAAAGTTTTCAATATTTTTGGAGCCGCACGAGTTTGTTTTCTTCAGTGAGAAGCTGAATTTTTTGGGACTTGTAAGGCTTCAGTCCAAGCTCTGTTTTTGCCATTCGCCGCACTGGTTGGCCACTTATTCCCAATTCACGAGTGATCTTCCTCATGAAAACCCTCAGACATCGTTGAACTCACTTTTTGATGGCCTTACGATTACTGAAAGTGTTCACTGTATGTTTTTGTCCACTTCCTGGATGTCGACCATCATTGCCAAGCTCTTTGAAACGACAGATTGCATCAGGCACTGTTTGCCGAGGCACATTAAGCGAACAAACAATTTCGCACTGTTGTTTTCCTTGCTAAAACAACTCTAAAATAGCAGATCTTTTGCTTGATATTTTAAATAAAATAAAAACTAAGAGATATAAAATATTTTATAATTAAAGTGGCAGACAGAAAGAAATGAACACACAAATTAAAAAGAAATTAACTTACTTCTATTCTATGATGTGATAACTTTGTCCGAGTTTTTTTGCCGCACCCTGTAATTTCATTTTTGGTAATTTTTTATTTTTAAAATTCTTAACTTTTTATTTCAGGTGTTTGCACTCGAGAGCCTCCTTTTTACATAATAACTGAATTTATGCCATGTGGTAACCTTTTAGATTACCTCAGAAATGCTAATCGGGAAGAAATTAATGCAGTTGTTTTAATGTATATGGCTACACAGATTGCATCAGCAATGTCTTATTTAGAGTCACATAGCTTTATCCATAGGTTGGTCTCATCTTTCTTTCATTATGCATAAGTTAAATGAGAGATTTCCAATAGTTTAGTTATCTTAAAATTGTGGGCATTATTGAAAAAATTTCATTAAAATGTATAAGTTAAAAACTACATTTTAAAATAAATTTCTGTTGTTTTTTCTTCTATTTCAAACATTTTTATTTTATTTTATTTTTAATAAATGATATAGATAAAGTAAATTTGCTTTTTGTAGAAAAAAAAAAAAAAAATTAATTTTGTATTTTATATGAATATATTACTTCTTTTAGTAAAAAAATAAAATAAATAAAAAATAAAATGAAGTTATCAAATATGATATTTGAATGTACATTTTCAGATCAAGTAATTAAAAAGCACCTTTAATTTTAAATTGTTATATTATATTTGAAACTTCCTATGTCAACCATTACAGGGTTCCCACTGGTTAGGAAGAACTTGAAAAGCCAAGGAAATGTCAGAGAAAATTGAAAATATTGCCCAAAAACCTGAAAAAAAATGAACATATACACCTGGATTTTTTTTTTTTTTTTTTTTTTGAGAATGCAATTTAAAATGCACTGTGTTATTTTTTGTGTTACAAGCTACATTATCTTTTGTCATGAGCTATTTTTTATGTTGCTAACTAAATTTTGTGACTTGGAATTTTATAAAAATACACCTGGAAAAATCAGAGAATTTTATATTTGAAATTGAGTGGGAACCCTGCCATTATTACTAATCATTATCATACTATTTCTAATACCTAAAATACTTTATATGGTATATAAATGTTTAAATGAATGTACATCTTATCGAATTTACAAATTCTAGGAAGATAAATATATATATATATACTTTTTTTTTAATATTTTAACCCTTCATTGCTCAAGTTTTCCTTTTATTATGAAAAGAATAATTTAATCAATTTATTACAATCCTAATTACAGGAAAAATATTGAAAAAATTCTAGCTTTATTTTATTTTTGTATGTTTATGGAATTTTATGGTCTCTACCAAACATGTTAAACAAGATTAAGCAGTGCAAATATTTAATGTTTTACTTGTTTATTTATTTATTTATTTTTGTACTATGTTCATGATTTTCAAGAGGGGGAAAAAAAAAAAAAAAAGCAAATTCTGCCTCTTTCCGTCGATGCAAGGTTTTTTTTTTTTTTTTTTTACAAAAACAAGCAAACAAAAAATATTAATGAACTATTGCCATTTAGAAAATAAAAAATGTTTGAAAATGTACATTTAAATTCTCTAGATATGACACAAATATTATATCAGCAATGTTTAACATCCATTGGAAAATAGAAGGGTTTTATAGGTATGTGCCAGATATGGCACACGGTGCAGTAAAGAGTTAATTTCGTTAAAAAAAAAAAAAAAAAAAAATCCAGCTACTGAAAAGTAATTAAAAAATATTTAAATGTAATGTTTAAATATATTACAAAAATAAGCATTAACTTAGATAAGTTATGATACTGTCATAGAAAATAACACATACACCCTTTAACAAAAAGTCTTTGTTTTCATTTATGTTTTATATTATTGTGTCCTTATTTTAAAATTTAAAATAATTCAGCATGAAAATTGTTGAATTTCTGTAATGCACTCTGTTTGATGCAAAAAATAAGATACATTAGTATAAAAAAATGAATGACAGCTAATATAGGATTTTATTTACATTTGTTACTTATTGCATTAGTACCTTTGAAATAGAATGTCTTGCAATAGAAATAACTTTATTTATTAACGTACCTTTCTTCATCATTCAGAGATCTTGCTGCTAGGAACTGTTTAGTGGGCGAAAACCATCTTGTGAAAGTTGCTGACTTTGGACTAGCCAGATTAATGAGAGATGACACCTACACTGCTCATGCTGGTGCAAAATTTCCTATAAAGTGGACTGCTCCAGAAGGATTAGCTTATAACAAATTTTCCACAAAATCTGATGTGTGGGGTAATAATCTATTTTCCTGAATATTTTGTTGCGTATTTAAAGATATATGTAACATTTTTATTTATATCTAAATAAATCAGAAGTTTAGTTAAAATTTTAAATGGGATATTTAAATTTTATTTGCAATGCACATTGCACTTCCTGCTTATATCAATAAAATAAATAGTCTAAAACGTTGAAAACAGTTAACGAAGAGTTGCCAGATTCAAATTTGTAAACTTGAATCAATCTATAAGTACATACAAAATAAAGTTAATCCGCTTATTTGTAATTATTTTACACTGTGATGATTCCCATGTTATATGAAATTACCCATATTAATAGTTATTTAAATAGAGGTGTTTACAAAAGGACCTTTATTTGGAAAACTTTGACATAGATTCTACCATTAGTTTTTAGATTTGTAAAATTACAATTGTGACATAGCTGCCGACATTTCTAATTTTTAAATCAAATTTATTACCAGTATTTTTAAAAAGGAATCTGTGCTAGTGGCGTGTCCAGGATTTTATTTCGAGGAGGGCTGAGTTAAGTTTGATATGTTTCATGGTGTACAGAAACCATGCATATTACTCTTAATCTTTATTTTTTAAAACTTTTTACAAAATTTTGGGAGATGATACAGCCCCTCAACCCCCCCCCCCCCCCCCCAGTCCCTTCCCTCTGGATATACCATTGATATCTGTCACACATATTTTCAATGAATAAATAAAATTTAATAAACTGAGAACATTTTTAAACACTTTCCAGTGTGAAGTCTGTATTGAAAATAATGCATACTTGGCATCTATCTTGTTAATAATATACATGTACTATATGAAGCAGCTGGTAATTTTCACATTTTAAAGAGAAACAGTTTCTGAAAATGTGTAGTGTTTTTGCTAGGTTGAAACTTTCAACATATGAAAGTGTAAATTTAACAGGCAGTTTTCTTCAGCAAAGAAAGTTGACACAGCGATGAATATATCTTTAATTTTTAGCATTGCTGTAATTTGATAATTTTTAAAAATCTTATTGAATCTTTAAATTCTTCATTTTTATAGTTCTATTACCTTAAAAAAAAAAAAAAAAAAAAAATCATAACAATTTAACTGAGATTCATCTTTGTTTTACTCAAAATTTAGTTCTCTTCTTTTGTTTCTTTTATTATTATGGAATTTTCAAAAGTAGAATATTTTCATCATACATCAATGAAATAATGAAAATATTAAATAAATAATCAGGATTATTTCATAATAGAGAAAAGATATATTAACATTTTAGGATATATTAACTATTCAGTTACCTTACAAAAAATCCTTTTGGTTTGTCTGTGCAGCAAATATATTTCAACTGTCAGTCACAGCCGTCATCGGTGTACTTGTGATCTGTGTTTTCCTTAGTTTCATCTTTTCCTCTCTCTTTCTCTGTCTTTATTTCGTTTACGATGTGTTGACATTCAGGTGGGATTATACTATGATCTCAATCATTAACAGCAGAGATAGTTGTTAGTATTTTAATAACTTTGCATTTTAGAGCATATTGGTGTGAATTATAGGGAGCTATTTTTTTGGATATTTAGAGTGTTAAGTTTAATAGGGTTAGTAAGATGCATTCTAGAGAGGGTGGTGGATTGTTTATTAAATTTCTGATCTGAGAGATGTTCCACTTCATGTTCTTTTAGTTTTTTTTTTTTTTTTTTTTTTTTTTTCATACCTTCATAACAAGCATCGATGTTGTTTTTGAGTGTAAAATTAATTTTATAAACTCCAGGAGGGTTTTTAAAATTGATGGGGTCTTTTTCATTTCTAAACGTTGAGAAAGATATTTTTGTTTGGTCTTATTGAAATGTTTATGCCGTATTTTGCTCCTTCATATTTAATTTTGTTAATTACAATAAAGTATAGTGGAAGTGAAATTTAATGTTTTCTTTTTTGTGTGTTTGTGCATTATTTATAGAATTAAGGTTTTTTAAACTTTTTTTTTTGTGTGTGTGTGTGTGTGTGTGGAGTTTTTGAATAACATTTTAGATAACTATTCAATTACTTTACGAAAAATCTTTTTGGTTTGTGCAGCAAAAATCAAAAACTCTACAAAAAACATTTTAAAAAAGCCTTATTTCTATAAGTAATGCACAAAAAAAAAAAAAAAAAAAAAAAAAAATCTAATTTCACTCCCTCTGTACTTTATTGTAATGGAAGCTGCTAACAAAATTAAATATGAAAGAACAAATTATGGCATAAACATTTCAATAAGACCAAACAAAAATATCTTTCAACATTTAAGAAATGAAAAAGATCCCTATTAATTTTAAAAACACCCCTGGAGTTTATAAAATTAATTTTACATTCAAAAACAACATCAACGCTTTTTATAAAAGTATGACAAAAAGAAGAACATAAAGCCGAACATCTCTCAGATCTAAAACTTAATAAACAATCTACTGCCCTCTCTAGAATGCATTTTACTAACTCTATCAAACCGTGACACTCTAAATACCCAAAAAATAGCTCCCTATGATTCACACCAATTTGCTCTAAAACGCAAAGCCGTTGAAATACTAACAACTAATTCTGCTGTTAATGACCGAGAGCATAGTACAATCCCACCCAAATGGCAACATTTTGTCAGCGAAATGAAGAGAAGGGAGAGGGAAAGATGAAGCCGAGGGAAACACAGATCCCAAGTGCACTGATGATGGCTGCGACTGATAACTGAAATATGTTTGCTGCACAAACCAAAAGGATTTTTTGTAAGGTAATGAATAGTCATAACCTAAAATCATAATTATTTTTTATGGATAGTGTATATCTTTTGCCTTGTTCAGTGTAACCTGTAAAAAAACGTAAAGCTGCTTTTCAAATGATTACTTTTGGAACTATTAAAATATTTATTAATTAATATATTTTATACATGAGATGAAAACTGCATAATTTGTTACAACTTGGAGTAATTATTATTATTATTATTATTTCAGCATTTGGTATTCTTCTGTGGGAAATTGCTACCTATGGAATGTCTCCTTATCCAGGTGTAGATCTGACTGATGTGTATCACATGCTTGAATCTGGATACCGTATGGAATGTCCACCAGGGTGCCCTCCAAGAGTATATGACTTAATGCGCCAGTGTAAGTGTCTTAATTTAGATACTAGTGATTTATGTAATAGCATGACATTATTTAATAGTTTTAATTTTTATTGAACTCCAATTCCCACCACCATTATTTTTTAAGGTAATTAACAAATAATGTAAGTTTGAAGGCTACTGATTAGCACAAATTTTGATGATAAATGTAAGCAACAAGTGCACTATGAAAAAATTCGTTGAGTTAACTTTGTTTTCAATTACATTCTGAAATTCTTTCTAAATGATGGAATATAAGGGAAGGGCGGCATGCCTTAGACACTACTGTCAGAATCCTTAAATCTGAAAATTTAATTAGGTTTGTCTAAAACTTTTGTGAGTTCCTGTATATGAATTGCATACATAATTTTAACAGTAAATGTGTTTCATTCTGATGCACCTTTTTTATGTTTTTATATACTTAAGTGAAACTTTGTTTATAATTCTATGAATATGTTTTTAAAAGATTTAAAGAAAAAAAAAATAGTGATAAAAAAAAATTATGTGTTGTAGCATACCCATGCTTCCATTATGAAGTTTCAGATTTCTTTGAGTGGCCTTGCGAGAAATTATATTATACTAAGCCTAATTTTCTTCCCGTTAAATTATTTTCTCTAATTATTCTCGGCAATATATATTGATTTCATTTTTTGTGAAATTGTGTAACATCTTTATATGTATAAGGCAATGTGTGTGTCTCTGACTAGCTATGCAATTCCAAATGAATATTCCTCCAAAGTCTCTGAGTGTACCTCAAAGCCTGATTTTCGAATTTTTTTCTTTTTTCTTTTTTTTTTTTTTTTTTTTATTAATTAAAATATGAAAATAATAACTCTGAATTAGCATTAAAATTAGCTTTAAAGCATATCAATCTGTTACCAAAAAAATAACACTTTTTTTTTTTACATAAAAAGAAATATACTTTCATGAGAATAATAATTTATCAAAAATTTAATTTGCTTATGCATATGGAAAAATAACGATATTATAACTTTAACTAATAATAATAAAAAAAAAAAAAAAAAACACCAGCATTTTTTTTATTTTTTTTTCTCTCAAAATCTTGTTTCATAAGCTTTTTTTAATATATCTCAATTTTAGATTTTTCTTTCTGCTGACTGCCCTCTTTGTTCAGAGGGAAACTTTATGGATTTTAACTATCTTTTATCATGTTCCACACTTTGTGACAAGCAATTTTCTTGGACAATTCTTTAAACTGGGCCGAACTATACTGGGCTGCCAGAAGGGAACTCTGGTCATCAGACTTTTCTTTGGTGTAGGATTAAAAATAAACGAGGTTGAAACTATTACAAACATGAAAATTTTGATAAGAGGATTATTCAAACAAATAAAGAATTTGTAATCTGTAAAAATTAAATAAGATAATTAAATAATAGAAAATTCATAAAAATATTTAAATACAGCAATGAATGTTAATTTTATTACTTATGAAATAATATCTGTTTATAAAATGAAAGGAAAATGTATTTCACTTAAGACAAAGCTAAGGCAGTGAACATTAGTAGGATTATTAAATATTTCTGATAGTGAAAATATTTTTAATTTTTAATAATTTTTTATATTTTAAAAGTAAATATAGTCCATATTAATTTTTTAACTACTAAAATTAGAAATATGAGAGAATTTCTAGATTTTCAGGGCTCTACAGTACAAATTACTTGATAGTACATGATGATTATAAAATGTATATTTGTAGCAGTGTCAGAACTATAATTGAAGTGCCAACGATTTACCTTGTTTAATTATCAAGAACCGAGCGTTACCAAGAGATTGTTAAACTGCTGACGTGCAACGGTTGATTTAAAAAAAAAAAAGGTTGTTGTGGGAAGGCTTAGTAACAATTTGATACATTTAGTGTAACTAATTTTATTTTAAACTTACATTACACACAAAACAACCTACAATTAAATATGTACATTATTTACAGGCTTAAAGTTGAAAGGTCTTCTCCCGCAAATGTTTTGTTTTGATCGATAAGACATTGCAGCAAAGTATGACCACTGCCTGTAGGCAGTTTAATAGTCTCTCTGTAACGTTCTGTTCTTCGTAATTAAACAGTCACTAGGGGGCGCTTCGATTATAGCATTGGTGCTATTACATATTTGGTTATTTATGATGGCTTATGTCTAAATTTATTTTACAGCTTATTCAAGAAAATTTATTATTATTTATTTATTTATATTTTACCCCTTTATTAGGCTGGCACTGGGAGCCATCTGAACGACCTACTTTTAAAGATATTCATTTAACTCTTGAAACAATGTTTCAAAACTCCAGCATAACTGAAGGTAATTTTGCTTTCATCGTATTTCTCATAAAAATGTACATAAAAGTTTTTTTTTAATTAATTATAAGAGACAAAAAATAATAAGGATAATTTTGTTTATATACCAAAACGATCTATGTAATTAAGTAAATTTTATTTTTAAGTTTTATTATTTGAATTAATTCTGTTAATGTAATAATTATATTTTCCGGACTTTATTATTAAAATTTGTGGAAAGTTTCTTATGACTACTAAAAATATTAACAAAATCATTATTGTGAATTGTTTGTTTCAAGTTATATCTTTGTCTTGTGTAAATCTATTTATCTGCAGTCTTTATTTTTGTTTCTTTGTAAGTATGTTGTACATTTCATGAAAATTTATAAACGTTATATATTTTAATGTATTTCATGTTCATTCATGGCACTTTTATTTTAAATTTGAGCTTCTTTTCAGGGATTGTTTTATTTCAAATTTTAATACGTTTTGTGATTTATTGATGAGGATTTATTTCTCACTTTTAATACATCTTTTTTTATTCTTGTTGCACAATAAGTTGTCAAAGTTGCAAGAACAAAAAAAAAAGGGGGGGGGGGAGATAAAATAAACTCTTGCTCTTGATTTTGCCAGAAACTTAGAAACAGAAGTTTGAAAAATTATAATTGGTGTTTTAAAATATTTATCTGAATAATAAGTAGCATCCAAAAATTATAAAATGATTTCTATTCATTTATATAATGAGATGATGAATACAAATTTGTTTACTTATGCAAAATTTTTTGCACTAAGGCTGTACATCGGTCAGATTGCCAGTTTTCTTTCTTCCAATGTTATCCAATGGGATTTTCGCTGCTTTGTTTCATGAGAATATCTCATTCAAAAATGAAGTTTTTTTTTTAAATTCTGTTTTTTGAATTCCACTCTTTGAACATGTCATCCTTTATCTTGATGAGTAATTTTTGTTAAAAAATAGATTCAAATATTACTAAAACTCAGGGCTCTTAATTTTTATTCTTGAAAAGAAATGTTTAAATTTATTTCTTTAATTGCTTTCTGAAATTTAAGGCAATATGTTTAAAGAATGGAATTTTAAAGACAGAATTAAAAAAACTCCATTTTTGGATGAGGCATTCTTAATGGAGCAACAGAAATCCCATAGGGTTATATGGGTATGGAGAAAGAGTGAATCTGATGGATGTGTAGCCTTAAATAGAAACTTTCTGAAAATAGCAAAATATATTTAATGAATAATGCAATTTCACTCTGTTTCTTCCAAGCTGTTTCTTCCTTTATGCACCTTTCTGCATGAAGGGTTTAAATTATACAGAGAGAGAGGTCTGTGAATCAATGCAAAATTAGTATTTTAAAATGCAATTTTTTTAATATGTATTTTATAGAAATTGTTCTTAAAAAAATATTTTATAAATATTGTGTGAGAAATCTTATCTGAAAGTAGATGCAATCTTAATTTCTGTTTGTGTATTTGCTATATTGAAATCCATATTTATCTAGAAAATGAACTTTAATGGATTATGTAGTAAAAGAGAATTAATTACATTCTCTTCTTGATATTCAGATAGATTTAATAACTTTTAAATTTTAAATGTAGAAGATTATCTAGGTTTTCTTTTCAGCTTTTAAAAATTCAATGCTTTAAGCGCCCAAAACATTTTAGTTGGCATTGCAGAAAGTGCTTATAAACTTTTTTTTTTCTTCTAAATAAATACATTTATTATTTCAGAGGTTGAAAAACAACTAGAGCAACAAACACCTCTTTCTTCCACTTTTAAAAAACATGGTGGTAGTAATAGTAATATTCAAGCACTATCCACTGAAGAAGGAGATCAAGGTGAGTTATTTTCTATGTATTCACTTTTCATTGTCTTAATTTTCGTTTATTATTTGTGTTAGTAGTGTTTAATTTCTCTTGCTTTCATATCATGATTTCATTTTTCCAACAACAACAAATTTATAAATATTTTCAAATGTTCCAGAGAATGTCAATTATTTCTATTGTATAATCATTTCAACTGCAATATTAAAATTTGTGCTAATAAATATATATTTTGTTTATTACTTTGTTGGGAATAATTTTATAATTTCATATGTCATTGGACAAAAATTTTTAGTTCAAATCCTTCCATAGTCATATTTGACATTGCAAGTTTTGATTGAAATGCAGATTTTCTATAAAAGATATCACTTGGTTATTTTTTTTAAATTGATAGTACTTAATGAAATTATTTATTTTTAACTTATTTAATATGCTTATCTATCCTTACAGGGAACCGATCAAATAATCAAGCGAAACAACAAGCACAACAAGTTGTTCCAATTGCCAAATCAACTATTGTACAACTCAGAAGAAGTGGCCCTCGAAGTAAGACAGCTCCTGTACCTCCTAAACGAACAAGCTCTTTTAGAGATAGTACGTATCAGGATAAAACAGAAGATGGATCTGAAGGCTCCAAGGAGGCCGTCAATGGATTGGAGCGTGTTTTCGAAAATATCAATAGAGAATTACATGATATGAATAGTAGTGCTGGAGAAACAGAAAGTGATGTTCAGGAAAGAACTCCCGATACTGAAGATTCTGAAAGCCACACAGCAATGTCTGCTTTGAGTGTTCCAAATGCAGTGCAAAATCAATCTCAACAGAAATTAAAAAAGACGAGGACCTATCCGCCTAATATTCAGCAGCGAATGAAAGATTCTCAAAATAGCAGTAAAACACAACCAAAAAAGGTTCAAATTGCTGCTTTGGAAGTTCAAAATGTAAAGAGAGCTATCAATCGATATGGTACTCTTCCAAAAGGAGCGAGAATAGGTGCATATTTAGAATCTCTTCGACAACATGGACTTCATGCTGGTGGCCAACCAGAACCAGTTCTAGAATCTGAATTAGATGTTCTTAAAGAAGTAAATAGTGACATGATGTATTCAGACACGCTGGAAATTAGGAATAGACAAACAAATTGTGTTGCTATGACATCGTCTAATGTAAATAATATTTCTAACAATAGTATAAAACAAGGATCAGATATGTCTAGGTTTTATTCTCATGGTGTTTTACAAAGACAGAAATCTGATTTAACGCATACTAAATCTAGTGAAATTTTTGAAACTGGTTCCATCCCAGAAACTCATCATTTAGCTCCCAAGCCTGTTCCTTCCCCACGCCTGCCAAGAAATAAGAAAAATGACAGGTATGCATTGAAATCTGGTAAATCTGATGAAAACTGTAAGAACATAAAAGAAGTGAAAGATGTAGTTGGAGAAAGTGCTGCTCTTTTTGGTGTAAATTTAAAACACAGGGATTCTGCTGATGATGATAGATACTTGTCTAATCAATCTCCTCCACCATTCGGTTGTGGGCTTGTTAGGCGTACATTAAAGAAACGGCCAAAAGATCGTCCTCCTAGTCCTCCAAAGAACACACTTGTTAAAAGTGGCTCAATGGATGAACAATTGGGTAGAAATAATGATAAATCACCCATGTCAAATTCTGCATCAGATCATGTTCAAAGTCCGTCAGCGTCTTCGCTTGGTTCAAATGCAAACAGTCCTCAACTTTTTAAAGAATCTAGGCAAAATCATAACTTTAATTCTGATTGTTTATCTTCATCTGAATTGAAAGAGAATCAGAATGAAAACATACAAACGACAGACTTTAGACAAAATTTAAAACCAGTTTCTAATTCCCGTTATAAAACTTCTGTTCCTATTTCTCCTGCTGTACCTCCTGCCAATCCAGCTGCTCAGTTAGTATCGGAACTTTTTGAAAGTCTGAAAATGAAAGCCCGTAAGCGAGCTGTTGAAGTTGGCTCTTCTCCTGCTCAAACAGAAGCAGCAAATAAAAACGATAACATAGGTAAAACTTCTCCTTTAGATCAGTCAGCAAAAATAGAAGTATTAGACAAAGTTTCAATAGAAAATACTTCATGTGATAAACTAGACTCTGTTAGTATTACTTTTAATCATGTTCCCGAAAATAACAATGAAGCTGAAAGAAAACGCAATATATACTCCAAACCTGTTTTAGACCGCATGTGTGCTTCTTTAGAAGAGGATAAATTAAAAGATCCAATCCAGAGGACAAGCGTTTTATCAGATGGGGAAATTCGACATGAAAGCGATTCACCTAATCTTGATAAATTGAATGTTGCAGAGAACGATGATGAAAATAAAAGGCATAGCTCTGGTAGCATAAGCAGCTTGAAAAAGCTGTGGGAAAAGGAATCGGGAGGCCACAGTCTCGAAAAACCTGCTGATGGTATCAAAAAGCCTTGTCCAAAAATTATGACACAGCAACTTGAATCCAGAATGAAAAGGAGTTTTGAAATGCCAGATAGCAATAGTGATAAAAAAATTAGTGGTGCACAATCTGATTCAGGTGAAGCAGAAAAATCTGGACGAATATCATGGAAAAGCTCTCCACCTCTGCAAACCAAATCCAATCAAATTAAAGATTCTTCATTTAATGGTGACAATAAAAAGGATGAATCTACGCCTAAATATGAGACTTCTGATAATGCTAGTGATTCAATAATACCGTTAGGTACCCATTCGAAACCTCAGGTGCCCCAAAAACCACCAGTTAAAAGTTGTCGTCCAACTATACCTCCTGCAGCACCTGCTGCCAAACCTTCAAAACCTGTTCTTAAACCCCAACTTTTTCCTCGTAGCAAACTCAAAGGGTTAGATAGCCCGACATCTCAGTCATCTATGGAAAAGACTGTCGAGAAGAATGACAATGAAGGTGATTCTCCGCCTGACCTTGCCAATACCAAAGCTTCAATTTTAGAAATTTCAAGTGCACTCGAGAACAATATAGTTGGACTTCGAAATGCTACAAGCATTAGTAGCATGAGCATCATCCAGTTGACTGACAAAGTGCAACTTTTTCGCACATCTTGTGCTGGTTATGCCGAATATATTCCACCTCATGGGCGATTTCGCTTTCGTGAACTTTTGTCCCGTCTTGAAAGTCAAGGAGAACAACTAAGGACCTGCAATAGTAATAACAGTAGTGACAGTACAAAACTTCTATCTGAATTACAAAATACTGTGCGAGACCTTGTGAATCTTGTACAGCGATGAACTATACTTTGTACAGTACTGCCTTTTTAAGTTTTTGCATCATGCAGGCACATCATATGTGAAGAGTTGCAATAGGTTTTAGTCACATCACTACTATCACCAGTGGCATGTGGATCGCCATTTTTCCTTTGTAATAAATTTGATTTTTAATTCTTTATTCAGATTTTTTATTTCCCAACATTGTTTTTTTTTTTTTTTTCAAAAGCAGTCTAAAAAATTACTTGAGAATTTGTTACATTAGGAAATTTTTCTCATCGACACCAGTTCTATATATATTTTTTTTATTTTTATTTTGGACACATGTTAGATAAATTTCTATAATATAAAGTTTAAAGATCATCTTATTAAGTTATTATTTTTTTTTTTTTAACAAAATTTAATGAAATTGTTTGTTTTAATATTTCTGTCAATATATGCCACTGGTGATAAAGGAAATAACTTTATTCATATTGTGTGCCTCTTGCGCCGTTGTATTTAGAAATATATATGTAATTCAATAACTTATTATACAAAAGTTTTATACATCTTTCTTAATTTCAGGAAGTCGTCACTTTTTTTTACTAATTAAAAAAAAAGAAAAGAAAGATTTTTTTATATGTGACATAAAATTATCAAAAGTTATTGCAATTTTATAGATTGCATTATAAAATTTGACTCGCAACTAATGTTGACGTGATATTTTGTATTTCATTAACATTTTTAGACCCACTGCAAAGAATTGTTGAAAGTATAAGGAGGAAAATATCAGTCATTAATAATGTTTTCAAATTTATTTTCCCCTTTCTCTGCATGTAGATAAATAGAATTGTTTTGACTGCTAATTTTACCTAAAATATTTTTCCTTTCACAATTTTATGCGTATTTATTAGTTTTATATATTTAACATGGAGCTTTATACAAATTTATCCTTATGAAAATGCTCTGTAAATTAGTAAAATGATAAATTTCCAACTTCAATTTATGAAGTATAAACTAAGAAAAAGATTAAAACACTTTTTTTTTTTTTTTTTTTTTTTTTTTTTTGTAAAAGAAAAAAAAAAAAAAAAAAACTGGTATGCAAAATTTGCCTTATTTTTTATTTTATCTTAAATTTACTAGTAATCTTTAAAAAAAATTCTTTCTAAAACTACATTCTTTTAACATTCAAAAACAAAACTTCATGCAGTGCTCATTCATATAAGCTCTCTCCTCTTTAATTGACCTATAGATAATTTGCTGAGTTCATGGTTGCAGATTAGTTTCAGCCCCACCTCCAAGTTCTTAACAAGCTGTATACAAACTTTTATGAGACAGAGGGTATTAAGGCAATTAATGTATTCCAGTGAAATTTATACAAAAGGAGCAATCTATAATTTAAAAGTTTCTCTAACTTCTATTAGAAGTTAAGAAGACTAAGTTTTATAAGTTTTACTTGTCAAATGGGCTGATTAGATTGTATTCTTTGCATTTTATTGTATTAAAGCTGTTAAGCATGAAACATTTTTTATTAAAATAACTAAAAATTTTTATATCTGATTAAAATATTTATAAATAAATAAATAAAAGTTCAATTACAAACACTTTCTTAAAAGCATATATAAATTAAAAAAAAAAGAGACATTTTAGATTTTTAACAAACTATCAGTTACAGCAACAAAACTGACCTGCAACTTTTATAATTGAAAATATATCTATATCACAATAGGACTATATACTCAGCAAGAACTGAACATACTTCATTAAGAGTATGTAAGATTGTGCTTGCTTTTTTTTTGGGGGGGGAATGAGGTTTTAGGTCAGGTGACCTCCATTCGAAAATAATTATGCATGCTACAACAGAAAACAGGCCACATTCCTGATTTTGACAGTATTAAAATTTTTAAATGAAATTTTAATATTATTGTAGTAGAATTATTTTGGAAGGCTGGTACACAAAAATGTATAAATTTATCCTCGGTGAGGGACATTCAATTCTTGCGCCAGTATGTGATCCTTTTGTGATATAAATATTTTTTCATTTATAAAATCGGCAGTTTAATTTTGTTGTTGTATATTAATGAAAAGTTTGTCGAGAGTCCAAAACATCTGATTGTTAAAATTTTACAATGTTTTATGTTTTTATGTATGTCCATGTATTCTTTAGTTTGTTTTTAAAGCAAATCATAGCATTTTTCAGTCAGGGAAAGCCTTTAGAATATATTTAATATATTATTGAAAATTCATTTTTTATTTATTTATTTTAATATTTCCAAGGGGGAAAAATCATTAGAACTAGTAATTGAATTCTGTGATCTTCTTGATTCATTTCAGAGCATTTGTAAAAAAGGGAGTGAATTTCATTTTTATGTATTATAAATTTTTAGTACATTTGTAAAATTGACAAAAATTAATTTTTATTTATTTATTTTAAATGATGCATATTACAGATTATTAGTATTTTAAACACAGTATAATGTGCGGTGATACAATTTTATTTGTTAACTTATTCAGGACCAAAAGATGCATGTAATCAGACGAGCGGAAACTAATAAATTCCCTAAAAAGTTATTTGATGTTTAACATGTTCTGATATTATGGTACAACAATGTACTAATTTCCTTTTCTCACAAACTCCTTACAAGAGATTTTATTAAGCCAAAATTTTATGCTAGCATTATATCATCTGAATTTAATAGTTATAAAAATATTTTTCTTTTTATTTATTTTTTATGCACATTTCTACATTTTTCATTTTTTTTTTTTTTTTTTTTTTAACCTGTTACATTGTTTTATGTTTGTTTATATTTATCTTTTGTAATTAATTTTTAAAAATCAATAATTTCACTATTGCTGCCTTAATCTATTTTGTAATTTGTTACAAGTACCATGATATACAGTAGCTCTTATTTTTATCATATGGATTAATGTTTAATAATAAATACTTAGACTGCAATTAATTTAATACTGAGTTTATATTAAAAAAAAAAAGCTTTTTAAAATACTGATGCCTAAAAGAATGCTTATGAATTTCTTTCCAAAGAAATAATTCACAAGAGCTTTATAAAAATAATGTTATTGGCAGTGTAAGAAATCACGTGTTATGGTTTGTCTTATGGGGTCCTGAATAGGTTAACGGCCCTCTTCACTTACCGTCGCCAGACGCCCGATCCAATGTTATTCTATGGGGGAAATTTTCTTTACAAATAACTTATTAACTAATACATATTTTTATATTCTGTTTTCACATTCAGAAAATTCTCAACTGTTAAATGGACGGACCTTTTTTAAAAATGTATTTTTTTAATTTTTAATATTTTATTTTGAAATGGCAAAATGAAAAAAAATTCACATATTTGAAAATTCGTATTTTGCAGCTTCAAAATAAAATATAAAATAATATTTTTTTAAAAAAGGTCCGTCCATTTAACAGCTGGGAATTTTCAGAATGTGAAGACAGAATTTCAAAATATATATTAGTTAATAAGTTATTTGTAAAGAAAAATTTCCCATAGAATAACATTAGCTTCGGCTTCCGGCGGCGGTGAGTGAAGAGGGCCCTTAATGTAAAATTTTTGATAATGAAGCAATTTATTTATGAGTTAATATTCTGTAGTTAATTATCAGTTAATATTCATTATTCTAAAATCATTTGTGCATTATTCCAGTACTCTGAACAGTATCTTGAGTAAATTTCAAAGTAATAATTAAAATTTTTATGTTTTATTATTGTATATTTCTAATGAAGTCGATTTTTGTAATTCCATAAGTTTCATCAAAAGTTATTTGTGCATGCAGGTTTTTTAATATTCCTATTTTTTAACATATTGCTTATAAAAGCATATCTGAAAAGAATACTATGTTTTTTTTTAATATATACTTCTCAAACGTGCTAATAACTGTTTTATTATTATTAAAAATGACTGATTGAAATTAATTCTTACAATAAATCTTTTATTTAAGATTGGTACTATTATGCAATTGAATGTGATGATTTGTTAATTTTTCTGCAATCAAATTACATTTGTATACATGTATAATGAACTATAAATATAGAAAAACTTGTATTCATGATCATGGGTGTTCTAAGAATCTATCTATGCCATTTTTGTTTCTTCAAATCATGCATTTAGTTCTTGTTAATTCTTGTTTGTTATGTTTTTGTATTTTTCTAGATAGAAATTTTACTTGTTAATTCTTTGAGAGATTCTACTCTGGTGTCGGAAACCATTTCTGCTACAACTATTATTATTATTGTTGTTCTTGTTGAAAAGCCAAATTTTGCCAACATTAGAAAAATAAATTTCAGTTTAAAAAAATATATTTATTTAGTTACTTGAGAAATTATGCTAACATTTTGATTATCTTAAGAATAAATCATTTTATGGTAATTTAAAAATCATATAAATATATATATTGTTTGTCTCTTCAGATACAATTTTTATCCTAGCTCAGCAGTTCTTAACCATTGCTCTGGTGCTACGGCATTGTTCCATGGAAAAGTTTGACTGGTTCTCAGAGATTTTTGCCTGCCCTTCTTAAATAAATTTTCTTATTTAAAATAATATTTTGTAGATATATTTTATATTAATACCCTGATTTTAAGATCTAGAATCCTTTATTTTACTTTCATAAATTTTACTGGTCTGAAGACCAAAAGAGGTTAAGAAACTCTGCCTTAGATTATGAAGTATTATTCTGAGTTAAAGAGTGTTGTTTCAAAATGCATTTAGTCTTCTAAATTGGTTTATTTATTTTTAAACATAGTAAGCTTATGCCTAGTAATTTGCTGATTTTCTCTTCACTGCATTTATATAAATGAACTATTTAATGTTACATGGGTTTATTGAAATACAAATGTTGTGTCAGATTCCCTATGACAATAATTTGCTGATGTTTAGTTATGTTTCTTCACTACAAAAATAAACCGCAACTTTGTGTCACTGGCTTTCTAGTTTAATAGTTTTACAAAAAGTACCCAAATTTATTGTGCAAGACTTTTAACATTATGTGCAAAAGCTTAAATAAAAAAATTGCCTGCCTTTTTTTTTACATTAATACTGAGAAACTATAAGAAGTCTGCAGTTGCTCTTAGAATAAATAAGTATCTAAGTTAAATAATGTACCTAGAGTTTTTTAAGTGTTTTTGTGTTACTTTGTATTGAAAAATAGCTCTTTTGTTTCTGTGATGTTTAACTAGTCAATCGTAAGGTGAAGAATTCTCCATTTGCACAACTTTTGATTTTCTAATAATTCTGTTAAATAGCGTTGTGTTTTATCTTGAATTCTCACCTGTCATGCCATAATGGATGCCTAACTAACATTCGTGATATGTTGCTTTGAACATGCATACAAGAAGTTTCTGCCCTTATGTAAATTAATGCTATATGTAATCTACTTTAGTTTTCACTCCTCCACTCCCTTTACAATGTCTATTAATTCAGCACTTAAAATGATGACTCTATGGATGTTTGGCATTAAAATCTAGTCATTTGTTGAAAGTTTTAAAAATTTTATCTCTGTAAAAAGATGCACTTTATAGGTCTTGGCCTAGTGTTGTAGCATGCACAAATTCTAAATTACTTATATGTTTATAACTTGACTGCTAGTGTATTATTTGTTTAAGTCAATATATATTGTTTAACATATTGAAAAAAGTAGATAATTGTCACAAATTCTGGGACAATATATTGCATTTTATTTCATCTAGTAAACTAAGAATCCATTTATCTTTGGATATTATCTCATTGAAATATGGAAGTTTTTAGGTTTATAGTTTTGTGCAGCATCTTAGTCTTTTACAAGCCTTTTTTTTTTTTTTTTAATGTTTGTTTGTTCTATTTCAGGAATATGAGGATAAAATTTCATTTCTGTTGAATTTAAAACATTTGCTAATGTAATCAGATTTTTTTTTTTTTTTTTTTTTCTCTAAATTGCATTAATAATAGAAAATAAAAAGAATATTTTAAAATTGTTCCCAAACTTAAAACTTCAATGCATGCAAAGAATTAAATTTTATTTTATTTTCGCAGTTAATGCTTGTCTTGGTGTTTGGAGTGTTTTAAGTTAAGGTTTAATTCGCACGGCCTAGGCTTAGGTGGTATGTCTTCTGTGGGAGAGTGTTATCCTGTGATGCACAAGTTTTAGAGAAAACAACCCTTTACTTTTAAAGCAAGTGAAAGTGATTTTAGATATATGATTTATTGTGTTAAAAAATAATTGGTAATTTGTTTGTTATTACTTTTTTTTTTTTTTTTTTAACTTTAAAATTATAAATATAATCACTGAAAATAAGAAAAATCTAGGTTTAAAAAAAAAAAGTTAAAAACATTATACTTCATGTAATACATTAAACTTTTTTATGCTAACTTGTGGGGCATAATAAAAATTTTAACATTAATTCCCTCCTTGTTATTATCATTTTTAATTTATATATATATTTTTAAACTAAATATTTAAAAGAAAACCAGAATGTTCCTAGATTTGAATTTTGCTTGTAAAAGATTAAGAAAATGAACTTTTAAGAACTTCAGATAGAAAGTCCTCTCTTTTTGTTTAAACATGTGTATGAAAGTTTTTATTATTTTTTTATAAGAATGATTTTGAAACATGAATCATTTATTTTGATTCATGTAAAGAATTTTTATGAAGTGTTCTTTATTGAATTTAATTGATATTTGCTAAAACTATTTTAATATTACTGCTTTGTACAAAATAAATTTAATAATATGAGCTCTGTAGTATATATGTTTAGAAAGAAGTTTTATTTATTTTTTAGTAAGTGTAAATTATCTCTCAAAGAATTAACAAAAAGTTCATGTAGTATTTCCTTTGTACATATATACATAAATGAATATATATATATATAGTATTTAGCTTGTGAATATGTATTATATTATTTGTAAATTGTTTTACAAAATATTCTTTTAACTTTTACAGTACCCCTTTTCTAAAAATAATATATGTGTATGTGATTGGATAATTGCTTCCTAATCCAGTATTTTCTTTTCTCATTTGAAATATTTTGTAAGTATTATTTATTTGATACCACAGTCAGTTCAAGCTTTATACTTTTTTACATTTTAGTGTGTATGTTATTTTTAAATCTTATCTAAATTTATTTTTCATTCTTTTAATATAGGTTTTAATAATACAAACTTCACATAAAAATACATTTTTCTTTTATCAAAAATCTCTTAATTTTGTTCCGTGAACAAAATTGAACTTCGAATAGCTGTGGATAGATTTTAACCAATTTGTGAACTCTTTTTTTTTTTTTTTTTTTTTTTTTTTTTAGAAAAAGGATTTGCTGAAATTAATTGATTTTTAAAAATAAGTAAAATTAAATAATGCATTGTTATAATGGCCTTTATATAAACATTTTGGCATGCATTTATTTGTGAATAACTGTACATTTTTGCATAACAAATTATGTTTTTTAGCTTTGTATAAAAGATGATATAGAATGAGTGAGATAAAGAAAAACAAAATGCAGTTGCATGAATAGTTTTAAGCTATTTGAATTTTACATGGAATTTCTAAAACAATGATGTAAAAGTAATGGTAAAATATGTTTACAATTGGTGTAGAATTTTATAGTATATAATATTTAATTAAATATTTACATTTAAAGTATTTATCAAGTATAAATTTTGAACTACAAGGTGTGTCTAAAAAGTAAAAACTGTTGGCATTGTATCTATTAATAGCTCAAATAATAATCTATAATAATAAAAGGAAAGGTTTGTTTGTCTGTCTGTCTGTTCTTCTATACGTTCAGTCCCTATTGAACATAGAAGTACAAAAATTGACATACGGATGCTCAGGAGCCTTCCAGAGTGGATAGTGAAAACAGAGCTTAAAAAAATTAATTAGTTGTGGAGATATTAATTAAAATGTCAACCTGTGTCAATTAATAAAAGAGTCAATTCTGATCTTAAACAACGTTAAATGCCCAAGTAAATTAGAAATATCGGTCCAATCTGTAAAAATTTGGTACCTAATGAAAGGGAATTTTCTGAATCCAGGGGTGCAAATAACATTTCGACATGATAATTAGATTTTTAAAAATTAATAAAGTATGAAATTTAGATGGCAACACTTCATTAATTTCAATGTAGACTTATCCTAGACATTTGTCACGGATACAAAAAGAAATGCTTTCATATCATTAAAATATCATATATCTTTGATGCAGGATTAAAAATTGCAATTTTCAAATTTTTTTTAATTTTTATTCACGAACACAGAAACTAGTAATAAATAAAGAAACAAACAATATTCATATTTATCTCTACCTTTCAATCCTAAATATTTACTTACGTTCACATAAAATAATGACTCCTATATTTAATTATAAAAATACCTCAAAAGTAGCGAAGTACTGTTTAGACTCAAGTAATAAGAATGATTCAATATTTTCAAAAACACAGCAACTAAAAGGTGTTAAGTTGTACTCGAGTGCAATTGATGCCACTTGAAATTATGACTTCTCAATAAGTAAAAGTACTAAAATTTGGGGTGGGGGTGGGGGGAGATTTAAAAGTATTTTAAACCATTAATCCACTTAAATTGTTCCAAAAGTTAAATTGATTTCAGTATCTTTATCAGAAAACAAATGAGCATCCTCTTTTTTATCAACAGGGATATTGCAACCATATGTAAAATACAATCAAACTGGATTATAACATTATCCAAAGGACGAAAGCATTTCTGGTGCTATAAACTGAGTGACATAATAAGAATGTGATTTTAAAAACAAGTAAAATCACTTTGTGTTACTGACATAACAATGAAGTAAAAACATCTGTATTAGAAAACAGGACAGATTGCAAATACTGTGCGATTTACTATTAAAATATGCTTTCCTCACTTTTTTTTTTTTCCAGACAAAGAACTTTTTTTTTTATTTTATTAATTCTGATTAAGTTATGGATGCTGGCAGCAATGGACAAATAGACCATGGCTCTTTGTAGATTTATAGTTTAATCTAAATTAGCTGTAACTTTGAAAATAAACTAGAAAATTTTTTTTTAATACTTAAATATTATATAATAGAAACATTGTTTTACATGAAAGTATAATTTTCTTAATCCCCCATTCCCTGTGGTAAAATAATTTTAGAGATCATTATAAAAGTCTTCCATCTTTTCATGATTAACGCCGATGTATTAGATATAATGTTTATTAATTTCAAAATTATATATGTTGAAGATAATGTGTGTATTGTTTTGTTAAACACTTGGTACTTTGAAAAAGTAATATAAAAAGTCTGTACCTTCAATGTGTATTTTTATACTTTAAGGGAATATCAAATTTGCCTAATTTTGGCGTTAAAACCAAGCTCATATGAAATTATAAGCAAGATAACAATATAACTAAGGACACTATAATAGATTTCAATTGTTTATATTTTGGTAAAATAAATATAGGTAGAGTGTAATAGTGTTCATTTGGGAATTTTAAGTCAGGAGAAAAAAAAAGTAATAAATGCTAAGATTCCAATTGATAGCACTGGAATGGAAAAAGCTAAAACCCTTAAAAGTCCCTTCTAAATAATCACTATCGGCTTATATACAGTTTTTTTTATCTTTTTACTGGATAAGAAAAACAAAGTGATTTTTTTGTTGCATACTGAAGATAATTTGATGGTAGTAGTATTATTAGTGTATAAATTTTCAAATTGCTTGTTTTTTTCTTTAATTTTGCCGGACAAAAAAAAAAAAAAAAAAAAAAATCACTGATGGCTAAATCAGGTGAACAGGATGGCTATGACAGTGAAGGTTGTTGTGGAACAAAAGAAATTCTAAGGTTTAAAGATTGAATTGTTTTTTATGCATGTTGTCAAATAAGACCAAATATTATTGTTTCTTTTTTCTTCACAATTTTCATGGGTAAATTTGGCCATCTTGCTGTTTATCACTCTGAAAAACACTCAAAATAATAATATAATAATAAATATTATTTAGAAAAATAAATACCAATTAGTTAATGTCTATTAAATATGATAAAAATGTTTTTTCAATATATATATATATATATTTGTGCCGTAATGTCATTGCAGTTACTTTCGAGACAGACCTTGTGAATTAAAAATTTTAAATTATTGCAATATTTTATTGATTATATGAATAATGTGAATCTTCACTGAAATCTTCCCTCTGTAATTTATAATTGATTGATAACAACAGTGTTTATTATAAACTATAAAAATATTATTTGCACCCATATTAAATTTTTGAAGAATAACAATTTTAAAGTTGAAATTATTTAGCTTTGTGGATAAAGTAATATGAAATTTGCATGTGTGTTCAATTGATAAATTCTTTGACATGTATACTGCATTTTAAAATAGTCAATCAGATTTTAATTTTTATTTAGATTATTTTTTAGGAATATGTATATTAAATTTCTTTTTTTTTTTTTTTAATATTAACATTTTAAATTATATTTATTTATATATATGTTTGAAAATAATAATAGTAAATGTAATACTAGTTATAAATTGCATTTGTTGATTTGTATGCAAATAAATTTTTATATATGCAAGATTTATTCAGATTAAATAAGTGCTATTTTTAATAATAGCTGCATAAAAATGTTTAAATTATTTAGACTATATATATTATTATAATTCATTAAATCATCCGATAGATGTGAGTCTTTACTCTGACTTTTAGAAATGAAAAGTAATTAGATGACAAAAATCATGTGTTTATATTTCAAAATAAATTTTAAAAAATCTGTTCATGACATAAAAATACAGTGATTTTTTATTTTAATTCTGAATAATAATTTGAAAAATGCTTTAAAATATCAAAATTGCTTTATGTAAAAACTGAAACAAAGTATTTTGGATTTATTATTATTCATAACTAGAAACTTAATGAACATTATAGAAAATCCTTATCTATCAAACTGAATCGCCTTTTATTGAAATAAAAATATCTTATTAATTTCATCTTTTTTTTAAATCTGAAATGCAGAATCTCATATCTGATTGTCTAATAATATTGTGTTTGATGGTGTTTATTTCTTGTTTGAACTCGCTGAAACTGTGTGTGAAAGAAAAAGATATTTGTGTAATTTGAGTTTTGTATTAATATGTGCCAAAGTGGTGGTCGATTTTACTACATGGTTATATAACAATGTATAGAAGAATGCTTCCTATCTGATGCAGTTATAATAGAAACATTGCCACATTACTTTTTAAAATATTTGTATATGAAGCCATTTTTTATTGTTATAACAATACCATAGTTTCTGATCTATAACATGCAGTACCAAAGAATAAATAAAGATTTTTTAAGAAATGGTTCTTGAACATTTCATTTTTCATGTGTGTTTGTGATTACCTGACTCACACAGCTTTGCTCGTACCAGAATTATAGAACTTGTTTTAAGAAAGAAAAGGGAAAATAAACTTTACTTATTTTAGAAAATTAAATATATAAATAATTTTCAACTGGATCACTTCATTTCTGTAGCACATGCTAACATAAATTTAGTGAGTCATTCAAAAATGTTTTTTGAACTTTAAATGTTATTTGGTTAATTACACCTTTTTAAATTTATACACTAGTACATCCCCTCCCATCTTTCACAGGTGATAATTTAAAGAAAATAGTCCACAGTTTTGATAAAATGGTAACACAAATTAGAAGGAAAATTTATATTTTAATTATTTTTTTAATTCAATAATTAAACTTTAAATCACTGGCAATTAATTAATGGATTAAGGACTATACTTTTGTACTTTATAAAGAAAAATTCTCTTATTTGATTATTAAATATATATATATATATATAAAGCATCTGTCTCCAAAAGAATCCATTACAGTAAAAGTCAGATATGTTTTCCCTAAAAATGATTCAACCTGATCGACATTTGCTTTAAAGCCTGGCATTTTATTTTCATTAGCACACAGTGTTAACAACTACAGTTTGAAATGATGTTGAATGAAAAACTTTCACATATTGTTACATACAAACCCACATACATATACAACGTACTTATGTGAACATGTCGGCATGCTTGCACACGAGCAGATGACATTAAAATCTTTTTGTAACCCTAAATTTCAAAGTTTGGTGCAATATAGCATCAGCTAGAAATGTAATTTGTGTTCCTAACATGCTGAATTATATTTTATTTCTACCAAACTTTTTTTGAAGCCACAAATTTTTATTCTGGAATTACCCCCCCCCCCCTCTCTTTCAACAGACACACACATACTTTTTTGTTTGTTTGTTTGTTTGTTTTATGTGAAAAGAAAAAAATATTACTGTATAATAACCATACAACTTTTATCAGCCACTGTAATACTAAATGTATTATAAACTTGTTTTGGAGATAATGTAATCAGAAGACATTCAATTTTCCTAACTAATTTTATGTCTACCAATTTTCCTGTAGTATTCCAAATAATACTTCATAAAGGCATCTAAAAAAGATCTATAGAGTGAATTTAAAAAAAAAAAAAATAATAATAAAGTAGAGCCTCCTCCTTCTTTTTTTTTTTTTTTTTTTTTTGACACTTATTCCAAAATCTAAAATTGACCTAGAGTAAGATGGGATAAATTGTTGGTGGGGTAAATCAGAGGTAAAATTTAAAGAAAGAATATTTTACCTTTTTTATTACTTTCCGAACATACCTATGTAAGGAAAGTATTGTAATCATGTCAAAAATCAGACTTTGAGATTTTAGCCTTTCTATACATTTTGAGATACCCTGAGTTAATTTTTACTATTTTTATGGTGATGCATGTGTGTGAGAGAACACAATAGCACCTAAATGCTTTGTTAGAATGGGCTGAGATTTGGTATGTATGTTATAGGTCACCATAGCACAAACTCTATTGACTTTGGTGAATCTAGGATGTATAGTTTTTTTTACAGGGACGCAAAGAAAAATTCTTTATCATTATGGCGTATAGGCCCAAATTTTTTAAATTGCGATAATGTCTAAGCACCTTATTCTATTGAATTGAAAATTTATACACATACTACAGGTGATCATCACACAAATTGTATAGATTTTGATGAAACTCACCCTTATAAATTTTTGCAGGAACACAACAAAAAATTCTTTATCATTCAAATCTATGGCTCAAATTATTTGAAGTGCAATAGCATAAAATTAAACATTGGAGAAAAATACTTAAAAACCCTATTATAATTTTCACTTTTTTTTTATTTAACGACTTGTCTTTCTTTAATTTATTTATTCAGCCGTTAATTATTTAATGTTCAGAAAGTCGCGTGAAGTCATTCCAGAGTTTTATAATTTATTAAATAAATATTAATAATGCTAAAATGTTGTTTATACATTTCTTAATAAAAAAAAATATATATATATTTATATTGAAATACCTATTACGCACAAAAATAGAAAAAATGAAAAGTTTGTATCTTTTTTTTTTTTTTTATGAATCTTAAATTTTGTTTGTTTTTATAAAATAAAACATGTTGCAGACCACACAGATTTTTAAAACAATGACAAAATATGCTCAAGGAAAAAAAAATCCTAAGGTATAATTATCTATATGTAATTATTTTTTTATGTTGAAGAGTACATGGAGTTGGGGAGGGGGGGTGAAAATTTTACCTCCAAATTACACTGATCTGGAGAAATTAGTGGAATTTTTTATTTTCAATTAATTTTTATTTAGAATTATTTCAAAATGTTATAAACAACTTGCTTAAGGAATTTCCTTGGATCCTTAGCTTAATTACCTTAAACATTGTTCTTACTGAAGCAGATTACAATAAAGTAAAAACATTGTATAACAAACGTGAACAGCTTGGATGTTTATTTAAGAGCTTATATAGGTTTAAAACATGGCCTACCATTGGATTTTTAAGTTATTCTTTTGTTATGTCCTAATTTTAAAGTAATAAATTTAGTTTGTTCAGGTCCAAGAACATCGATTTTTGCCAAATTTTATATGTTTTTAATAAAAATTCTGTAAAATGTTTTTAAAAAAGGGAAGGGGGGGGGAGAGATTTGTTTTTCTTAATCCAATTTTACTAGTTAATAACTTATAGCAATATCCATTACTTTATGTCTTTAATGAAGAAGCCTGCACAGTCAGAATTGGCAATTTTTAAGAACATTTTTGAAGCCTTATTATTATTATATTAATGAAAGATGTTTCCTGTGAAAAAGGTTTTAATTGTTATTTGAGCACTACTTTACCCCATATTTTTAACATGAATCTCAATAGGGTTTATAGCCATACCTCCAAATGACCCCAATTAGGGTCAATTGGAGGTAACATTTAGTTTAATTTTTCTGTTGGGGTAAAACTTTTCTTTTTAATTTATAAGTGATACATTAATGAACGTTCTTGCTGTAGCCATTTGTACAATTGGAAAAATGTTGAGAGTATGAGCATGATTAAAAAAAGAAAAAAAAAAAATCCCACTCATTTACCTCTTCCTACTCTATCTAAAACAGGATGTCTATCAATTTTCCTGTACTAGCAGCTGATGCATATAAAACGACCTTTATTTTATGTAGCAAATTTGAAAAATATTATTAGCATTGCTTTTGAGATACTGACTTTCAGTTCCACTTCTGATTTTGACCAAAATTTTGCAAATTCATGTGTACATCGGTAACTAAAGCGCAGGGCAAGACACCAGACCATGGCCAAAGCTGAATGCCTTGTAAAAGGGAGTTAATATGGTGAATAAAAAAAAAAAAAAAAAAAAAAATCCATTGAGCCATCGTTTTAAGACAATTACTTCCAAGACACAAAAGTGGCCTACTACTATTGTTAAATCTATGCCTTTCAATTTTCCTCCAGTAACCAACTAATACATACGAAAAGATATTTAAAAGGGGGGGGGGTCTACATAGTAAAACTGAAAAAACAATCGTTAAGTAATTTTTGGGATATGAACTTAAAATATCATCCCATTTCCGGCTTTTCATGTCCCATTTTCAGTTTTACAAATTTCACCAAAAGTTAATAAAATTATTTGCATATCACAATTATTTTGATTATAAAGTTTTGTTGTTCTATCCTTTTTAGTTTTGAGATAAGATAGAAGTAGAGTTGCACTGAATATTCGGTATTTGACAGGTGGCACTGAATATTCGGTTCGGCCGAATAGTGGATTTAAATTTTTAATTTAGTTATGATATTGAAATTGGTAAACACATTTTTTATCATATAAAGTTAACCCTTTCAGGGGCACTAAGTAAAAATGATTGAATTTCCTTTTAAATATATATATATCATAAAGTAAACATCCCCTACAAGTCATATTTGATGAAGAAAAAAATTCAGCATGTGGGGATTTTTTTGTGGGTGGTGGCTAGGCGTTCTAGCCACTGTGTCTATCCACCTAAAAGGTGCTCCTAAAAATCAAACTAAAATTAATGATCTAAGATAATATGTAAATCTGTTATATTTAAAAGGTGCATTACAGTATATTTACACTACCAAATATTTTTGAATAAAAAATTATTTTTCATAAAAATATATAAAAGAAACTTCAAAAAATTTTCCCGCAAATTGCCCATTTAAAAAAGTCACAGGCACATCCTGCTTAAAGTTACTGTAGTTCTGCCATCTCTATTTCAATTTTAGAAGTACACATTAACTTTTCATAAAAGTGGATAAAAAAAAGTAACCACTGCACACTTAGAGAAAAATTTCTAAAGTAGGTGGATAGACCCTCTAGCCACCGCCCCTGAAAGGGTTAAAAATAATTTGCACTTTTTTAAACTCATCAGTATTATGATGTCAAAAAACATTAAACAAGTAGAAAATACCAAACTTTCATCACATTAATATCTAACCTAAATTAAAATAGTCAGTATTCGAATAATATATAATACATTTCAAAATAGTCACTTTAAAAAATTATTATAAATATATATAGATGGATATAATTATTCACTGAAGACCTTCTAAGACCAACTTTTTAACATTGTTTATCAAAAGTAAAAACAATGGCACTCATATTGCTTTAAGAAATATTTTACTTTAAAGAAGAGGAAATTGTGACAGCAAATAAAATTATATTTACCTACTAATAGTCAGGGGAAAATACAAATCAAGTAAAAAATTAAATATAGAACATAATTTATCAAATATTAGTCATTGTATTTAAATTTCAGCAATGGCAAATTATAACACAGGAATAAAAGTTTTTCTGCATTTACCTACAAACAGTAAGTATAAATACCAAACAACTAAAATATAAAGGCTAGAAGACAGTATATAAAAAAAATCAGTCATTGTACTTAAATTTTAGCAATGGCAAATTATGATGCAGGAACAAAAGTTTCTCTGCATTTTCTGACTGTAACCTGTTGCATGCTTGCTCATACACATTTCCTGCATCTGAAAATAGTCTTTCACTTTCAACAGTGGTGCTCAGAGATACTTTCTTGCTAGTTTCAACAATCTAGATTTGGAATGCTGATTTTCTTTCCACCATATCATGGGATCATTGCTTTTTGCTATTAAGGGTAAAGACAAATAATCATTCAATTCAGAAGTGTATTTTGTCTCTCTTGTGGAATTTTGTTTATTTGAACACGAATCAGTTGCATTTACAATTTCACTAAAATATTGCCAAAATGAATTATGGCTTCATTTTGGGAAACTACTGATTCTTTTTCACTCATACTTATCTTCATCGATTTCTGGCATTTTTACTTTAATTACTGTTATAGCCTCTCTAGTGACATCTTCATTCGCAAAGAAAGCTGTTTTGAAGCGTTGATCTAATAGAGTTGATTTAGTAAAAAAGGAATTTTTGTATACCTCAGAAAAGCATTTATCCAATTCTGCCTTTAATGTATCTTTTACTGTTCTAACTCAAGAGAAATCTTGTGAATTTTTTGACAAATATACAGGCTGTTCGCACACTTTTTAGACGATTTTATTTCGCAGTAAGAAAAAATCGTTTGCATGGAGAATTTTATTTTCACAACAGTTATATTTTTGGAAGTTTTATTTATCTTCTGATATTTAGAATTTTTGTTTGCATGCAAAAATGCACTTTTAAAAAGGCAGTGGATGGAAAGATGCGTTTCCGCTCTTTCCAAAGTGAGTTTTTAGTGAAATCTTAATGAAAAGCATTTATCAGGAGAAAAATGGAAAAATGTTGCAACAGTAGATGAATCTTGGGTCTATTTAAGTGGTTGCAATAAAAAAAGATCAATTTATTATCACAAAAGTGGAGAATTTTTTTTTCTACATGGTTTGAAGAATCAAAAGAAAGTTTTTCTAAAGGATTTATGATTGTCACAGGTTTTTCATACAAGCGCAAGATAAAAGCAAAAGAAATGTGACAAAAATGTCAAAATCAGCTCTAAATACTATCAAGAACATATTTTAATTCCAAATTTTTAAAAATGAAAATCCAGATCTTTATCCACAATGCTATCAATCGGTTGAACTGTATCAAGACAAAACAAGCAGCTACACATCACAATCCTCAATTGCTTTTCTAGAAAAAAATAGAACAAAAAACGGGAATTAAAACCATACCCTTCACTGATATTCCTGCTAAATCTCCTGATGTATCATTGTTGGATTTTTGTGTTTTTCGACTCTTAAAATCAGCATTATCCAAACACCGACCTACAACGCTTTGTGGACTTTGGAAAGCCGTTCAAGAGGAGTAGAAAAATATACCTCTTCCGATATTATAAAAAGCATTATTATCATAGAAATTACGGTGTAGAATGATAGTTAAGAACAAGGGCTATCAAACTGAACAAATAAAACACAAAATATGAGTGAAATTGTCTCAGTACACTCCATCAAAATCGTCTAAAAAATGTGCGAACAGCCTCTAGGGAAAACTAGGGAGACTTGACCCATCAGGATTTTTCCTATGAAAGGGAAACTTTAGGAAAATGTTAGTCATTATACTGATTCACTAGTCGTACAACAGCATTTTGCAGGGAACAGCCATTGCAGTATTATCAGTGATTTTCTAGCAATTTAGTGTTGATTGATACTGCATCTTTCAAGTAAATTTTGAAGATTGTGGACTTTGTTAAATTTCAACTTCCAGTTTTGAAGCAAGTTAATTTCAAAAGTATAGCTGTTTTAGTCACTGTCTTAGTTACATATTGGTATGTAGTAGCTTCATGTAACTGTAATGCAAGTTGCTAAAAAATTAGGATTAAGAAAGCAACGCAACTTAAGGAGACTTGACCCAATGATTAGCACTTTCGCGACAGCATGTTTTTGTCTTTTTGACAGTAAGGCCTGCCTGTGGGCGTTATTCTCCCGAAATACAACATTTCAGGACAAAATTTTCTGTATTCACATTTATATTCAAAATGGATATACATCATAATTATATTCTTTCTAACCAAATTAGTTGTATCCATAGTATATTGATTGTACAAATATAAATATTGGGTATATTCTTAAGAAATAAACAACATATGAATTGTGAAAGAAACTCACACTGGCAGAGTTACAGATTTAATGAAAGTGTTAATTTAATGTTCTTTATTTGATTTAATGGACTTTTATCCTATGGATAACTAAAACATTGTGACTTAGGCCTGATGATTTTTTTTTTTTTTTTTTTTTTTTTAAGAAATAAGTAAAACATTGTGAATATTTAGGCCTAATGAATTGTTTTTATTTAAGAAGTAACTAAAATATTTTTAATCATTGAGCTTAATGAATTGTTGCATAATTAATAACTGAAAAGAAGAAGGATAAGAATATGTTAGCTACTGTCACACCAAACAGAAGAGAAATAAGGGAAAGAAAACAGAAAAGAAAAAAAAAATGTTTTCAAAAGAAAAGCAAAAAAAGGCTCCTAAAGTGAAAAGTACAAAGCATGAGAAACAAACACACACACACACACTGAACAATTTTCAAAAGCAACTTCTAACTCAAGATACCTCAAAACATGTAAATCAGCTGAAAATTCTAAATCAGAGTTTTGACCAAATACAATACTTTCATTAGTAATTGGGTACAGAAGTAAAAATATAAAAAATACCTAACAATGAATTCACCAAAAAAATGACTTACTTTCAAGTAAAACACATAAAATCTAAAATGTGAGGCAAAAAATATTTAAGTAGATTTAAAAACTAAAACCCATCTTGTAAAAAGAAAAAGGAGTAAATTGTATTACGTATAGATTATAAAATTCTTTTAAACATTATAGGATTTGATTCTAGTGGAAATGGGAGCATGACTGTAAATGTTAATGTAATACGTTGAGTGCTATGTCAGCCATCGGTGGCTGACACTGAATTTTCCGTTTAGACCGCATCAACTGGGGCTGACAGTGTAAAATATGATAAAAAGCCTCGTCAACCACCGGTGACTGAGTGTAATATATGATATTCAACTAAAAAATTTACGTTGTTTTAAATAATTACCGAAAATTTATTTAAAATATACTTAATTTTTATTTATTACAGCATTATAGCATTTTAATGGATTTTAATGAGCCGCAGTAAACATAACGCATTTCTAAACAGCATGCATGGCCTGATGGGGATTAAATGTGTTAAAATATCTTCGAGTCCATAGGCCATAATAAGAAAAAAAAATTGTGCTCTCTTAAAAAACAAGAAACCCAACACTTGTGAAATTTTATACGGTTCATATGATGCTGAATATACCTACCAAGCTTGACCTGAGTCTAATAAACTGTTTAGATATACCTGACAATATGTTCACTCACAGACACACATACATCATTATAAAAATCTGGAGTGACTCCACTCGACTTTCTGAACATTAAATAATGAACTGTTGTTTAAATAAAATGAGAGAAATCGTTCAATAAACAAAAGAGAAAATTATAATAAGTTGAGTATTTTTCCTCATATAGTATGTTGTTTAATTTAACACTATTGCACTTCAAATAATTTGAGCCTGTGGGTTGTAATGATAAAGAATTTTTCATTGTGTTCCTGTGAAAATCTATATGAAAATCTGTACTGTCCGTACGACAGTAATCTATAACATGTATACTAAGGGACCAAAAACAAAAGCCATACTTGGAGGATATTTTTTGTTTCCCCTTTGAAAAACATCCAATTTAAAAATAGGAATGAAACAAATAGTGATTTTGCCAGATACCACATATCCGTATCCAACAGACATTAGTGTTTCAGGTATTTGATATCCAGCAAAATTACTACAATTTGCTATATCCCTACATTTTAATTTTAAAATTGATGATTTTTTAAAAGAAAAATAAAAGTATCCAAATGTGTTCTTTATATATATATATATTTCTTTACCCTTAGTGTATATAAATTTCCAGTTCATTCGAATAAGGCGTTTAGACTTATTGTACTTTAAATAATTTGAGCCTATAAGCCATAATGATGAAGAATTTTTATTTGTGCCTCTATTTAAAAAAATATAAGTGCCAGATTCACCAAAATTTATACAGTTCTTGTGATGGTGGCCAATAACAAGTATATAAATTTTCAGCTTAATCGAATAAGGTATTTAGACGCTATAGTACTTTAAATAACTTGAGCCCATAGGATAGGACGTAATGATAAAAAAAAAATTCTTTGTATCCCTGTTAAAAATGTATAGGTGCTTAGATTCACTAAAATCAATAGGGTTCGTGCTATGGTGACTTATAACATATGTACCAAGTTTCAGTTCAATCAATCAAAGCGTTTAAACCTTGTGTTCACTCACCTACATACATACACCATTGTAAAAATAGCTGAAATAAACTCAGGCAACTTCAAAATGTATATATACATACACCAGGGCCCGAAATTTCAACTTGGATCACACTCGCTGAAAAAAAAGGTTACTCGCCACAAAATATGATTAACTTACTCTATTTCTTACTCTTTTTTTTTTTTTTTCTTTACCAGAATTTTTATTGAAAAAGAGAAATTACACAATGTTTTTTATTTTATAAGGAAATAGAAAACATTCAATTTTGAAAAAGAGGTAATTTTAGGGGGGACAAAATTGAATGAAAATGATTATAAAAACAGATTCAAAAGCTACTTTACACAAGTGGTGGAAACCTTTTTATCTCAAATGATGAATTTGGATCAGTACACCTTAATTTAAATTAATAGTATACGAATATGAGAGAAAAAATTCCTAATTTTTATAAGTGCCACTGGAGAATATAGAAATTTTTTTTTAATTATTAGTTTTTGCTATAGACATTTTTTTTTTCTTTTGGTTCTTTCATGCAGTTAGATAAAAAAAAAAAGTTGGTAGACATTTTTCTGATTAAAGTCTTAATCATAAAAGAAAAAATTAAAATTGGCAAATGAAAAAATAAAATTAATATTCGGCAGATGAAAGGATTTGTTTTAAAAAACAGTCATTCTTTGTCAACATTTTATAAAAGTTCTCGTTCTCACAAGTATAACCTAAATTAGTCTTAGTAGTTAATAAGTTTTTAAAGTAGGTGTATAAAGGGGATATTTTTCACATGTCTACATTTTGTTTATTGAAGAAAACAGTCGCTTTGTGGGAGCATTTTTGCTAGAAGGAAATAAAATGAATTCAACTAACTTTTGCATATATTTTTGAGGTGCTGGTATAGTTATCATTAAGGCCAATTGTCTGCACTGAGTAAGAGAGTCCTCTGCAGAGGTTTTCTAAGAGGTTTCTAAGAGAAAACCACGGAAAACTTGTAACAGCTAAGCCAAGAAGCGCGACCGGGTATCGAACCCAGCGCCTCACGTAGACCAGCTTCGAACAAGGAACCTCTCGATCACTGGTGGGCCAATTTTTATGAGGAATATTATTCATGCAAAAGCAGGGCCGGCTCTAGGCGGTAGGCAAGGTAGGCAACTGCCTACGGCGGCAAAATTTAGGGGCGGCAAAATCAGTTGAACTACAAAAAATAAATAAATAAAATACTTCGATTATTGAATGTAGAAAATAAATAAATAGAAAAAAAATAAGTATAAAAATAAGTGAATAATCATAACAAGAATTTACAGGCTTCTCTGCCCTTTCCTATAATTTGAAATACAAACAAGAATAGACAAACTTGTAAGTTCTGTACAGTATGTATTGTATGCGCAGCCGCGACGCGAAGGGAGAAATGCACATTCGCCGCTGATTTTACCAAGCTCTTTTTGCCCTCTAATTAAAGAAAGTCAAGAGTTTGCCAATTGTAGGATGTTACAGCAGTGTTCTTCAGCATGTAGGAATTACTTGGAGTTGGAGGTCTCCTATCTCAACAGGACATTATCAGTATATCCTAAGTATGAAAGAATGTCCCAGGACATCCTCAGCCATAAGATAGTGACATTTTCAGTTGTCTGTAAAAACACGGCAAAATTTGAGTTTGAATTGGCAACAGTGATGTCAAATTTAAAACAATGCTTTGTTTATGGGGGGGGGGGTAAATTTTTGATGAAGGTATGTTTCCATTAATCAATCAGCATTTCAATGCAAATTCAATGAACATTTTTAAGGTTTTCTTCCTGTTGAAAGATCTAGTGGTAAGGAACTGTCTAAAGTTTTATTAAAAGAGTTGGAAAAAGAAAAAAAAAAAAGGTTAAAATTAGAAAATATGAGAGGCAAAGGTTATGAAAATTGCTCAAATATGAGAGGTGACAAATTCGGATTACAAATTTCAGAGCATTTCATGCACATTGCAGCAGAGATTTATTAAACTTAGTAGTTAATGAATTACTGCGAAATTGGAAAAAATGTATAGATCCCTAATATCTTTATTTCTTAAATTAGAAAATATTCATGATGCTTTATTAAGCAATTACAAAAGTGTAGAGATATTAGTAGTAGATAGTTATTAGTAGTAGATAATGATTCAAAATGAGGCAGTTGTTTATTGATTACAGTCGGCAGCAAAATCATTGAAGCACTAGCAATAATTCCTACTTAAACGATGGGCACCTTAAACTGTTTTATTAAGTAAATATTTGTCGAGTCATGATCTTAGTCTTTATGCTGTTTATAAAAAAGTAAGTTGATGATAAAAAGAAGCGATCAAACTAATATATATATATATATATATACATGAAAAATAAAATGTAGATGTGTGCTTCAGTAATTTTCCTGCTGACTGCACAATAAAACAATTAAAGATTTTTATGTTTGATCGTCATTCGACACAAGAATTTTTAATTATATTAATCCGATTAAGTAAGCTATGTGAAACAAAAGTTTTTGATTTATACCAAGCCACTGATTTATTAAATAGCTCATTATTATTATTATTATTATTTTAAGAATTATGATCAGTTGAATCCTTTGAAAACTTTATCTCAGAAGCTGAAAAATTAGCTAATGTAATAGACGTAGAAAAAAAAAAACTTTGAATTGACTACACCACGCCATCATGTTCAATCTTAAAAATGAAATTTTTCTTATGAAAGTGTAGACGAATCTATAGAAAATTCAAAAGAGAAATATAAAATAGATTTTTTTTTTCTTTTCAGTGATCAGGCGATCAGTGCACTGAAGCTGAGATTAAATTTATTGAATAATCATAATCATTCTTTTGAATTTTTATGTAATGTCCACAAACTTAAAGACACGTTCAAAAACGAATTACTGAGACTGACACACTGTAAAAATCTGGGAAACGACTTAACAGATGGCGATTCCTCTGTTAAGTGGTTTAAATCTTAACATTTTAAAATTGGCTGGTAAAATATACTTTATTTTCTTCACTTTTGAAAAAAAAAGAATGTCCAATTTTGATGTCTTTAAATTCATTACCTTCCTTAACATTGGGCCGAATTTAAGCACTGCTTTAAAAATTTTGTTAGCCTTGCCCATAACTTTTGCTAACGAAGAAAGATTTTTTTCTAAACTAAAAATCTGGTGTGTCACTCACACAACTTTCTCTTACACTAAAATTTAATACCATAAATACATGTTGGAGATTAAGAGGTAAGACAACGAGTAGTGTTATGTAAACTTATGTTAAAACAATTCAAGTTTGGCTTCGGAAAAGTTTTATGTGACAATTAGTTCTATGTGAGGGGGGCTACCGCCCCCCTCAATATCCCGTTTCATTAATGCACCTACATTTATACAGAATTTAAATCTGTTATTAAAATTAACAGTTCGCTTAAAATTATACAGACAATTTCCACGCGTAACATTCCTTGAAACTTTTCCAGCAACAAACTTATATTAACTTGAAAATACAACTTTTGGATCTCCTGAAATTATTCGTTTTTAAGTTACTCTTAGAGACACAGACAAAAATCAAACGTTAAAAAACTTTACTTCGGTAATCAGGAAGCCTTAAAACGTGTAAATATACAAAAAACAAGAGATGAATATTTAGCTTAAAATCGTACATTATTTATCATGTCTATGAGGAATTCATTTCAATTTCTGAGCAGCTTTGGTGGAAATGGTAAAATATTACAGTAAAGAACTTCCACTAACAATAAAAAAGAATGTGCTTAAATATTTGCAGCCCTGTATATCATTTAAAGATTATGTACAGACAACATGGTGCACCTAAATATAATCCTATAGCAGTGATACACGGCACAACCTGAAATACATTTCCATTAATTTTCAGCTATTGTTGCACTATAATCAAGTTCTTTTGTGTAGCCTGTAAATGAGCAGTGAAGGATTTTCTTACCATATTCTACATGAGACATGTTTTTATGCATATAAAAAATATATATTCATTTCATTTTGGTTTAGTGCAGCCTACAGATGTTAAACTCTACTCCCCTGCAATTTCCCCCATAAACGTAATGTATTTGAATTCTCTTGGGTGTCCCTGTACACGAACTATATGCGTCATCTCAAGAAAAAGCTTAGTGTAGCATCCTCATACAATACACATTTAGAATACCAAGTTCGGACTTTCTGCTAAAATTTGTTCTTGAGATATGCTGATAACAGACAGACAGACACACACACAGACACATAGAAATACACACAGATTAACCGCTAAAAACATGATTTTCGGATTCAGGGGACCTTAAAACGTGTAAATATAACAAAAACTCACATTCGAAAATTTGACCCTAAAACAATATTTTCTCTACCTTACGGGTAAGAGGAAGTAAAAATGATAAAAAAATATTTTAAAACCATATCTAGTCAAAATCGATTCAATGGGTTAGCAATATTGGACATTGAATATGAATTGAGTAACAAATTAGATAAGAAGTTATTCAAGATTTGCACAAAAAAAGGTTCGAAAGAGATTATTTTATTCAGGTTTAAATTTTGTATACTGTACTAGCATTCTTTATTCTTCGCTGTTTAGAAAATATTGTCTGTACTGTTACTAGCATTACTTCCAAAGATTTTGTGTTTTTAACTTAAGAAAAAAAAAAATGAAAAAAGAAAGAAAAAAGAAATAGTAGTAAATATTATATGAGTATTATTTACTTAGCTCAATTCTATTAGACCACTTATGTGATTTTTTTTTTCTTTTTTTTAAATATATATATATATATATATATATATATATATATATATATATATACTACATATATGTATATATATTTTAAATTTGAAAGTTTTTAAAAGCTTGGGGGGGGGGCGGCACTTTTGAGGTTTGCCTACGGCGGCAAAAATAATAGAGCCGGCCCTGTGCAAAAGTGAGACCGACCGCGTATCAGCCAGAGTACAACCACTTTAATGATTTTATGACAATTTCAATAGTGATTTCGTGTTCTGGATCAAAGAACCGTACAAATATAGAGAATACTTTTATTTCTTTGTCATTCGAAGAATCTGAATAGACATAAGCCATAATATGTTTTGGCAAGTTTATTAGAAAGTTGTTCTTTTTGCGAGCCTAACGCAGAAAAAAGTTAGTGTTCACTGTTCGATACAGCTAGCAGCCGATTGAACTTCCCAGTTTTGCGAAATTTTGAAATTAAGGACTAAATCCTTTTCATTTGAAAACGAGGACAGCGAACGAAAAAACATAAAATAGAGGACTTTTTAGTCTTGTAATGTTTGTTTCGTTTAAGAGGGCAGAGCGTTGAAAAAGAAGACTGCCCTCTTGATAAGAGGATGTCTGGTCACCTTACCTAAGGTTAGCATGATTTTACGTTTTTAAAGCGATATTTTTTTTTTTTTTTTTTTTTTTTTTTTTTTTTTTTTGCTGGTAGCACCGAATACTGTAAAATTTCTGTCTACATTTAGACCGAAATTTTACTCGCCAAAGTAAAATTTCCACTCGCCAATGGCGAGCGGAAATTTCGTGCCCTGCATACATCCCAAAATCTCAAATCGATTTTTTTTTTTTTTTTTTTTCCATGATTAGAATACTTTTTCCTTACATATGTATGTTTGGAAAGTAAAAATAACATAACTGAATTTGAGATATCTCAAAATGTATCAAGCACCAAAAATCTTGTAAAGCAAATCAAGACTATGATACTTTCTTTTTAGAGTATATGTTTTGAAAGTAAATACATGTAGTAGCGTTCATTTGATGTGAACAAAACTAAAATCTGTTACAAATCAAAATGCTTTAAACTTATTATTTTCACACATTCAAAAAATGTGCGGCATAACAACCACGCCACAACTTGCATTACTACACATATTATACTATACTCTTTTTGGAGATAGTGTGGTCAAAAGACATAAAATTGATTTAACAAATCAAACACCTAACAATTTTCCAGTAGGAGCAAACATTAGTTATCGCTTTTATGGTGTAATCTTATTTATTGTCCTCAATAATGCTCTAATTTGCAAGCATAGGGCAAAAGCTTGCGTGAATAACACCGCGAATATTTCCGTTGAATATTCACTTTATGTTTTTGTTATGAGTCGAAAATTGGGTTGTTTTTCTCCGAAATGAACTTTCGCCGGAAGTTTACGAAAACGAGTCTTTGGCCGGACGCAAATAATAAAATGTACGGAAGGCAAAATCAGAATGAAAGTGGTTTAAAGGTTGTTAAATCTAATTTATTAATCCTTATCGTTCCGAGGCGACACCAGTGGCCAAAGGGTTCTGCACTCAAGACTAGTAAACACGAGGTACCGCGATCAAACCAGGTTGGGCTCGTTGGCCTAGCTGTTTGGAGTCTTCCGTGTTTTTTTTTTTTTCCGAAACTTGCATGAAATACGGGCTAGGACATCTTAAAAAGACATCCCCCCCTCCCAATGGAGTATACGTTAAACACAGATCTACGATATTCATGTTGTTCATCGGTTTTAACCCCTTCACCAGCACATACCTTAACCAATCTCTCCTTAAAATTTTCCCGTCTCTGGTCATAAATCCCATACAATTCTATGGGGATATTTGTTTATTTAAAAACTAATTATCTAATGTATGTATGTATTATGTATATATATATATTCCTAGTTCTTTATGGGATACGTGGTTACATCTGCTGCAATGTTTGAAAAGGTTTTCAATATATATATATATGTGTGTGTATATGTATGTATACAGGGTGTTCCAAAAGTCCCACACACCCCTCCTAACTCGAAAATCAGTCTGAATTTTGAAAAATGGCGAAACACGTATTTAATGAATTCGAGAGGGACCTCGTTTAGTGGTAAAAGTTTGGGCTAGGGGGGACCGCTAGGGAGGGCAACTTTCAATTTCAAATGGGAAGGTATGTCTTGTGATGCATCCCTGGAAATGTCTCTTCAAGACAATGAATTTGATATAAATAGTTTTGCCCTACGAGGATTATTAAAGGAGATACATGAGTTTTTAGATTTTTGAAATGTGGATTTTATACTCATGTATCCCCTTTAATAATCATTGCAGGACAAAACTGTTTATATCAAATTCATTGTCTTTAAAAGACGTTTCCAGGGATGTATCACAAGATATACTTTGCTCAAAAATGTTTGGGCCCGGGCAAGGGGGTAGTAGGAGTGCCGCTAGGGAATGCAACTTTAAAATTTCTAATGGGAAGGTATGTCTTGTGATACATCCCGGGAAACGTCTCTTTCAGACAATGAATTCGGTATAAATAGTTTTGCCCTGCAGTGATTATTAAAGGGGATACATAAGTATAAAATCCACATTTCAAAAGTCTAAAAACGCATGTATCTAATTTAATAATCATCGTAGGGCGAAACTATTTATATCAAATTCATTGTCTTGAAGACACGTTTCCAGGGATGCATCACAAGATATACTTTGTCCAAAAATGTTTGAGCCCGGGCAAGTTGGTAAGTAGGAGTTCCGCTAGGGAAGGCAACTTTAAAATTTCTAATGGGAAGGTATGTCTTGTGATACATCCCGGGAAACGTCTCTTCAAGACAATGAATTTAGTATAAATATTTTTGACCTGCAGTGATTATTAAAGGGGATATATAATTATAAAATCCACATTTCGAAAGTCTAAATACTCATGTATCTCCTTTAATAGTCACCGTAGGGCGAAACTATTTATATCAAATTCATTGTCTTGAAGAGACGTTTCCAGGGATGTATCACAAGGCATACCTTCCCATTTAAAATTTTAAAGTTGCCTTCCTAACGCCCCCCCTAGCCCCCCACCGGGCCCAAACTTTTTTCCCCAAAAGAGGTCCCCCTCGAATTCATTAAATATGTGTTTCGCCATTTTTCAAAATTCCGACTCATTTTCGAGTTAGGAGGGGGGTGCGGGACTTTTAGAACACCCTATATATATATAAACTCCGTTTTCACATTCGGAAAATGCACAACTGTTCAATTAGCACTCGTTTTATTTAAATTTTTTATATTTCATTTTGCAGCAGAAAAATGAGAAAAATACATTCAATTTTTCGCTGTTTTTAAACTCAAAATTTTAAATTAAACTAGTATACAGACAGACATTTTCTAAAAATGGTCAATTCATGTTCTAGACCTTTCAAAACGTGTAAATCCATCGAAAACCTGTGGTCGAAAATTTTTAAGAACCCATTTACTTTCTTCTGTACTTCTATCGAATATAGAAGAAAGTAAAAATTATTTTTTTGGAAAATGAATATTAATTTAACTAGGGTGTTAATTTTCTGAATGTCAAAAGGGAGAAAAAAAAAATAGGTAATGAGTAATTGTGAAAAGGCAAATTTCCCCATAGAATAACGTGGCTGTCGGCGAAGTTAGGTATTGTACGCTCATAACAAGTGTATTTGTTTCATTAGCCCACAAACGCTGTTGCTTTAAATTTGCGATAACAGCAATGTCAGCCGAAATTTGAAGCAGAATGAAACACTTGTCATATATTTATATACTTCTCATATATGTTATAGTTTTATGCATATAGTTTTTCTCACGTATGCACTTACAAGGGAAGTATGAATCAGTAAAATTTCTATTGAAACCAAACAAAGCTTAATTAAAGAGCATGGTCGAAAACGTAGGGTAAAGTACAAATATGCTGCAACAACCCCCATGGAGGAGAGATATGAACTCCTAGAAGTTTTAGTTATTTCTTTAAAAACCAACAAAACACGCACCATAGTAAGAACGGTTGGTGCAGTGGTAAGGTGCTTGACTTGTGATACGGAGTTCCTGAGATCGAATCCCATCAAGGGCGTTTTGTATTTTAATTTTTTATTTCAACGGAATTTTTTTTTTTTTTTTTTTTTTTACATTTTTAATTAAATTAAAATATTATTTTAAAAGAAAATATTAATTATATTTATTAAAAAAAAATTTCAGCGCTCACGATTTAATATTTTTTTAAATTTTTAACCAATTTATTTATTGCTTTATTAAATTAAAATAATAATAAATTAACGGGAAATACTTTTATATTACATTTAGACAAAATTTTTTAATGATTTGTGCTAGTGTTTTATGTAAATTTTTAATTACTATTTTTTATCGACGTCATTAACAGCAAGAGTTAATCTGCTCGTAATTGTATAATTATTCATGCTGCAATTTTTTGCATGAAAAATCCTGAATAAACAACAACTCTTACTTAACTTTTATTTCAAGTATTTCATTAAACAACTGCCAAATGTAGATGTTTGGAAGAACTGACAATAAAATTGAACACAATGACAAATTTTCTCAAAATGATTTCGCTATAGTTTATAATTAGAAAAAATTTAAAATCTGGGTAAATATGAATTTTACAAATCTAGTAATCTCGACGAAAAGCCAAATATCTAACAAAATGTTCGTGATCAGTAACTGAGGGTGAACAAAATTGCAATTGAAATAATTGTGATCAATCTTCTTATATTTCTTGTTCTCATTGTGAAAAATACTTATGGTTTTATGATTTTTCTGCTTTTAATCATAATTGTTAAAAATTAGAAACTATATTTGTAGCTTTAAACGTGATTTTCTTTTTTATAAATAAATAAATAAAAATATGTATTTCTTAAACTCAGGGTCAATATTTTATTAATTGGAATATTAAAAAAAAAAAAAAAAAAAAAAAAGAAAAGTATATATATAATATTTTCTCTTAAATTAACAATTTAATTTAATTTAAAACGTAAATTAAAAAATTGAAATAGAAAACGCCCTTGCCGGGACGACCTCTCAGGACCTCTGTATAACTAAAGCTATTAGGGGGTTCTCGCCCCATGGGTGTTGTTGCAGCAAATTTGTACTCTGCCCTATGTTTTCGACCATCCTCTTTAATTTAGCTTGGTTTGGAGCGATTTTACTGATTCATACTTCCCTTGTTATTAAAATTATTCGTCTTTCATAAAAATATAAAATACTTCCCTATATTTGTAAGGGAAGAAATATTATTGTGGGCGAAAGTACTAGATATTATTATTATTATTATATATAATCTTTTATATCGCCGTGTTGTATATCTGTAACATATGCAAAATATTGATGTCATTTCTACAGCAAATATGAAATATAATTTTATTAATTGTTGCTATCTTGCAACATTTTAAATTGCTTTTAAGTTTGCGATATTTTCATATCAAAGTATAGTCTATTCAAGGGAAAAAAAAGTATCAAATGTTTCATACTATTTGTGATGTTTTCTATGAAAGGGGTTTACAGATTTTGGACAGAGAAAAAAAATGATATATGATATACGATTGACAGCAATATTTGAAAATATCGAAGACTAAATGAAATATCACGAAGTTGTCTTTAGTAAAATTGTGAAAATTGCACTCGGGGGTATTTAAAAATATATATATATATATACTAAAAATTTAACATATACTTCTTTTTGAATATATTAATATATGGTAATACACATTAAAAATCTGAGGTACAATCACAAAAATCTTATGTTACTTGGAGGGTACAACCAAACGCGATTTTGTAGATTTAGCCCAGAAATGATTATGATTCGATGCATTGTGTAATACTTAGACTTAATTCTTTTGACTAGAAGTATCAGGAATACTTTTACTTTTCTAACATCTGATGGCAGAATGGTTAGTGCTTTGCCTTCTGTTACCAGATGCCGTGATCCAGTCCGGGCCCAATTAACTTCATATAAAGCCCGGGGGGGGGGGGAGCACAGGCCCTGATTACCCAATAGGCACGAGAAGCATGTGCTTCCCCTGAAAAATTATGAAAAGGCCCCAAATTAAGCAAAAAAAATGGGTCCCGAATTGTAAGCTTGTGGTCTAAAAGCATTGTCTGATTATAAAACGTCACAGTCCTACCTGACTTCATAACTATCATTTCTAAATTATATAGGATATTGCTAATAAAGCTTTTAGACATTCATTTATAATGGAATAATTTCATATAATGGGGTGAATATAGGCTTTCATCAGTTTATATCTTGGTACAAAAATCGAGTGAATTTGCTTGTCTATATTTTAAAATATAGACAAGCAAATTCACTCGATTGATTTAAGCTAATTTACTTGTCCTCAATTCCAGTTAAACTACAAAATTTAGTGAAAAATTTATACATTTTTCAAGATGTTTGTATGAGTCTTTAGACCAAGAAGTCAGTGGGGGCCCCCAAATGGATTTGTGCTTCCCCTCAATTGTAAGGTTAATCGGGCACTGCCGGGGCATACATATTTTCGTGCGCCACCTTCCCCTTCCTTCCCTCGCATTGTGCACCAGTCAGCAAAGCTATACGTATGCCTATAGGTGGGACTAAAATGACAGAATTTTGCATTTTATGATACCATTTTAGAGCCATGCGCCTTGCATGCCCCTGCGTTAAGTCTGCTCACTCCCTCTTACGATTTCCCTGTGTCAAGTCACCAAATGCCATGTAAGTCTATGGCGAAATTTGTTTATAGAATTGCTCGTTACCAAATTATGATTCTTAAATTCCGTTTTCACATTCAGAAAATTCACAACCGTTAAATGAATACCCGTTTTCCAAAAATTGATTTTTTTAAATTTTAACATTTTATTTTACAGCTCAAAAATGAGAAAAATGCATTTAGTGAAAATTGGCATTTTTAAGCTCAAAATTCAAATTAAAAACAATTTTTAAATAATTTTTTGGAAAACGAGTATTCATTTAATGGTTGCGTATTTTCAGAATATGAAAACAGAATTTGAAAATAACAATTAGGTAATGTGTAATTCTATAAACAAATTTCGCCATAGAATAACATGGGCTTTGGATGACCTTGACGATCCGTGATGCACCCCCTTAATGAAGCCCTGGTTCCAGGCAAGGATATTGGTAGTGGTTCAGAATCCCCTTCAAACAGTAGGTGGTGGTCTAATTAAGCTACAGTGAACAAAAGAAGTCCGTAAAGTTACAAAACCAAATCAAAACAATCGGGAATAATTTAATTGAAAAGGGAAAGCATAGTTGCCAACATTTTTACCATGTTTTTATGTTCTTCTATCTTCTACTCTTGTTTGTTTGTCCGGTACAAATTTTGCAATCGAATTTTAACTAACTTCCCTACAAGCTAGACATTTGAAATTTTCACAGTAGTTCAGAACCCGGTGACAACACAATACTTCGAAGACCAATTTTCGAATTTTTGATTAGTTTTCTTATAATTAATTAAAATATGAAAATAATAACATCCTAATAGCGTTAAAATAACTATTCAAATATTAGTTATAATTTAATTGTTGCCAAAAAAAAAGAAAAAAAAAATTACGAGTTCCTTTTCTTTCGACATAAAAATACATTTAATTAAACGTGATCGTTAAAAAATTATAAAAAGTTAAATTATGCATCTCACAAAAATTGACGTCATTATCACTTTAAAATTTTTATGCACATTGATAAGAGCTCTATGATTCATCAGAAAATTTAAAACATGGTACATATATTTTTTTTTTTTTTTAATCTTATAATTATTAACTTTTAAATCAGAATTGACACCAGTATTTTTAAATGGAATATGTTATATATATATACTAGCAGGCTTTGCCCGCTTCGCTGGACGTTAAACTTAAATGATTTGTCAAAATGCCATATCTTTATTAATAACCTAAGTTCTCGCTGTGATTGGTAGAGGTTTTCTCGCTCCCAATGTTAGGAGTCTGGGTCCCCACAGTCTTCGGCACAACTTACCCACTTCTTACTTCCCCACCCTCAGCGGGTGAGTTCGAAGTTTTGCAAAATCCCACTAATGTACATAATGCGTACACTTAATCAATATCCGCACACCAAAATTCGCCAAAGCGAATTCAAACGGAAAAACATGTTTTTACACATGTTTATTGCCATCCGACTCCGAGAAGGGGGGGGGGATTTCGAATTTCGTGAAATGCAGTTACAATAAGTGCCGGATGCATACAAACAATTTACGCACCAAATTTCGTGACCACAGAAGTCTTTAAAAGACAGTATTATAAATAAAAAAAATAAATAAAAAATAAAAATTATACAGACACGACATTATTTCATTATTTAAAACATGAAAATCTGACATTGACAGATTTTAATTTAGTGCCAGAGGCCTACTGCTAAACTTGTTAATGTCGACAAATTCTTCTTTAGTTAATTCGTGACGATCTAAATTCCATGATAAAGTTTTCATTAAATCAAACTAATGTGTTTCAGCTGCAGATATTGTAACAAATAACGTTGGAAGTCCAAACTGTCTTATAGCCGCAAAACAACGTTTTTTCTCTTTTTCCCAATGAGGGGGAGGTGTGCCTTCGGGGGACTCATGTCAAAGGTGTGCCTTGGGGGGGAACTCATGTCAAAGTTGTACCTTGGGGGGGGAACTCATGTCAAAGTTGGGCCTTAGGGGGACTCATGTCAAAGTTGGGCCTGTGGGGGACTCAAGTCAAAGGTGTGCCTTGGGGGGGACTAATGTCAAAGTTGTACCTTGGGGGACTCATGTCAAAGTTGGGCCTGGGGGGGACTCATGTCAAAGTTGGGCCTTGGGGGGACTCATGTCAAAGTTGTACCTTGGGGGGGACTCATGTCAAAGTTGGGCCTGGGGGGACTCATGTCAAATTTGTGCCTTGGGGGGACTTCATTCAATAAATCCCCATTCAATAAACCGACTGAAATAGGCCCTTAGCACTATTAAGAGTGTAGTATAAAAATTCGACAACGCTCTACCGACTGAAATAGGGGTACCTTGGGGGGGACTCATGTCAAAGTTGTGCCTTGGGGGGGACTTCATTCAATAAATCCACATTCAATAAACCGACTGAAATAGGCGCTTAGCACTATTAAGAGTGTATTATAAAAATTCGACAACGCTGTACCGACTGAAATAGGGGTACCTTGGGGGGGAGTCATGTCAAAGTTGGGCCTGGGGGGGACTCATGTCAAAGTTGTGCCTTGGTGGGACTTCATTCAATATATCCCCATTCAATAAACCGACTGAAATAGGCCCTTAGCACTATTAAGAGTGTATTATAAAAATTCGACAACGCTGTACCGACTGAAATAGGGGTACCTTGGGGGGGACTCATGTCAAAGTTGGGACTTGGGGGGGACTTCATTCAATAAATCCACATTCAATAAACCGACTGAAATAGGCGCTTAGCACTATTAAGAGTGTATTATAAAAATTCGACAACGCTGTACCGACTGAAATAGGGGTACCTTGGGGGGAGTCATGTCAAAGTTGGGCCTGGGGGAGGACTCATGTCAAAGTTGTGTCTTGGGGGGACTTCATTCAATAAGTCCCCATTCAATAAACCGACTGAAATAGGCCTCTAGCACTAATTAAGAGTGACCTATAAAAATTCGACAACTGTACCGACTGAAATAGGCCTCTAGCACTAATAAATACAAAAAGCACAGCTTAAGTATCGGAACCCTTTGGTGACTTTAAATATTTTAATCATTTTTGCGATGAACCGAATTGGCTATCTCAATTGTGCAATTAAAGATCTTGGCGAGAAACGTCCGAGCTACTTTGGTGACGAATTTCAAATTTTGCCAAAGGGATCCAATACTAAAGCTGTTCCATATCGAATGTGAGTTGAAAACGGAAAAAGGGTAAAATAAATTAGAAATATCAGACCTATATTTATAAATTTGATACCGAATGAAAGGGGCGATTTTGCTGAATCCAGGGGTTCAAACAGTTTTTCGATGCGACAATTAGATTTTTAAAAAATAACTAAAGTATGAAATTTAAGTGGCAACGGAAAAACGGATAAAGGGAAAAATAAATTAGAAATATCGGACCTATCATTACAAATTCAGTACCAAATGAAAGAGGTGATTTTTCTGAATCCTGGGGTGTAAACAGTTTTTCGATACGACAATTAGATTTTTTAAAATTAACTAAAGTATGAAACTTAGATGGCAACACTTCATTTCAATCTTTTCATAATTTGCAGTGCGAATCACGCGAATAAAAAAAGTACTTATCTTATAAATTTAATTTTGCATTTTATTTTTCCATTCAAAGCGTTTTAGTGAAAAAATATGTATGGCGCATGCGCAGGCGTTTTTTACCCACAATGTAAACACTAATTATAATTTTGAAAATTTCTATATATATAATTTCAAGTTGGGTGAAGACCTAAGTTTCTGCCAAGCGCCGTTGAATTCCGTCCAGCCATTCTCGAGTGATGCCCGGACAAACGTGTTTTAGTCTTTTACCCCCTAGGGGGGAATTTCCGAAAAGTTGATAGATATAATTTTAAGTTGGGTGAAGACCTAAATTCCTGCCGAGCGTCGTTGAATTCCGTCCAGCCGTTCTCAAGTTATGCCCGGACAAACGTGTTTTAGTCTTTTACCCCCTAGGGGGGAACGGGGGGGAATTTCCGAAAAGTTGATAGATATAATTTTAAGTTGGGTGAAGACCTAAATTCCTGCCAAGCGCTGTTGAATTCCGTCCAGCCGTTCTCAAGTGATGCCCGGACAAAAAAAGCGACATTCGGACACGATGACATACACACAGACGCACACACACACAGGCAAAATTTTCTGAAGTCATTTTCGGCTTTCATGGGGTGTAAAACGTGAAGATATCGCAAAATTTTTCGATTCCGACAAATTTACAGACAAAACTCTGATTTTATTAATATAGATATTAGACGATTAATATTACCGAAAACATCTATAAAAATTTTCTTGTTTGAAGTCTCCCTTGAAAAACGGGAGACTTAGTACCTATGGGAAAGTATCGATGTCGGGTTTTATTGGCTTATAACCACACACCAAAAAAAAAAAAAAAAAGAATCTGGTCTGTAACAACTACAAAACTTCCATTATCCATATTATACTCTTTTTAGATGTTCTTTTGTACGTATTATTTGCTTACTATTAATTAACAAGCGTTCTGATTAGCTAGGTCTGTTTTAGATCAGAAAAAATGGGTGTTCCAAAAACCAGCTCTACCAATTTTTTTAAACTCTGTATGTAAACGAATGTCTTTGCTTACAAGAAAATTATTAGATGTCTGATTGTGATTTGCTGAGCCAATCTTGTGATTATACACACTATCTCCAAAAAGAGTGTATAATGTGTGTCGTAGGTGGATAATGCATGTCTGTAGATTTTTATTTTTATTTTATTTTATTTATTGATGTATTCATTTTTGCAGTTCATCCCTTAGAACTGCCGAGTATCGGAAAAGCTATTCCTAATTTTGGCTAACCTCTTGAAAAGAGTACCCTAAAAGACAATTTTTAACTAAATAACATGTGTTCTTTTAGTTCCCCATCATACTATAGGCATGGGGAACTTAGGTAATCGTGAAAATTTTCGACCTCGGTTTTTTCACTTTTCTACACATTTTCAGGTGTGAGGAATCCGAAAATGACAAAATTTTTATGGTGTCTGTTAGTGTGTTAGTCGGTTAGTGTGTTAGTATGTTTACACGATATCTCACGAACAAATGATCGCAGAGAGGTCAGATCAGTTTTAAAACATTACTTTCGATAATGGCAAGAACCCTATTCATTTGCAACATTCGGATTAAAAAACTTCAGTAGTTATTAGAAATTTACGATTTTCTTAACATGGGAGAATAGGACAAAAATTCACTTAAACGTGCATTAAATGGAAACTTTTTACTGTAAAAATGTCAGACCAGTTTTAAAATATCCGTTTTGATGCCGGAATGAACATCAGTAACTATAAATATGCTACTTTGAAAATTTCGCATGTTATTGGAAATTTACGAATTTCTTAACATGGCAGTACCGGGCAAAATTTCACATAAACGTCAATTTTGAGAGATATTTTCATCGTAAAGATGTCAGACTACTTTTGAAATATTATTTAGGACACTGGCATGAATATGAATGACTATGAATTTTCCAATTTAAAAATTCGTAAGTTATTGGAAATTTACGAATTTCTTAACATGGCAGAATAGAGCAAAATTTCATATAAACGTTAATCTTGAGGGATATTTTCATCGTAAAGATGTCAAACCACTTTCGAAATATTATTTAGGATACTGGCATGAATATCATAGACTATGATTTTTCCAATTTAAAAACTCCGTAAGTTATTTGGAATTTACGATTTACTTAACATGTAAGAATAAGGCAAAATTGAGCATAAACATCCATTTTGAGGATCTTAAATACATTAGACAACTTCAAAATTACATTTATGATATTTGTTTGAACATGATTGAATACAAATATTCTAATAGGAAAATTTCGTAAATTATTCGAAATTTATGATTTTATCAACATAGCGAAATTGTAAATTTTTCATATAAATATGAATTTTGAGGATTATTGCATTGGAAATAATAGCATGAAAACTAAACAACAGAATTGACCCTGGTAAAATAAATTAATAGATTAGAATAAGATAAATATATGGAAGTGAACGGTGGATAGCCTATTAGGCGGGGATTTCATTCTGTCACTGTATCAAGCTTTGGTCAAATTCATTTCTTTTAACATGATTGTAATATGTCTCGCACTAGAAATTTATGAGAACATAAATAGGATGGGAAACTGAGTAGAGTCCACCTATGCCAACTAGTTTATTTTCATGATAAATGGAGAGAAGATTTGGAGTTTCTGGTGTTTGATATCCATTCCTTTTCCCTGATGCTTAAAGATTTATGTTGAGGATTTTGAATAAACTTATTTTTGTCTTTTTGGCGAGCTTCCTTATTTTCAATTTCCAGCACATTTCAAACCATTGACAAACGTAAATATTTTACTTAAATTATTCTTAGACATTTGGAGACGTCATTTTTGAAAGGCTTTTAATCTCAAGGTTTCTTTAAGATTACTGCTCTTTAATTTTAGCAAATCTTTTATTTCCTTTTACTTTTACTTTCCGAATGTACAGTCGGTAACAAAAGTCTCCGAACACTAGCAAAAATTCCTATATAAAAAAAGTACACTTAATACAGTTTTGTTAAATAAATCCTTGTCGAATCCTGTTTTTAGACTGACTAAGAACAGGATTCGACAAGGATTTATTTAACACAACTGTATTAAGTGTACTTTTTTACATAGGAATTTTTGCTAGTGTTCGGAGACTTTTGTTACCGACTGTACATATGTAAGGAAAGTACTATAATCATGACAAAAAACTTACTTTAAAATTTTGATATATATATATATATATATATATATATTTTTTTTTTTTGTTTTTTTTTTTTTGAGATCTCTTGAGTTCATTTTTGTTAATTTTGCAGTGATGTATGTATTTGCGTATGCACAGTCGGTAACAAAAGTGTCCAAACACTAGCAAAAATTCCTATGTAAAAAAAGTTTGCTTCATACGGTTTTGTTAAATAAATCCTTATCGAATCATGTTGTTAGACTGACTAAGAAGAGGATTCGACAAGGATTTATTTAACAAAACCGTATAAAGTGTACTTTTTTTACATACGAATTTTTGCTAGTGTTCGGACACTTTTGTTACTGACTGTATGTAAGTGAAGAAGATAACGATTTTTGATCGAGTAAGCGGAAAAGTGGTATATATATTATAGATCACCGTCGCACTAACTGTATACATTTTGGTGAATTTAGCACTTATAGTTTTTTTCAGGGACACACACACACACAAATATATATATATATATATATATTTGTCATCATATGGTTTATACACTCTAATTATTTAAAGTGCGATCGCTTGTAAACGCCTCATTCAAATGAACTAAAAATTTATGTACATGTTATAGGTCACTGTTGCACCAACTGTATCAATTTTAATAAATTATATACTTATAGTTTTTTTTTTTTTTTTTTTTTTTTTTTTTTTTTTTCCCGACAGGGACACAAATTCTATATCAGCATGGCCTTTGGCTGATAATATTTGAAATGCAATAGCGTAAAACACTTTATTTGATTGAGATGATTGATTTCAGATTTTTCTTACTTTTATTTATTTCAATAACCGTTTATTACTTAAGTACGATAGCGTCTAAGCGCGTTATCCGATTATTAAGCTGAAAACTAGTAGGTATCGAACAGTATAGATTTTGGTGAATCTAACACTTATTACTTTTACAAGGGCACAAAAAGATTCTTTATCATTATTGGCTACGGGCTCAAATTATTTGAAATGCGATAGTGTCTAAATTCTACGTTCGATTAAGATAGAAATTGATAAGCATGTTGTAGGTTATTATCGCAAGAACCGGACAGATTACAGATTTACATGATTGTTGAACTTACAGTTTTTCCTTGTCGAATCCTGTTCTTAGTCAGTCTAAAAACAGGATTCGACAAGGATTTATTTAACAAAACTGTATTAAGTGTACTTTTTACTTTCTTCTATATGTAATATAGAGAAAGTATTGGATTCGTAAAAATTTTCGACCTCGGGTTTTTGATGGATTTACACGTTTTGAGAGCTGTAGAACACGATTTGACCCTTTTTAGAAAATGTCTGTCTGTCTGTCTGTCTGTCTGTCTGTGTGTGTGTGTGACAAAATTTTGTGGCAACTGTATCTCAAGAACTACTGCACAGAATTTCATACAAATTAGTATGTAGCTGCACCTTGACATAAATTAGTGCCTATCAACTTTTGGTAAAAATTGTCTTACAGGTTGCGTTGCCATCCCGCATTTTCTAAATTTTTAACATGGTGATATAGGACAAAATTTTGTATAAATGTACATAAAAAGAATTATTTTTTAGTAATCATTATGAAATTTACAAGAATTATTTATAATAGAGGTAGTCAACTGCGGAAAAAATTTTGTATGCGTAGGAGCCACGTGAACCCCCCTGGGGGGGAAGTCCCCCCTCGAGGGGAGTAAATTTTCAAGATGGGTATCTTTTGAAAGGTCTCGTCAATACCTTTAAAACGAATGGTTGAACTATAAATCTGTGATAATTTAAAACAAAGTTATCGATTTTTTTTTACTTTTAACAAAAAGTAACTTAGAAAAAAATCGTATTTTTTTTTTTTTTTTTTTTAACGAAATTTAACCAGACTTGGTATTTAGTTGGCCCCTGACATAAACTGGGGCTGATTAGATTTGGGGATCAATCACTCAACAGGTGGTGCTGTGATCGTATTTTTTCTAAATTTTTAACATGGCAGTATAGGACAAAATATCGTATAAATGTACATAATGTGAGTTATTCTTAACCTGTGATTGTGAAATTAATATGAATTATTGATAATAGTAGTAGTTAATTAGGAAAAAAATCTCGGTCATCGCTTCCCCCCCCCCCCCCCCCCCAGTATCTTTCGGAAGGTCTCGTCAATATCTTTAAAACGAATGGTTGAACTATAAATATGTGATAATTTAAAACAAAGTTATCGATTTTTTTTTTTTTTTAACGAAAAAAAACTTTGAAAAAAAAATCTTTTTTTTTTTTTTTTTTTTTTTTTTATATTGTTACTGCGTGAATTTGTATAGGAAAATATAGAAGAAAGTCTTGTGGTGGCCACAGCATACTAGTTTTATATAGGAATTTTTGCTAGTGTTCGGAGACTTTTGTTACCGACTGTACAGAGTAGAATTTTTATACATTGCGGTCTATGGCCTCAAATAATTTAAAATTTGCTTAAGTTTTTTTTTTTTTTTTAAACATAAAGGAATAGATAAACATTTGATATTGCGCGCATTTATATCTTTTAAGGGAACATACAGTCGGTAACAAAAGTGTCCGAACACTAGGAAAAATTCCTATATAAAAAAAGTACACTTAATACTGTTTTGTTAAATAAATCCTTATCGAATCCTGTTCTTAGTCAGTCTAAGAACAGGATTCGACAAGGATTTATTTAACAAAACTGTATTAAGCGTACTTTTTTTATATAGGAATTTTTGCTAGTGTTCAGACACTTTTGTTACCGACTGTACAAAAGAATTGATATGCACTACGATCCATTAAACGACATAAAACTTGGGCAGAAATACTCAACCAAACTACTATAATTTTCCCTTTTGTTTATTTAGTTACATCTTGTATTTAAATTTATTTAAACAACTTTTTTTTATTAAAAGTTCGAAAAGTTGGGTGAAGTCGTTCCACATTTTTGTTTTTATAGTACTAATGTATTGAGTGACTTACATGAAAGATCGAAACCAATATTGTGATTTTTTTTTTTTTTTTTTTAATATCATTATTAGTATGAACTGAATTTTAGTTCTTCTCAAAACAACAACGGTAACAACAACAATATGAACAAAACAAGTGACCAATATTTAGCTTAAAAGCATACATTATTTATCATAATTAATAGCACTGCTCGGCATGAAAATTGTCCCCAACAACCATTTTGGCAAATTCTTATGTAAAAAATGACCTCCTGATTCCGAATAGGACGCTTATTTTGCGCTATCACCCACCGTTTTTTAGAGACGGACCCTATTTTTATCAGTTTTCGGTGATTTTATGGTTATAAATTTTATCTTTAGGGGGAGAGAGGATTATTTCAACTGTTAAATATCTTCTGAGGGGCTACAGAGATGGAAAATTCTAAAACGTGAACATTTGCGCCACTGAAATTATGTATTTCATTTCTTATATTTTTTTAATCTACATATTATTAATGTTATTTATTAAACATTATATATTTTTTTGTTTTTGGGTGTTAAATTAATTCTTTTTCATTCTCCAAATCAAATTCATAGCCATAAAATTACTGTACAGTGATAAAAATTGAGGGAGGGGATGGTGCTCCGAGAAAACGGTGGATGACTGGGCAAAATGGGAGTCCTATTCGGATTCAGGAGGTCATTTTGCATAAAAATCAGCAAGAATGGTATCAGAGCTCGAAAAGATTTTCTCTTTTTTTTTTTTTTTTTTTTTTTGCAGCGCAGTGTTATTAACGCTTCCCAACTGTATTTGCTCGTCGTATCGTTTAACCTTTAATGTATACTTTGCCTACGTGACTAGGTGTTTACACAACGAACAGACAAACAGGTAGACTAACTGAATTCATAATCGTTCTTAAACATTTTTTTGAAAAAAAAAACCCACTAAACAACAAACGGGAAATGCAAGTCCAGGCAATTTCAAATACGAGGGTAAGTACTTAAGTTTTTAGAATCTGGCAACGAAAACACAGCTACTTTCAACGCAGACGATTTTTGTCAAAATTCAAATATTTATGTGATCGTCTGCATTTATAGAACATCAAAAGCTGTGAAATTCTATTTACTGAGATCTTCCAAAAATCATAACTACTAAGTAATTATGGAGTTATGTCGAAGGGATTTCAGAGCCATGATTTATTATGACTTTCGACAAGGTTTGACACAGAAACAGTGTTGCGATAGAATGAAATCAACGTTTGGTAGTGAAGCACCATCCAAGGCAAAGATTTACAACTGGTTTAAAGAATTCTCCCGCGGTCGTAAGAATCTCAGTGACGATGTTCGAGAGGGTCGACCAAAAAGTGCTGTGACTCCCGAAAACATTGACAGGAGCGGACTGGGTCCTCTGGAAGGGCGCATACCTTGGATTTTCGGAGGGCGCATGTCGCTATTAGTTAGTTATATATAACTAAAAAGGGATGGTTCAGGCATTTTACAGATAAATAGTAATATTTTACATAATAATCGGCTAAAGTTGAGTGTTTGTGTGTTTGTTTGCGCCACATTCCTTTATCCTTTGAGCTATCGGTTCCAAATTTTGCACACAGATTATTTAACAGGTGTGTGTGTGTGTGGGGGGGGGGGCACATGATGTATTTTTAGTTATTAAATTTCGGTTAGCTTTTTAATTTTTTCTATATTCAATGGAAGAGAGAACTGGATTCGTAAACATTTTCGACTTCTAGTTTTCAATATATTTACATGTTTTGAGAGGTCCAGAACACGATTTGATCATATTTAAAAAATGTATGTGAGTGTGTGTGACAAGAATTTGTGGCTACTGTATCTTAAGAGCTACTGCTCAGAATTGCATATAAATTTATATGCAGATGCACCTTGACATTAATTAGTGTATCAATTTCTGGCACTAATCGCTCAACAGGTAGCGCTGCTATACAGCGATTTCAGCAGTTTCAGGGAAGGCTATATCTCAAGAACTATTGCACAGAAATGCATACAAATTTATATGTAGATGACCTTGACATAAATTAATGTCTATCAACTTTTGGTGCCAATCGCTCAACATGTCGCACTGCTATACTGCAATTTCCCCAATTTCAGGGAAGGCTATATTTTAGAAACTACTGCATATAAATGCATATGTAGATGCTCCTTGACATAAATTAATGTCTATTAAGTTTTGGTGCCAATCGCTTAACAGGTAGCGCTGCTATACAGCTATTTCTGCAATTTCAGGGAAGGCAATATATTTCAGGAATTACTGCAGAGGAATGCATATAAATTTATATGTAAATGCACCTTGACAGGAATTAGGTTATGCCAACTTTTGGTGCCAATCATTTGGCAGGTGATTCCGCTATACAGCGAGTTCCACAATGTAAGGGAAGGCTATATCTTTCGTTCTATTGCGTATAATCGAACAAAACTTGATATATGTAAAGGCCATTATGAGACATTATGCTGACTAAATTGAGTGCATATCCGCCATAGGTGTCGCGGTTATATTGCAGTTTTTCCCGAGAACGTGAAGGATGTTATCTGCACGGTAAAATATCATCTTTATTGGTCATTTAGTGTAATAATCAGCATATATAGTTACGCTCATCAGTGCCTGATTCTGTCACACTTTAGGCTTAAGAGACAGGATTAAGAGATTCCCTTGGACTATGACTCCTAATTTTCATGCTTTAGTTAATTAAAAAAAAAAAAATCTAATTGTCCGATCGATTTACTGTTTAATCCGACTGATTCAAGAAAATTCCCCCTTTCATTTGGTACTTTATTTGTGACGAATTTATGATTAATTTTTTTAAAATTAACTAAAATATGAAAATAAAAGCTTTAAATACATTTAAAATTGTAATTGTTGCCATTTTTTTTTTCTTAAGCCTAAAATGAAATATGCTTTCCCGTAAAAAATAAATAAATAAATAAAAATAAACAAATAAAATAAAACAAAATAAAAATAAATTTGCTCATGCATATGAAAAAATAACGTTTATAAAATAATAATTTTAAAGGTAACGAAGAGATAAACAAAGTGAGAAAATTCCGCACGGGCTTGCTAGCAACTGAACTATTTAAAATGAGAAAAAAATAAAATGAAACGATCATTTTTCGACGGTCGCCTTAGTCGCCCTACAACTAACTAGTAAAGAATAAATACTGAGATGGAATTCGTTTGCATCCATAATGAATAGAAAATAACAAATAATTTGTATTGCATGAATTTGTTTGAGAAAATATAGAAGAAAGTTTTGTGATGACCACTGTATACTAGTTTTTAATTAATTTTTAAGAATTTAAACATTAGCTCTATGGGAAATTTTTATTCTTTTTCATTGTTGCAGTGTTTCTGATTTTCATAGGAAATAGAGGCAATAATACAAAATATAAAATAAATGTCAACAGTGCGTAACTTTCATTTGTTTACTTACATAATATTGCAATTACATAAACACTACCATCATCATATGACTTATACATAACTTGACATAGACTTATACAACTACATCAACACTACCATCACAATATGACTTATACATAAGGCTCAAAATACTGTTACGAAAAATTTGTCGATATTCTTATGTGAGAAAACAGTTCGTAAAAAACAGGCAGGTTCTGGTCGACGAATGCACTTTATTTTGCGTAACTTTTTGAATATTTACAACAAAACTGCTATTACAACGAAAAAAGTCCAATAGTACTATTAGATTTTTTAATGTTTTGCAAGAAATCCAATGAAACTGCCACACGTACCGCAAAAGTCACTATTCGACGAATGCTCTGGAATAGTCCCCACTGTAAAAACAATATGTAAAATCACGGGGTTTGAGCGTTTAATTTTATGGAAAAAGACTGTTTTGCTATCTAAACGGCTAAAGTCCATAATTTGATGTCATGAAAGCATAATTTTAGAATACTAGCATTTTTTTACGGGCAAAAATTGTTAAGCTTTTCAAATCTGCATTTGGATTCAAATCTGCCATCAAAGTGTATTTTTATGGTCAAATCCCTTCAAATGTAAAGTGCTAGCTTTTCATTGACGTCATATAAGAATCACATCGTATTTGAAACACTGACAATATAATTATAGTTTTATTGGCTGAGAGAGTTTATTTAAACACTCATGGAAATAGCGATTGATATATTCAAAGTTGTATGTTTGTCAAAACGTAAAATTACAGGGGAATACATTATTTGTGGTCCAAATGTTTTTTTTGCCTGGAATCTCTGCTGCCGGGCATTGTCCGTAATTTGGCTTGAATTTTTTTTTTTTTTTTTTTTTTTTTTTTTTACCGTACAAGAAAGCAGTCACTTGCTCTTGTTCCACAGGAGTAAAGCAAATAACATCAAATACTCCAGAGAATAAATTATCGTTTGCTAACGAAGTTCGTCTCTTACAGCACATTTTCCAAAGTGAAATCGTTCAGAATAACTCTGAATCGTAGTGACTGCACATTCATTCGCAGAAGTCAACTCACTCTTATTTATAACTTTTGACGATGGAAGTTCAAGGTATTTCAATCCAGAAACCCATGAAAAGTTCTAGAACTCGGCCCCCGTGCATAGTACGGATTCGAAACTTCGTGAACCCTAAACTACTATTTTTGTCAAATTATATAGCTAAATTCGTCGCCAAGTTTTTTGCCAAGGGCGATTTCATTGAAAGTGAATGAACTTCCCCTTTGCCTGTAAAACTAATTTCACTGCAACAGGAGGCAACTGAGACAGGAGAAGTGATTTAATCCGTTGTAACAATACTAAAAGTCTTTCAGAGCTTTGATAACAGAATTTGCTTATTATTAAATCATTATAGATTGCTGCAAGTTTTACCCTTTAAATCTGTATCACAAGAAGGGCCTCAAGATTTGACTGACATAATATTGATCTTAGTCTGATTTTAATAAACTTTAAGGCAGAAAAAAACCCTTTCACAGTTGACTTGTGCCAAAAGGCTGATTTACGTCAGAAGGAGACGTTTTTCCCATAGATCTAATATTAAAATCATTAAAAATTAATTTAAAAAAAGCTAATTAAAATGTAATAAATAAAAATACATCATTCTCTGTCTTATCTGTTAAGTAGTGTGTGTGCAAGATTTGGAACCGATATCTCAAAGGATAAAGGAATGCGGAGAGAACAAATGCACAACTTCAGCAAATTAAATATTCAGATGAGAGCTCCCATTTCTAATTTGGGAGGATGTGCTAAACGTGCCAGTGCTGAATGTGTTGTTAGTTTCAATTCAGTTATTTCATTTTATTATACTAGGGCATCTCCGAAATTCATTTGTATTTAGGATTTAAATTAGTTCAATCACTCACCCCAATCTCCCGTTAAAAATTGTCTTATTTCCATATTTCCAATAATGCAGTTTATAAAAATTTTATTTGATTGATGCCACGGGTTCGACACTCAGATATAAACTCTTGTGCACTCCACCCTTCTTTACTTATGGGATAGAAATCGTGGTAAGTTTAAAGGCATATCTAAAAGGATTCTGGATTGCACCCTCGCTCCGCCTCAAAATTTCTTTTCGGGGGTTTAAACGACCCCACGCGCTAATTAAGCAATGTTTCCTTTCCAAGTAATGCAGTTTTCATGGAATAAAGTATGTATTACGGTTGTTTTCATAAAGGCTCGGATTTACCAGTCATGTACAATGATGAATTCCTCCCCCCCCCCCTCAAAAAAAAAAAAAAAAAGATTTTTTTTTTTTTTTCGCAATACGATTCCTTGAACGATTGTGGTTGATTGATCGTAGTTGATCTATCGAGTATTTGATTTCTGAAAAATTTCCGCACCCCAAAAAGTGCTACTTTACCTATACATAAGTCCAGGCATGGTTTTTCCGCCGACAAGGAGAACTGAGTTATTAAAAAGCATAAAATTAAAAATTATTGCGAAGCGTAAAACAAACAAACTCGGTTTCTTTATATATATGTAAAGATTTCTACTCTACAGTTTGTATTTATGACCACAGTAGCCCAGTCGGTAGAGCGCCGAGCTTGTAATTGGAAAATTGCGGGTTCGGTACTCGAGCTGGCCAAAGACCGTTGTGTACACTAATAGTGGCTGGTGCATGTAAAATCTGTCGTGGACGCAATGTCCTCCATGTTCCTATCAAAATTATACCTCTGGGGGTTACCGAAGCGGAGGAGCCATCCTCTCCGTGAAGGATCAAAATTGTGATGGCATGTCTCCGGACCACCTCTAGGGGGTGAGTTCCAGACCATCGCCAATTGCCCACTGTGCAGCACTTGTGCGACGTAAAACCCAATGAACCAACCAACCAACCATTTTGTATTTACCTTTGAAAAATAACACAAGATGAAAACTTTCCTGTAGTTTTCTTAAACGAAAGATTAACAATATTATTAGGTTAATAAAGCGAAATTGTTTTAAATTACGCACTGAAACAATGAGATTAGACAGCTGTAAAGGAATCGTGTGTACGGATCCTACGGAAGGCAGAAGTAGGGGTCATTCCAATCATACATCAGCTACGGGAAACAGGCAAATAACGCCTTTTGAATTCGTCACTCTCATCCATTTATTTTCATCACAAACTCTCTATTCCAATAAATGGCAACTTTGATCTCACTAAACTATCCTTTTTTTTAATGTTAAAAATTACAAATTCTGGCATTAAGAACAACAATAAAACATATGTCATTGCTTTGTTTAATTTTTGCATTTAAAAAATAGAATAATTAATTGACAAGTGAAACTCTGAGTAATACAAAGAGGGTGCTGACTAATCCAGCCATTTCTTCAAGTCCCGTCGTGTTACCCATATTTCTATTGACTTCATAAAATAATGTCTTTATTGTTTGTACTAACATTTTCTTTTATCAATAAATCAGAACATCATTGCATTGTAAGACTAACAAAGGGCATTTACTGGGCAATAGGTTAGCACATGGTGTATAGTGTATGACCAGGGCGCATTGAATACTCATTCATCTTCACCTGAAGCGTAAAAATAGCCTCTAATAAAAAAAAAAAAAATTAAAATTTTCCCGACTGTCGCCCATGAGGGCGCACCAGCCTATTGCCTAAGAGGGCGCATCGGCCCTAGGGCCGGCGGGCCGGCGGCCCAGTCCGCCCCTGAACATTGATGCGGTGAGAAAACTAATTGCTACTGATCGTCACGTTACATATGATGAAATAGAAACGTCTTTGAACATTTCGAGGATCCGCGTACATTCAATTTTACATGACCATTTAAAGGTGAAAAAGCTGTGTTCCCGGTGGATCCCCCACAATTTATCTCAAGCTGAAAAGGACGCTCGTGTGAAATGGTGCCAGGAAAATTTAAAAAAATTCAACTCAGGTGCCTCAAAACATGTGTACGATATCATAACATGTGACGAAACCTGGATTTATTTCTATGAACCGGAAACAAAGCAACAATCCTGTGTTTGGGTGTTTCCAGATGACATTAGGCCGACAAAAGTTGTTCGTTCAAGGAGTGCTTCCAAAAAGATGATTGCTTATTTTTTCGGTAAATCTGGCCATATTGCAACCGTTCCTTTGGAGGATAGTAGAACAGTCACTGCTCTTTGGTATACCACAATTTGCTTGCCGAAGGTAATTGCAGAAGTAAGAAAAAATAATTCAAAACGTCGCATCATTTTGCACCAAGACAACGCAAGCTCACACAAAGCTTCACTCACTATGGATTATCTGTAGCGCGAAAAAATTGAGTTGATGACTCATTGTCCGTATTCACCGGACTTAGCACCAAATGACTTCTTTTTGTTTCCGTTAATAAAAAATAAAATGCGTAGTCAACGTTTTACCAACCCGGAAGAGGCAATTGAAGCTTACAAATATCATGTTTCTGCTGTGTCACTTTCAGAGTGGCACAAATGTTTTGAAAATTGGTTTATTCGAATGCAAAAATGTATCGATGCTTCAGGAGAATACTTTGAAAAGCAATAAATCATAAACTTTTGGTAAGAAATTATTTTTTGTATTACTTTCTAAAAACTTAATTACTGCCCCTCGTAGTAACCCTTAATTTATATACCTATTTCAGTGTAGACCTGTAAACCTTAACGCTAAATAAAGCATACTCTATAGAAAACATCTTTTTTTTTTTTTTCAAAGGTATATGAACAATACACTGAGAAAAAATTCTGTAACTGACATCTAGAATCTAAATTGTGGCTCTAGAAAAAATAGTTCCATGTCATCCTTATAAATTCTAGTCCCCTTGGAAAGCGGGTTCTAGAAGCCGCTATTAGAATTCTAGAGTGTTTGCCTATATTCTCGAGGGCAAAGTTATTTAAAAATCTCTGCAAATAAATGAGACTACAAGAGGCGGGTTTCAGCAACTATAATCTTGGTGTATTACCCGATTCTAGAAAATCATTCGAGAATTTCTCGCAATATAAATGATTCAGAATATTTAGAGTATTCAGAATATTGTTTCACCCTCTAGAAATGCATACACTAGAAATTCTCGATCATTTCGTCTATTCAGTTTATTGGAGTGCTTTATGCGCATAGCTCGGAAATCTATATTTCTAGTTAAGGGATTTAGAAAATGGCCACTTATTCATTCTAGAGAAAGGCGGTATATTTTTTTTCTCAGTGTAAATGTCAATTTCATTATGATTTCTGCAATACAAATTATTTTAAATATGATTTATAAAAATTCCTCTCATAAAGAGTAATGCATTGGCATTCTTTTGGATGTCCCTCTGTACACAAACCAACTGTGCTATTTATACTATTCTAATTAGGGAGTATATCATATTCATAGTGAACTTGAATAACATAATATCATTTTGAAGAAGTTCTGGTTCTGAAGGCGAACAGAATGATAGGCAGGTAGTTTAAACTGATACTGATCTACTAATTCAAATTATAATCACTCTTAAACGTTCTCATAAACGTTTAATAAAAAAAAAAAATGAAATTCTATCAATTTTAATTTATAGCCCTTAATGTATCTGAATGTTTTTGTGTGGTCTTGCAAATCTTAATGCTAATCCTACTGTATTCCACAGAAAACTTTTTTTTTTTAATGCATATGAATAATAAATGTGTATTATATTATGATTCTTGCAAAATAAAATTATTAAAATTTGGCTTATAGAAATATCTCTCGTAGAACGCAATTCTTTGGAATACTTTCTGGTGTCCCTGTAAACAAACCAAGTGAGGGTGCCTACTAGAGAGGAGACGGGCTCAGCCCGAGCCCGCAAGCCCAAGCCCTATCGGGCTCAAATCTTACGCAAGTATTCGGGCTCCGGGCGGGCTCGGATTTAAGCTAAAAGTTCCGTTTATTTTATTCTTCACTAACTGGAAAATGTTTAAAAAAAAAAAAAAAAAAAAAAAAAAAGGAAATTTTATTCATTTTGAGAGCACCTTTAGTAATGCCATAATAGTCATGATAGGTTATAAATCACAGAATAATCTTGCAACCTTAGTAGCGTTGACTTTCCTTTTTCTAAATAGAACTTTTTTTTTAACGGGATGCATATTATGTCATAGTGTTATACAGTAATCCTTCCTCCTTCGTTATATCGGGCCTCATTATATCACTCATTTGAATAAATTTTTTGTCCCCCGATAGGCGCGTTATAAACAATGGGCTGCACTATAAATATATACATGTATACAGAGACACAGACATTATAAATTGTCATAATAACATTTATAGTTATTTAAATTGAGGATTGATAATGAGAAAACTAATTTGAAAATGAAAACGGTATTTAATTTTACTATTGTGTATGCGTTGCATAGCGTACCACTTTCAATATCGGGCTCGGGCTCTGATCACACAAAGTTTTTCGGGCTCGGGCGAGCTCAGTTCAAAAATGTTTCGGACCAGGGCGGGCTCGGATTGCCAAAATAGAGCTCGAACTCCTCTCTAGTGCCTACCCCATTTTCAATAGGGAACATCCCATAGTGAAATTGAATAACATATATCAGTTTTAAGGAATTCCATGAATATTTATGGGAGTTAGAGCGCAAACACACAGACAGATAAACCGATCTCATACACATTTTTCAACACTTTGTTGGAAAGCGTTAAAAAAGAAAAAATATATATAGAGAGAGGGTTTTATCAACATTTATTTACAATCAACAAACAAAATATTACATGCAAAATGTATAAATTTTAATATACGTTGGATGTAGGACTTGCCTACATCCTTATTAATTTAAGAATATTTCTTTTACAGGGAAACAAAAAATTCTTATATATTGCTGTGTAGGTACTCAAATTGTTGACGAGTGCTAGCGTTTCAACTCATATATAAGTTCGATTCTATTATACGATCAGTTTGAGTTGTTATCGTCGCAAGAACTATATAGATTTTGATGCGTGCATGACTTACAGTTATTTTAAAAAGTACGAAGTAGATTTCTTATATAGGGTGGTCTATAGATTCAAACAATTTGTAATTCGTTTTAGTAATGTCAAATTATTCAAAACAGAAAAGAATTAACAGATGTTACATTATAATCACAAGGAAAAATCAAGACCGTAGAGATTTTTTTTTTTTTTTTTTTTTTTTTACAGGGTGTTAAAATTTTAGTAAATAGTGTTAAGTGTTAAAAATAAAGTATAATTTAAAAAAATTCAGAAGGAGATCCTTTTGGCTACGGCCTTGGCCGAGAATCGTGTACATATTGCGTATTATTTATGACTTTTTAGTTCCCCATCATACTATAGGTATGGGGAACTTAGGTAATCGTGAAAATTTTCGACCTCAGTTTTTTGACTTTTCTACACGTTTTCAGGTGTGAGGAATACGAAAATGACAAAATTTCTATGGTGTCTGTCTGTAGGGTGGCTGTTAGTGTGTCAGTCCGTTAGTGTGTTAGTCCGTTAGACTGTTAACACGATATCTCACGAACAAATGATCGCAGAGAGGTCAGATCAGTTTTAAAGTATTACTTTCGACACTGGCAAGAACCCTATTCATTTGCAACATTCGATTTTAAAAACTTCGTAAGTTATTAGAAATTTACGATTTTCTTAACATGGGAGAATAGGACAAAAATTCACTTAAACGTGCATTTAATGAAAACTTTTTACTGTAAAAATGTCAGACCAGTTTTAAAATATCAGTTTTGATGCCGGAATGAACATCAGTAACTATAAATAGGCTACTTTGGAAATTTCGCAAGTTATTGGAAATTTACGAATTTTTTAACATGGCAGTATAGAGCAAAATTTCACATAAACGTCAATTTTGAGAGATATTTTCATCGTAAAGATGTCAGAATACTTTTGAAATATTATTTAGGACACTGGCATGATTATTAATGACTATGAATTTTCCAATATAAAGATTTCGTAAGTTATTGGAAATTTACGAATTTCTTAACATGGCTGAGAGCAAAATTTCACATAAACGTCAATCTCGAGGGATATTTTCATCGTAAAGATGTCAAACCACTTTCGAAATATTATTTAGGATACTGGCATGATTATCATAGACTACGATTTTTCCAATTTAAAAAATCCGTAAGTTATTTGGAATTTACGATTTACTTAACATGTCAGAATAAGGCAAAATTGAGCATAAATTTCCATTTTGAGGATCGTAAATACATTAGACAACTTCAAAATAACATTTATGATATTTGTTTGAACATGATTGAGGAAAATTTCGTAAATCATTCGTAAGTTACGATTTTATCAACATAGCGAAATTGTAAATTTTTCATATAAATATGAATTTTGAGGATTATTGCATTGGAAATAGTAGGATGAAAACTAAACAACGGAATTGACCCTGATAAAATAAATTAATAGATTAGAATAAGATATATATATCGAAGTGAACGGTGGATAGCCTATTAGGCGGGGATTTCATTCTGTCATAATATCAAGCTTTGGTCAAATTCATTTCTTTTAACATGATTATAATATGTCTCGCACTAGAAATTTATGAGAACATAAATATGATGGGGAACTGAGCAGAGTCCACCTATGCCAACTAGTTTATACACTGAGAAAAAAATATATACCGCCTTCATCTAGAATGAATAAGTGGTCATTTTCTAATTCCCTTAACTAGAAATATAGATTTCCGAGGTATGCGCATAAGGCACTCGAATAAACTGAATAGACGAAATTATCGAGAATTTCTAGTCTACACATTTCTAGAGGGTGAAACAATATTCTGAATATTCTAAATCTTTTGTACAGCGAGAAATTCTCGCTTGATTTTCTAGAATTGGAGCATAAACCAAGATTATAGTTGCTGAAACACGCCTCTTGTATTCGCATTCATTTGCAGAGATTTTTAAATAACTTTGCCCTCGAGAATATAGGCAAACGCTCTAGAATTCTAATAGGGGCTTCTAGAACTCGCTTTCAAAGGGGACTAGAATTTATAAGGATGACATGGAACTATTTTTTTACTAGAGCCACAATTTAGATTCTAGATGTCAGTTACAGAATTTTTTCTCAGTGTAGGGACGAATGAAAGATTTTACTTATGTCCTGTGAGAGCTCATTATTTAAAGGAAAATGAAATCGATGTATGTTTTAGAATTTCGCTTTGGAGCATGGTAATTTTTGTAATTATGTGCTCACCATTTAAAATTATTTTACAACGCCTAAAAGATTTAGGATTAATTCTGGTCTATTGTACAAATATATGAACTTATGGAGCCTTTCTCAACCAACTTCTTACAATTTTCACTAATATTTATTTATTGATTGATTGAAATTTGTTTAAACACCTCTTAACAATTAAATGTTCGGAAATTCAAGAAGAGTCACTCACTCTAGAGTTCTCACCATCATTATTATTATAACTTATGTTTTTTTGATTTCATGTACTTAAAATTTCTTCCTATTTCGATTGTCTGGCTGAAGTGCCTAAATGAATTTTGATTGTTTCTGTAGAGGAAAAGATTTCAAACGGTTACTTTGTTCTCATGCATCTTGAGAACAACTGTGATTTGTTCTGTTTGAAAAGCATTTGGAGATCTTAAAAGCCAAGCATTGAGGAGACAGAAAAGAAAGCCATTATTTTCCGTTGGATTTGTTTTATTGAATTCGATGGTTGTTGGTGTAACTGTGATGTCGTACTGTACTAAAACTCCTTTAGAACTAATTACGCCGAATAAATACTTTTGTCAAATGCTGAGCTCGCATCTCCAAACGCATCAACTGGTCCGGAAGCGTTGACGGGCTGCCAAAAGCGCTTCGATTCGAACTAAGAAATGAAAAGGAAAGATTCTTGGCCTTTCCCGAAATAGACGACTTCAAACTTGCACCCGATTGACCCCAGAATTATCTTCTTTTATATTTCCGAGTTGAATCTTCAATTGTTCAAGGTATTTGCTCACAACACGTTATTATTTTTTTCGTCCGCTTCATCTGTTCATTTTCTTTTCTTTTCTTTTTTCATTCTCTCTGGTTTTTTTTCTCCTTTTCTCTCTCCCTCTCTCTTTTTTTAGGGAGATTTTATCAGAACAGGATTACATGGAAAGAAAAGTTGCTGAGACAATAACATCTTTGCGTAATTAAGATCGGAAAAACATTTTCAGTTCCAAAAGATTTCCAGTTGTGTGACGGACAATATTTTAAAAAATTACAAACTTCATACGGTTTTGTGTTTTTTTACTTTTTGAACATACATTATGTAAGGAAAGTATCGGAATCATAAAAAAGTTTGTCTGTGAGATTTTGGTGTTTTTATACGTTTTGAGGTATCCTGAGTTCATTTTGCTATTTTTACGATGATGTATGCGTGTGAGTGAACACGATAACACCTAAATGCTTTGTTCGATTACGGCCAAAGTTGGTAGATATGTTACAGGTCATCGTCACACGATTTATATAGATTTTAATGAGTGTACGACTTATAGTTCTTTCACAGTGACACACACAAAAAAAAATTCCTAATCATTACTGTCTATAGGCTTGAATTAGCTTGAAGTGCAGTAGCATCTAAACTCTACATTCGATTAAGAAATGGATAATATGAATCGACAGGCATGTTATAAGTTATCTTAGCAAAAACCAAACAGATTTACATGAGTGTAAAGGTTATAGTTTTTTTTTTTTTTTTTTTTTTCCCGTTATGTAAAGTAGAATTTTTATCCAAAATGAAATAACTTGCAATATTGTATATCTAATTTGAATTTGATATACATCTATATCAATGTCGCTATCGTAAAAATGTCGAGACGAGTGTCCCATTGCACCCTTAATTTAGAACTTACGTTCATTGTTTTCCTAATTCAACACTTTGGAGGAATAATGCTATTCAGTTTATCGCTTAAATAAATCCATTTTAAAAACATTGGATATTTGAGCTTGTTGCACTTTAACTTTGTATCTTGGAAATATAAATAATCTAATTAATTATTTATTCCTTAACCCCTTTTCTGTAGCTTTATTTATTTATTTATTTTTATTTGATGTATTTTAAAGAAATAAGCTATAACGCGTGTTTATATTTATGAAGGTGTAGTAGTCCGTAATTAATCTTGCCGACTCTGCAGTCCTGTTATCAATGTTTGAATGTTTCCTATAAGGCTTATATTTTATAAGTTCTTTAATTTTGAAACAATTAATTGTAAAGCATGTATTTAAAAAAAAAAAAAAAAAAAACGGACATTTTTCTCAAGAAATGAATGGGCTGAAACTATTTAAAGTTCGCTTGTTAAATCGTTTAAAACATTTATTTTTCCTTATGTTTATGTTTATTTAACAAATTGTCTTATTTAAATTTATTTAAATATCCATTCATTACTAAATGTCCGGAAAGTCCAGTGCACTCAGTCCAGCATTTCAGTTTTTGAAAATTTTTCAACGTAGTTAAAAATTTGTCGCCTCTCTGTATATTCATTTGCAATCTGCCTTCTACATGCATGTTTATATTACCACGAAGACGAAACTGACTTGAGATTTCAGTTTATGAAGTTTATTATAGCATGCTTACAACGGTAAAAGTATATTCATTAACTTTCTGTAGTTCTTAAACAACGGTATACAAAAGAATTCTAATACCTTACAGTTTACATTCGATATCCTTATATGAGTACTTAACGTCCCTCTTCACTTACCGTCGCCGGAAGCAGGGCCCGACTTAGACTGCCTGGAGCCCCGGGGCAAGCCTATTCTGGGGGGCCCCCTTGCAGTGGCATAACAGGTCTTTAGGTTGCAGAATTTCTGCATACGCCTGTAAGGGGGCCCAGGGCATTTTCCCCGTATGCCCTGCCGTTAGTCAGGTACTGGCCGGAAGCCCGAGCCAATGTTATTCTATGGGGAAAGTTTCTTTACAAATAACTTATTAACTAATACATATTTTTAAATTCTGTTTTCACATTCTGAAAATTCCCAACTGTTAAATGGACGGACCTTTTTTAAAAATGTATTTTTTTTAATTTTTTATGTTTTACTATGAAGCTGCAAAATACGAATTTTCAATATGTTAAATTTTTTCATTTTGCAATTTCAAAATAAAATATTAAAAATTTAAAAAATAATTTTTTAAAAAAGGTCCGTCCATTTAACAGCTGGGAATTTTCTGAATGGGAAAACAGAATTTAAAAATATGTATTAGTTAATAAGTTATTCGTAAAGAAAATTTCCCCATAGAAAAACATTGGCTCGGTCTTGGTTCGACGGTAAGTGAAAAGGGCCGTTAAATAATACTATCTGTTTCAAATGGGGCGATATTATCGCATGTTTCAAAGACATTCTAAAGATTTTTTTTTTTTTTTTTTTTTTTTTTTTTTTTACTGAAAATCGTAACTATAGCAGTGAACAGAGGAGTACACAAAAGGATTCTGTCATGCTGTGAGGAGTAATTAATTAATTGTTCAAAGTGCGTTTAAAATGTTATTATACACTATTTCATATCGAATAAAACTTGAAAATGTTATTTAATTCAACTTTTGTATGTGGGGAAAAAAGTATTTGACTTTTTTAGTCAATTTACAGTGTCACATAAAACGTAATAACTATAAGATTAAAAACTTTTTATATACCATGTTTTTAAATTTTTTGTTGAATCTTAGCTATAGAACTACATTAGTAATTTTTAAAATGCGCATGAAATTTTTAAAGTGATAATGATGTCCATTTATGTGAGATGCCTAATTTAACTTTTTACAATTTTTTAACGTTCACGTTCGATTAAAAGTATTTATTTTTATGTCGAAAGAAAATGAACTCGTAAATTTTTTTAGTAACAACTAAATTATAGCTAATATTTTAATGGCTATTTTTAAAGCTATTTATAAGGCTATATTTATGGCTATTTTTAAGGTTGGTTGTTATTTTCATATTTTAATTAATTATAAGAAAACTAATCAAAAATTCGAAAATCGGGCTTCGAAGTATTGTGTTGTCATCGGGTTCTGAGCTATTCTGAAACATTAAAATGGCTAGCTAGTAGGGAAGTTAGTTAAAAAATCGATTACAAGATTTGTACATGACAAACAAACAAGAATCGAAGTTAATAAAAACATGGTAAATTATTTAAAATTATCATTGGCGTATCTAAGGTGTTGCAGAAAGGGCACGTGCCATGGGTGCCACTGGCTGAGTGTACCATTTGGTTTGGTACACTCGTGCCAGCGTCAAATCAAGTTAAAAAAAATGTAATTATGTATTGAAATTAATATTTTAAAATTTTTTATTTCAGTTTAGTTTGAACAACAAAGTTTCACCAATTATCATGAAAAGTTGAGCAATAAAAGTGTGATAATATGTAAAATACTGCAAATGAAAATATTTGTTTTGTAATACTTGCAAAAAGCGACAATCCCCCCCCCCCTCATTCATTGTGAGGGGTATTTCAGATAATCATTTTATGTACATTGCCGAATACAAATATCGCTTGTTTAGAATTCGCTTGCTGCACAATTTTTTTCAGAAAAATCAGAGTTCGGAGTTCAGTGGAATTCACTCGAGTACAGATGGCCTCCTTTTACATACATTTTATTTTATATAATCTCTTTGTTGAAGATTAGAAGCGAGAAAGCTACGGATTATATCAAAAAGCATTAGTTAACTCCGTTTCAAATTAAGACAGAGCTTCCAGATTTTGACAATCCTAAACTACTATTTTTCACCAAATTTGAGCCTCCAAATTTGGTCACCAAATTGGACGAAACACCAAGAGCGTCGCCAAGGTTGACCTCCGTTGAAGTTAGTATACTGCTAATTATGTTTCTCGTGCCTTTACATGTATTTTCACTGCAATAACAGTTGTGATAAAGGAAAGTCATTTCACCCATTGTAACAATATCTTTAAGTAGTCTCTTTTACTAGCGCCGTATTTTAGTTCTCTTGAATTCTATAAAATAGAAGGTCATGTAATGACCAAAACTGTTGAGTTTTCTTAAATATATATAAAATGGGAGAATAATAGAACTTATAGAACTTCCGCGTACGTTACTGCTTTTATTCGTTATTACAGATATCTGTTTTTTCTTTTTTTTGATTGAGATATGAAGGATTTTTGAAATCACGTTTTGCCCTCCCTTTTCCCCTTGGGGGGGGGGGGCGAATTTTGTAAAATTGCTTCTTAGTGGATGTCTACGTAACAGAAGGAATATTGTCACAAAATTTCATGCTTCTAGGTCCAGGGGTTTGGGCTGGGCGATGATGAATCACTCACTCATTCACGCACTCAGGACAGACGATTTTATATTTATAGATTAACACCTTTTCAGCTATTCGACATTACGTGATATGATATTTGTATTCTGATATGGTTTTTGTATTTCAATTGTTTGATTACTGGCCTCAATCTAAACATCTCAATAAACTTAAGTCTTCAGGTATTCTGTATTCGATTATTTATCAATAGGAACGAGAAGTTATTCCCGACTGACTTGTGAATAATTTGATGTCTGACTGATGAAGGATGAAGTTAAATTTAATACCTAGTTTCCGTCTTTGATACTTTCAGAAACGATATTTTTGACAGGAAGCTGTTCTGATTGAACAGCTTTCATTGTTTTTGTGGAAAAGGATAGATTTGTGGCGCCCCGGCTGTATACACATTATTCCCCCACCTCCCTTTTTTTTTTCTTTCTGTTTTTCTTCTTCTCCTTTTTTTTTTTTTTTTTTTTTTTAAGAGGTCAGTAAGCATTAAAATTAAAAAATAAAATAAATAAATAAATAATTTTACAGTTTACAATTTCTTATATCATGTAGTAGCAAAAAAAGTTGCATTTTATACAAAATGCATGTTTTAAAAACATCATGTTATATTAATAACGTTGTTACGTAACATAAATAATGTTGTAATATTAAAGGAAAACCTCTAAAATAACTTTTCACAAAAGAGTTATTAAATACACACACACACACACACACATATATATATATTAACAAAAAATAATCTACATAATATTTCTCTAACGTGGACAAGTTTCAATTATTTTTTGTCGAAACGATACGATACGCGAATATAAAAAAAATAATATTTATACATGGACAATATTTAAGCACGTGGGCTTAGCTCAATGGACTAATAGGAACATTTGTCTGATGAGATTATTTTACGAAAAAAATGTATTTTTAACAGTTGTTTCTTCAGAATCTTTAAAGGAATTAATTTATTTTATTTTATTTATTTATTTATTAAAAAAAAGAATATACCAAAATTAATAAAAAGTCATCGCCAACATGACGACAAAAATTGAAAAGGCGTCGTGGGAGTCCTATATTAAAATTGTACTGCCTGGGGAAGTATGAAAATTGGGTCGTGAACCATGAATATTCGGAAACCTTTCTTTGAATGATTTTGGTTTCACTATTGTACAATATTAATTTGGTTTTATTAATAATTTGGCTTCTGGTAAATTAAAATTTTAATTAAATGGTGAAATTGGTATAGCATTTATGAGTTTCAAATTTTAAAGGTAAATAAGAAAAGAAATAAAGTGCGAATATTTCGCACGGGTTTGCTAGTAATAAATAAGTAAATAAAAATAATCACGAGGTGTATCGTAAAGTATTAATCATTACTAAAATATAATCGGGATAGATACTGAATTTTGTATTTACTATTCTTAAAACTTCTCTAACATATAGCCACCCTTATAGCGTTGCTTGACGTTGTAGAACTGAACGGATGTGGGTTACTTCAATCTATGGTTCTCTGAAACCAAACGAATCAGCATTTATAGCTATCATTTACAAAAATACAGAAGCTATCATTTACAAAAATACAGAAGCTATCATTTACAAAAATACAGAAGCTATCATTTTATAGCTATCATTTACAAAACTATAGAAAGTAAAAAGACCTCTTAATGTTCAGAATAAACTTTATACAGATATCTTGCTTTAATTATTTATTTTGCAATAACCCACGTAATAAATCTCTCTCTCTTTCTTTAATAACTTTAAGCTTTGGAAGACGTAGGATCAGGGCCTGATTATCCAAAAGGCTCAGGAAGCACAAGCTTCCCCTCTAAAATTTAAGAGGGGGCCCCATAAGGATTAAAAACATGGTCTTGAATTTTTTGTTTCATATTTTCACACTGAGATTCAAATTTTTTCTGAGAAATGTTACCTAAAACAAGACAAAACACTCACTATTTCGGGAAAAATCTATTATTTAACCTCAAAAATCTGAATGTTCTTAATTAAAAAGTTGTATTGATTTTAATGTTGTGTGTAGAAACCACCCAGATGTATGAAAAAATAAAATGAAATAAAATAATAAACACACACTATTTTTTTGGTCCATAGCATTTTTATATTACAATATGTAACAGGAAAACAAGATTTTCCGAAATGAAAGGGGGCCCCGAAATAATGCCGAGCTTCCCCTAGCTTCAAAACTTAATCGGGCCCTGCGTAGGATGTAGTTATAGTTGTACGAATTGTACACACAATGAAGCTTTATGCCTTTATCTGCTTTTGTTTTTAAATGACTTAACTTCTGATCTCATATAACTAGTCGGACATTCACTGTCACTTTGTTGCTTACGTCTTGTTGCCGAATCGCAAGAAAATTTTGAAAGAAAATAGAAAAATAAAAATTATAATACGTGTCAGGATTGCTAAGTCAAAGGCATTTCCGACTTGGGATTTCACATTTAAGTGCAAAAACAAACATCTATTTTATTTTATTTATTTTTCTGTTTTCTAACTTTCAGAGAGCTTTCAAGTCGAATGTTTCTTTTAAGATAATTTTGATTATTTTATCTTTCTCAGAACAACGTTTTGTAAATAAAACAAACTGAAACTATCTTATCACATTTCATATTTATCGCTGTTCTGTTGATAAAATTGTACTTACAGAGCAATTCAAGAACATAACTTACAGTTTACAGGTAAGAAAATGAAAAATTAATATCTAAAACAATCTTTTGAAAGTCAGCGCGCATTTAATTACTTATAACTTTTTATCTTATAAAGTTTGTTTTAACTATTGATGTATGATTTTAATTTCAACCGTCAACCTCTTTGTAAGATTTCATGTTTTTCTTAGTCTCACTTTCATATTCCATGTGTTTGACGCAGTATACTTGTCATGTTATACATACATTTTGGCACTATTTATTTATTTATTTATTATTTTGCAAGTAAAATGTTATACCGCGGGATAAATGGAAAGCATTATTCTGTCGCCTTTTTTCGATGGATTATGTTCATATTCTTAGAGCTCCAGAACACGATTTCGCCATTTTTAGAATATGTCTGTGTGGGAGTGACAAAAATTTGGTGGCAAATGTAGCTCAAGAACTAATATTCAGAATTTTATATAAACTTATATGTATGTACAAACTTACTTATATGTACCGTGACATAAATTAATGCCTGTCAACTTTTGGTACAAATCTTTGAACAGGTGGCACTGCTATGCAGCGATTTCTCCCATTTAAGGGAAGGCTATATCTTAGATTCTACTGTATATAATTGCATCAAACTCGATATGTAAGAGAAACATGATGAAACACTATGCTGATTTAATTTGGGTGTATATCGGCTCACAGGTGGCGCTACTGTGTTGCTATTTACTCCGTGTTTGGGAAGGCTAAGTCTAATCTTCTATGGCATATAAATGGAGTATAAGCATTATGAAAACTCATGCTGACTTAATTTGGGTGCATATCGTCTGACAATTGGCGCTGTTATTACCCACTTTCTGTGATTTTTCACATGTCTGCATTTCAGCATCTATTAATTAATTTTGCATCAAAATCCATCTTTACTGTGAGAGGCTTTGATTAAACTTTTGTGAATGTGGATGTACAAATAGTAAAGGGCGCTATTATTATATACAGGGTGATTAGTTTAAAAGAGTACCCGTGGGTTTTTCTTATAACCCTTAAATCTGACGGATGTGGCAACTATTCTAACATTTAAGTATGATTGTTTGAACCTTGTTTAAGTTTATGAGACTATTTCTAACCTAACACTGTTGGACTGTTACAACTTTATTTGTGAGGTAAAACAGAAATGGAGACGCACATTTTTTTAAAATCCTGTAATAATTTTAATTTTGATAAACATAATTTAATTCAATTTTTTTATATTATTATTCCTCAGAGAAAATGTCGAAAATGATCGCCACCCTTTTGAATGCAAACATGAACACGTCGAACCAGGTTTTTGACACACTTCGCAGCATTGTTGGTATTATTGACGAGATTTCTTCAGTTATGATCTGCTTTAATTCATCGATGTTTGCAGGACTTCTCTGGAAATGCCTATGAAATGATAATGTAAAAATGATAATGATAACGTAAATGCAATGTAGGAATGATATTGTAAAAAAAATTAATTACATTTTGTTTTTCATAAATAAAATTATCACAGGATTAAGTAACACTGTGCATCTCCATTTCTGTTTTACCTCACAAATAAAGTTGTAACAGTCCAACAGTGTTGGAAATTGTCTCCCACACTTAAACGAGGTTCAAACAATTGTAGTTCAGTGTTAGAATAGTTGCCTCATCCGTCCTATTTAAAGGTAATAAGAAAAACCAACGGGCACTCTTTTAAATTGTTCACCCTGTAGAATGATAAAGAAGAAAGTTTTGTGGTGGCTGCGACATAATTTTTTATTTCCTTTTTTAGTCTGTTTGTTTATTTATTGATAACATGTACATCAGATTTGTATGCTTGACTCGTAGCCCGCTTGTAAATCTTCGTCAGATAATTACAGATAGCACAAGACAGAATTACAATACGAAGAAATGGAAAAACACCCAAGGGCAGCGCGGGAATCGAACCCGCTCTCCTACGCTCGAAGGCGATTAGCAGAGTGGTGACGTAACCACTCGGCCACGGAGGGCCTCCTTTTTTAGTCAACAAAAAATTCTCGCAGAAATAAAAATACGGCAACTTCAATTCTACAGCCAAAAGCATGCCGTTTGGGTGGCCCTGTCGATAGGCAGCTGCCTCTCGGAATTCTAAGTTCTGGGCTCGAATCCCGGTTCAGGTATGGACATTTGCAGAAATTGTGCATTGTGATTGTGTATACATATGCAACATAAATCATTCGACGCAAAAGTTATGGTAATTGTAGGTCTGAAAGCTGTAAAATGAATACCAAAATATTAAATACACAAAAACACTGAATAAAAATCTGGTGTGAAACAACCACACGACTTCCATTACCCACTATTACACGTATTATGTGCATTTTTGAGAGATAATGTGATCAGAAAACATAAAAGTGACCTAAAGAGAAAATCGTTAGAGCCATTTTTGAGATACCAACATTTACAAAAAATCAATTATTGACAGGAAAACAATAATTACATACAAAAGCATATTTAAAAGTGAGTTAAAATGGCGAGTTTGAAAAAAATCCGTACAACCGTTTTTAAAGGAACGCCTTTGGAAGGCCTGAAATTGAGCTATTTATACAGGACGCCTATCAATTTTCCTGAACTAACCAACTATATCATTCGAAAGGACATCTAACAGAGTGTTTATATAGCAAGTTTGAAGAAAATCGTTAGAGCCGTTTTTGAGATACGGACTTACGGTCCCACTTCCGGTTTCCGATGTCCCACTTCCGGTTTTTCAATTTTCACCAAAATTTGGAAATTTCATCTGTACACCAGACGTATTTCAATTCTAAAATTTCGTAGCTCTATCATTATTAGTTTCTGAGCTATAGTAGCCAGAAGATTCTCCACATACATACACACACACACACACACATACATACACACTGACCAATTGCCAAAAACCCCTTTTTTGGACTCAGGGGACCTTAAAACGTGTAAATCAGGTGAAAACCCGATATCGAATTTTCAGACCGAATACAATACTTCCATTACCTACGGTAGTAGGGTAATGGAAGTAATAAATTGTTTTGGACCAAAAGTGCTTTTGTCTATGTTTTTAAGTAAGCAAAGCAAGTGTATGTTTGTGGTTGCATTTAACCAAATAAGTATGGGTGTAAATAAGTCTGTTATGTGCTTGTAAGTGGTTTCGCGCGTGTGTGTAATTATGGTTGCCTTATCCTTAGTAGTGAAACCAGTGGCCATTGGTAGAGTCATCATGACTTACCAATAGGAATCGTTGGTAGGCATAGCGTGCGAAATGATTGGCCATTATTGTTACAATATTATCAGTACATAACTGAGATTTAATGTAGCACTCCAGCGCAAAATTATATTCGTACTAAAATGTACACATTAGAGCTTCAATATTTTTACTTTTGTATATATTCAATAGAAGAAAGTATCGTATTCATAAAAATTTTTGCAATTTCAATGGATTTACATTATTTGAGAGCTCCAGAACACGTTTTGACTATTTTTAGGAAATGTCCGTCTGTCTGTGTCTGTGTGTGTATGTGTGACAATTTTTTTGTAAGTTCGAACTGTAGAATTAACCCACAAAATTTCATATAAATGTATATAGATGTATCTTGACATAAATTAGTGCTTATCAACTTTTGGAGAAAATCGTCCATCAGGGGACGTTGCAAGCCCGTTTTTACACAGTTTTTAATGTGGCAGTACAGGTAAAAATTTCATATAAATGTGCACATTGAGGCGCCATTTGTTGGCCGATATATATCCAAATTAAATCAGCATTAGTTTTAACAGTGGTTATCCAACATGTCATTTTCTTCGATTTTGTGCCATACAAGTTGAGATTTAGCCTTCCAATTCACGAGTTAATTTGCAGCACAACAACCCCGCCTGATGGCCAATATTCCTTCCAAATGGAATCAGTGTAGTGTTTTATAATAGCCTTCTCATATATGAAGTTTTGTGCAATTATATGCAATAGAATCTGAGATACAGCCTTATCGTTGACGGAAAAAACTGCAGCATAGCAGCACCACCTATTATCCGAATGTTTCATAGTAACCCTCTTACATATCACGTTTTGTTTGATTATACACGATAAAACGTGAGATAACCTTCGCTTAAATGAGAGATTTCGGAGTATAGCTGCGCCACCTGATGAGAAATTTGCGCCGAAAAATTAGCACTAATTTAAAAGAAGGTACAACTATAAATTTATATGCAATTCTGTGCAGTAGGGCCTGAGACAAAATTTTTATCACACACACAGACAGACATTTTCTAAAAATGGTCGAATTGTATATTGGACGTCTCAAATCATGCAAATCCATCGAAAACTAGAAGTCAAAATATTTTTGCGAATCTAATACTATTTAATATAAAAGAAAGTAAAACAAACATTTTCTTAGATGTCCTCTGTTGGGCACAGAATTGACTTCCTTTCGACATTTAGGGTTACACTTCTCTGAGATAAAAATCGTCTGCATTCATCATGAAAAATAATTTTAATGAATAATTTGTAATGCGTGAATTTATGTATGAGAATACAGAAGGAAGTTTGCGATAGCCATAATGTATTGGTTTTAACTACTTCTCAAGAAACGAAAATAATACAATTTTCTTTAAATTTGCCTAATCTTGTGAAATTTATTCTATGAGTTGCAAGATTTAACCAAAAATAAGGCTCTAGTTTTTTTTTTTTTTTTCCTTCCCCAATTTACACTAATTGAATAAATAAATACATTTAAAAAAAAATCTGGAGTAACTCCACTCGACTTTCCGAACATTGAGTAATTAACGGTTTTGTAGATAGAGTAAAATAAGAGTAGTTATTAAATAAACAAAAGAGAGAAATTTATAATAGGGTGTTTGAGAATTTTTCTCCGTATAGTACACGATGTTTAATTTAATGCTACTGAACTTTGAGCCCATAGATCATAATGATAAAGAATTTTTCGTTGTGTCCCTGTAGAAACCTATAAATGCTAGATTCACCAAAATGCTTATAGCTAGTGCAACAGGGACTTATAATATTCATTTAAATTTTCAGCTCAATTGAATAAGGTGTTTAGATGCTATCGCACTTTTAAAAATTGGGTCCCATAGGCCATAATGATAAAGAATTTTTCTTTGCGTCCCTGTAAAACAACTGTAAGTGCTAAATTCGCCAAAATCTATACAGTTTGTGCAACTGTGGCCTATAATATGTGTATAAATTTTTTGCTCAATTTAATAAGGCGTTTAGACGCTATCGCACTTTTCAAAATTTGGCCTCATAGGCCATAATGATAAAGAATTTTTCTTGGTGTCCCTGTAAAAAAAATATACATGCTGGATTCACCAAAATCAATAGGGATCGTGTTCGTGCTACGGTGACTTACAACATACCTACAAACTTTCAGCTCATTCGAGCAAAGCGTTTAGACGCTAGCGTGTTCACACACACACACACACACACACACACACACACACACACACACACACACATGCATATATCATCGTAAAAGTAGTGAAAACGGACTCAGGGGACGTCAAAACGTATAGAAACATCAAATCTCAAATTCAGATTTTCGACATGATTACAATACTTTCCTTACATATGTATGTTTAAAAAGTAAAAAAAAAAAAAAAAAAATCAAAACAGTTGCATCATGCAGTACATGCTTGGGAAATAAATTAAATGAATCAAGAAAATGTTCGGTTTTAAAGGAATGGAACATGTGACTTTATGATAGTGAAATTCTTGGCATCGCTTCTACTTTCTTCACTTTCCTGGATATTGAGCGTATCAGGATAAATGTCAACACAACGTTATCGCTTCCTTTCAGGTTTCGGTAAATGCTGTAATCCATTTGCTTGTTTGATCATCGTTGTTTACTCTTGCTGAGAATTTTCTTTTTTTTTTACTTTCTTCACTATTTAATATAAAAAGGTATTGGATTTGTAAAAATTTTCGACTTCTGATTTTTGATAGATTTACACGTTTTGAAAAGTCCAGAACACGATTTGGCCAGTTTTAGAAAATGTCTTTGTATCTCTGTGTGTGAGACAAAATTTGTGTGGCGGTTCCGTCTCAAAAACCAATGCTCAAAATTTCATATAAAATAATATAAAATTACATTTTAACATAATTGAGTGCCTATCATTTTTTTTTTTTTTTTTTTTTTTTTTGGGGGGGGGGGGTGAAAATCACTCAACAGATGTCGTTACCATCCTGTTTTTTCATAATTTTTCACATGACAATATAAGACAAAATTTTGTATAAATTTGCACAATGAGAATTAGTTTCAATGAATTACAACGAATTATTTATAATAGCAATAGTCAACTAGAAAAAATATACATATATTTGTAGGAGCATCACTTCTCTACCCGGTTGGAATTTCATTGCAGGTGGGGGAACGGGCAAAAATTTACAACTCACCATTTTCAATTTCTCATCAATACCTTTATCCTTAGATGCCGTCTGTAGGTCACAGAATGGTGTTGTGTTTCTTTGATATGAAAATTGTCTGCATTCATCATGAAAAATAATTTTAATAAATACAGTCGGCAGCAAAATGATTGAAGAACACATCCACATCCACATCAACATTTTTCATTTTTCATTTTTTTTTTTTTTTTTTTTTACTTTCTTCTATATGTAATATACAGAAAGTAGAATTCGTGAAAATTTTCGACCTCCGTTTTTTGATGGATTTATACGTTTTGGGATGTCCTGAACACGAATTGATAGTTTTTAGAAAATGTCTGCCTGTCTGTGTGTATTACGATTTTTGTGGACACTGTATCTCACGAACCAATGAATGAAATTTAACTAAACTTGGTATTTAGTTGCACTCTGACATAAACTGGTGCTGATTAGATTTGGGGATCAATCGCTCAACAGATGCGCTGTGATCGCATTTTTTATAAACTTCTAACATGGCAGTATAGGACAAAATTTCGTATAAATGTGCATAATAAGAGTTATTTTAAACTTGTGATTGTAAAACTAATATAAATTATTGATAATAGTAATAGTTAAGTAGAAAAAAAAAATATTGTGCATGTGAGGGCATTGGTTCCCCCCTGGGGGGAAGAACCGCCCCAGGAGGGGTAAAGTTTCAAGATGGGTATCTTTCAAAAGGTCTCGTCAATACCTTTAAAAGAAATGGTTGAACTATAAATATGTGATGATTTAAAACAAAGTTATCGATTTTTTTTACTTTTAACCAAAAACAATTTAGAAAAAAAAAATCGTATTTTTTTTTTTTTTTTTTTTTTTTATTGTTACTGAGTGAATTTGTATAGAAAAATATAGAAGAAAGTCTTGTGGTGGCCACAACATACTAGTTTTTTTTTTAGTTTGATCCCTAATTTTAATCATCAACAAACAGCATAAGACTAAGATCATGACTCGACAAATATTTACTAAACAAAACAGTATTAGGTGCCCATCTTTTAAATAGGAATTATGGCTAGCGCTTCAATAATTTTGATGCCGACTGTAAACTTGTACTGCATAAATTTATAAAGGGAAATATAGAAAAATATTTTTTGGTGGTCACAACATACTAGTTCTTTTGATCTTCAAGAAGCTAAATTCTTTCTATTTTAAAACTATTTACACCGATGTATCTACAGATGATGAACCTTAACCTCCCATTTGTATCGCGCATTACTCAGCCCTCAGCTGTTCATTTTTACTTTCTTCTATATGTAATATAGAGAAAGTATTGGATTCGCGAAAATTTTCGAAGTCCACTTTTTGATGGATTTACATGTTTTGGGATGTGGAGAACACGAATTAATAGTTTTTAGAAAATGTCTGTCTGTCTGTCTGTATCATTTTTTTGTGGACGCTGTATCTCACGAACCAATGAATGAAATTTAACCAAACTTGGTATTTAGTTGCACCCTGACATAAACTGGTGCTGATTAGATTTTGGGATCAATCGCTCAATAGGTGGCGTTGTAATCGCATTTTATGCAAATTTTTAACATGGCAGCATAGGACAAAATTCCGTATAAATGGGCATAAAGAGAGTTATTTTACACTTGTGATTGTAAAATTAATATGAATTATTGATAATAGTAGTAGTTAGCTAGGAAAAAAATTTTGTGCATGTGGGGGCATCGGTTCCCCCCCCCTGGGGGGGAAGTACCCCCCCGGGGAAGTAAATTTTCAAGATGGGTATCTTTCGAAAGGTCTCGTTGATAATAGTAATAGTTAAGTGGGAAAAAAATTTTGTGCATGTGGGGGCATCGGTTCCCCCTCCACCGGGGGGGGGGGGGGAAGTACCCACCCGGGGGGGCAAAGTTTCAAGATGGGTATCTTTCGAAAGATCTCGTCAATACCTTTAAAACGAATGGTTGAACGATAAATCTGTGATAATTTAAACCAAAGTTATCGATTTTTTTTACTTTTAACAAAAAAAAACAGAAAAAACGCAATTTTTTTTTTTTTTTTTTTAACGAAATTTAACCAAACTTGGTATTTAGTTGGTCCCCGACATAAACTGGTGCTGATTATGTTTGGGGATCAATAGCTCAACAGGTGGCGCTGTGATAGCATTTTATCTAAATTTTTAACATGGCAGCATAGGACAAAAATTCGTATAAATGTGCATAATTAGAGTTGTTTTAAACTTGTGATTGTAAAATTAATATGAATTATTGATAATATTAGTATGTAACTAGGAAAAAAAATTTCTGCATGGGGGGGCATCGCTTCCCCCCGCTGGGGGGGGAAGTACCCCCCCCGGGGGGATAAATTTTCAAGATGGGTATCTTTCGAAAGGTCTCGTCAATACCTTTAAAACGAATGGTTGAACTATAAATCTGTGATAATTTAAAACAAAGTTATCAATTTTTTTTACTTTTAACAAAAAAAAAAAAAAAAAAAAAAATCGTACTTTTTTTTTTTTTTTTTTTTTAATATTGTTACTGATTGAATATGTATAGGTAAATATAGAAGAAAGTCTTGTGGTGGCCACAACATACTAGTTATTTTAGATATTAAAATTATTTAAAATTTTTCAAACTCGTATTAAAAAGAAAAAAGTATTTATGAACTTATTTGCAGGTATGTAAGCCAATATCAAGGTTTCACCAAGTTTGTAAATCAGTTCCATTCGTCATCTTCTTTCAGAATAGCGTTTACTCGAGAAGAACATAGATCTATACTCACCAACTGAGTTGGAAGGATTTGTTTATTTTCTATATATTTAAGATTGATCCGTTTAATAATGAGGTATATTTCTGAATGATGGAGATGCCAGCCCTCCTCAACCTCCCGGAAAAGTTGGCAACTGCGTTTGTAACAACGTTGCAAAAGTACGTAATTAAAGTTTTGTTGTTTACAGTATGGTTAGACATAATAGAGTCAAATATATAAAATACTGAGTTGCAATTAAATCCTTTTATTACAATACAATACAATTTTTTTTTTTCATTAAATGCAACAAACCATCTGTAAATTTAAATAGCAGGAATTTTATTTTATTTCATCATATAATTTTAACTAATGTACAAAAATATTAGAAATAATTACGACACAAATAAAGGAGAATCTGACTTTTTCTCATATATTATGCTTGGTTCATTTACTGTATGTCATAGAAGTTCAGATTTACTTCTCTTCCTAGAGGTGAATTGCAGTACAGCAGCGCGACCTGTTGGCCAATAGGCATCCTAATTAAATCAGCCTATTTCATAATAGTCTTCTCATGTAACAAGTTTTGTGAAGTTTTACTCAATAAAATCCGGAATATACATTTCCAGTTCACAGAAAAAACTGCAGCGTAGCAGCGGCTCATATCGACTGATATGCCTTTAAATATATTGATAATGTAATCTCTTTGAAAGTTAATGCTATTTTCTTTAAATAGACATTACTTTCTTCTATATATATATATATATATAAATGTTATAGTTTGATATTTTATATATATATATATATACATATATATATATATATAAGAATAAGAAGAAAATATTAAATTCTTGAAAATCTTCAACCCCGGTTTTCGATTCATTGACACGTTTTCGAATGTCCTGAACACAGTTTGACCATTTTCAGACTTTTAAGTTATCGCAGATCCATGGTTCAAACATTCATTTTCAAAATATTGGCGAATTTTTACTTCCATTACCCTACTTCCGTAGGTAATGGAAGTATTGTACTCGGTCTGAAAATTCGATATCGGGTTTTCACCTGATTTACACGTTTTAAGATCCCCTGAGTCCAAAAAAGTGGTTTTTGGCAATTGGTCAGTGTGTATGTATGTGTGTGTGCGTGTATGTATGTATGTGGAGAATCTTCTGGCTATTATAGTTCAGAAACTAATAAAGATAGAGCGACGAAACTTTAGAATTAAAATACGTCTGGTGTACAGATGAAATTTCCAAATTTTGGTGAAAATTGAAAAACCGGAAGTGGGACATCGGAAACCGGAAGTGGGACCGTAAGTCCGTATCTCAAAAACGGCTCTAACGATTTTCTTCAAACTTGCTATATAAACACCTCTATTAGATGTCCTTTCGAATGATATAGTTGGTTAGTTCAGGAAAATGGATAGGCGTCCTGTATAAATAGCTCAATTTCAGGCCTCGCAAAGGCGTTCCTTTAAAAACGGTTTTACGGATTTTTCTAATTATTATTTTAAATAACTTATTTGACGGATAGAGCAATTTTGTTACTTATTTAAATCAAAAATGTATATAAAATGTTTATAATGTGTGTAGTACTGGGTAATGGAAGTCGTGTGGCTGTTACACACCAGATTTTTACTTTCCGAACACTATAGTGAGGAAAGTATTGTAATCATATCAAAAATCCGAATTCGAGATTTTGATGTTTCTATACGTTTTGAGGTCCCCTGAGTCCGTTTTCACTATTTTTACGATGATGTATGTATGTGTGTGTGTATGTGTGTATGTATGTGTGTATGTCTGTGAGTGAACACGCTAGCGTCTAAACGGTTTGTTCAATTAACCTGAAAGTTGGTACGCATATTGTAAGTCACCATAGTACGAACCCTATAGATTTTGGTGAATCTAGCACTTATAGTTTTTTACAGGGACTTAAAGAAAAATTCTTTATCATTATGGCCTATGGGAGCAAAATCTTAAAAGTGCGATAGCATCTAAACGCCTTATTCAATTGAGCAAAAAATTTATACACATATTATAGGTCACAAATACTCAATCTGTATAGATTTTGGAGAATCTAGCACTTATAGTTTTTTTACAGGGACACAAAGAAAAATTCTTTATCATTATGCCTATGGGGCCAAATTTTTAAAAGTGTGATAGCGTCTAAACGCCTTATTAATCTGACAAAAAATTTGTACACATGTTATAGATCACAGTTGAACTAACTGTATAGACTTTGGTGAATCTAGCACTTACAGTTTTTTTACAGGGACACAAAGAAAAATTCTTTATCATTATGGCCTATGGGACTAAATTTTTAAAAGTACGATAGCATCTAAACGCCTTATTGAATTGAGCTGAAAATTTATATGAGTATTATAAATCACTGTTGCACTAACTATAAGCATTTTGGTGAATTTAGCATTTATAGGTTTTTACAGGGACACAACGAAAAATTCTTTATCATTATGATCTATGGGCTCAAAGTTCAGTAGCGTTAAATAAAACATCGTGTAATAGATGGAGAAAAATACTCAAACACTCTATTATGGTTTTCTCTATTTTGTTTGTTTAACAACTCCTCTTTCTTTACTTTTTCTACAAAACTGTTAATTACTCAATGTTCGGAAAGTCGAGTGGAGTCACTCCAGATTTTTTTCCTTCCCATCGGTGGAGAGCGATGCCCCTACATATATATATATATATATATAGGGGAGAGTAGTGAGGGATGGGACAGTTTTGACAAAAATATTTTTTTACAAATTTACTTTTACTGGTACAAAAGAGAAACAAATTGAAACATTTTAACATCTTTTAAAAATATAAATTTGATGGTAATTATTAAAATATTAATCTTATAAGCCAATTAACATAGTCATAAACATGTCCCATCCCTCCCTTATAGGAGGGAGGGATAGGGCATGTTTATAAAGTTAAAATACATACATAATATACAGACATACTATGAAAAATGACAAAAACAGTGGGACACGATGTATGTAAGGTTAATTAATTACTAATAACATCTCTTTTATTCAACATTAGAGTATAATGTACCACTTAAATAAAAATTTTCCTCAATCAGTTCATCTTTATTATTATTATTATTATTATTATTATTATTATTATTTTACTTCTAACAGCGAAAGTACTGTTTTTTAGTTCAAATATTCAAAATTAAGTTTTTGTTATATTTACAAGTTTTGTGGTTCCCCGAATATTAATAAGGTTTTTAGAGTCTAGTCTGTGTGTGTCATCAGCATATCTCAAGAACAAATATTACCAAGAAATCCTAGCTGTAAATGGTGAATTTAATTTCTTTTCTATATTTTACCATGTCCAGGAAAACTGCTCAGGAATGAAAATTAATTCCTCATACATATATGGTAAAAAAAAAAAGTATTTTTGAAAGTTAAAAAGGTAAACAAAAATCGTGTGAGTGCCACACCAATTATTTTCCATGATTTTGATTTTGTTTCGTGCATTTTTTCTTCCATCTATTCATTCATTTGCCTCTTGATATTTTCTTTTTAAGGAGTATCAGAATCTTCATTCTTCTTCCTTTTCTTACATGTCGCATCCCTCCCTAAGCTTCTCTGTCCCATCCCTCCCTTTTCATAATTTTTCAAAAAATAACTTATTATTAGACACATACTTCTTTTAGGCTTAATTTAGCTACTAATTCATAAAAGATATTATTAAGTATATAAAATATGAAAAGTAATTATGCTAACCTCAGTGAGTGACGTTGAAAACTTGCCTTGAAAATTAAGCAAATGTTTGCTTTTGGTGTTATAAAATAGTTTTTTTGTTACATAAACTTACAGAGTTCTCCAGCTAAAATGATACATAGCAACAAATAGGGGGCTGTAATTACTTCACCTGGTGGAAGTGTCAAAAATTAAAAACAATGTTTATTTTAAGAATAATTTTAGGTGTCCCATCCCTCCCGACTCTCCCCTATATATATAAATTCCTGTTTGAATATTATTATCATATATAATATAATATATATACAGTCGGTAACAAAAGTGTCCGAACACTAGCAGAAATTCTTATGTAAAGAAGTTACACTTCATACGGTTTTGTTAAATAAATCCTAGTCGAATCCTGTTCTTAGTCAGTGTAAAAACAGGATTCGATAAGGATTCATTTAACAAAATCGTGAGAAGTGTACTTTTTTTACACAGGAATTTTTGCTAGTGTTCGGACACTTTTGTTACCGACTGTATATATATATATTAATTTCACATTGGAAAGTTAAAAAAATTCTTTTTATGTACATTTATACGAAATTTCATCCTATACTGCCATATTAACAATTATGAAAAAAGGGTCTGACAGCGCCACCTGTTGAATGATTGATCCCCAAATGTAATCAGCACCAGTTTAGGTCAAAGTGCAACTAAATACCAAGTTTGGTTAAATTTTCGTTCATATATATATATGCACTGAAATGGAACCATATTAAGGGTATTTAAATTATGAAAGAAATTAATCGAAAACTATTTAAATTTAAATTTAATAAGATTAAATTAAAAAAATTTAAATGTTCCCTGTTAACTAATTTTTATTTTTTCTCCTCAAATTCACATTATTATAGTTTAAAAATACAATGTAAATAGATTTGTGTTTTACTTTGTAGATTGATTAATAAGTTATCTTTTTAAAAATATGTTTTAAGTTCGAATGCTGAAATCTAATGCAAATTTTTAGCATTCCAACATAAAATTATTTAAAATACAAATTAATTTATTGGTGAATCTACACACAGGTATATATTTAGAATATATTGTTAAACTATAAAAATAAAAAATTACTAGGGAGAATTTTTTTTTTTTTAAAATTTAAAATCGTGATTTTTAATTTAATGTAGTGAATATTGTTATATTTTCAACTAATATAGACGTAAGCAAATTTTCATAACTCTAAAACAGTAATTTATAAAAAAAAGATTTATGACGTCACTGTCAGTAAAAAAAAAGCTTTCTTTTTACTTTCTCCTACTCATAAGGTAGAGAAAGTATTGTGTCTGGGTCAAATTTTCGAAAGCGAGTTTTTCTTATATTTACACGTTTTGAGGTTCCCTGAATCCGAAAATCGTGTTTTTAGCGGTGTGTCTGTGTGTCTGTCTGTTATCAGCATATCTCAAAAACAAATTATGGCAGAAAGTCCAAACTTGGTATTCTAAATGTTTATAATATAGGAATGCTACACTAAGCTTTTCGTTGAGATGAAGCAAATGGTTCGTGTACAGGGACACCCAAGAGAATTAAAATACATTATGCCTGTGGGGGAAATTGCAGGTAAGTAGAGTTTAACAGCTATAGCTTCCACTAAACCAAATGAAATGAATATATTTTTTTTATATGCATAAAAACATGTCTCATGTAGAATATGGTTGGGAAATCATTCACTGTTCCTTTACAGGGCTACACAAAAGTACTAGATTACAGTGCGACAATGGTTGAAAATTGATGGATGTGTATTTCAAGTTGTGCCGTGTATTATTACTGTAGAATTATATTTAGGTGCACCCATTGGTCTGTACATAATCTTCAAAAGATATACAGGGCTGCAAATATTTAAGCGATAACATTCTTTTTTATTGTTAGTGGAAGTGCTTTACTATAATATCTTATCATGTCCTGGAAAGTTGCTCAGGAACTGAAATGACTTCCTCATAGACATATGGTAAATAATATATGTTTTAAAACTAAATATTCATCGCTTGTTTTTTGAATATTTACAAATTTTGAGGCTTCCTGATTACCGAAGTCAAATTTTTAACATTTGATCTTTGTCTGTGTCTCTTAGAATAACTTAAAAACGAATAATTTTAGGAGATCCAAATGTTGTATTTTTAAGTTAATATAAATTTGTTGTGGAAAAGTTTGATCAAGACTGATAAGTTTCAAGGAATGTTGCGTGTGAAAGTTGTCTGAATAATTTTAAGTGAACTTTTAATTTTAATAACAGATCTATATAAATGTATGTGCAGTAATGAAACGGGGGGTTAAGGGGGCGGTAGCTCCCCCCCCTTCCCACACACAGAGCTAGTTATCATATAAAACTCTTCCGAAGCCTAATTAGAATTGTTTTAACATAGGTTTACATATCAGTTCTCGTTATCGTACCTCTTAATCTCCAACTTATATCTATAGTATTAAATTTCAGGGTAAGAGAAAGTCGTGTGAGGGACACACTAGATTATTTTGTTTGTTTTATGGACAGTTTTGGATTATTATTATGAGCCGCATTAACATTTAAAATCTGAACACTAATTTTATGATTCAGTTGTTATAAATATGCGAGAATTAAACTTTTTTACTTTCTTCTATATTCAATAGAAGAAAGTATTCGATTCGTAAAAATGTTCGACCTCGGGTTTTTGATGGATTTACACGTTTTGAGAGCTGTAGAACACGATTTAACCATTTTTAGAAAATGTCTGTGAGAGAGAGAGAGAGAGAGAGAGAGAGAGAGGAAATTTTGTTGCAACTGTATCTCAGGAACTACTGCGCAGAATTTCATACAAATTGGTATGTAGTTACACATTGACATAAATTAGTGCCTATCAACTTTTGGTAAAAATTGTCTTACAGGTTGCGTTGCCATCCCGCTTTTTCTAAATTTTTAACATAGTGGTATAGGACAAAATTTTGTATAAATGTGCATAAAGAGAATTATTTTTTAATAATCATTATAAAATTTACCAGAATTATTTATAATAGAGATAGTCAACTGGGAAAATTTTTTTGCATGTGTCGAAGCCTTGGCTCCTCCCCCCTCCCCTGGCGGGGAAGTCCACCCTCGTGGGGAATAAAATTTCATGATGGTTGGTATCTTTCAAAAGAGCTCGCCAGTACCTTTAAAACGAATGATAGAACCATAGATCTGCGGTAATTTAAAATGAAGTTATCGATTTTTTTCATTTTTAACAAAAAAAAAAAAAAAAAAAAAAAAAATTCTTTTAATGAATTGACAATAAAGTTTAATATTGACAATAAAATTGACTTTTTTTTTTTATATTTAGTGTTATACTACTTCTCTAATATGGAAATCGTCTGCATTATCATGGAAGATAATTTTTTTAAATAATAATTTTAATAAATTATTTTTACTGAGTGAATTTGTATAGGAAAATGTAGAAGAAAGTCGCGTGGTGGCCACAACATACTAGTTTTTACTTGTTACTAATGTAGAAATGAAAATTGATGGGTCGTACACAATAGTTTTATTTATATGTATATCATTTATCTTCAGTGTATCATTATTCTTCAATTTATTTTTTAATATTTCATATAGAAAGAAACATTTCCTGTAATCCATAGCCCTCAAAATAGTTGATAATTGGTTTTAACGAACAATGTTAACACCATTTTTAGTAACTGTTTTGTAAGTATACAGGCTAAAATTACTGTAAAGAAACGACCGATTTGGTAATTAATAAATCGATAGATAACTTCCCCATTATAATATGATACGTAAGAAAAAAATGTTTACATATGAAGAATTTGAAATGGAAGAATATAGTAGAAAGGGAAAAGATTGCTTTCAAAAATGGTTATATTTAGTTTTGGAATAATAGAGCAACTAATGCAGTCATATATTAAATACAAAATTCCATGTTACAAATAGCAATAAGAGTGCTTTTTATGAATATATATACATAAATAATCGGCAAGAAGGGTGTTTTTTTTTTTTAACCAAAGGACAGGCAGGGTGCCACATAGGAGTCTGCACGGGCCGGGCTTTCGGCCCGAGCCCGAGCCTGGCCCGGCCCTCGGGCCAGGTTCGGGCCGAATTTTTCAATTTACTCTCGGGCCGGACCGTGCTCGGCCTTAAATTTTTTTTCTAGGTTCGGGCCGGGCCGGGCTCGGGCTCAGTTTTTTTGCGTGTTCTCGTGCCGGGCCTGGAGGAAATTTTTTCCCGGCCGTGTCGGCCTGAATCGTTTTCTTGATTCGTCGTTAATCAAAGAAAAACGAAAATGATAAAAATACTTTTTCAGTCATTTATTTTGCATAATTTTACAGGCTGGTATGTCACAAAAAAAATTTTATTTTGTTAAAAATTGTCTGTAGCTTGTATTTGTTTTTCAGTCTGTCTGTTCGCGATCTGATTTTCTGCAAATATTTTAAACATGTCTCGAAATTAACATAATTTATTTAAAATAATGTTAGATGGTTTCCTATTCAAAATAGTATATTTGTTACTACTAGTTTGCGCACATGTACAAACAAAAGAAATTAGATACGTTACTGTGTATAAAGCTTTGTGTCCTATGAAGGCTATAAAAATTCTTCTGCTGTAACCTTTTCTCTAAGGCTTATCTTTCTTTTCTCCAGGGCACTGGATAAAAGTAGCATCATTTTTAGCATGTGCAAAAGCATCTTTTCTGTTGAATATGGATGGATTAGCATAAGTTTTGTTTACCGGATCACATGAAAGATTCGGATATATTACGGTATATAACACGAAATGGCTGAAAGTGTATTTTTAGTACTATTAATCACTTTAAATACTTTCCTATATTGTTTAATGAATTCTATTTTCAACTTGACTTTCTGTCTGTCTTTGTGCCTTCTGTACGTCTGTAATAATGAACTTCTGTTTATATAAAAATATCTTGTAAAAGTTCAGCAGTTTTATTAAGAACATTCTATTGCTTAGCTAAACCTCTGCAAAACACATACTAAAAATCTTTTTCATAAAAAGGACATGTATTTTTTTTTTTTTTTTTTTTTTTTTTTTAATTTTACATATTTTTGAGTCGGGCCGGGCCTGATTTTAGCGATTTTTGGCCCGGCCCGAGTTTTTCGATTTCATACCGGGTCGGGCCGGGTAAACAAAGCTTCCCTACGGGCCAGACCTCTAGTGCCACATCCCCCTGAAATGGCATGGGAGAAATTCTGGATAATGATAACATTTTTTGCGGATACTTGAATAGATAATTGTAATTTATTCTATTGTCTCATAACCACTTTTTTTTTATGTGAATTTCGTTTAGTATACTATTATAAATAATATATAATTAGATGTTAACAAATTAAATATTAATTAATAAGTTAAAAGTTATACTCTCTACTTATGTTTTTAAATTTCTTTTGTGTTTTCTTTTAACATTTATGATTGCGCGTTTTCTTTTCCATGTCGTATTTTCAGTGATTTTTCTCCATAAGCAGCATAGAGTTATTAACATAATAATTAATCACACAGATTACTTGGTTCCAAATACATAGCAGATACATAGCCTTCTCTCATTCACGTACCGCCACTTACTTGTGTTGTGAATAGCATACCGCTGCGATGGCATTTTATGATATTTTAAAAGTTTTTTTTTTATGCAATCGAATTGAATGGTAAAACACATGTCCCTGAAACAGCTATATATTTGCGTCGAAAGTGCACACCAATCCAATACCTATGCATTGTCGCATTTCATGTTGTAGATAGAGGACATTTCCTCGTTTGTACAACAGCCCTGAAATGTATATGGAGTAGTTCGACATGCCTGCGATACTATATCAGTGTCACACTGTGATATGTTTTAAACGTTCTTGGGATCGAACTATATTGTACGGGTAGTAATTTAACTATATTGCTGTTTTTTCCTTTAAAAACTATTTAAAAAGTGAAAAAGTAAAGAAAGGTCCTAAAAAAATTATGCACCCATCTTAATAAAAAGAAATAATAAATGCAGTTCTGTACAGGATATATCTATATGTTTTTGTAATGTCCAAACTTTACTTGAACGTGAAGATTATAGAATATTTAAAAAATAATTAATTACTTTTATCTTTAAATAAATACATTTAAAATGTTCATATATTGTTGAAAACATTAGACAATTATTTGTGATTTGCATCGAATTTCTAATATCTAAAGCATGAAGTATCATTGAACATTATTTATTCAAAGTATTTCTTACTCCTACAAATAAAACACAAAACCTTACCTACTAACGGCAGGAGATAAGAGTATGGAATCTCTTTCTAATCTCTGTGTAAAGGTTTAGATCCTACTTCTGCAAAAAGAAAAAGAATTTCCTATTCAATTTTATCTCAACTCTCTCAGTTCAGCACAAAATGTAAGAGTACTTCAGATACTAAATCTAGCACCTTATTTTTCAAAATACTTCATGCAGATGCTAATCCATTTTTTTCAGCCGGAACTATTTATCTTCAAGTGTGTGAGGGAATCACCGACTTCGACTATGATACTGAAGTTTTATTTCGGGTTTCCCGAGCTAGTGCTAGATACTTACCTTTATCATGGGAACAGGAATATACATATTCACCAAAGACATAAGAGATTGTTACGTTTACAAGAGAATCTTCTTAATTATACAATACATTTACGAAATTTAATGTCTGTATACATTCTCGAAAAGATCTCACAACGGAGTTTGTAAGTTTTTCGTGTCGACAGTTCTTGATCCATTTTTCTCTCTGTATATATATATGTTATTAAATAAGTTATGAAGTAATGATACAACTCAACTTCTAAAATGCCATTTTCTCCTGTTAAGTTCTCTGTTTTGCTCGTGTTTTGAATTTAGTTTTTGTGGCTCGTGTTTTGATTTGATTTGATTTTTTCTGGTTGGTGTTTCTCATCAGGATGGATTGTGTCTAAATTGCCTCTTTTTCATTTCGGGGTGATTTTTTCTTGTGGGTTTAGGTTTTGGTTTTATTACTTTTTAGGTTCATGGTGTGTTTTTGTTTTTCTGGAAAATAATTTGTCATTGTTTCATTTCATTCATTTCGGGGTTCTTTTTTATTGTGGGTTCGTAATCAATCAATGAATTTCATGGTTTTATTGTTCTTTGTTTGCTATGGGGTTTTGCTTTTTTTTTTTTTTTTTTTTTTTTTCATCCATGTGTCTCCTGGTCTGGTCTTGGCGAGCTGGGGGGGGGGTTGCCGGCGTGGGACTAGTTTGACCCCACAGGCAAGTCACAAGTCTTGCCGCTTGCTTCCTTCCTTCCTTTCTTGGGTTGTTTTTTCCCCCTGGATTTCGATTTAGTTTGAGTTTTTCTGTTGGGATATGGTTGGGTTGGTTTGTTGTATCGTTTGTTTTGCGGGCTGTTAAAAATTAAATCTGGTTTCTTTGAGTGTGTGTATTTCATCCCCTGGTGATTCTTTTTTTCACCTTTTTGGGCTTCGCCTGCATAGAGAATTTGTTCATTCTTACTGGTCTTTGTGGTTTTGGTGATCTTGTGTCTGTTGCTTGGCTTCTACTGCGCTTAATGGGTCATTATTGTTCATTACAGGGTTCTCTTTTTTCACCTTGAAATATTGTCCTAGAGTCAACCTTCTTTTCGTAAGAGTCTAATTACACGATCCTATTTCAATTTTCAACAGGTATTGTTGTACAGTGGATTGGCGTCAGGGCTATTGTTGAACTTGATAATTGAATCAATTTGGGAAATCTTGTTGCTTTGTTTGGCGCGTGTATGTCTCTTTGGTGAATTGTTTGACTAACTATTCTTCGTTCTCATTCTTTGCTTCTACTATCAAAATGATTATATATATATATAATACACACACACTAAGGGACAAAAAAAAAAAAAAAAAAAAGCCGCACTGCAGAAAAATTGATTTATACTTTTTGTGTTCGTAATAACTTAAAAATTAATGATTGAAACAAATAAAACTGTTATGTTGGTATAATACGGAAGTCATAACATGATGCCTATGTGCATTTTTGATTTAATAATTCGGTTTATTACACTCTACGAAGTATTTAATAAAAATCTACATAAAAATTTCTTTTTAAACATAATATAATAAACATATACTTGCATTCTATTATGATTTATTATATAAAATAAACAAGTACTATTTTAATGTATGAAATAAAATTATTTATTTGTTAGACCTAAACACTTACGACTTACTTAATAAAAATATGTATTCTGCATTGGGTTAATTTCACTTTTATATAGAATCACTGCTTTAATGCACAATGGCATAGTATTATACAGTGTTTTCATACAAATTCCAGAAATTTCACTGTGCCAAATATCATAAATAATTTTTTCTAGTTCTTGCGGAGTTGAAGGCTGCAAATTTCGAATCCTCTCCCCCCACTTTTTTTTTTTTTAATAGACTAAACATTTTCGAGTGGATTGAGATTAAAACTATTGACCATACCTTTTGTGTTTGTAATAACTTAAAAACTAATGATTGAAACAAATAAAACTGTTATGTTTGTATAATACGGAAGTCATAACATGATACCTATGTACATTTTTGATTTAATAATTAGCTTTATTACACTCTACGAAGTATTTAATAAAAATCTACATAAAATTTTCTTTTTATACGTAATATAATAAACATATACTTTGTATTCTATTATGACTCATTATATGAAATAAACACGTTATATTTTAATATATGAAATAAAACTATTTATTTGTTAGATCTAAACAATTACTTAATAAAAATATGTATTCTGCATTGGATAATTCCACCTTTATATGGAATTACTTCTTTAATGCGCAATGGCATAGTATTTTACAGTTTTTTTAACAGGAAATTCTTTGTGGGATTTAACTTTAAGTAAAAAACAGTTATGATAACTCACAAAATTATAGATTCTCATGAGAATGGATAGGTAATTTTAACAACTTGAATCAATTAAACGTACCACAGGCGCCATGTAGCAAGGTGCATTATCATCTTAAAATGCAGTTTGTGGAAAAATCTGAAATGCCTCCAAAATAGTCGGTCAGGCATTATGTCCGAGTTTTATTGCGGGTTATTGATCACTTGAACAGGAAAATTTGCCCGAGTCATTGAAAAAATTATGCATTTTCGTATCATAATGTACGGAGAATGTGTCACTAATTTAAAGTGCTATTTTCATAAAGTCGGTCACATTTTCATGATCAGACCTGCTTGTTTTCGTCAGCTCAAAATAAATTAAACTTGACTCATCAGAGAGAACCACTTCAATCCAATAATTAACTGATCATTTTTTAATTTTTACGTGAAATTTCAATTTTGATTCTCCATGGAGGGGATGGTTCCTCCACTTCGGTATAAACTTTGGAGGAAAGAAACAAATAGCGAATGCTTACATTTAATTTCACTTCCTTTTATACAAATAACTTTTACAGTAATATTGAAAATCAAGTAACTTTTTGTCATATAAAACTTTAAAAAAATGAAACAATTCTATTATTCATACGGGAAAGAAAAAAAAAATTAGGCTTGTCTGTTTAAATAATTTATGACACTTTTTTTAAATATCGTAAAATATAGGTTATTGGCTTTGAAGCCACTAAAGAATTTCGACTAAGTATCAATTTATGAATTTCGAATTAGGGTTGATTAAATTTAGAATCTCGGATTAAGAAATTCTAACGAATTTATTTTAAATTCAAATTCTGCAACTTTTACTCTATCACAAATAAGAATAACATGCATATTAATCAAATGAGAATAAGTTTAAATCTACTTACCCTCTCTGCCAGATTTCCCGGGATTAGTAAAACTAGAACTGCCAATACATAGACTCTGACATCTAATATCTACTCACTACAAACGATTTGTTACAATCATAACTTATGTTATTTGAATCGAATAATGACGAATAAGTATTATTATATTAAATAAGTTTGGTTTCTGGGTTTAAGATGCATCGCATCTCTCTCGACTCGAATGAAAGACTGACTCAATCAGCTCCGTCCCGTCACACAAGAGTTCTGTTCTGCGCATCGTATTCTCTCTTCCTCTCCTCCCCGACAGTTATAAATTCCTCAAAATTCCTGAATCCCCCCCACCCCCAATGCCAAAAAAAAAAAAAAAAAAAAAAAAAAAACTGGGTTGTTTTGGATTTAAAAAAAAAATTTCCCTATCGTTCACATCTCTTACAGTCGGCAGCAAAATTATTGAAGCGCACATCCACATTTTTAATTTTTTTTTTTTTTTCTTTTTTTAAGTTTGATCGCTTTTTTCCTTTTTTATAAGCAGCATAAAGACTAAGATCATGACTCGACAAATATTTACTTAACAAAACAAGATTAGGGGCACATCTTTTAAATACGAATTACTGCTAGCGCTTCAATAATTTTGCTGCCGACTGTACGACGGCCAATCCATCAAAAGTCAAAAATATAATCCAATGATTATGGGAAACCAATCGAACCACATTGCACTAAATTCAAATACACTGTCGTTTTTATATATTCTGTGATGGTTCTATTGTAATATGATATACAATTTGTGGTTTTTCATTATATGATTATAATATTTTCACTTCGCCAACATGCCCCCCCCCTCCCCCCTCACCGAAATGTCATTTACTGAAACACTAATTTCGTAATGATTATTAAAAAATAATTCTCTTTATGTACATTATACAAAATTTTGTCCTATACTACCGTATTAAAAATTTAGAAAAAGCTGGATGGCAGCGCCACCTGTTGGACGATTTTCACCAAAAGTTGATAGGCACTAATTTATATCAAGATGCAACTACATATCAAATTTTAAGAAATTCTGTGCAGTAGTTCCTGAGAACAGTTGCCACAAAATTTTGTCACACACACACACACACATCTTATGAAAATGATCAAATCGTGTTCTATCTAAACTTCTGAAAACGTGTAAATCCATCGAAAACCCGAGGTCGAAATTTTTTTACAAATCCAATATTTTCTTCTATTGAATTTAGAAGTAATAATTTAGATCCATATCCGCAAACCGTTTAGGAATGTTATTTTATATCCCTTGTAAGGAAATTCTAAATTTTATACTCATGAAACACTAAATAATTACCCATTGCGCATGCGCAATGCTAGTGCGACGTTAAACCCAACCAACCATGAAACACTAAACAGTTTTTGCGATAGACCATTTATTATACAATTTGGTGCAAAGAAGAAACCTGATCCATTTATCCAAAGAAGAAACCTTATCGTAAATGCAAAGAACTATTAGTTCTACACAGTTCGTATACGACTGTGACCTATAACATACCAATAAATTTTGATTTCAAGCGAAAAAAGTGTTTAGATGTTATCATGTTCTTTACACAGACATACTCATATACCTATATCACCTTGAAAAGAGCCGAAATTATGTAGTTTGAGGTTGAGAACATCTCCAAAAGTTCAGATACACCAAATTCTCACAATCCGATGTTTTTCATGTTTTCAGTATTTTCCTTACGTAATATATGTTCAGAAAATAACCTACCTAGATATATTAATACACAAACATGAAATTTGTCGTACGTTTTTAACATATTAATTATAAGAGTAGGGGATTAAAAGAGACATCGTTCGAAAGGTATGGTTGATGTGAGATTGTGAAAATAAAAATTATTCTCATTACAGCCTAAGAATGCCGACAAAAATACCTTATTTTTTAAACATACGCGTAACCTTTGGTGTTACAAATTGTTTATAAAAATTATTTTCCATGATGAATGATGAGGATTTTTTCTCAGAGAAGAATTTATACCCAAACATGAAATTTGTCATATGTTTTTAGCCTATTTTTAATGAAAGAAGACGCTTAAAATTAGTATTGTTCGAAAGGTATGGTTAATGTGGGTTTGTAGAGGAAAAAAAAAAACTCATATGAGGTCAAAAGAGCAGACAAAAATACTTTTATTTTTATATTTTATAGAAGTAATGTTTGTATTTAAAACTGTTATAAAATAAAAACCTAAATGTGCAATTTTTCAAAATGCAATACAACGGCTCGTGATTCAGCTTATTTTTTTGGCTTCATTTTACCATATTTATTACTTTCTTCTATATTCAATAGAAGAAAGTATTGGATTCGTAAAAAATTTCACTCTCGGGTTTTTAATGGATTTACACGGTTTGAGACCTGTAGAACACGATTTGACCCTTTTCAGAAAATGTCTGTCTGTGTGCGTGTGACAAAATTTTGTGGCAACTGTATCTCAGGAACTACTGCACAGAAATGCATACAAATTGCTATGTAGTTACACATTAACATAAATTAGTGATTATCAACTTTTGGTAAAATTGTCCAACAGCTTGCGTTGCCATCCCGCTTTTTCTAAATTTTTAACATGGTGGTATAGGACAAAATTTTGTATAAATGTGCATAAAGAGAATTATTTTTTAATAATCATTATGAAATTTAAAAGAATTATTTTCAATAGAGGCAGTAAACTGGGAAAAAAAAAAATTGTGTATGTAGGAGCCTCGCCTCCCCCCCTTCCCTCGAGGGGAGTAAATTTTCATGATGGGTATCTTTCAAAAGAGCTCGCCAATACCTTTAAAACGAATGGTTGAACCATCGATCTGCGAAAGTTATAAGTTTCTTTTTCATTTTTAACAACAAATATATATATATATAAATAAAATAAAAAAATAAAGAAAGAAAATATTTTTTATTTTTTAGTGTAATATTGAGAATAAAATCGACTTTCTTTGGATATTTAGTGTTATACTACTTCTCTAATATGGAAATTAACAGCATTATCATGGGAGATAATTTTTTTAAATAATAATTTTAATAAATTATCTTTACTGAATGAATTTGTATAAGGAAAATGTAGAAGAAAGTCATGTGGTGGCCACAACATACTAGTTTTTACTTGTTACTAATGTAGAAATGAATATTGATGGGTCGTACACAATAGTTTTATTTATATGTATCTAGTTTTTACTTTCTTTCTAGTTTTTTCTTTCTTTCTTTCTTTCTTTTTTTTTTATGATCGATTAATTATTGCGAATATTATTTACACGGAAGTTTTGGATTTCTATATTTATTATTTAAATGCTTACTTAAAAAAAAAAAAAAAAAATCGTCGAGTTTCGACCACTGAGTAATAATAATAATAATAACTAGAATGTTGTGGCCACCACAGAACTTTCTTCTATATTTTCCTATGCAAATTCACTCAGTAAAAATAATTTATTAAAATCATTATTTAATTAAATTATCTTCCATGATAATGCAGTACGATTTCCATATTAGAGAAGTAGTATAACACTAAATATAAAAAAAAAAAAGTTCATTTTATTCTCAATATTACATTAAAAAAAAAAAAAAAAAAAAAAAAAAAAAGTTAAAAATGAAAAAAAAAAAAAAATCGATAACTTTATTTTAAATTATCGCAGATCGATGGTTCAACCATTCATTTTAAAGGTATTGGCGAGTTCTTTTGAAAGATATCCAACATGAAAATTTATTCCCCTCGGGGATGAGGAACTTCCAGACGATGCTCTTACATATACAATTTCTTTTTTCCCTGTCGGCTATCTCTATTATAAAGAATTTTTTTTAATTTCATAATGATTATTAAAAAATAATTCTATTTATGGCACATTTATACGAAATTTTGTCCTATACCACCATTTTAAAAATTTAAAAAAGCGGGATGGCAACGCAAGCTGTTGAACAATTTTTACCAAAAGTTGATAGGCACTAATTTATGTCAATGTGTAACTACATACCAATTTGTATGAAATTCTGTGCAGTAGTACCTGAGATACAGTCGATACAAAATTTTGTCACACACACACACGCACGGACAGACATTTTCTAAAAATGGTGAAATCGTGTTCTACAGCTCTCAAAACGTGTAAATCCATCAAAAACCCGAGGTCAAAAATTTGTACGAATCCAATACTTTCTTCTACTGAATGAGAAGAAAGTAAAAAGTTAGGGATTATTATCTTTTATGTCTTATTGATGAAGTTTTGGATCGGTCGGAAAATGCAAAAATGTTCATGTTGTTACAACGGATTAAGTCTTTTCCCTGCCTCAATTGTTCTGTTGCAGTGAAAGTAGTTTTACAGGCAAAGTGAAAATAAAGAGGCAGTTCGTTCTCTTTCATTGAAGTGAGGTCGGCCTCGGCGAAAAATTTGGTGACTTGCTGACCAGATTTGGCAAAAAATAGTAGTTTAGGGCTCCCGAAGCTTCGAAGCTCTCCGACGCATACCCATACCGGCTGTGATCTCGAACTTTTCATAAGTTTCTCAATAGAAACTCTACCAAGCCCCATCGCCAACGGGTATAAATTGGAAAAGTCGACTTCTGCGAGTGTGTAAAGGTCACTGACAGGGCCTGATTACGACCTGCTGGGGCCCAAGGCCAGGGATGATTTGGTGCCCCCCCCCCCCCCAAAAAAAAAAAAAAAAAAAAAAAGTTTTTTTTTTTTCTTTTGTGCACTGAATTTGATTGCTGGATTAAGGCATCACCATCATAAGAAATTAGTTTTCACTTCTTTTGCAAAGAGACCTCAAATCAATATTATTATTACTATTGGAGGAGGAGATATTATCTTTCTTCTATGACTGTTGGAATTAACTTCCACAGAAATGTAATTTTTTACATTATTTGATAATTTATAATACTGTTTTCTTTTTTAATCCTAATCTATCTCATTCATACCATACAAAGTCAGCGGGCATGTAAATATTAACACATGACCAAATACTATTGAAAATGTAAAGATATTTTCCATTAATATGCTACAAAATTCTCTAATTTATATTATATAACTGTAAGATTGTCAGTGAAACTTTCTCTGTATTTTTAGATCCGCTGTAAAAAGTTATATCCATTCAACCGATCTCCACAAAAACTGGTACATTTCATAATCTAGCTAATGCTGTATTTTTTAATTTAATTGGATAACACTGATCGGCATGAAAATTGTCTCTGACACCATTTCAGCATATTCTTATGTAAAATGACCTTCTGAATCCGAATAGGACGTTCATTTTGCCCTATCACCCACCGTTTTTTAGGAATGGCTGTCCATTTTTATCATTTTTCGGTGATTATTTTAACCGTTAAATATTTTCTGACGGGCTACAGAGTTGGAAAATTTTAAAACACGGACATTTCCGACAACGGATTTTTTTTTTCATTGTGGGGGGGGGGGATTTGCCGCTGAAATTATGCATTACATATCTTATATTTTTTTAATCTGTTATTAATGTTATTTTTTAAACTTTATATTTTTCTGTTTTTAGATGTTAAATTAATTATTTTTCATTCTCTAAACCAAATTCATGGTCATAAAATTATCGAACAGGGAAAGAAATTGAAGAAGAGGGTGGTGTATCTAGAAAACGGTGGGTGACTGGGCAAAATGGGAGTCATATTCGGATTCAGGAGGTCATTTTACACAAGAATCAGGAAGAATGGTATCAGATCTCGATTTATTTTCTTTTCTTTTTTTTTCCAAATATGTTCCTCCTAACCTAACTCCTTGCTTGTGGCTGTTCCTTAATTTCTTCTTGTTTTCTAGCCGTTGACCGTTGAGAATCTGCAAGATATCTGTCTTGTCACTGTTCATCAATTTTTCTCTTCTAGCTTCTCGTCCTCCCGTTTGAGAATTAGCAAGATGTCTCGTCTCATGTGGCTCCTGTATATAATTTAGAATTAATCCTACTTGCCCTATTGAAGAGATTCTTGCTGTAGTTCTTTTTCTTTAAAGTATTCCTTAAATTGCAACAAACGAAGCCACATAAAAAAAAAAAGAAAAATCCTTTTCTTTGCATCGTTAAAATCGTCTCTCTCTCTCTCTCTCTCTCTCTCTGCTTCTCAAAACGTTGCCATAAAGCTGTCAAAAACCGCCAGGTTATCACAGACGAAAGGTTATCAAGGTTGACACCTTTTTTCCTTTTCTTTTTTTGTCCATAAAAAAAAAAAAAAAAAAAAAAAAAAAGTGGTACTGCCATTATAGCCAATTTTAGAAGACTCAATTTTCAGCTGAACTTCGTAAATTTTAGCTTCCATGACGACCACCCAGTTGCCTCCCTCCCTTCCCCTAAGCACGACCCTGATGGAAGCGTCGTCATCAACATTATTTTGTGTTTGTATTAAATCGTCATTGCATAAAGCAGGATGTTCGACAAACATCCATTTAGATACAGTCGGCTGCAAAATTATTCGAGCACTAGCCAATAATTCCTATATTTAAAAAGTACACTTAAGACTGTTTTGCTAAGTAAATCCTTGTCGAATCATGTTCTTAGACTGATTAAGAACATGACTCGACAAGGATTTATTTAACAAAGCTTTATTAAGTGCACTTTTTTTCGTCAAAGATTATTGCTAGTGCTCGAATAATTTTGCAGTCGACTGTAAAAGAAAAATAATCCTCTCGTCCAAAATTAAATTTTGTTAGGAATTAATTTCAATTTATGAACTGGGTGAGAGATAAAAGAAAATTCAAATGGCTTGGTCCTCAGGTAACGCTACTCCTACTGTTGTGATTGTGTCTCGCTTGCTGTGCGTATGAGTCACCAAAATGTGCCCAAATAATGTGGTGATCCTCAAATGGAAAAGTACAGCTGGTAACAAAAGTCTCCGAACACTAGCAAAAATTCCTATGTAAAAAAAGTACACTTAATACAGTTTTGTTAAATAAATCCTTGACAAATCCTGTTTTTAGTCAGTCTAAAAACAGTATTCGACAAGGATTTTTTTTAACAAAACTGTATTAAGTGTACTTTTTTTTATATAGGAATTTTTGCTAGTGTTCGGAGACTTTCGTTACCGACTGTACTTTATTATTATTTTAATATTATGTTATACATAAGTCACTGTGAAAAAAAAAATCTTGGCCAAACCTCGCTCTGCGTGTGTCAAACTCAAAATGATCATTATGATCAGGGTCCGACTTAGACTACCTGGAGCCTGGCCTGGAGCCCCGGGACAAAGTTATTCTTGAGGGCCCTCCTTGAAGTGGCATAAGAGGTCATCTGGTTCTTTACCCTCATGACCTCTCTGTGGCTAAAAGATATTGCATCTGCATGCCTCCTCCCATGAATGAAAGTTTAAAATATTTTTCTCCCCCTCCCCAATTCGCGTCCAGATATTGTGTGCGTCCTCCAGTAGCCTGAACACCGTCCCTTACAGTCGGCTGCAAAATTATTCGAGCACTAGCAATAATCTTTGACGAAAAAAAATGCACTTAATAGAGCTTTGTTAAATAAATCCTTGTCGAGTCATGTTCTTAATCAGTCTAAGAACATGATTCGACAAGGATTTACTTAGCAAAACAGTCTTAAGTGTACTTTTTAAATATAGGAATTATTGGCTAGTGCTCGAATAATTTTGCAGCCGACTGTAACTTTAAGTTAAGTGCCCCCCATGTCACTACTGCCTCTTGATATGCAGAGAGAGGGGGAGGGGAGAGCTTCGACAGCTAATTATTTAAAAAAGAAAAAAAGATTTGCCGCCACATTTACCTTTTGCCATCTACTTAACAGATTTTCTGCATCTGCATAAGTCTATGGGAGGGCCCTTCTAGAAGGGGGACCAGGGCAGCTGCCCACATGCCCTGGCGTTAATCAGGGCCTGATTATGATGTCATTATCCTCTGGTACAGAAGATTAACAGTAAAATAAAAAATATAAGAAACATTGCGTTATATATATGCTTATATGTATATAATTAGTTAACAAATTATTTATTTTAACTTTACGCCAGAGAAGAAAGAAATTAGTCTTTTCGTCCTCTTCCCCCTCCCCCACCCACAAAAAGATCATGGTATCAATAATTTTAATGCGTGATAACCTTATTTAGATGTGAAAATGTTTTGATAAATGGTAGAATATATTAATATTATCCTTTTTCTTTGATACTGATTATAAAATCTGAAAAAGATTTTTTTAATAGTCACTTAATACTTTCAAAAATAAAAATATTTTAAAGTTACGCATTAATTTATATTTTTTCCAAGAATCAAATGGGCCTGGGCTTCTTGCATGGCAACCTCCGTTCAGATATTGTTGTGTTCAGTGGTCCTTTTACTGATAAATATTGCCATGCGATGTTTTTAGGTATTATGTCGGTATCCAAGCCTTTTAAAAACACCCAAAGGGTAGTTTTGTAAGTTTATAAAAATTTAAAGATATGGTCAGTTGTTTTGTTAACATTAAATTAAAAGAACATTCTTAACTATTCAAATTCTCTCTCTTTGAGATGGTAAGTAACTGGCACCTGTTATTCTGAATTAATTTTATTATGCATTACTGCATCTGCTTCTTTTTATAAAATAATAATAAAGATTGAAATATTCTATGAGTTTGTAACATTGAACTGAATTTTAAGCTTGACAGCTGTGTTTATTGCTTGTACTTAATCGAACATAGTGGCGATTTTTATTAATTTTGTGTTTTTATGTTTCATGGCACTGATGTAAACACAAAAATGCGATATTTAATGATCGCTTAAATACCATTCATGTTTCATATATGCTACGAAATTATTTGATTTCTCCAATTCTCTTCATTTGCCTTATTAAGGGATATTACACTACAGATCTTTCTTTATTTGAAATTTCATGGTTAGATCTCATTAAATATTTGTTTAAAATTAACGTGCATATATACAAATATAAAATTTCACACTTCGCAATATTATAAATGCCTACTATAAACATTATAAGCACTGTGCTAATTAGCACCAAGTCATGCCTCTTATAAACTTTCTTATATATTCTATTTATTTTACATTACATTATATATTTAAAATATTTACAAAATAACAAAGCTTAAAATTGCACTTCCTGTATAGATGATAAATTATATCTCTTAGTAATTAATCTTTTTTAATTTTTTATATTTTAAAATCCTAGATTATTCTTTTTGAGTAATTTTTCTGCTATAATTTGCTGTTTGACTGATATTATTTTAATTATTATTTTTTTTTCTAAAATGCAAAATCTGTGGTATCTCTATGATTATTCGAACATATGAAGTAAAGTAAATGATTATACATTTACAATAGGACAGGGGTGCAGAATATGTCCAAATGCCCAAACTAGGTTCGGGTAAATTTCGACTAACTGGGTAAATTTTGAATATTTTCTTGATAAAAAATTAGAATATAAGTTTAAGATAAGAATTTACAACTTTGCAATGCTTGTAATATAAACTGACAGTGTTGTGTCTCTTTAAAAATTATATTCAGAGAAATTATTAAATTCTTTTATTCTATTAAATATTAGGGTTGTATATTTTAGGGTGAGTAAATAGATATAAGTAATCTAAATCCTATAAACCAATTCTCACATAGACAGAATATAGCTCATTAAAAATTTAAGCATTTTAGATTTTATTTAATCATTTATTTATTCTAATTGAAGGGCATTCATCATTAATAATAATCAAAATCTTCAAAGTCTAAAGCGTTGTTCTAAAAGATAAAAACATAATCCAGGTTCGATTGTATCCTGTTACTCCTAAATAAAAATAAATTATTTTACCCTTAAATTCTGAAATTTAACTTATTTACTCACCCAATATTTATTAAAATGTAATCTAAATATTTATGCACTAAGAAATGAGAAAGAGACAGAGACAATGCAAATTAAATAAAGAAATCGATTTTGACAAAAAATTAATTTATTAATTTAGATATAACTCAGAGTTTACAAAATTATAAACGAAAGATTCCAATAAATCATTATCAAAAACAAAGAAAATTTATTATAAACTTTACTTTCTTGAAATCATCTCAATATTCAATTTCTCAAAAATTATTTCTAAATCTTCAATCAATTAATTTAAATATTACTATCAAAATTATTAAATCATGATCAATTTATTACACTAGTGCCTGTTCTTAAATTTAAATGAAAGACATATAGACAAAAAAAAAAAAAAAAAAAAAAAAATTAGTAAAGATAAGGAATGTTAGTAAAGAAAATAAAACATAATAACAGGATCCCAATGATACATAGCTTTTTAGCTCTCCCCTAATAACTTTCTTGGACATCCGTCGTAGTGGATGGCTAAATTCAAATTAAATTTTCCGCTCTCTTGATGAGATTACATCATAACACCTTATTACCTGCGGCAATGCGCAAGGTTAAATAGTTCTTTTGATTAAATTTTTTTTTATATCAAATTTTGTACGATGTAGCATAAAATTAATTTTTCTCTAAGAAAATTTTGAATGAATATTACTATGAATAATGTTTTATTATTTCTATTGTTTATAGTTTATATAGATTTTGTGTCATTGTAACCTTGTGCTAGAAAACTTAAAAGTTCTGGAGTTTCCATCTTCTAGAAATTTATTGAAAGGGGAGGCAAATGAATTATAATCAAAATAAACAAAACAGGGCAGAGAATTGTTTCTCAATGATTCTACACGATGTTAGTAAGAAACTATAAGTAAGATATTTAACAGAAAATAAGAATAAAAGTAAAATTTTTCAGGGACTCCACATAAAAAAGTGACTCCAATTTATATCAATAAATGAAATACTTATTCAAAATTGAAACATTATAATGGATAAATTGTAAATTATTTACTGCATTATGTTCTGTTCCCTTTGTTTACATTTTACATTAATTCCTAAGCCTATTTATATATTCAATAACTGAACATTTTACCTTTCAAAACATCATTTTACATTAATATTTACTTCTGAAAATACAAATTTTCCAACTTTTATTTTCCAAACAACGGAGGTAAATAAATATTAAAATGTACTTGTTATTATCACTATTTAAATGCAACTGAGAATAATTACCATTTATTTATTATATTCAATAGCCAAATAATGATGTAAATAAACTATTATTTGTGCATATTATTAAAAATAATCAGAACAATTTTGTTTATATTTAATGCAATTATCAACAATCATTGTTTGTCCACCAAATTTGACAGTAAGATAACGATGTTAATAGTAAACTACTAATTCATCATATTATCAAAATCAATCACCGCAATTTCTGTGCGCATAAAAATTGGCATGACCAAACTTAACAACACTAGAAATATATTTACTGTCTTTTTAAACTGCCAAAATAAAGAAAACAAACAACAATTATTGTTTTTTAACAAAAGGTGAGGTGAGTGGAGCACTTTCTTCTTTTTTAAATGATTTAATTCCTTATGAAACAAACCTCAAGTAAATTTGATCATTATTTCAAAAATATTTTATTTAAAAGGACCAAACTATTATCTTATGGACATAACAACAGCTTTATTTTTATGTTACTGTGTGTGTGTATACTTATTCTCTTAAACACTTATTACATACAATAAATGGCTTTGTATAGCAAAATAATTTTGTGTTATTGAGGGAAATTTTCGAGGTCTAAACATTTTCTGCACCCCTGCAGTAGGATATTCTTTATGTGTTATCACCAAGAAATAATTTCTAGAGAACCATACAGTGGGTGATCAAGTGAATAAAATTGCTTTTTTTTTTTATTGATATTTTTTCGATTTTCTAAAAAATACTGGAGAAAATGCTTTGAACTTCAGACATGAAAAGAATATGTATAAACTTGCAGTTTCGATTATCGATCAAGGGCAATTAGAGGACCAACCCCAAATATAAAAAAAGCACAAATACATTTGATAATCCTGTACAACAAAAAGCTGTAAAAGACTCTGTAAGAATGTGTTCACATTGTTGCAATTACTATGTACAATATTTGTATGTTTTTTTGTGGGAATTGCACAATTATTTAGGCAGTTATAACTTTTTTTTTCAAAAATTATTAATTTTCTAGCAATTTTTTTTTTCTTATAAACACGAATGGATTTCAAGAAAATTTTACAGAACTTGCAGAAAAATTGACAAAGCATTATTCTGAAATATAAAATTCACACGTGTAATATTCACTGATATATGAGAATTATTCACTGATATATCAGCATATGTAAAACATGTTTTAATGTGCAATGTGCATACACGAAAAATAGGAACTTCATTACATAAGTTGAAAGCTAGATTTATTGGGCAATTAAGTCAAAAATTTGTTTGAACAGAGTAAAAATTGAGCAAATTGTTGGTAGAAGAACGAGCTAGATTTTAGATATTTTCTGGAGTTAAAATTTCATAAGGGGTTTTTCACATTCTACGTATTTAATTTGGAGATCCAATTACTTCAACCATCTTGAAAAATTTCTTTTATTGGAAATCCTGTATAGGCTTGTAATTCTAACATATTTTTATTTATTTAACTTAGATTTGTGATTTCACAAAAGATGTGCAAAGTTCCATTGAATGACTTTAATGTAGAATGCTTTCAGTATAATGATCTGTTATTTTTTCAGTCAAAAATTATCAAATGAATAAGAACCATTACTTAATAATATTCAGTTAAAAAAAAAAAAAAAAAAAAAAAAAAAAACTGTAAAATGCATTTGCCTATTTGATGTATTTTCTTTCCAGTGAATATTATACAATTTTAACATATTAACATTATTTAATTTCTTTGTTCTTTCAGACAGTCATTAAAAGTGCTACTTTTTAATTAATTTAACTAAAACACTATGTGACAGAGTTTTCCCCCAGATTTAAAAGAGAGCATAATGCTGCTAAAAAAAAAATAAAATAAATAAATAAATAAAAAAATAAAAAGGGCACTTTTTAGATATTTGAGAGCAGTTTTGGATTCTTAAAGGCCCATTTAACATTTAACCTTAAGAAACTAGACACTTACTGTATGAATAATTCTCTGGAAAGTGGTCATTTCATGTCCCAGTAGTCTTGAGGGCATATTTTTGAAATCACAAAAACAAAAATCTGTCAAAACTATCAATATTAATTAGTTATGCATATAAACTGTTATTCTTTGGTTATTGGAATTCAAATATAATTTAAAAATATTTTTGAAATGCAAAATATCATTCCCCCACTGTTTCCCAGGACATTGTCATAATCTTTGTTAACTATTCAAAAAAAAAAAAAAAAAAAAAAAAAAAAATTGCTTCAACCCTTTAATCGTTATGCCCGTCTTTTTCTGTCATACATAGTCAAAATAAAAGGCTGGTGTGGCTAAATTTTTAAAGACATGTTGCTTTTTTCAAGAAAATAAGATTAATAGATATGTGTAGTATATAATATTAAATTCTCATATTTGTACTGTGCATAGTATTAATTTCATGAATCATTAAACAGATATACCGAAAAACAGCTAATGCTGATAAGGTTAATTACAAAATTGGGGGGGAAAATGTCATTTATGCAGGCAACAGGTTTATGATATAAATTCAGAAAATAAAGTACATTCAAAAGCAAGTTGTTTAGTTATTTAAATTTTTAAATGTTCTTCATAAATAATTTGAAAAAAAAAATGCTTTGATTTTGTGTGATTGTAAATTTTTTCTTTCAGATATTCTCCCATTTTCCTAACCTGAAAGTCATGGCTTAAAAAGTCATTATTTTAAATGTGTTAATATGGTTCCCAACTGTAACAGGAAGGCATAATTTCTGCAAGCCTACTGTTTTCATGGTTGTGTATCGTAAAGAACCTAGTAGTCCAGATCCTGTAACCGTAAATACGGCCGCTCAGTCAGGGGAAGACTTAATCAATGATGTCGGAAAGACTACAACCTCTACTTCTCACATGGTCCCACGAGCCATCCTGACATCAAGGCCTAATTCTCATCCATTTCAGGAGCGTCATCTTATACTTGACCAAGCTGTTAAAGTGGGTCGCTCTGTTGCCAGGTGTCGACCTGCGACAACTAATGCCATATTCGATTGTAAAGTCTTGTCAAGAAATCATGCTCTCCTGTGGTATGAAAATGGAAAGGTAAGAATTATTTTTCTTTTAACTCATCGTTCAATTGCAGTTCTAGAATAGCATTTTAAATTTAATCTGTGACTTTGCTGAGCAATCATCTAAGTTCATTTTTCTTTTAAAAAGAACATATTATGCCCTGTAGCAAGGCCATACCCAGAAAAAATTTTTGGAGGGGGCTCAAATTTTAGTACATAATGTTTTGTGTTAAAAATAAACAACTCAGAAATTTTTGATATTTTTTCATGAATTTGGAGCGAGTTAAACATCCCTCACTCTTTTCGCTAGGATATTACCTGTAACAGAAATGAATGAGAACAAATATATATTGGGAAACTGAGTAGAGTTAACCTAATCTAATTAGTTTATTTCTGCACATGTATGAATTACATTACGTTTATTTCGATATGAATTATGTTATGCTTGTTTTGATAAGGAGGAGGGAAGTTAAGCTCAAAATAGCATCACTAAACTGTCTGGCTATTAGATTTAATGAAATTAGATTATAAGATATTAAATATATTTTGAATATTAAGCATAAATAATAAGATGCATTTTTAATGGATATCTATCTATTCATAAACAAGTTATTCAATTTCCATTTAAAATGATTTTATAAACTTTCTTATTGCAAATTGAGTTATCTTTTGCAATAACATAATAACTCCATCATTTATGAATTTTTTTTGTTAAAAATAACTAAATACTAATCTATAAATTGTTTAAATTTTTCCAATTATATATAGGGTAGGACTCTCCCAAGCAGTGAATTTCTATAGCTCAGTGTCTATAAGGGCAACACTGGCTCGACTAGTGAAAGCCTCTGTACGGATTTTCACAGTCACGATATGTAGTCTGACTTTTCTTCTTGGGAAAGTTTGAAAGAGAGGGGTTGAAAATTGAAAACCTAAAATGTGAGTTAATGGGATGAAACTAGATTTTGTGACGTCAGAGCGTCTGCAAAATTTCATCTGTTGGCTTTATTTAATGTCAAGTGGGTGTTGATCAGGACCTCTGCCCTCCGAGGAGAATTTTTGCAGGATGGTGAATCTCATAGCATAGCCAATAATATTGTCTTTAATTTGTTTTTCCCATTACTTATGAAGGTGGCAGAATTATAACTAAGTCTTTTAAGTCCACATAGATGAAAGTTTCTATAGTCATGGACATTGGTGATTGGTTGGTGTGGGCAAAGGCAAGGGGGGGGGGTGTCATGTGCCCTCCATAGATTTTGAAGTTTATGAATAAAACTTTATATTTCATGAAAGTATGATCATTTTCACGTGCTCTTGTTTAAATACTGCTCATTTCTGGTGTGAACCTAAACTCCTCCTATGAATTCTCATTGGACAGTTAGCTGAGTTCCCGCGTATGCTTTATCATTGGCCAGCTTAGCTGATGCCTGGATATCTAGGAATAAATAATCTGCATTGTTTTACCACTAAAGCTGAAGATTGCGTAAGACAAATTAATTTCCATTCTAAAAGTTGTTCTCAAATCTGACTCCTGCATTATGACATGCTCTGCTGCAAAACTAATTTTACAGGGGCTCTAGAAGAGAATTCACGTTAAAAAAATTTTAATGGGATGTTCTTGAGTTTATTAATATTAAGTTATCACTTAATATTAATTTAAAGTAATAATTTAAAATCTTACTTCTTTTTACCATTTCATATATATATATATATATATATATTATACATTTATTTATATATATTTATAAATCTAGAAATATAAAAATTAAAGTGGAAATTTTATTCATTTGAAGGGGCAAAAATTTTTTTCTCCTATTTTTTATTTCAATCATAAAAGTTAGCTGATGTGCTAGTTTCTCACTTGCTGATTCCTAATAGAACTGGCTGGATTTGTAAATCTGTGCATTCATTAGTGTATATTTTTTGTTTAATGAAAAGTGTTTGATATTTATTTTATGCATATAAAAAATTTATTTGATATCTACAATAATATTTGTTATAAGAAAGAATCATTAAATGTAAAAAAAATTCTTTAAATTATGTTGTGCATAATTACCTTTTATGTACTAACTTCCTTTGGAAAGGAACCTTTTTTTAGAAAAAAAATTATTAAAGATTTGTTCATATGGTGTTAGTTTATTTAGTTTGAAACAGTGGCGTAGTGTAGGTTTGGAGCGCCCGGGGCAATTCAAAATAATGCGCCCCTCTCCTTCTGGTGATGGTGTTAAAGGAAATTGACTGTTTGAGAATCCTAGGCCTGCATAGAGTGCCGTCAAGTAGCTGTCTTTCTAAAAAAACCATGAAAAATCAGAACTGCTAAGATGGCGAGTACGACCTGAGTTCGAATCGGGCACTTCTCTTTTCCTAGCTTCGACTTCTCGGATATTAGTGGCTTTCATCCGTGATTATGGAGTTAAATACGTACAGAGAAACAACTATTTATATTCTTGAATAATTCAAAAGCTATTTAGTATAAATTCGTAATTTGTTTATAAAATACTATTATTTTTTTCCAGTCGTCAATACTTTCCTTTTTCATAATTATAAAAAAATATATCTTTGTTATCTGTAAATAAAAAAGGTTTCGAAATATTAAGAAAGAACAAATAAGTTATTTCTATACAGTTAGAATTATAGCTGAATCATTACATACATTACACTGCCTTTCAATTGGCAAAATTGATAGGGTCAGTTAGTCCATGATCTTGCATTGTTAATAGTAATTCTTAAGGGACTTGACAAAAAAACAATAACATAACATTAATTAAACTTTTTTGAAGCTTCTATTTAGCTATTCAGGATAACAAATTTAACAGAATTCACATATAAATACTCAATTCTGGATAAACTTCTTTAAATAAAGTGTGATAAGTTGTCTAAAAAATGTCATAATTATGTCGTTAAGTCAAAATATTTGAAACATAAATGTTGAATATATCGAGCAAAAGCAATTTTGTACACCTAAAGAAGTTTGAACTTGCAGAAAACCTAATGACTCATAAAGTGTATTAATTTCTGTTGACTTTTTTTTTTTTTAGTTGCTTGGTAACCAAATGCTTTAAGTTTTTCCCGAATAAGCTATACTGTTCACAAAGTAAGGATAATACTATGAAGAACTGACATAGAGGTTATAACAGAATAGAAACTCTTTGCGTATAAAATATATTAAAAAGGCTATTATTTAAACATTGTCTTTTAAATGTCTCAGTTTCTTGAGATCGAAGCTCGTTTAATTTTTTTCCGTTTGTGAGAGCAATCACTATGCAGCATTTAACAATAATTTGCTAATATATTAACATTCCCCCGACTCTGATACCTCCTTTACATTCCTCTGATGCCTTGATGAAATGTCTCTCTTTCTTCACTTACATCGCCTAGATATTTCAGGAAATAACTGAGATGGAAGTTGAAAAAGTAGAGTTTAAAACTCATTTCTGTAAAAAAAAAAAAAATCGAAAATTACGCAAAAACCTCTTAGTCTTTTCCACTATTTCTACAGCAGAAGGAGGCCCCACCAGTAACTGTGTGGTTCTGCTCTTGAGACTGGTAGACGGGAAGAAACGGGTTCAATTTCACTTTGCGGTCGTCGACCTAACCATTCGAAGTTTTCCGTGGTTTTCTCTGACATTTGCATATATATATATATATATATATATATATATATATATATATATATATATATATATATAGGCTAATTTCCCGTAAAAACACCGTCATAGAGGACATCTCACCCAGGTCATTGTCAATCGGCTTTACTTTCAAACACCAAAGATTATCTATAACAAAGTGTGAAAGACCTTGTATGCAGCTTCTTCTGAAGTTCCTAGAACTTTATACTCTAAGATAAACTCTGCCTTTTTTCTTTTTTTTTTTTTTTTTTTTTTTCTTTACGATTTTTATTATAGTCGTATCTGTTGTTTGGAATCATGACAAAATTTATTTGTATACAATATTTATTATAAAAAAAATAAACTTATAAAATTTATTTGCAATCGCTCAAAAGATGGTGCTGTTGTACCTTGCTTTTCTGGATTTTATCATAATTATATAGTTTAACACTTATGAAATGAAACTGTATGAAATTTTATGCATAAGATTTTTAGTTTAAAACATCGTATGTTTATGATGAAAGTTTTGCGTAGATCGTAATAGATTTTCTTGATTGCATTACCTTGAACTCGATGAGACGGAAATACGTCAAACTTTGTGTATGCAATGCCTAATATGAATATTTTTCTGCTTTGATCAAATTTTAGTAGAAATATTTATTTATATTAATAAATAAAAATGATAAAGGATGTCGCTATCAAAATCTGATTGTAAAAAACTACCCATTTATGAATATGAAAATTTCAGCACCTCTTTTCTGCAACAATCATTAATAATTGTTATTAATTATTATAAATTTAATAATGGCTTTATTATAAGTGGTGACCCTTTTATATTAATTTTTGGACTAACAAATTACAGACGCAAAGGGTAATATCTGACTATAGGTGGGTAGGCTTTTGTTATAATGATCAGTATATTAGCACTTTATGGGCGAGAAATAAGAAGGGCGGCTTATAGTCATTGCCATACTATGAATGTATAGAGGCGTAGAGCTCAACGCCCAGTAGAAACTTCGACTACAGTACTCAGCCAATTTATGAATATAAGATATAAAAATGAGAGGAAAGTTCATTAGAGTTCACGCCCACATTATAATAATCATTGGGTAAATAATTTAAAGTTATGATGCACCTTAAAAATGTTTTCATTTTCATCAAGAAACCTAAGGTTAGCGAGAGATCATTTTAAAAGGGTCTGATAAAATTGTAAAAATTTAGAAATTTATCAGAATGATCATTTATAGTTTTTTAGGAAAACAGTATTTGGCGCCCTCTAAAATTTCGCGCCCGGGGCAAGCGCACCCTTTGCCCCCCGCACGCTACGCCACTGGTTTGAAAAAGCTATTGTTTTGTATTTAAGGCTCTCTATCAGTGAGCATTAAGATTATCTTAATCTCATATGTTAACCTATGGAAAAATAACCCTCATCACTATTTGTTACATACCATACTTATTTTTAAATTCCGTCTTAACATTCAGAAAATTCATGACTGTAAAATTTTGTCTTGTTTTTTAACCGACTTCAAAAAAGAAGGAAGGTTCTCAATTCAAACCGTATGTTTTTTTTATGTTTGTTAGCTCATAACTTCTGAACGGAAGCTCCGATTTTGATACTTTTTGGTTTTTTGAAAAGATCTTGGTCTGCAATAGGTCCCATTGTAATATCTTTACGATCTAAAGAAAATACAGGGTGCCCAAAAAAATCAGTCCCAACTATTTTAACTGCTAAACGGCTTCAGCTATAGTGATAAAAACGGTATGTAAGTATAAAAAAGTGGCCATGCAGTGCAAGGTTAAACCGCTTGCAGCGCCACATGGTGGAAAATAGCGGAGTTAGTGTTCCTATCTCAAAAACGGTTCTAGAGAAAAAAGTTAATTACAAAGGTGAACAGTATCATCGATTTAGTACAAAAAGACAGTTTAGACATTCATGCTAGCGTTCCTATCTCCGAAACTGTTCAAAACAGGGGGAAAAGTGAATTATAAAACTGCAGAGCATCATCGATTTAGTGCAAAAGGTAGTTTAGACATTGATGCTAAAAATACAATGCTAAAAACGTGTATTTGTTTGTTCGCAATTTATTACACTATGCACACTTGAGGTACATTGCGCACATTGTAGCGTAGCTGTTGAGACATACGCTATATAGTTCAAAATACGGTTACTTGATACTTTTTGTTTTGTTGTAAAGATCTTGGTCTGAAGTATGTCCCATTGTAATATCTTTACAATCTAAAGAAAATAAAACGCCATCTGGTAAAAAACAGCGGTATTAGCGCTCCTATCTCAAACACATCTCAAGATGGAAGAAAAGTTAATTACGAAGTTGTAGAGCATCATCAATTTACTACGAAAAGACAGTTTTTAGGCATTATTGCTAAAAATAGAACGCTTAAAACATGCAGTTGTTTGTTCGCCAATTTTCTACACTGTGCATACTTGAACTACGTTGCACAATTTGCAGCGTAACTGATGACACGTATACTCTGTGGTTCAAAGTACTGTTACTGTAAGCGGTCACATCGATTAGCGCAAATTCGTTTTCAACCAACTTCAGAAAAGAGGGTGTTCTTAATTCGAGCTATGCGTTGTTGGTGTTTGTAAGCTTATAACTTCGTAAGAGATGCTCTAATTAACCGACTTTAAAAAGGAGGAGGTTCTCAATTCAAAGCGAATGTTTTTTTGTTTTTGTTTGTTAGCTCATAACTTCTGAATGGATGATCCGATTTTGATACTTTTTGTTTTATTGTAAAGGTATTGGTCTGAAAAAGGTCCCATTGTAATATCTTTACGATCAAAAGAAAATACAGGGTGCCTAAAAAAGTCAGTCCCGACTCTTAACTGCTGAACAGCTGCAGCTATAGTCATAAAAGTGGTATGTAGGTATAGTAAAGTGGACATGTGCTACGGGATTCAACCGCCTACAGTGCCAGCTGGTGGAAAACAATGGAGTTAGCATTCCTATCTCGGAAACGGTTCAAGACAGGGGGAAAAAGTGAATTATAAAATTGCAGAACATAGTCGATTTAGTACGAAATCCTAATGAAGAGATAGTTTAGACATTAATGCTAAAAACAGAACGCTTAAAACGTACATTCGTTTTTTCACAATTTCCTATTTTGCGCACACGTGAACGACATTGCATATGTTCTAGCGTAGCGGTTGACATTTAAGCTATGTAAAATTCAAAGTATGGTTATTTTAGACGGTCACATTGATTAACGCATAAACTTTTTAAACCGACTTCATAAAGGAAGAGGTTCTCAATACAAACCATGTTTCTCATTGTTGTTTTGTTGTTGAAATTTGTTAGTTTTTAACATCGTAAGAGATGATTTAATTTTAATACTTTTTTTTTGTTGTAATGATCTTTGCCTGAAATAGGTTTCATTATGTTTTCATTAAGATATAAACAAATTACAAGATACTCACAAAAGTCTGTTCTCATTCTAACTGTTGAACGCATGCAGCTACACTGGTAAAAGCAGTACGTAAGTATCGATGTTGAAATTTCTGTCCGTCAGCTGCAATGCATATTTTGCTCTTTGTTTGAACTTTACGCTGTGAAATTTCCAGCGCAGCGGGTGACACATATTCACTGTAAAGTTCAATATATATGCCCAACAGAATTTGTTATTATGAATACAGCGTATCCGTTCTTTATATTTCTAAAGACTTCTTAACTTAACGTATGTTCATTCAATAGATAGTTTTTTGCTCATATCCGATAAAGGCAAGAAAAGTGACACAACTTAAAAATGCAGCGTTTGAGAAAAATCAACTTAAATATAACTTGACTAGAATAAAACTGGCACAACTGTCTTTCGAGTGGATAACTTTCTAGATGGAGATGTAACTTTTTTGTCCACATTCGGTGCATTTCATGTATTTTTAAGTGACATAAACCATTTTTTGAGTTATATCACTTTTCTTGGAAGTTATGATTTGTGAAGCTGCCGTCGAACGTCTTTTGATGTTCTGCTATATGAATAAGTTTTCACTGAAAAGAGAAAAATAAAATCTTTTTGTAAAAAAATAGAACCGACTCCAAAAAGCAACTACTATACAAACAACTAAAAAAAAAAAAAAAGTATGAAATGAAACTGTAAATTGCGCCAAAAATTATAAAATAATTTCCTTCGCCAAACAACCTATAACACTACAATTAATCATAACTTTTGAAGTCGGCGCAAAATTAAATAAAAATTGATAACTTCATTTAATACAAAAATCAAATCCTATTCAATATACACATCTCACATTGTCACCTACAAAACGCAGCCGAAAACTACTTTGATTCAAGAAAACAAATAAGATTTCGTAAGCAGCAAAAGTTGGCGAAGATGGTATCTGACATCCTTGGTAAATGCAAAATCACAAAATTATCTGGCAAACATATTTAATTTCGTTGGGATATTATGATTGTTTTGATAACGTATATTAAGAGAGTAATCTAGAATATGAAACAATACATAGTACAATATATATTAGGAAAATATACATCTTGCGTGTTAATTTTTGCATTACGTTTTGATCGCCAAATCCAAAAGCCACCAAGGATGATAGGTACCAAAGTTATACCAAATTTGCAAAGGAAACTCTAACTTCGTAGAAACATAAATACCGCATTGTAAAGAATGTTCACTGTTCTATGTACATGCTACTAATGGACTAATTGTATACAGTGATAAAATAATAAAAGAAACATGAAAATGGATCAATCGAGACAACAGCATTTGTTGCTACCGATCTAAAAACAAACCTTTAAAAACCAATTAAATTTTGTTTAATTTTGCGCCGACTTCAAAAGTTATGATTAATTGTAGTGTTATAGGTTGTTTGGCAAAGGAAATTATTTTATAATTTTTGGCGCAATTTACAGTTTCATTTCATACTTTTTTTTTTTTTTTAGTTGTTTGTATAGTAGTTGCTTTTTGGAGTCGGTTCTATTTTTTTACAAAAAGATTTTATTAAAAATTGATTTTTTAAGTTTTTAATACTTTATTTTAAAGCTGCAAAATGTAAAATTTTGCTAATTGAAGTTTTGCATTTTACAACTTAAAAATAAATTTGAAAAATTAAAAGAAAAAGTAATAATAACAAAATGGGCAGCTGATGGTCAGAATTTTCTGAATGTGAAAGTGGATTTTAAAAATATGTATTATGCAACATATAATAAGGAGGATTATTTTCCCATAGGTTAATATGGGGTTGGTTTAGATGAACTTAACACTCACAAGTAAACCTTCTCACCTTTGATACCGGTTTTTTAGAAATCCATATATTTTCTGAAAGCTTATGTTATGAATAGAAAAACTGTGAAATCTTAGGGGCAGAGGGATAGGTGTTTAGGAGCTATAGGAGATACAAAGTGTCAGTAAAGTGTTGGAAACATGACACAAAAAGTCGCTAAAATGCTCATTTCACGTATATATATGAACTAATAATATGGTAAGAAGGTGGAGACCTCAGTTCAAAGGAAGAAACAACTCGTTGAAAAGAAAAATATGCGCTGGGATGTTGAAAATGTGACTTTTTATTGACTTCAAACAAAATCTATTACAAGAGACAATCAATGTGCAATTCATCAAAAACAGTGAGACGGGCAGAAAGGCAGAACACAATGGGCACATTTTACAAAATCGATAGCCGAACAAGGGAAAAAGGCTGCTGGGCCAGAAAACTATCACGATGCCAGATGTTCTCCTGTGTTTCGATAATGATTGTGTCAGTTATGTAACGAACAAAAGATTTGTAGTGTCTGAAAAAATGAATATCCAGAGGCTGGAACTTTCCCGTACATCCTTCAGGTACCAGTTCTTTTTGTAGGACTTCATCAGGTACTTCGGAAGCAGATGATGCATGATCTTTGTTAGAACACTACGAATCCACTAAAATCAGAATTTTCTTCCTCTCATCAGGCATACTTGGCCAAAATATGCCACGATAGAAGTGGAGGACGGCGACTGTTGCGACAAGCCTTGCTGTTCTTTATCGACACCATCATCTTCGAAGTTCATTTTCGCCTCTCATTCTTCTCCATGGCCTCCAGCAAATCTTAATGTCTGTATCTCTTTCACAATTTCCATATCATTTTCCAGGAGAGTAGTTATGTGCTTTATTATCTCCGATTCCTGGAAGTTCGGAGACCAATTGCTTGTTCTGAATCGGAAGACCAAGGCAGCCACAACGACTTTAGGATACATCGAAAATCTAAGAAAAAGACATACAATACGTTAGTACTTGACAGCAACATACGGGAACATACAAGAAATAGAGATTAGAGACGTCATTGCAGGAATATGTCCATTTATACACACTTTACTGATATTTTGTGGGTCCTACAGCTTCTAAACACTTGTCCCTCTGCCCATAAGATTTCACGGTTTTTCTACTTGTGACATAAGCTTTCAGAAAATATATGGGTTTCCGGAAAACCGGTATCAAAGGAGAGAAGGTTTACTTGTCAGTTATAGAGAACCTGAATAGGATGGTATGTTTTGAAGGAATTACAATTTTTATGACCTTGAGTATAACATCCAAGCAACTTGTATGAGTTTAATAATGTACACATAAATAATATTGTATATAAAAAATTGCTTTTTAAAATTATCTTTTTTCTTGTTTTAGTTTTATCTTCAAGACACAAAGAGCAGTAATGGTACTTTTGTTAATAATCAAAGGCTCAGTAAAGGTTCCGAAGAATCTCCTGCACAGGAAGTGTGTTCTGGGGACATAGTGCAATTCGGTGTAGATGTAGTTGAGAACTCCAGAAAATGTACATGATATGTATATTTATTTCTGTGTTACTACCATTAAAAAATTATTTTGCTATTTATTTATTTTATACATTTAATTATAGCTATTTATTTAATATATTATAATTTCGAAAATGTATTTGAATATCTGCTCTTCAAAGATGGAAAATAATTCAAGTTGTGAAGCTTTGTATGTTGATAGATTATAATTTTGATTTAAATATAGGGGATTTTCTTATATATATGTAATCTAGGTTCTTTAGACTTATGAGACTTAAAAAATTTTATCTTCTCTAATGTATCAAGTTTTTTAAAATTGTCTATTAACTATTAAAACATTAAGAATACCTTTACAGCCTTTTGTATAGTACTTTTTACCATCATTTGCAGTTATCTTCAGGTCCCCACAGCTGTAAATGATTGTGAGCACAGTATAATTTCCCAAGATTGGTAACAAGAAATAGAACTGAAACGAAGGGAAGAACAAAAACAAAATAAATTCTGGGAACAACGAACATTGAGAGCCAATAATCCTACTGAAGATAACCATGAAATATGGTTGAAAATACTATACAAAAGGCCATAAATGATTTCTTAAGGGCCCGCTTCACTCACCGCCGCGGAAAGCCGAAACTAATGTTATTCTATGGGAAATTTTTCTTTACAAATAACTTATTAACTAATACATATTTTTAAATTCTGTTTTCACATTCTGAAAGTTCCCAGCTGTTAAATTGATGGACCTGTTTTAAAAAACTATTTTTTTAATTTTTTATATTTTATTTTGAAGCTGCAAAATACGAATTTTCAATATGTGAATTTTTTTCATTTTGCAATTTCAAAATAAAATATTAAAAATTAAAAAAATACATTTTTAAAAAAGGTCCATCAATTTAACAGTTGGGAATTTTCTGAATGTGAAAACAGAATTTAAAAATACGTATTAGTGAATAAGTTATTTGTAAAGAAAATTTCCCCATAGGATAACATTGGCTCGGGCTTCCGGCGACGGTAAGTGAAGAGGGCCGTTAATGTTTTAATTGTTAATTGGGCCTTTATAAATTAAAATTCATCTATAAGTCTACTCATTTTTATGTAACGGATGTATAAACATTTATAAGTCTAATATTGCTGTAATTTAATAACTTTAACAGTTAATTTAGTAGTCCTGTTGTCCATGACTGATTTTATGGACATTTTAGATTAAGTAAAAACTTTTAAAATAGCCTGAAAAATATTTCCTTAACTATTAGTATAAGGATATTTAAAAAATGAGCATTTGCCAGTGATTTTGTCTTTCTAAATGTGTTATTTGGCTGTTCTAATGAGTATAGCAATGAAATATTACTTATATATAATTTAAATTTAGTTTCTATGTCCAAAAAAGTGTATTATTTGAGAAGGAATTTTGAAGTGCTTATAAAGTTTAAACAGTTGTGACAAATATTATATCTCTGTGATTAGCAGAACCTTGCTAAATGTTATACAATGAACAAAACTTCAAAGAGATTAATTAACATGTACTAATCATATTTTGATCTAATGTTTGAAGTAACACGAAATTTTGACTTAAATCTAATTTATTAATTACAGGGGCCGATCCAGGCAAAAATTGGGATCCTTTTGCTGCTCCTTCACAAAATTCAAATCTCTAAAATGGGCCCATTCACAAAATTCAAATCCTTAAAATGGGCCCTTTCACAAAATTCAGATTTATAAAAACAGCCCTTTCACAAAATTTTGTTTTATAAAAATGATACTTTTGTAAAAAAATTTTCCATGTTAAAAGTATTATTTTTAATGAGTGTCTATACTTGTTTAATAAAATGCTATTAACTCGATATTAAACATTAGATAGAGTAATTGTTAAAATGAAAGGTTTCTAGTGATAATTCTTTTTTTCACAAAAGTATTTTGATTTTCACAAAAATAATTTGTTTTTCACAAAAATGGGCCCCAAAAATTAAAACCTAGATCAACCCCTGTAATAATGAACATTTTAATTGATAGTTTAATTGAAATAAGCGATCAGATATTGTGTGAAATATCTATTATTATTTTTATATTTTATTCTAGTTGTACATGGTTGTATTGTCGCTACTCTAAAATTGTACCTGCCTGATGGAAAAGAAGCAAAAGCCAGGTACTTAATTTTGAATAGATAATTATTTTTATTTATTTATTTATTTATTTTTTTTGTATTTATTTTTATTAGTGTGAATTTTAAATCCGCACTAATCTTTAAATATATGTTACTGCTAAAGTGCAGAAATCAGTTGATCTGCAGATTAGCTAGGTAATATGTGCATTAACTAGGGTGATCCGTTAAAGTGCGAAAAATTGTTTCATTTCTCAAATTACCTAGGTAATCTGCACATTACCTACTAGACACTCGTTAATTTGCACATTACCTACTAGGCACTCGTTAAAGTGAAAATAAGATCTTTGGCGAAACAATAGCAACATTTCTGTACGCTTAAATGTTGTTTATTTATTTTTTGATATCTGAAGAATCAAGTTAATACAATTGAACAATCAACACATTAGTTGATAGAATCAATCATCAATCAACTGAAAAACTACAATACAAAGAATCAAACAGTTTAAAATATTATTGCAATTAAGGAAATTGACGTAATGTTATTTATTTATTTTTCGATATCTAAAGAATCACGTTAATACAATCAAACAAACAACAAATTAGTTTATAGAATCAATCATGAATCAATTGAAAAATTATAATACAAAGAAAAAAATGGTTTAACATATTATTACGATTAAAAAAATGAATTTGTGAATTATATGATAAAATTATGCTTACTTATTAGTGCAATCTAAATATTGGTGACACTTTAAATTGCATAGCAATTCAATTCCGTGCAGAAGATTCAGAGAAAACCACGGAAAAACCAGATTTTATTCCAATATCTCCAATTCTAATTAAATTACTTATAATACATCATTCAAAATATATTTTAATGTAATTTTATTACGAACTTTTAAACTTATGTAAGCTGTTAAATTCAGTACAGGAGTTTGAGAGAAAACCACATAAAACCCTGAACACAGTTATTCTTTTTTATTTTGCAAACTTTCAAATTCTGATTATCCGCTCACATTCCGTATAAAGAATTTTTAACTCTATTTATTCTGGAATTACGCAAGTTAAGGAGAAAACCATGGAAAAGTCAGACGCAAAAATCTTTTTATAATAATTTTATATTACTTTTGTATCTTAGCTTCTAATTAACATTATATTATAAGTAATATATCATTTAAAAAGTTATTTAATTTGGAATTGAAGAGTACATGCTGCAAATCTCTGTCGTAAGATGGTGCTTTTAGTTTTGCAACAGTTAAATTTTCAAAGCTATTTGCACTATGAGCGAGCAAGTTATTGTAAGTTTTAAAACGGGAATAAGGCACCATCAAGCGGGATTTTGCTACAGTCAGAATTTCCAAAGATTATAACACGGTGAGCGAACAGGCTGTTTCAGATACTGAAACTGGAAGTGGGTGCAGCAGGTGCTACCGAGTGGGAATTTACTACAGTTAAAATTTTCAATAAAGCTATTTGCACTATATGTCAGTAAATAGTTGTAGGTCTTGAAACGGCACCACAGGTGCCACCGAGAAGAAGGTTCATATGGTTGGTTTTTTCAAGGATCGCAAATCAGCTAGTTGCCATAGGTGGCTAGTAAGAAATAAAATTAACCGGCGACGCCAGACTAAAAGTGGAGGGAGAGGGGGGTAGCAGTAGGGAAAGGAGGTGAGAGAAACAAACTTTTAAACTTTAACGATACTGAAGCTGCTAATGTGCATATTACCTAAAATGTGAAAACTCTTGATGTCTGCACTTTAACGGATCACCCTAGGTCATCTGTATATTAACGACTTTTGAGCTTTAACAGTAACATATACACATAGCACTTACTTAGACTATTACTTGTGTTCTTATACAATTTATGAAGAAAAAAAGGTGATATTAAATAACATTTTTAGTTTATCCTAAAAAATGTAAAGAAAATGTATTTAGCAGAGTCAGATTCAGATGTAATGTAAACTGATGACCTGATAGTCCTGTTGATCTTGTTAAATCCCTGTTGTATGTTTTAACCCTTTTAGTTAATCACTACTATTTCGCATGGTGTTAAAAAGCTGAGTGAAATAGATGAAACATTTTATCTGCAATTTGAGAATTTCGGTAATTGATTTTTTCAAAATGAGCTTTGGATTAAAAATAATAATAATAATAATTAAATAATAAATCAACTACCGAACTTAAGTTAATTTTTTAAACCTGAAAAAATTTCTTCACACACCATAAAATTAATGGAAGTGCTACTGGTTTTGAAAGGATGTAGCCTTTCTTCTTCTGGTGCGAAATACGTGCAAGTGCTTTGGAGGCAAAAAATAGACTAAGCAGTCTTACTTGGTGTGTAAAGAAGTTTTTTCAAGTTTAAATATTGATTGTACACAAGTTCTGTAATTTAGTATTAAGTTAGTTTTATTTTAAAAGTGAAATAATTGACTGAATATAATAAATGATTTTGCTATTAAATCCATATAGTCACGAAGCTCTATTATTTTCTTTCTCTCTTACTATCCCATACCTATGACTTCAGTTTTTCTTCTTCTTTTTTTTTTTTTTTTTTTTTTTTGGGGGGGGGGGGGGAGGAATCTGGTTCCTTGCATTTCTTCATGTTAAAATAATAATAAAGTTGTAATTGTAAATTATTTAGTTTTATAGTTCATAGAGCTATTAAGTTGATTTCTTTAGAAATCAACCTATTGCAATCACTTTGTTTATCTATATATATAATGAAAATTTTGTCATCCCGATAACTCTCGAAATAATACTTAAATTGAACTAAATTAGACAGCAAACTTATAAATATCTTGGATGAGTTTCTTAACCAAGTTGCTCTGCCCTTTTGTTTTCAAGTAACGGCGACTTGAAAATTTCAAATCCTCATTGCAAAAAGCGTATTTTAGGCCAGATTTACTCGAATTTTGATGTAAATATAGACCACATAAGGGTCTCAACCAAGTTTATTAATGAACTTTATCTGCTATTTTTTACGAAGTGGTGGATATCTTAAATTAAATGGGTGTCACTTAAAATCAGACTACCACTTGAAAATTTAACATCACAAATAACTTCTGAAATAATATTCCAAATCGAACCAAATTTGAATAGTGAACTTATCTTATAAATATCTTGGATGAGTTTGTTAACAAAGTTGCTCCGCCATATTGTTTTCAAGTAGAGATTACTTGAAAGTTTCAAATTCACATTATAAAAAGCGTATTCCAAATTTGTTTGAATTTTGATGTATACATAGACCATATAAGTGTTTCAACCAAGTTTATTAATGAACTTTACCTGCCATTTTTAACAAAGTGGCGGATATCTGAAATTAAGCAGAGCCACTTGAAATCAGGCTACCACTTGAAAATTTATAATCACAATAACTTTCGAAATAATACTCCAAATCGAGCCAAATTTGGACAACAAATTTATTTTATAAATATCTTGAATAAGTTTGTTAGCCAAGTTGTTACCCTGCCATTTTATTTTCAAGTGGGGGGGGGGTCACTTGAAAATTTCAAATTCACATTGTAAAAAGTGTTTTTAAGATCAGATATTCTTGAATTTTGATGTATACATACACCAAGTTTATTAATGAACTTTATCTGCCATTTTTAACCAAGTACTGATGTTATTAACTAGCGGGACAACTTAGAATCTGGCTACCACTTGAAAATTTTTTATGATAACTTTATAAATTCTAATTCAATTTGAACCAAAGTTGGACTGTGAACTTATCATATAAATATCTTGAATGAGTTCACCGGGCAACTTGTTCCGATATTTTGTTTCCAAGTTGCAGCTACTTGAAATTACGCTGCTACTTAAAAATATGCCATCACGATAACTTTTAAAATAAAATACTAAACTGATTCAAATCAAAAATGGGTAGTAAACTTACGGTTTAAATATCTTGGATAAGTTTGCATGGTAACTTGCACCACCATTTTATTTCCAAGTGGCAGCCACTTGAAAATTTGTCATTGTAATAACTTTTGTACTACTTTATCAATTCATATCAAATTTGGGTAGGGGATTTATCATTCAAATATCTCAGATAAGTTCACTGACCATCTCACTCTGCTTTTTGTTTCTAAGTGGTGGCCACTTAAAAATTTCTTATCACGATAAATTTTGAAATACTGAATTAATTTGAACCAAAGTTGCACAGTGAACTCATCATATTTTGGATGATTTTGCAGGACAAGTTGCTCTGGCATTTTGTTTCCAAGTAGCAACTACTTAGACTGCCACTTGAAAATTCGTCATAACAATAAATTTTGAAGTACTGCACTGGTTTGAACCAAAGTTGTACAGTGAACTTATGCTTTAAATATCTTGGATGAGTTTGCTTGGCAACTTGCTCAGTCATATTGTTTCCAAGTGGCAGCCACTTGAAATTTTTTTATCACGATAACTTTTGAAGTATTTAAAACTAAAAAGTGAAAACCAAAGTCAAACTAGTATGATGTGGCCACCACATGACTTTCTTCTATATAGTTTTACATAAAATTTATTCAATACAAATTATTTATTAAATTATCAAATTATTTTCCATTATAAATGCAGACGATTTTTATCTGACAGAATTATCACTAAATGCTGAAAGAAATTTATTTTTTTGCAATTATCAGAAGAAATGAGATTTTTTTTTCTAAGTTTTGTTTCGTTAAAAGTAAAAAATTGATAACTTTGTTTTAAATTATCACAGATCTATAGTTCAACCATTCGTTTTATAGTTATTGACAAGATCTTTCGAAAGATACCCATATTGAAAATTTACTCCCCCGGGGGGGGTACTTGGGGGGGAAGTGATGCTCCCACATGCACAAATTTTTTTTCCTAGTTTACTACTATTATCAATAATTCATATCAATTTTACAATCACACGATTAAAATAAATCTTATGTACATTTATATGAAATTTTGTCCTATACAGCCATGTTAAAAATTTAGAAAAATGTTATTACAGCACCAGTTTATGTCAGAGTCCAACTAAATACCAAGTTTTGGTTAAATTTTGTGTATTGGTTCGTGAGGTACAGCGTCCACAAAATTCGTGATACAGACAGAGGGACATTTTCTAAAAACAGTCAAATTGTGTTCAGGACATCCCAAAACGTGTAAATCTATCGAAAACTGGAGTTAGAAAAATTTCACAAATCCAATACTTTCTCTATACATACATACAGGGGTGCAGAATATGTCCGAACGCCCGAACGAGGTTCGGGGGAAATTTAAACTGACTGGGGAAATTTTGAATATTTTTTTTAAGAGAAAATAAAAATGTAAATCAAAAATAACAATTTGCTACTTTGAAGTGCTTATACACTAACAGCGATATTTTTATGTTACACTGTATACTTATTCTCTTAAAGATTTATTACATAGAACAAACCACGTTGTATAGCAAAGTAGATTTTTGCTTTATTGAGGGAAATTTATACTGTGTTTGGGGGAAATTTCCGAAGTTTGAACATTTTCTGCACCCCAGCATACATATAGAAGAAAGTAAAAATGGATTTATCATTCAGATATGTATGATTTTTGTGGGCAAGTTTCTCCGCAATTTTGTTGGCAAGTTTCTTGGTTTCAATTTTGTTTGTCTCCGCAATTTTGTATTTGTAGCGTCTCAAGTGGCCACTTGAGAATTAGTTATCATGATAACTTTTGATATACTGAATTTATTCAAACCAAAGTTGGACCGTGGACTTATCTTACTTACAAATATCTTGGATTAGTTCACTGAGCAATTTGCTCTGCTATTTTGATCCAAGTGGCAGCTACTTAATTTGCCAACGTGATAGCTTTTGAAATTCTGAATTGATTTAAACTAAATTTGAACAGCTGACTTATCTCATGAATATATTTGTTTGCCAGTTTGGCCTGCCATCTTGTTTCCAAGTTCTGGCCACTTGAAAATTTCAAATTCACATAAAAAGGTATTTATGAACCGGTATACTTAAAACTCCATATGTACATAGCTCATATCTATATTTCTACCATGTCCATTAATAATTTGTGGCTGCTATTTTGAAGTAATTAGTGGCTACTTGATAAATAAAAAGAAATCAACCTAACCTTTCAAATGAGCCGGAAGGACTTTTTTTTTTTTTTTTTTTTTTTTTTTTTTTTTTAATTTTACTGCTTTAATAATGAAAAATAAAAATCTCCAGTTGTATTAAGTTAATAAGATGATAATGAAATCAGACCATAACAGGAAATAGTATTCAAACTAAAAACTTCTTCACAAACCATGAAACAAATAGTCTAAGAGCTAGCAACGTTTTCGAGAGAGAATTTTAAGAAAGCTGGTTCTTTAATATATCGTTCTTCATGCCCTCTCGAACAGCGTGCGGGCTATCTGGCTGCCAGTAAACGTTGCGTTTATTAGTGCGCATCACACCTTTACAGGTAAAAATATTGATTTTTAAATCATTTTAAGAAGAATGTTTTCTTTTTCACTAACTTCTAAACACTATTAGAAACATGTATTTATTATTGCCAGACATTTTTGTTGTTGACAATAATGTGCCAGATGCCATTTTTTATAAACAAAAAATAATAAATTTCAAACCATTTTAGTATGTCTGTCATTTTAATATTATTTTCTTTATATATAAATAAGTACAAAATTAATTTGCCAGACACTAATTCGGTTGTTTACTCAAACGGCAGACCGATTAATTGCCGTACATTACCGCGCCATTGTGCCAGTTGTTAGAGAGAGATAACGGCAAAGTAGATAGGCGGAAGAGAAACAGGAATAGATTACACAATTTAAAGTATCCTAAGTAATTTTTTTTTTTCAATTCTTCGATTATGATAATAATAAAACATTATTATTAAAATTCTTATCAAAATAATAAAAAATAGCTAAACAAATTATTTTTAAAAGACAGGAAAAAATTACGTTTTTTAAGTATCAAAACTTGATTGTTTAGGGATAATTTTTAAATCATAAAAATCAAATTGTAACTAGATTAAATAATTTCATAAAATATGCAAGAAAAAATGGCATTAATGTAGTATCAGAATTCTTTTTATTTATTTATAAATATTGTATTTGAATAATTACAATCTATTTTTAACTGAATTAAGTATTTTTCAGTCCACAATTGTATCTCAAAAAAAGTGATGCATCTCCATAGTCGTCATCCTCATCACTGCTGTCATTATTATAATTATCATCGTCATCAACATCTTGCGTAGTGTTTTCCTTGTCTAGTAATATATGTTCTGTAATTAAAAAAAAAAAAAAATCATTATTAGGTTATTCTTTCTATTTGTTATTTTATAAATATAATACTTCACCTTTTATAATAATGTCAGCAACTGATGATGGAAACTGTTCCCCAGCAAACCAGACAAAATCGTATTTATCATCGTTGATGACCCAACCAGAAGCTGACGGCGATAAAGATGTAGGATTTTTCAAATGAGCGTTTCTCCAAAACTTTGTCACGTACCGCACTCGCAATAAATGCTAATATAATTCAGTTTTACATGGAGGTAAGCTCGATGAATCAAAATTTCGATTGATAAGTTTTTGAAATTAGATAGAAGCGAACATCGTTAACATTTGAACAGTTAGGCACCCCATACATGTGACATATAAATTTTTCTAATCTGGCAAATGTACGTTCGAGTACATGTTCATCGTCTGTTCTAATCTCTTGACATGCCAACTGGTACTCAGCAGATTTCTCGAGCAACTTGAAAGGCCTTAGTTTGCCTTTCCGGAAAAAAGCTGGGGTGTAATCGCACCCTGTCATTGCGTGGAAACATGTTAAAGCTTTCGATAAAGAAATACCAAGAACTTGGTATAATTCATTGACGTTTATTAGACGTTCATGGTTTCCTACGCCCCATTGAATCCAAAGCTTTAAAGATGCAATCAGGTGATCCATGTTGCCGAGAAGTATAATCAAAATATCGGAATCTGAGCAGCGTATAACAACTTGGGCGTCAAAATGTATCTGGTAAATATGATATATTATTCGAGTATCAGCTTCTTCATGTTCTTCACATGATAATGATTCTTCAATGGTTCGAATAACTTGGTCATTTTCAACATGATACGAGTAACATTTATCAAAACTCAGATAAATAGTTTTATTCCCAATAAAAGGAAGCATGTCATCATTAGCCCAATGATCAATAAAAAAATTTACGAGGGCTTCCTTGAACTGTGTATTTTTGAGTTCACCAGCAAAATTATGAGGCCGAATTTGATTAAGTCTGATGGAAACGCTACTGGTTGATTCATTGCGACGTAAACGCTCACAATCTTTTATGGAAGGTGTGAAGTACTGATCAAACACAATGTCAATACGAGATGATTTAAATTGTGAAATCATTTTGAGAAATTTCTTCGATATGCCATCGAAAATTTGCGGTACTTCTTTCATAAGGTGTACCATGAAGAAACCGTCTAAAATACTGATATCAAAACATAACGGTTGCTGATTGACATTGCTAACTTTCTTCTCGAATACTTTGACTAATTGTGCTATATCTGTTTTACAAATACTACCATCTGCATGACACATCGATGACGGTACCGGCGTTAGGGGAAATCCCAGTACTTTTTCTATATCAACCTTGTTGGTCATAGATATCCCCAACAGTCGACCGAATAGATCTCTTTGCATTCTTAGTACAACAATTTTGTTACCAAGAGTTATTATTTTCTTTTTTGGAGCACCAGCAAAGTTAAGCACTTGATTTTTTTTTATTGGTTTATCAAATCTATCATGGTCTTCAGCACATTCATTTATAAACTGTTTTCGTAAATCGTAACCATTTTTTTCAATGTTCAGCAAGAAGTCAGCGACATTTTCAGGTACAGGTTTCGCAGTAGCAATATTGTATAAATTATCTTTGTCTAAGTTTTGATCAAATGGATTAGTATTTTTCTCAAATATTTCTATGAAATCAGCGATTTGTTTGCCATAAATTTTGATTCGATTTGGTTGTAAATCTGCAGTCACATCTTGTAATTGCCTCAATCCACAAACAATCAAGAACGTGACATATTAAAGCAGCTCTAATACTGTGACTTTTTGTCCAGCGTTGACGGGCAGCTATGGAATTGGCAACTGGCACAATGGCGCGGTAATGTACGGCAATTAATCGGTCTGCCGTTTGAGTAAACAACCGAATTAGTGTCTGGCAAATTAATTTTGTACTTATTTATATATAAAGAAAATAATATTAAAATGACAGACATACTAAAATGGTTTGAAATTTATTATTTTTTTTTTTATAAAAAATGGCATCTGGCACATTATTGTCAACAACAAAAATGTCTGGCAATAATAAATACATGTTTCTAATAGTGTTTAGAAGTTAGTAAAAAAGAAAACATTCTTCTTAAAATGATTTAAAAATCAATATTTTTACCTGTAAAGGTGTGATGCGCACTAATAAACGCAACGTTTGCTGGCAGCCAGATAGCCCGCACGCTGTTCGAGAGAGCATCGGTAAAGATATATTAAAAAACCAGCTTTCTTAAAATTCTTGTGTTTTCGACGTTGCTAGCTCTTGTACTATAATGAAAACATTATCGGTTTCGTAAGGACATAGCCTTTCTTCCTCAGGTGCAAACATATGCTACTACCCTGGCAGCAAAAGTAAGACTAATCAGGGCAAAGCCCAAAGTTGGAGGAGCAATACAGCCAACCAATAGGAAGCAGGCAGCAAAACCAAACAGGGGGGGGGGGGGCACACAATAAAAACGGGAAACAAGAGAACAAACACAAAAATGAAGGGAATGGGTTTAAAAAAAATTAAATTTTGAATTTATTTTTATGTAATTACCTAACGTTAATTATATTTATTTAATTTATTAGTTTAATATTTATTTATTTATTTTTTTTAAATTTATATATTATTGATTTTTATAAAATGTAGGAAATTATTTAATCAAATTAAACAAATCTTTCCAAGTTTTAGACAGCAAAGTGGAATCAGATAAAATATTAATTAAATTAATAAATCTAAATTAAATGAAAAAATTAAGCAATAATTACATAAAAATAAATTCAAAATATATTATTTAATTATTTCAAAACCCATTCCCTCCATTTTTTGTGTTCTCTTGTTTCCCGTTTTTGTTGTGTTCCTCCGTTGTTTGGTTTTGCTGCTTGCTTCCTATTGGTTGGCTGTGTTTCTCCTCCACTTCTGGGCTTTGCTCTGCTTTGTCTTGCTTTTGCCCCCAAGGCATGTTTACACCTGAGGAAGAAAGGCTACATTCTTTCGAAACCGGTAGTGTTTCCATATGAAAGTATGTTACTTTAAAAAATAAAATCATTTAATTTTTTAAAACTCCATTTCAGTCCTACTACATCAGTTGTGCCATTATCACCTGAAACTTCCATTTCATCACAAGAATTGTATCAACTTTCTCAATATCTTCAAGTAAGTCTAGCGGTTAGTAATTTTTAAATTAACTCCTATTCAATAGTTGTATCTTTTAATTGCAAAAAAATTTTTTATCTTGTTTTTTTAATTTATTCTCTATGTTAGAGAGACAGCTTTTCATATGGTTTATATGTTAAATACAGTGAAACCTCTCAAGTTGGACACCCCTATAAGTTGGACACCCCTCTAAGTTGGACACTTTTTCTCGGAACGGAATGTATCCATTAACATTATTTCTAACCCCTATAAGTTGGACACCTCTCTAAGTTGGACACTTTTTCTTGGAACTGTAGGTGTCCAACTTAGAGAGGTTTTACTGTATTTTAAATATCTCTTTAAGAGTCCAGGTAACAGGGTGCTCTTAAAAACCTTCCATCTTCCATTAGAAGAATACCAAATATTTAGTAACTAATTTTATATTGTCCATTTTCTTAATGGAACAAATTTATATTTATCTGTTGATATTCACTAATCTCCAAATTCCATGAGAGATTCTAAAAATCATTTAACCCTCTCGCTGTGTATTTTTTTTATCAAAATAGGTTCAAAAATTGCGTATTTTTTTTATTACATATTTCAAATCTACATATATTTTAGACTTAAAATATACAAAAATTTTTTGTAAAAGAGTTTTTTTTCAATATAGAATTAGATCATAGAAAAAAGTTGTCAGAATATTGAAATTGAAGAATAATGATATAAAAGCAAAATTTTGAAAATCAATTTTGGTTAAATTATGATTTATTTTATAAAATACAAAGGTAAAAAGTATATACTAATGAAAATATGCAAAATACTTACAAAACATTTATTAGAAATGAAGTTTTGTATGATAAATTTCGAAACAAGGCTCGAGGCAAAGTCCGACCTCGCAATCTTTGCACCAAATTCGCGTTTCTTTTCGAATTTTTTTTCCGCTTTCAGTTTTTTTTTAACAACAGACAGCACACTGTCTACGAGGCTCTTTCTTGATGGGATTTGGGGGTATATGGCTAGCAAAATGTCGAGCAGTTAGCCTCATGGGATTGAGAGTTGAACTACATCTGCTAGAGTGAACACTGGAATTTCTATCTGAATACTTCTGAATGCTTAGTTCAATAATTTGCAAACGGAAATCTAGAAGCGTTATATTTTGTAATGGGTTATCCTTTTTATAAAGGATATAAGCATTCCACAGTGATTGGTCCATGAATTGTCGGAAAATTTTTATATAATATTTCCCTTGTTGTTTTCTGAGGGTGGGGTAATATGACATTTCTTGGTCACATAAATCAACCCCACCCATCGTGTTGTTGTAATCACAAACAACAATTGGTTTGAGTACAGTTTTCTTTGATTTGCATTTCACCAAACGGGAACTTGCATTATGAACTGTACTCATAAGAAAAACACTCTTTTTATCTTGCCACTTCAGAGCCATAACTTTACCCCTTTGGTAAGCAAGGACGTCACCTTTAGGGATTTTTCTTTTGCAAAGTTTGGAGGAAGGACTTTCCTCATCTTATTTACAGTTCCATATAAGTCTGTTCTTTCTGAAATTAAAATGTCTGCTAACTGTGGAGACATGTAGTAATTGTCCATGGTTACACAGTAACCTTGGCCCAGGAATCTGTCCATCAGGTGCAGAACAATTTTAGAGGAAACTGGATAATTTGCAAATTTCGGGTTATACACAGTTCCATTACCTGTGTATATGAGAAAGTCTGCAATATATCCAGTTCCCACTTCGCAGACCACAAAAAACTTAAGGCCAAATCTTGCTCTTTTTTTCGCGATGAACATTTTCCAGCTCAGTCTGCCTTTGAAGCGCATCAAACTCTCGTCTATGCTGAGATTTTTATCTGGTATATAAAGATTTCGAAATTTGTTTCGAAGATGCTCCATGATGTCATAAATTTTATTTAATTTTGGCCATGAATGATTATCCTTATCAAACTCTTCGTTATTTGTAAAATGAAGGAACTTCATCAGCAAAATAAATCTATCTTTCTGAATTACTTGTTGAAAAATAGGTGTTTGCAATATGTGACGTTTGGACCAATAATATTCTTGTTTAGGCTTTTTTACAATTCCTTGGAGAAACAAAATGGAAAAGAATAATCTAAGTTCTTTCTCATCCGTATCTGTCCATTTTTTCCACCTTGATCTTTCTTTAGGAACTGCCTTATTCATATACTGCTGAGCGTATCTGTTGGTCTCTTTTACTATTATTTGCAACATAACATCGTCAAAAAAAAGTTCAAAATAATCCAAAACAGTTGCATCATCTGCCATAGTGAAATTTGGTCCGGGATTGCCAATAAAAGGAAATGAAGCAGGAGCTGGTGGAATATTTTGCATATCAATTTTGCACCACTGTCGGGCGTTTTGAATAGAAAATGAATTTTCAGATTCATCACTATCCACAGAGGAATCCGAGAAATTTTCATCAGTTCCGCTATAAATATCATCAATATACTCGGAATCAGAGTCAGAACTACTGTCAGTGTCGGAAATATCGTCAGGAACATAGGTCATATCACTCGCAAAACGCTTCCTGCCAGACATCTTTGAGCTCTGAAAAGCGCGCGCAAAATGCTAAAAAAAATTCTTTTTATATTACGCAGAAACGTGGACAACTAACGCCATCTGTTAGTCGACATCTAAATAAACAATTAAACATTACAGAAAAGCCGAAATGAAACCATGAACGGGGAAAGAGCGGGTTGCACACTTAAATAGACGCCAAAAACGCATCCCCGCGATAATCGCGGGTTGTGCAAATTTTGCTACTTCTACGTTGCCCGTGGAAATCGCGGGATGCGCAGCGAGAGGGTTAAAATTCTAACAGGATTTTAATACAGGATTCCATAATACAGAAAACTTTTACAGCAAAATGGAAAAACTTCAATTTGATAAAAACACAATTTATGTAGATGACTATGTTTCTTACTTTGAATTATGTTATTTATCGAAAATGCATTGATGAATACTTTAATTTCAGTCAAAATTGTCTGATTGTAACTTTCAATTCTGTAGTAATTATCATCTGTATACTAACAATATTGTATAATATAATGTCTATATTTATTCTGCCATATTCAAGCACACTGTCTAATAATTTATTAACTTTTTTCTCTTTGCATATGTTTATGAATTCACCACTATAATTATTATTATATGTAGAACTTGTTATAATATTTAATTATAGTTTTTGTGATATAATATAATTATTCTTGAAGTACATAAATTTAGGAAATATGTTTATTATTAGAAGGTTTTTATTAAAATTGGATTTGTCATTGTGTCTTCTTGTTACGCTAAAAAACAAGGTGTCTCCACTTTAAAGAAAATGCAAGCAATTCATTTCATCTCTTGTTGGCTCAGTTCGTTAGACCATCGCATTAATAACACGAAAGTCATAAGTTCAATCCTCGAAGGGGCGAGGTGTTAATTTTTGCAGATAGTTAATAGAAAAGGTGTCAATTGATAAAAGAAAGTTTTTCACTGTCTACTCAGTATCCTAAGAATTTTTGAAGAGTTTTTTTTACACAGCTTTTTATCTAGTTACTAAAAAGCAGAAAATAAAAATTTAAGTAAATAAATAAATTAAAAAAAATTTAGAAACTTTTTATTCAATTTGGATTTTGTCATCATGTCTTTGTGTCACACTGAAAAACAAGGCACCCTCACTTTTATGTAAATATAAGCAACTTCTTTCATCACTTGTTAGTTCATTTGGTTAAAGCAATGTGTCAATAACGCAATACTCGTCAGCTCAATCCTCGAAGGCTGATGTGTTACTTTTTTACAGAGAATAAATTGAAAAGATGTCAACTGATAAAAGAAAATCTTTCATTGTCTGCACAGTATCTCAAGAAATTTTTATTAGTTTTTTAAGAAGCTTTTTTTTCGGTTACTGAAACACACAAACTAAACACTTAAAAAAAAAAAAAAAAAATCCTGGAAACTTTTTATTCATGGAGCCCTAAAAAACATAAAATAAAAATTTATTCTTACAGAGACGGGCTATGAAAAAATAAAAGTTTCAAGAATAAGAAAACTTAAAAGAAAAATATAGATATTTGACTTTTGCAAGAAATGAAAATTTTTAAATATTCATAATATTTTTAAAAGCATTTGAGAACAATATTCTTTTTGTATATGTATTTGTTAGCTTTTTCTTCCATGTTCTATGACTTTTCTTCACTGTTCTTTGACTTTTGGTTTGAGTGTCATGCTGATAACTCTATGGTTGTAGATTTGATCCTACAAGGGCCTATGAGTTAATTTTTGCAGATAATTAATTGAAAAGATGTCAATTGATAAAAGAAAATCTTTCAATATATACACAGTGTCCTAAGAATTTCCGATTAGTTTTTTTAGAAGCTTTCTTTTTTTGTAACTAAAAAGCACAAGATAAAATTTAAGTAAGAATACATTTTTTAACAGTAGAAGATTTTTATTATGGAGCCTTAAAAATCATAAAATAAAAATATATTCTTGCAAAGATATGATATAAAGGAATGAAAGTTTCAGTATTAAAAAATTCAAGAGAAAAATATAGATATTTCTCTTTTACAAGAAATGAGAATTTTTAAATATTCAAAATATTTTAAAAGCTTTCAAGACCTTTGAAATTTATGACTTAACGAGTATTTATACAAAAACTAATAACTAAGAATGTTGGTCTCGACGCTTTTAATTATTTTGAATATTTAAAAATTTTCATTTCTTGTAAAAGAGGAATATCTATATTTTTCTCTAGAATTTTCTTAGTGCTGAAACTTTTATATCTGTAGAATGTCTTTGCAAGAATAAATTTTTATTTTATGCTTTTTAGGGCTCCATGATAAAAAGCTTCTGCTGTTAAAAAATGTATTTTTACTTAAATTTTATTTTCAATTGAATTTTTTTTTCAAACTTCAATGTTCACAACTTTTTTTTTTTTTTGAAATTGCTAAACTGATTTCAAAACTCAATAGACACATACTGATCATAAATATGTAAAAAGATAAGACTAGCATTTTTTGTGTTTCTTTTTCCAGGAAATTTTGGTTTGAAACATCTAATAACTTCATTAAACCAAAGAATAGTTAATTTAATAAATAATTTTGTAAATAAACATTTATAAATTAATAAAGCTATAGATGTGTAATGAACAAGATGGAGCCTATGTGTTTTAGTTTAGATTTAAAAAATCAAGTAATGTTGGGTATGGGGTTAGCAGTGTTGCAACTTGATTGGTTGGTGATATCAATTAAGTCGTCTCGTCCCCATTTCCCCTCTCATCTCTTTCTGAATCTTGGAATCGGTTATAGAATAGTAATCAATAATTAAGTGTATATTGTATATATCTGTGCTTGACCTTGTATTGCATAGATTAATTATATATCTATGTATTATCACCTCATACTGAGAAAATAATAAAATCTCTCTCTATATAAATGGCTAAGAGAATTTTTTCCTGTAAGTCCGTCGCTGGACGTAAGTTGATTGGCTAAGAGATATTTTCTTCTGTTTGTCTGTGTGTTGTTGCCACCAGCTTTTCATACTTTAGTTAACTTAAAAAACTGTCACCAGCTTTTCATACTTCAGTTAATTTAAAAAAATCTAATTGTCCGAACGATAAGTTAATTAAACCGACGGATTCAGAAAAAATGCCCCTTTCATTTGGTACCTTATTTGTAACAAAATTTTGATTAGATTTTTTAAAATTAATTAAAATGTGAAAATAATAACCTGGTAAAAGCTTTAAATGTGGACATTTAAAATTTTAATTATTGCTAAAAAGAAAAAAAAAAAAAAAATTAAGTTTTTTTTTTTTTCCCAAACATAAAATGAAATTGTTATTACGCAAAAAATAAAAAATTATAAAATATTTTACTCATGCACATGAAAAAATGAAAATTGAAAATGGAGTAAAAAAACAATATAGATAAAGTTGCACGAGAGTTCCAAAAATTAATGGAAATATAAATGAACGTTAAATAAATGAAATAGTCGTCTGCTCAATCACATGATATTGAAAAGCAAAGAATCAAATTCAGTAAATATGGAAGAAACAAAAAAAAAAAATAAATAAATAAAAAATAAAAAATAATATAAATCAACGGGAAAGAAACAAAAACAAAAACAAAAAAAAAATAACATAAATCAACGGGAAACCAAAACAGGCTTTAAGGCAATTTCATGATTTCTTTAAATTTTATTTTTGTTTGTAAAGTGATATAGAAAAGAGTTTCCTTTAAATATAGTGACCAGCGAAGTGAGAAAAGCCTTCATTGATTCACTACCTTCATTGATTTTATGAATTAAAAAATGGTTTCGTTAGCAAACTTTGATCTATTGGCATGCAGGCAGCATCAGGCCGAGTTTTGTACATTTCGAGTTTGATTTTGAAATTTTTCCCCGCATTCGGAATTCGGTTCGTTCCCGAACTGAAGTGGTGCTATCATTTGAACAGAGAAGAAAGGAACTTTAAAATCCATTAAAATAAAGAAAAAATATCAAAAAATTATTGCATAAAAAATGTTGAATGATTGGTTTCAGTGTGAAACCTATGAACATTAAAAAGTTAAATGACGACTTTCTATTAAGTTGCTATTGATTAAAATTTGAAGTTGTATAAAAATTCATTTTTATTTAGGCTAACACAGATTACTCTCTAAACTATTTTTGTTTTAGATTGATTTTTTTAGCAATCAATCTGTTGCAATCACTTAGTTTAGTTTATCTATATATCTATATCTGTCTATCAGGAAAGTGGAAAATATAATGGAAAATTTGTTATGTCAGTTTTCAAAATGTTGCATCCATTCAAACCAAAGTTAGACAGAGGATATATTTTAGATGAGTTTTATATTGGATAGCCCTATCTGCCATTTTGTTTCCAAGTGATGGTCACTTAAAGATTTCAAACTGAACTCACACTGTAAAAAATGTATTTATGAAGGGATTTGATTAAAATCTGATATAAACATAGTCCATATCAGGGTTTCAACCAAATTTATGAGTCAGTTTAATTCGCTGTCCTGTTTCAAAATGGCAGTCACTTGAAAATTTGTCATCACAATAATTTCTAAAATACTGAATCAAAAAAGAAAGAAGTCAGAAACAGTTTTAATGAGTTCATTGGCTAGCTTGATGCACCATCTTATTTTGATAAAAAAAAAAATGGAGACTGTATAAAAATTTCTAACTCTTAGAAATATTGTAATATTGAATCAGTTATAGCCTATGATATGAAACAAGTTTATTATTCTACTCAATCTGCCATTTTGTTTCATATTAGCAGTGGCTTAAAAGTATCAAACACATATATAAATATGTATTTATGAACTGATTTGCATAAAACTGACATTGCCCACATCAGCTCTCAACCAACTTTATTAATCAACTGTATCTGTCATCTTGTTTTAAAATGGCAATCACCTGGGAGGGGGGGGGGATCAATCTCCTTTTTTGATTGAGGCGGAAAGACTTGTTTTAATTAATTAATTATTTATTTTAATTAATACTATATTGTTATGCATATAAACCAATAGAATATTGTTCTTATAATTTTCTATATAACTATTTTGAATGCTTATAAATTTTTTTAATGATATTTTGATCATAACTGTACTTTGTAAAATGAAGTACAAAAACTTCCATCAATCAGATGAAAAAGGGGCTTAAAATCAAGATATATTATGGTTGAGAGAAAAAAAAAAGAAGTAAGGTATAAGGAACCTTTTTGATGGTTTGTAGTTTTATTAGTCAATCACTGTCATTAATTAAGTGATGTTATGTTTTGATTGATTGAAATATATGTGTAATAAGTATTTTGTATGCATATGATAAATTAATAATTTATTTAAATGTCAAGCATTGACTTTTTGTGTGTGAGTATGTAATAAATGTTTTGTAGTTGAATTAAAGTTAAGCTTCTTTTTTCAGGAAGCTCTTCATAGAGAACAAATACTGGAAAGTAAATTGGGAACCCTGCAAAAAGTTGTTATTAACACTCAAGATGAAGCTGATATTGGCTGGAAAGTGTGTATCTTTTTCTGTTTTTGTTGCATAATGTGTTTCTTTAATCTCAGTACATTCCTGAAGTAATAGATAATTATCATGTATATAACATTATATTTATTTACCATTCTGTAGTCAAAAGTTTTTTTTTTTTTTTTTTTTTTTTAAACCACATTTAATGTTTAATAATATTTAGTAGTTGTTTTGAAATTGGAGGTTTTTGAATTGAACTGTCATTTGAAGATTTTGACTCATGGTTTTTACTTACCAGAGAAAATCTGAAATATTCAGGTGAATTTGGATTTCACTTCAAAAAATTTCAGGCAAATCTCATGGAAATAAAATTTTCATTAAAATTGTGGAGATATTTATCATAAAATCTGGAACAATGAAATTTTTCTTTCTCACTCTTACATTTTTCATGTCTAGCTTGATTCAAATGATAAAGTATTGCAAAAATATGTAAAAATCCATGTTACTATAAAAGGTAACAACATAGCATAATATAATCGCTTATTAATTTTACGGATAATGTACAAATAATTAACCCATGTCTTATTTGAAAGAGAACAAAGGATAGAAAGTTAACCCCTTCCACTCCAGGGGCGTACGTCCTAGTGTTAATGGCCATTAATACCATGGACATACGTGCATACGTCCAAAGAAAGTATACGATAAATAAGCCCAACGTTGTAGTGGTATCAGAGAGAGTTATTTTATTTGTCATATGGTATTTTGAAATTGTATTTTCATTACTGACAACTAAATGGCGTTAGTAGTCTCGGTGACCTATTAGTTTTAGCTACGCCAGTTGTTTCGTGATTCTCGCAGCTGCGGTTGTGTGTAATTTTCGCTCCTCAATTTTGTGTGTTTTGCCGGTGTTTGAAACTGTGAATAATGTCTGATTCTATTTACTACCTTCATTTATTAAATATATTTACTTCACAACAAAATGCACATTGTTAACTACTTTAAATTAGATAAACCTTTTTAACTTGCCTCGTTGTTGGCCGTAAGCTTTTCACCTGGACGTCCAGGCCTCCTCAGTGGCTTCATCTGTCGTGAAGTTCGGACGGTGTTGATGTCTGTGGACGGTTCTCTTTATGAGATGTCTCCACGCTTCATTTGGGGCCATTGCGTCGCTGTCATTGCACACATTATGTTTGGTTGTAATTTCTAAAGATTCACGGAACATCGCATAGTGGTAATTGTTATAATCGGCTAATTTTTTAGTTTCGTTAAATTTAATCTCTATTTAAATCAAATTGGAGTGTAAAGGTTGATATTTTTATTTATTACCAACTATGCAAAAAATACCAAAGCCGGGAATCGAACCCGGGCACCTCCGCTTAACGCGCGGATGCTCTACCACTGAGCTACTCTGGCTGACAACCAGCTAGGCACTTTTCGCATAATATTCGTTGGCAATGTCACCGAGTCTGCAAACGCAGATATATCAGGTGAGATAATAATAATCGTAGCACAACTCCATAGACCACGAAATTTCAATTCAGAAATTTTTATTCATGAATTCATCAACCGTGAATATTTATTTAAATCAAATTGGAGTGTAAAGGTTGATATTTTTATTTATTACCAACTATGCGAAAAATACCAGAATCGAGAATCGATTTTTCGCATAGTTGGTAATAAATAAAAATATCAACCTTTACACTCCAATTTGATTTAAATAAATATTCACGGTTGATGAATTCATGAATAAAAATTTCTAAATTAATCTCTATATTTTCGCTGTTATATGTTTTAGCTAGTGCGGTATTTACTTTGTCAGTTTTAATATCGTGTTTGTGTTCGTTAATGCAGGTTTTAATTTTCCTTTTAGTAACTCCGATATATGAACCTGCGTTTTTATTTTGATTAATAAAAGGTATTTTGTATATTCCGGCTGTTTCTACTGATTAAATTGGATCTTTATCGTTGTGTATTAATTGACATATATTTCATATGACCGAGGAGCCGCTAATAAAATTAAAAGTTCAGCTAATAAATACGGTTTCAATATCCCGATAAAACCAAATAGAAATATATATCAATTAATATGCAATGATAAAGATCCAATTTCACCACTAGAAACAGCCGGAATATACAAAATACCTTTTATTAATCAAAATAAAAACGCAGGTTCATGTATCGGAGTTACTAAAAGGAAAATTAAAACCCGCATTAACGAACACAAACACGATATTAAAACTGACAAAGTAAATACCCCACTAGCTAAAACATATAACAGCGAAAATATAGAGATTAAATTTAACGAAACTAAAAAATTAGCCGATTATAACAATTACCACTATGCGATGTTCCGTGAATCTTTAGAAATTACAACCAACCATAATGTGTGCAATGACAGCGACGCAATGGCCCCAAATGAAGCGTGGAGACATCTCATAAAGAGAACCGCCCACAGATATCAACACCATCCAAACTTCACGACAGATGAAGCTGCTGAGGAGGCCTGGACGTCCAGGTGAAAAGCTTACGGCCAACAACGAGGCAAGTTAAAAAGGTTTATCTAATTTAAAGTAGTTATAGTGATGTCTTGTTTTAAGTTATATAATTTCTAATGCACATTTTTACTTTGTTATGTATTGCATTATTTCAAAATTATAATCTGGTATTTCACATATTTATACTACAGCTAGCCTGGAGCGGAAGGGGTTAATATCAGGCTAAACCAATACTATGTTGTGAGAGCAGCAGGATACCACTCTCATGTGGCTACGTAATTTGTTCTTGAAAATGATCTTGAAATCTGAGATAATTCAGGCTTTAATATTTTGAATATGAACCCTGTTGACTGTAATAATACCCCGTTCTTTTTAAAGGTTGCTTATCTCTCCCCCCCCCCCCCTCCTGCCCTTACTTTAAAATCAATGACAGTCTTTATTTAAAATCATTTGCCTATTGCTAGTGCATACATTGTCATCAGATGAAAAATTCTCAATATGAAGAAATAATTGTAACTATATTATTTTGTTTCATTATTGAAACAACAAAGTAAAAATTACAATGACAAGTATTTCATTGTGCTTTGCAAATATTTTTTATGTGTGTGTTTTCATGCAGTGATAAAGTGGTGTATAGTTTGAATCTTAATCATTTTTTTACTGTATTAAAATATTTTATAATGCTTTTAAATTTTTAATTAAAAGAATATATACAGAAAATTTTCGAGTGGAAGGCTGATTTTTTTTTATTTTTTTTACGGCAGCGAATGTTATGGGAGAAATGCCTAGCTGGTAATCAGCCAGGGTAGCTCAATGGTTTGAGCATCCGCACGTAAAGTGGAAGGCCCGGGTTTGATTCCCGGTTCTGGTATTTTTCACATAGTTGGTATAAAAAATCAGCCTTCTACTCCAAAATTTCCTGTATGAACTTTCAAGGTTGATAAGTAAATTTCTAAATTAAATTAAAAGAATATACAATTTTTTAATAAAAGAATATATAATGAATATAATTTTTTTTTCTGCCTAAAGGTTGTCCAAGTGAGTAATGCTGACCGGTTGTCGGCCTGGATAGCTCAATTGGTTGAACCTTGACCTTGTAAGTCAAAGTTCCGGGGTTCGACTCCCGGTCCAGGCATTATTTTCACTCAGTCGGAAAAATAAAATTTCATTAAATAAAAGAATATAGTTTATATTTATGATTAATCTCAGAAAGCAGACAATGTAAAGAAAAAAAAAAAAAAAAACTAGCAGTTTTGTGCTATCATCCTGAAAGGTTAAATTAAACCTAGTTAATTGATTAAAGTGTAATTAAAAATAAGAAATGTAATTGTTTTTTGGAAGAGGGATCAAAAGGGAAAAAAAAATTGTGATGCATTTTCGTTTACACTATTTATTATTTGTGATTTTTTATATAAATGAATACAAATAAGAGATCACTATTGCAATTATTTCATCACGTATACCTTAAAAATCTTAAGTTATTACTTACATACATTCTATTTTGTAATGCTTTTAATTATTATCCCTTTTGTGCATTTAGGCTCTCATAGAAGAAGACAGACTCCTCAGCAGAATCGAAACACTAGAAAGTCAGTTACAAACATGTGGAAAAGTAAGTACTGTTTGATTTTGCTTGAATTTTTTACTTTCTCTTACCCATAAGGTAGAGAAAGTATTGTTTTTGGGTCAAATTTTTGAATGCGAGATTTTGTTATATTTACATGTTTTGAGGTCCCCTGGATACGAAAATCATGTTTTTAGCAAATGGTCTGTGTCTCTGTGTGTGTGTGTGTGTGTGTGTGTGTGTGTGTGTGTGTCTGTTATCAGCATATCTCAAAAACAAATTATGGCAGAAAGTTCAAACTTGGTATTCTAAATGTGTATCATATACGGATGCTACAGTAAGCTTTTCGTTAAAATCAAGCAAATGGTTCGTGTACAGGGTTAATCAAGAGAATTCTAATACATTACATCTATGGGGGAAATTGCAGGTAAGTAGAGTTTAACGTCTATAGACTGCACTAAACCAAATGAAACGAATATATATTTTTTGTAATAGAGATAGTTAACTGGGAAAAAAAAAATTATGCATGCAGGAGCCTCGCCTCCCCCCCTAGGGGGAAGTCCCCCCTCGAGGGGAGTAAATTTTCATGATGGGTATCTTTCAAAAGATCTCGCCAACACCTTTAAAACGAATGGTTGAACCATTGATCTGCGATAATTTAAAACAAAGTTATGGATTTTTTTTACTTTTAACGAAAAAAAAAAACTTAGAAAAAAAAATCGTATTATTATTATTATTTTTTTTTTTAATATTGAGAATAAAATGGACTTTTTTTGGATATTTGCTGTTATACTACTTCTCTAATATGGAAATCGTCTGCATTATCATAAAAGATAATTTTTTTAAATAATAATTTAAATAAATTATTTTTTAAAAACAGAAATATTTTTTAATAACCGAATTAAATTCTATATAAATGTAGGTGCATTAATGAAACGGGGGGTTGAGGGGGGCGGTAGCCCCCCTCACACAGAACTAATTATCATATAAAACTCTTCCGAAGCCTCATTTGAATTGTTTAATATAGAGGTTTGCATTGCAGTACTCGTTATCTTACCTCTTAAACTCCAACCTGCATTTATAGTATTAATTTTCAGGGTAAGAGAAAGTCGTGTGAGTGACGCACCAGATTATTTAAATAAATAATTATGCATGTTTATGTGTATTTATATTGAAAAACAGGGAAATCTTGGGAGTAATGTGTTTCTGGAAATGTCAGAGAATTTAGTAAAAAAAAAAAAAAAAAGTCTACTGAACCTGGGAAATAAAGAAATTCTTTAATGACAATAGTAAAAAAAAATTATTTATAGAATAATACCTTTCTAAATTTGAATAATACCTATAGAATAATTCTATAGAATAATACTTCTTGAATAATTCTATAGAATAATACCTTTCTAATTACATTTTGTGATGAATTTTCTTTCATGCTTTTGATTATTTGTGAGTGTCTTAACATATCACATTTTTATCAGGAAACAAAACAAAAACAAACAACAATAACAAAATCTGGTGTGAAATAACCACAAGACTTCCATTACCAATTATTACACGTATTATATGCATTTTTTATTTAGTTTTCCAGTAAGGGAAACTTGACACACATATAAAGACATAAAACAGAGTTTACACAGTGAGTTAAAAAATAAGAAAATAAAAATATTTTTCAAACACCAATTTCCGAGATCTAAAACTGAACTTCTATCAAATCAGAATGAACGTTAATTTTTCTGTAATAACCACATAATACATGAAAAAGGGTATCTAAAATGGATTTATGGAACAATTTTTAAAAAAATTGTTAGAGCTGTTTTTGAGATATCAACTTTTACCAAAATTTGGTATACTCAATTATTGGCAGGAAAACAATAATTACATACAAAAGGATATTTAAAAGTGAGTTAATATAGCGAGTTTGAAAAAATTCCCTACAGCCGCTTTTAAAGGAACGCACTTGCAAGACCTGAAATTGAGCTATTTATACAGCACGCCTATCAATTTTCCTGAACTAACCAACTATATCATTCGATAGGTCATCTAATAGAGTGTTTTTATAGCAACTTTGAAGAAAATCATTAGAGCCGTTTTTGAGATACGGACTTATGGTCCCATTTCCGTTTTTCCAATTTTCACCAAATTTTGGAAAATTCATCTGTACACCAGACCTGTATCAACTCTGATGTTTTGTAGTTCTATCTTTATTAATTTTGGAGATATGATAGCCAGAAGATTCCACACATACATACACACACGCTGACCAATTGCCGAAAACTACTTTTGTGGACTCAGGAGACCTTGAAATATTTAAATAAGGTGAAAACTCAATATCAAATTTTTGGACCGAATACAATACTTCCATAACTTATGGTAGTAGGGTAATGGAAGTAAAAAGCTATAAATTACAGGGAATTTCCAAATGCTTTCTACTTGAATACCCTGAGTAATTATTATGGTACTAATTAGTTAAGCTTAGCTCGCTTAACCAAGCATTCCCTTTTGATACAACAAATAAAGCGAGTAAAATAAATCACATAACTTTTAACTGAAGGCCTAGTTGAAAGAATCCTGCATTAAAAAAAAACACACAAAAAAAGTAGTCAATTGGAGCCTACACGAATCTTTCTTCTATATTTCCCTATACAAATTCATGCAGTACAAATTATTTGTTAAAATTATTTTCCATGATGAAAGCAGAAGACTTGCATCTCAGACAAGTGTAACACTCAATGCCCAAAGAAAGTGAATTTTGTGCTGATATTTCAAGAAAGTTTTTTCTTCTGACTTTTTTAAATTTATTTTTTAATGAAAAAAAAAAAGCGACAACTTTGTTTCTAATTATCACAGATTTGTGATTAAATCATTTGTTTTAAAAGTATTGGGGATTTCTTTTGAAAGATATCAATATTGAAAATTTTCACACATGCACACATACACACACACCAGAGGAAGAAGAAGGAAAGTGATGTCCCTACATATACATACATTTTCCCCTTGGTTAAACTATTACTATCATAAATATATCTCTATATTTTTTATTTCACATTAAAAAGTAGAAATTAATTCTCTTATGTACATTTTATAGGAAATTTTGTCCTATATTGTCATAATAAAAATTATTAAAAAATGGGATGACAACACTACCTGTTGAGCAATTTATCCCAGATATAATCAGTAGTAGTTTAGGTAGTCAAGGTCTTAATAATTACCAAGTTTAGATAAATTTTGGTCATTAGTTTGTGAGATACAGATCCTCAAAATTTCTGATATGCACACACACAGAAAAACAGACATTTTCTGAAAATAGTCAAATTGTATTCAGGACCTCTTAAACCATGTAAATCTATTGAAAACCGTTGGTAGAAAATTATGACAAGTCCAGTACTTTCTAATGTATATAGAAGAAAGTGAAATAAATAAATAATATAGTAACCGATGCTAAGGAATACAAACAACAGAAATGAAAAAACATGCAGTTTGAATAAAGTTAAAGAAAATGAAACATAAAATAAATGACGTCATAACTTCTAAACGAAAATCTACTGGAATTTTCATTAAAGATACAAAATACTGAATAATAATAATATGAAGAAAACTAATAAAAGAAAAGAACACAGCTTCATTTTTTTAAAGTGACATATTAGCTTTTTTTAATAAAATTCTTTTTTATGTATTTGAATGAAGGGGTAGCAATGCAAAAATAGTTTGAGTTTGAATAAAATATTTTAGAAAGTCAAATAAATAAAGGGAATGAGATTTTAACTTCCAACAGGAACTAAAATCCACTATAAAAGTGCTTCATTGTGAAAGTTTCAAGAACGTAGAAAATTTTATCCTATTTCTTTTCTTCATTTCTTTAACATATCTCAATTTGAAAAAACAACCAAGCATGAAAAATAAATTGAAAAATAAATAAAAAATAGCTTTAAAAAGAAATCTTGATAAGGTACATCCTTACATGGTCCAAATTAACTATCTTCTAGACTAGAGTCCTGCACGGGTCAGGTTTTACCTGACCCAAACCCGACTAGTGAATTTTGAATCAACCCAAAACCTGACCCAAACCTGATAAATAAATTTTAATCGACCTAAAAACTGACCCAAACCTACACTAAAGAATTTTGACGACCCGACCCGAAACCCAAATCTAAATGAAAATTAATAATTCATCTAAAAATCATGGAAAACATTTTTAATCTATAAAATAAAGTAAATTTTAATTGTCACACTGCTGGTAAATAATTTTAAAAAGAATTAAAAATATAATTACTAATACACTGAGTTAAAAATTAAAAATCTGAAAAATGGATTTTGATTAATAATAGTTTTTAACTATTTATGTGTGTTGTGTACTTCAAGTGTACGAAAATGAGTTTCAAGCTTAGTGTTTGTAGTTTTATAGTTTAATGCTTATCACACAAACAATAATATTAAAATAATACAAATTACAGACGCCAACTTAATGTCTGCTAAACTCATCTAAATCTACATTTCTATAACTTTTTAAATCCATCTGAAAGAGAAAAAATATTAATTATTGGTTTAAATTCACAATCTATTTCAAAAGGATGTGAGTAATGAAAATAGATGAATCATACATCTGGTTACTGTGTGGAGAAGTAGCCTGTTTTCAACAGCTTATATTCTAAATAATAATTGCTTTTTCTTTTCTTTTCTTTTACTCATTGCTTTACGCTTATTTTACTATGATAATTTGAGTAAGCATATATCATCATGGGTATATAGAGCAAACAAATTTCTTCTTTATTAAGATAATATTTTTTTGAAAGTTGTTCTGAAGTCGATTCGATTAGTTGAAAACTAAACCAGATGCAGGACTCTACTATCTACCAAATTTTGTAGTTTTGCGGCCTGAGCTCCAGTTTGCACAAGAGACTCTTTATTTGTATAAAGATTATATTTATTTACATTATCAATTTGTGTGTATCAATATGCATTTCTAAAATTAAATTATATACTTTGTGTTTGAAACCAATTTTATGCATGTTTTTATAAACTTTTTTTTTTTTTTTTTTTTTTTTTAATCTTAAATTTTGCTGTAATTTCATATTTAGGTTATTAATGTTTCTCAATTAATTTAGAATATAACTGAAGAAAAATTAAAAGACGATGTTATGAAACTTCAAGAAGACAAAGACAAATATCAAGCAGCGGCCAAAGTAAGTGCTTTAAAATTTGTTGGCATCATAATATTATAAAAATCATTTATATAATTCCATTTTTATTTATTTTTAATGTGTAATTATTGCCATTTATGTCATTTGTAAATTTTAGCTTTATTCTTAAATCATTATACACTTGAAAATCAAACATTACAAGTACTTCCCTGATACTATATTTGGTGATCATTGGCACAGCTGTGTTCTATCTTGGACTCTACAAGTTTTTAATAAGTAGCTTTGTAAAAATTGTGTTAAGGACCTTGGAAACACTAGTAACTCTAACGCGGCAAGGGCAGGTTCTATTCAAATGCCTTTGATGTGTGATTTGAGATGCCACGAGCCTGGAAGAGCTGTTTTCTCCTCTGACAAACCTCTTACTGCGATAATTAGTATGGGGAACTTGGGTCTCTTTTAAAAAATTCCTAAATGAGCAATAAAAAGTAATGTCTTTCATTGTAAACATCTTCTCCATAAATTCAAGGGTCATTTTCCGACAATGGATAGTTTATGACTTTCCCGCTCTGCTTTGGTCGCTAGTGTCTGCAAGGTCCTTTATATATGCAAGCACTCCTTTCACAGTGCCTGTAAATTGACTAGGTATGTGGTGTGTATGTGTGTGTGTGGGGTTATTTATGCAGTAGAGGAGGCCTTTGCTTCATCACAATCTAATTGGGCTGTTGGAATTGTTATCTGACAAGTTAAGCAACCTGAGCATTAACTGGATTTAGGTCATAACTCGATCATTTTTTAATAAAATCATTTTAAAAAGAATTATAAAAATTCTAAATTTTTGTACAATGTTCCTTGTAGTTACTCTATCTTTAATAATAATAATAAAAAATTATCAGATTTTTTTTTTTTTAACATGCCTCTGTGAACTTCTCTTTCTATTTACCTTTCGATTTGACCAATTAAAATTCTTCTTTTGCACATTTCAATGCAAAGAACTATTTAAGGCTTTTATTATATATTTAATATATCATTATCATAATATATGGCCAGATGCCTTCCTTTAAATATTTCTCTGCTGGAACTTGAAGACAAGGAAGACCACGGCTGAGATGAGATGCCCTGTATAATTATTTTAATGTATTATCTTTAGAATCAATAAATATATCCATTAACTGATTTACTTCAAGGAAGTTTTCTGTATAATTTGACTTAATCGTTAAGTAAAAGGAAATAGAGTATTAATTAAAACTAGTATCGCCCAGTGGTCGAAACTCGACCATTGTTTTTGCAAAGCGAGGGAAAGCAAAGTTATTGCCTTGTCCTAAACGGAATGCAATTGTAACACAGCTGCGGCAATTGTCTGCCGATATTCACTCTAACTGAATCAGCAGAGTTTTACTTAATATAACTATTTCTCTCTGTAGATGTTAGCCTTTCCTGAAATGAGAGAAAATCGCAACGTGAAAACGCCCCTTGTTGTGTGATACAGCCCAGAAGCTAATAGGTACCATGTCAAACCAAGGCCCAACCAAGTATCAAATTCTGTTAAATTAATTCGATTGGTTCATAAAGTACAGTGTTTAAAAAAAAAAAAAAAAAGATATTTTTCAAAAATGGTCGAATTGAGTTCGGGAAATTTCAAAACGTGTAACTTTATCGAAAACCGAAAATCTAAAACTTTTCTGAATCGTATATTTTCTACTTATATATGCAGAGGAAAGAATAATAAATCCATTTTAAAAAAAATAAAAATAAGTAGTCAATTTCACTTAATTAAAATGCAAGGAAATCTCAAAACGTGTAAATTCATCGAAAACCGGAAATCAAAAGTTTTTATGTATATTCTACTTGCTTCTTCTACCCACAAAAGCTAGCAATAAAGACACTTTTTTTAAAACTAAGTAGCCAATTTCAGTTAATTAAAACGTAAAGAAAGCTCAAAACATGTAAATTCAGCAAAAAACGGAAATCGGAATTTTTTCCGTATCGTCTACTTATACATGCAGCAGTTAGTAACAAATCCATTTTCCTTTTATTTAGTATATTAGTTGAATATTTATTGTTTAAATATCACCCTTTGAAATAAATGTTTATGTTTATTCGAAACTGGAAATTTGCCATTTTTTTTCTGGAGTTTTGTGATTTTAAATTAAAATTTTATCAATTTTACAGAAAAAATAACTCGATTAACACAGAAAATCTTTTTCATGGCTCCATGGACAGACAGTGACGTCATCACTTCGCTTGCGTATGGTGATGCTACATTATACAAATTACTGTGTCTATGGTTTTATTTGAGCTTTATGAAATTGCCAGATTTAACAACTTTCTACTTTTAGGTATTTTTTAATGTAAAGCAATACGTGTATAAAAGGGAAAAATGGGGGAAAATGCATAAAAAATAAACGTATTTTTAAATATCTTCTTGACATCGTAAGAAAATAATATTTGTATTCGCACCTTCCGGCTAACTATACCTTTCGAATGATACCATTTTCAACCCTCTACTCCCATAATTAATATGTTAAAAAGGGACAACAAATTTTATGCTTGCCTATTAATATATAGATTTTGTTTTTGGTACATATTAAAGATTTTTTTTTTTTTTTGGTTAAAATCTATTGCAATTTTTATTAGTTTATTTCACTTTTCTCCTTAATCTTTTTTTCTGTTCTTAATCTATTTTAGGAATCTCTAAAAAAAGTTCTTCAAGAAAAGTTAGAAGCTATTAGGAAAGTTCAAGATCTAGAAGTAAGTTTTTTCAAAGACATTTGATTTATATTTTTAGTAGGGGAAAAAAATATTAGACTTAAATTTGGTATCTTAAATGTTATATACAGCAGTGTGTTAAAATTTTGAAATGTCTGCTTATTTTCAGATAAAGATAGCATTTTATGTATTATGCACTCTTTATTATCTGGAGGGGTCCACGTGTACCACCGGGAGGGTTCACACGGAGAATAGAAAAACAAATAATCCAAAAACTCCTTTTTATTAAAGAAAAAAAATCAACATCATTATAAAAATCTAAAAATTACTTACTTTTGCATGCATAACCTAAAACTAGAAGTTTTCCTTTTAACATTTACTGTTTAAAAACATCTGTAACACATCAACACATATTTTACAAACTGCAGTAATGTCACTATCGTTAAATCCTCTTTGTCCTGTAACAAAGTCTCTACAGATTTTAGAACAGCAAAATGATAAATTGTAACACATATTTAAGTTTACAAAGGATTACAATTTTATTAAAAACATTTTAAATTACCTTATAAAAATCCTTTAAAATAGAGGCCAATATATTTCAGCTCCAGCCGGAGCCATCATCAGAGCCCGATGACAAAACAAAAAGCTTGGCGGTTCACTCCATTTTCTTAACTTCGTCGTTCGCCACTTCGTTTCTCTGTTTCTAAGATCTGTTTCCATTCATGTGGGATGATGCTATGTTCAATATCGTTTATTGCGTCATGGGTGGTCAGGATTTCGAGTGCTTCTCTTTTAAGTGCGTATTTGTGCGAGTTGAAATTTGAAATTTTTTTTAAATTAATTGAATCGATATTAATAGGGTTAGTGGTGTTATTCCTAGAGAAAGCTGTGGATGGTTTGTTGTATTTTAGGTCAGCAAGGTGTTTGGATATTCTGTCTTTAATTTTTCTTTTAGTCATGCCGATATAGCTTGCTTTATTTTGATCGCGGTCTTGAAAATTTATTTTATAAACACCAGCAGTTTGATTGAAGGGAATAGGGTCTTTCTCATTACGAATTCGTTGGTAAATGTTTTTATCAGGTTTAATTGGAATGTTAATATATTTTTTTGCTTCATTTTGAATTTTGATGGAGGCGCCTTTACAATAAGGGATCGCGAAAGTAAAGGATGGTTTAGTTTTTTGTGCATTTGGGATATCGTTAAGGGATTTAAGTCGTTTTTTATAAAATTTATCAACGAGTTTTGGATTGTAGTTGGCTTTTTTAGCGATACTTTTAATAAATTTTAATTCGGCATTTAAAAGGGATTTACTAGAGCAGATGAGAATTGCGCGATTAATATAAGATCTTAATGCGGTGTATTTATAAGGGAGGGGGGTATTACATTTATTGTTAATAATTTTGTTATTATTAGTAGTTTTACGGAATACAGTGGTGTCAATTGTATGGTTATGATTTTTAGTGATGTATACGTCAAGAAAGTTTAGGCTATTGTTGTTTTCAGTTTCATTGGTAAATTTGACGAGAGGATCGAGGTTATTAAGATCAAAGAGAATATTTTCAGGGTTAATGTTTTGGGGGATAACTGTAAAAATGTCGTCCACATAGCGGACCCAGAGTTAGCAATTATTAATAATATTAAAAATGTGGACGACATTTTTACAGCTATCCCCCAAAACATTAACCCTGAAAATCTTCTCTTTGATCTTAATAACCTCGATCCTCTCATCAAATTTATCAATGAAACTGAAAACAACAATAGCCTAAACTTTCTTGACGTATACATCACTAAAAATCATAACCATACAATTGACACCACTGTATTCCGTAAAACTACTAATAATAACGAAATTATTAACAATAAATGTAATACCCCCCTCCCTTATAAATACGCCGCATTAAGATCTTATATATTAATCGTGCAATTCTCATCTGCTCTAGCAAATCCCTTTTAAATGCCGAATTAAAATTTATTAAATATATCACTAAAAAAGCCAACTACAATCCAAAACTCATTGATAAATTTTATAAAAAACGACTTAAATCCCTTAACCATATCCCAAACGCACAAAAAACTAAACCATCCTTTACTTCCGCAATCCCTTATTGTAAAGGCACCTCCATCAAAATTCAAAATGAAGCAAAAAAATATAATATTAACATTCCAATTAAACCTGATAAAAACATTTACCAACGAATTCGTAATGAGAAAGACCCTATTCCCTTAAATCAAACTGCTGGTGTTTATAAAATAAATTTTCAAGACCGCGATCAAAATAAAGCAAGCTATATCGGCATGACTAAAAGAAAAATTAAAGACAGAATATCCAAACACCTTGCTGACCTAAAATACAACAAACCATCCACAGCTTTCTCTAGGAATAACACCACTAACCCTATTAATATCGATTCTATTAATTTTTTAAAAATTCCAAATTTCAACTCGCACAAATACACACTTAAAAGAGAAGCACTCGAAATCCTGAACACCCATGACGCAATAAACGATATTGAACATAGCATCATCCCATATGAATGGAAACAGATTTTAGAAACAGAGAAACGAAGTGGCGAACGACGAAGTTAAGAAAACGGAGTGAACCGCCAAGCTTTTTGTTTTGTCATCGGGCTCTGATGATGGCTCCTGCTGGAGCTGAAATATATTGGCCTCTTTTAAATAAAAAGGAAAAAACGAAGTATAATAATAACTAAATATTAAGATAGAAAACCTAGCTTTACTTCGTTGTGCCGTTTTAGATCTTTCGAAACCGGGTACCCAGTCCTCATCAGAAACGTCTACTTCTGTGGTGGAAAAACTTGACACTGATTGCTCTTCTGTTGATTTCTCAGCAGCTGGCTCCAGGCTCCGTTTGGGGCTACTGTGCCGCCATCATTGCGTACGTCGTTATTGGTTGAAATTTCAATCGATTCACGGTACATCACATAGTTATAACTATCATAATCGGCTAATTTAACGGTTTTGTCAAAATCTATTTTAATATTCTGTTTATTGTAGGTTTTAGCAAGAGCGGTATTATATTTTCCGGTTTTTATGTCATTCTTATGTTCTTTAATCCTAGTTTTAATTTTCCTCTTAGTAACACCAATATATGAACCGGGTTTATTGTCTTCGTCTATAAAAGGGATTTTATAAATACCTGCAGTTTCTAAAGTGGGGATGGGGTCTTTATCGCTTCGGATCAATTGAAAAATATTTTTGTTTGGTTTAATAGGGATATTTATACCATATTTATTAGCTGTATTTTTAATCTTATTGGCGGCTCCACTATCGTAAGGGATGGAAAGGTTGGGTGGTGGTTAATTGGGGGGTGGTTTTTGGTGACTGGGAATTTGATCAAGGCTTTTGAATCTATTTTTAATTAATTTATTGACAATTTTGTCGGGGTATCCTGCTTTTCTTGTAAAGTTTTTGATAAGGTTTAGTTCATTTTCAAGATCTTCGGATTCATTACAAATTAAAATTGCGCGGTTGGTGTATGAAAGAATGGCGTTGGTTTTGTAACGGAACAGTGTTTTGCTCTTAAAATGAATAATTTCGTTACTATTGGTGGGCTTTCGGTAAACGGTGGTTACCACCGTTTACCGAATGCCTGACGAAGATTGTTCATCAAATGATATGATCTTTCTCCATGATCATGATAATGTAGAGGATTTTACCTTTGACCATGCGGTTGATATTTCATGTACTGCAACCAAAAACGAATATTGCTTCCAAATATTTTGTATTGTTATAATTTCTGTCAGCTAAACTGATCAATTTTACATGCATAATAAGCTTGAAAATATTTCTCTTTATTTATTTGAGTTAGGGATTATCATGGATAATCTGCAAACTGATAAACAATGGTATATTGTATTTACTATTTAAAAGTGACTGTAAGCCTAAAAATAAAATATCTTATTAATTCAGATCAGATGTAATCATAATTTAAATAAACTCTCATAATTTCATTTCATTTATTAATGGTATATTTGTTCTTTCTTATAACTTTTTATTAATTATTCCTTAGTATTATTTTTTATTTTCTAACTATTAAAACAACTTTTTTTTTCTTTATTATTACTTTTAAATTCCTATTATAGCCATTGTGGGAAAGAGCCTTTTTCATTTATTTCTTTTAAATTTTCTTACAGATTTATACATTTTGCAATTGTTTTTGGGATGGATTTAATTATTAGAAAGATTAAGTGTACAGGAATATAACTGTTTAACGAATATATATGTAAATTTTAAGATTTTTTTTTTTTTTTTAAATGATAAATTCCTAAGTTGTTATTAATATTATTACATTGAATAGTTATCAAATTTACAGGGTGGCCATAATTAAACTGCAAGTGTTCAAGGGGTGCTGGAGAGAAAACTACTAGGAATATTCCAGTGAAATTTGGTATCTACACGTTTCAGAACGTGCACAAAAAAAAAAAAAAAAAAAACACCATTTTCACCCGATAGATGGCGCTGTACCGTATTTCAACGCTCACCGGTGGCATATACTACTTCCAAAACCGATAGACAGAGCATAATGACATTCTAAGAGGCATATAAATAATATAAAACATCACTTACAGTTTATTAAAATTTATGGAATGATTAATTTGTGATCTTAATTTACGTTAATTTTTGATTCCAGGATACTGTAAAAATTTAATTACTGAAGCGAATTGTATGGAATTTTGATAAACTGTAAGTGATGTTTTATACTGTTTATATGCCTCTTAGAATGTCATTATGCTCTGTCTATCGGTTTTGAAAGTTGTATATGCCACCGGTCAGCGTTGAAATACGGTACAGCGCCATCTATCGGGTGAAAATGGTGGTTTTTTTTTTTTTTTTTTTTTTTGTGCACGTTCTGAAACGTGTAGGTACCAAATTTCACTGGAATATTCTCACTAGTTTTCTCTCCAGCACCCCTTGAACACTTGCAGTTTAATTATGACCACCCTGTACTTTGATTTGAATTGTGTTTGCTTTTTTTTTTTTTTTTTTTTTTTTTTAATATATATAATTATAATTTTTTATTTTATTTTTAGAATTCTTTAAGCAATACAGAAAATGAGTGTTCTCATTTAGGAGAGTTAAATAAAAAGAAAGAGGAAGAAATAGAATTATTACTTGAGAAAAACTCTGACGGTGAAAAAGAGATTTCCAATCTTACAAAAAAGTTACAGGTAATATTGCTTTTTTGTTTAACATTTCTTTAACCACCTCACTGGCTTTCCAAAAATAACTCTGGGAAAACCTGGCCTTTCACACATTAGGGTGGCTGATGAAGTTGTTAAGTTGATTTCATTAGTTCAAAAATTCTTTGGATTTCTACCCCTTTACTCCCTAATAGTTCATATTTCATTTGTTCTATCAGGGAAATAAAAAGGGGGGAAGTTTCCTGCTCTATGAAGAGCTGTGAATTTAGTTAAAATCTGTGAGCAGTCAAAGAATGTTGATTAAATCCAGAAAATAAAATAATAATAAGGAAATCCCAAACCAAAAACTTTGATTTATAAAATGGCAAAATAGATTAAGAGAAAAAAAAAAAAAAAAAATCAATAAATTTACCAAGAAAAGTAAAAAGAATAAAGTTCAAATGCTAGCCATCCTATTCAGTGAATAAAAAAAAAAAAAAAATGTGTATCAGCCATACAACTTTCATTACCCATTACCACACATATTATGTACTCTCTTTAGAAACAGTGTGGTCAAAAGATATAAAATTCACCTAACAATTTTTCCTATAAAAGCAAACTAATGCATATGTCGTAAAGACATATCAAAAGAGCTTACACAGTGAGTTTTTAAAAAAATTAGTAGAGTAGTTTTTTAAGCACAGATTTCAGAGATCTAAAACTGACATACCTAATCGGGATGCCAGATGCCAGTCAATTTTCCTGTAATAGCTAAAACTAATACATACGAAAAGACATCTAAAAAGGGATTTATGCAGCAAATTTGAAAAAAATTGTTAGAGCGATTTTTGAGATACCAACTTTCAGTCTCACTTCCGATTCTCCCCAGTACTTTGCAAACTCATCTGTTCACTTGGAAACCAGCAATAACGCACAAAAGGTCTTCTGAAAGGGTGTTTATATAACAACTTTGAAGAAAATTATTCAAGCCATTTTGAGATACAGATTTATGATCCCACTTCTAGTTTTTACTTTCTCTTACCCATAAGGTAGAGAAAATATTGTTTTTGGGTCAAATTTTCAAAAGTGAGATTTTGTTATATTTACACGTTTTGAGGTCCCCTGAATACGAAAATCATGTTTTTAGCAAATGGTGTGTGTGTATGTCTGTGTGTGTCTGTCTGTCTGTTATCAGCATGTCTCAAGAACAAATAGTAGCAGACATTCCAAACATTCCAATACAATACGTCTATGGTGGAAATTGCAGGTAAGTAGAGTTTAACGTCTATAGACTGCACTAAACCAAATGAAAGGAATATATATTTTTTGTAATAGAGATAGTCAACTTGGAAAAAAAAATTTGTGTATGTAGGAGCCTTGCCTCCCTCCCTGGGGGGGGGGGGGAAGTCTCCCCTCGAGGGGAGTCAGTTTTCATGATGGGTATCTTTCAAAAGAGCTCGCCAATACCTTTAAAACGAATGGTTGAACCATCGATCTGCGATAATTTAAAATAAAGTTATCAATTTTTTTTTTTTTTACTTTTAACAAGAAAAAAAAAACTTAGAATTTTTTTTTTAGTATTGAGAATAAAATGGACTTTTTTGGGATATTTAGTGTTATACTACTTCTGTAATATGGAAATCGTCTGCATTATCATAAAAGATAATTTGTTTAAATAATTTTAATAAATTATTTTTTAAAAACAGAATTATTTTTTAATAACCGAATAAAATTCTATATAAATGTAGGTGCATTAATGAAACGGGGGGTCACACAGAACTAATTATCATATAAAACTCTTCCGAAGCCTAATTTGAATTGTTTAACACAGGTTTACATAACAGTACTCGTTATCTTACCGCTTAATCTCCAACCTGTATTTATAATATTATATTTCAGGGTAAGAGAAAGTCGTGTGAGTGACACACCAGATTATTTCTTTTCTTTCTTTTGGTAAAATGTACTGTTCTTTCCACAAATTTCACCAAAGAGTATAAAAAAAGAGATTCTGCACTAAGCTGTCGAATGTTGTTTACTGAACAAGCAATAATTGTGCTCTGTGGTATATATAATGTGATTTTTGTGGTTTGAGTAATACAGTAGAGAGTCAAAAATCCGCACAGCTCGGGACCAGAGGTTGTGTGGATTTTGGGGCCCATAAAAGATGATTTTCACTTCGAATAATAAAAGCTAAATATTATTCAAACTAAACATATGCTAGTGAATAATAACACAATTTCACTAGACTATTGAATTATTTGGTATATATAAGATTAGCACTGAACATTAAAAATTTATATAGTAAAAACAATAAATATTTGTCTATTTTCAAATTGTTCACATGTAGTTTTGTTTTAAACTGTATTTAAACCTGCATCTTTTTTTTTTTTTTTTTTTCTATTGTAGATAGTCACCAGTTCTTGTTTTGTAACACCTAACACAATTTTACTGTTCTAAGAATTTAAATGAGTTCTTCCTTGCAGTTATGCTTTCATCAAATAGCATTTAAAAAAATTAGTTTGTATACCTCATTGATATCATCATCATCATTTGCTTTTGATGGATTTAATATATTATCAATAATTATATTATCACTAACTTGATTCTAGCAGTTTTTCATATTATTATTATAATCATAAAATACAAGTACAGAATCTGCATTCAAGATTTTTTTCAAAAATTCTGATTTGCAGTTATGTGACCTAATAATAGTGAATTTCATTGTTTATATCTGACAAGCTGTGCGGATTTCGGACTTCAGTGGATTTTAGGTCGGCGGATTTCTGGCTTCCTACTGTAGTCTCATTGGCTTGTTTCAAGAATGTTCATGGACTGGAATTTGTCAATTTATTTGCTAATCACTTACCACACATGAAGATGTTTTCATAACGATATGTATGTTTCAATTGGTTATCAGGAAGTCACGTGGGGCCTATATTAATTTTTTCCCCTATTTTAATATAAGTTTAGTGATTATTTACAATAGCAGATGTTTTATTTTTGATTTCAAAATGATTTTTTTTTTTTTTTTTTAAGGAACTTGAAGAGAAATATCAGGATCTCTTAAGTCAGATGAATGAAGACAAATTAGCTTTAGAAAATAATTCAGAAGAATTAAGGAAAGAAGAACAACTCATACTTTCTCCAAAAGTAAGCATTTTGCATGGATGAAGTTGTCAACTCTTTCCAGTCTACGAACTATCTAAAAATAAAGCTAGATTAAAAATTAAAAATTTGCCCTTAGTGTTTTTAAACCATGTAATTTCTTTTATTACTATTATTCGGGGAAACATTGTGTAATAATGATTAAAATTAATAAGATATTAGCATAAAAAAGGTAGAAATATTTTTAATAATGTTTCTTCAATACACTTTTTAGTTTATTTCTCTCCACTACTATCATTCATATTCATTATTTAATATTCTTTTGAAAGTACCAATTATTTAATACTTAAATGCATATACAGTAGACTCCCGATTATCGGCGGTCGGATTATCTGCTTTGCGGATTATCTGCGGTCCTCAAGGGCTTGAATATAAAAGGGAATTTAAAAATACAGAACCAACTTATTACAAAAAAAGATTGAAGAGAGTAATGACCTTCAAGACTTTTGGAGATACTACACGATTCTTGACATCATTTATGGCATACACACTGCTTGGGAGGCAGTTAAGCAGTCTACATTTGTAAGGTCTTGGAGAAAAATTTTACCAGATGTGGAAAATACTTTGGTAGAGTTTATAGAGTAGAAAGAAATTTCTGCTCATTATTTGGTAAATTTAGCTAAATCTGTTACTGGAGGAGAAAAAATCAATGAAGGAAACATTGAAGAGTAGATTAATTGTGACGCCAATGATCCAGGTATTGAACACCTTACAGATGAACGAATTGTGGGCCAAGCGTTAGACTAGACCCAGTTTCAGAAGATAGTGAAGAAGAAGAGGAAGAAGGAGATAAAACTCAGCACAGGATGAGCCACGACGCAGCCCTAGTACTTGCAGTTAGACGTATAAAATATCTCCAGGAACAAGACGATGTATTACTTTGTGACAAAATGCTGATAAAGAAACTGCAATCGCAAATTAAGGAAAAGTGTTTTAGTACAGAAAAACAAAAATGCTTGACCGATTTTTTTGTTAAAAAATAGAGCAAAATGTAAGTAGAAATTGTGATTAGTATGTTAAATTTTATATGTTGGCTATGCTTAACTGTTAATTAAATAGTATTGCTCAAAAAGCTTTATGTGTTGATTTATATCCCCTTTTTGAACATTTTGCGGATTATCCGCTGATTCGATTTTCCGCGGTTGTCTATTCCCCATTCACCGCGGATAATCGGGAGTTTACTGTATATATATTTTCATATGCTTTAATTTTTTTTTTTTTTAATTCTTTAAAAATTTTATATTTAATATGAACTATTTTTTTATGCCCAGTTTTGTACCAATTTTTACATGTGATTTTTCGAACTCAAAATATACAGCAGAAAACAATTTGTTGTATGTGTTTATTGTTTATAGCTTGATTTTGTATGTGTTTCGTTTCTATAATATTATTATTATTATTTACAGATTGAAGAAAATGATTTTGCCAGTGAACAAAGTGCCATAAAAGGTAAAAAATGAATATTTTTTAAAAATTTAGTGATATGATTCACAAGCATCAGGAAGAACTGGATTATTGATTAAAATTAATATTGAAAATTTATTCATTCATAATTATCATTAGTCAGTTAAAGATTAAATTAAAAATGATTAATTGTATGTAGAATTCAGAGATTTTTAGTTCTTCTCTACCTCATAAATTAAAAAGTGTCGATTTATTTAACTTTATTTTGTGTTTAAAATTATATTTCAGTTTTCATGCAATTCCATAGTATTTCTTTTCCATTAATCCCCATAATGCAAGTTTATGTGAAATATTGCTTCTATTCTGCCCTGTCAAGAAAATCACAAACTTCCAATAATTTACCAAGTTTTCAAATTAGAGTGTTTGACAAAAGTTATGACCCTTGCATTATAGTCAAAGCCATCCAAAAATTACAGCTCCCTCGTATTTCGTCTAATAAATCAGTCTCTTCTAATATCAGTATTGTTTTACCCTATTTTCCTAAATCCAGTCAAACCATAGCTAAAGTTCTCAAACAATATGATTTTAAAATAATATTTTCGCCTTCCAATAAACTCACCTTTTCTCAGTTAAAAGATTCCATTGATATGTATATCAATGTGTCTATAGTATTTCCTGTCAGTGTGGTTTATCATATATTGGCCAAACTAAACGCAGTCTTAAATTTCGTCTAAAAGAACATATGAATTACGTCCGCAAACAAGAAACCAATAAATCGGCTATTTCTAAACATTGCTGGGAGGAAAATCATAATTTTAAATTTAATTCAGCTAAAATAATTTGCAGACAGAAATCCATTCATTAACTCTATTTCTTTAAAGCGTTTCCTATTTATAAAAATTTTAAAAACCTTGTAAATTGTGATTTCGCTGTTCCCTATTTGTCTGATTGTTGGACATTTTACATTCAGTCCACATTTTCTTAATTTTTCTACTGTTTACACAGCTAACATTCCTAAATTCCTATTGGCCACACATTCCACCTTTCCCATAATCCTATTGGTTTAAATTCGGTTCCTCTCCTACATATATGAGCACTTCTCCAGATTCAGAATTCTTTTTGCACTGAAGACGGTACGGTACGCTTAAGGCTACCGAAACAGCTATATGCATCGCAAATATTTTTCTTTTGGCGTTTCTGATGTAGTAGTTTATTCAGGTTTTAGAATGTCCATCGTCAATGATGTTCATGTCAGAATCATAAAGAATATTATAAAAGAAGCCGGCATCTTTATGATGAAGATATCCCACAGAATGGACATTTATGTGACATTTTACCCTATTCTGTCATGTTAGGAAATTTTATCATTTTACCAGCATATTTATGCAAATTAATGCAAAGAAAAATAATGCTTTTGTGAAATAAAATTTTGTAGATACAGAAATTTTTTTATTTGATAAAAATATTCAGGGAGGATTTTAAATAAGTAATTGCCGTGTCAGAAAATTTTGGTAGCCAGTGATGAACTGTGATTGTATTTGTTAACTGTGTTTAAAAATAATATTTTGAATGACAAAAAAGTTTGTTTTCCTCACTCTTTATGAGTACAAGTGAAAATTAAATAAATAGTTGGAAGAACACTTTAATGCTGAAATAATAATTACTAGCAGGCTACGCCCGCTTCGCTGGCCACTATATTTAAATGAATCTCCAAAAGAATTGGATCATTATTTATTTTTTACATCACATTATAAATAAAAACTAAAATAATTACATTGGAATCGCTCTAGACCTCGCATCGGGTACTCGCTGACTACGGCAGCTCTTTCTCTGCCCGCACTGTATCGGGAGCAGGTTCCCACTGCCTGCAGAAATCTCTTTCCTATGTATTTCAATATGGGTATTTATTGACGATAGGTAGGTCTGCCATTATTTAAGAACTACGATTTTAAAGATAGCTGTATCTCAGCGTCTATTAAATATTTTAGTTTTTGAACCAAGTATTTTATTGCTCACGCTATTTACACTATATTACAATTTGATTCCGACCAATATAATGAAATAAAATAAAAAGTAGATTTTCTTTTAGAAGGAATTAAATACATAAAAAAGCAAATTAATTCCAATCAGTTTAATCCTTTTTACTATATACTACCATTATTTCTTGACAAATACTATAAATTAGAAAAAAAAAAAAAAACTTTTAAAGAAATTAAATTAACAGATGAAAAATAATTGTTGTTATACTACAAAAATTATACATAAACATAACTGTTATAAATACGTTTTTAAATTTTAAATTTAATTTTTTCTACTGCATTACCATTTTATTTTCAATAAATATAATAAATTAAAAAGAGAAAAAAGATTCGCCCTCAAATAAATGTATTAAATAAAAAATAAATTGCATAATATAGCCGTTGCTAAGATACGCAGACGATTACAATTGAAGAATAAATTCATGAAAAATGAAACATAAAAGCCAATGTTTAAAATCGAAAAAACATTAATTTAAAAAATTGAGATTCGAAATTGGAAAAAATCTCGATGAGGAGCACACCTGCGGGGTCCCAGGTACCTATATGCCAAATTTGGAAGTGGAAGCTCTGCGATCAGTAGTGTGTAGTACTGTTCATGTTTAGATAAATGTATTTATTTTCCTGTTGGAAAAAAAAATAATAATAAATAAACTCGTATTTATTTTATTATTTTTTTTTTTTTGGCAACAATTAGATTACGGATTAAATTTAAATGGCTAATTTTTTGCTATTATTAGCTTATTATTTTCATATTTTTATTAATTAAAAGAAAACTAAACAGAAATTCAAAATTCTGACTTCGATGTGCACAATGATCCTTTGGGGGGCACCTTTGTGTTAAATCTCGTGACTGTCCGAGCTACCGTTTCCGAGAACAGTGAAATATATATACAAATATTGCTCACTTAATAGTATAAGATTTCTCGTCCACAGCTATTGTTTGCTCTGATCCTCTATTTAGGATTGTTATGTTAGGTGTAATTTATGATATTTTTCAGTTGGCTGTAATATTTTTAGAAAGAACTTTATTATTAAAACCTACTAAATAAATCAGCATTTGGATTTTTAAGTTTTAAATATTGAAATAATTGTAAAAAATGTAGCTCAGTTATTTGTCAGTTGCAGTCATCATATAACTGTCATCAAATAACTGAAAAAACTTAAACTATGTAGAAAAAAAGCAAGGACATGAGCAGGAGTGGATGTGATCAGATATTTTACCTGAATTCAGGTATTTATTTCATTTTCAGTACATTGCAATAAATTGTATGTTTTCTCCCTTTACAAAAACTTTTTTTTTTCGGTAAAATTTTAGATTATTTCATGAATTCACAATCACCCCCATGCCTTTGACAGTTAAGTTTTGTAATTTTTTTTAAAAATGATTTTATAGCTATCATTTATGATAAATAAATTCATCAATTGAAGTTTATTATAATAGTATTTGATTTTTGTTTTTGTTAAAATTTGTTAAATTTTGAATTTAGATCATTATGATATTCTTAAAAAAGATGAAGATATTGAAGAAAGTATTGAAAGAAATGGAAATTTGTCACCAAATGGTAATTTTCTCTTTACATATATATGCATGACCTTTTTTTTTTTTTTTTTTTTTTTTTTTCCATCCGCTTTTATAAAGTTGTTATAGTAACTAGATTCTATCTCACTATCTTTGAAGAAGGAAATGTGTAAAATATTTTGGATTCTGTTAAGTATATATTTTAGAAGTAAAAGTTATATATTTCATTGTTTCTTGATTATGCTTTGAATTATTATATTTGTTGATATTATTGCTACTATGAAATATAGTATCCAGTTATCATTAATTATTTTTATTTTTTAAATTAGTGCTCTTCTTATTTTTCTAATTGTTTAAGAAAATGTTGATAAAATAATAATATACTCCTAATGCACTTACATGAAACAAGTATATTATTTTTATATGATTGTTGCTTACTTTGAAGAATTACTTTCCATTGAATATTAAGTTTGCTGCACATATACATGCAGTAATTATGTTAATAATTAGTAGTATAAAAACAATTTTTACACACCCTTCTTTTTTTCTTTTCTCCCCTTCCCCCTTTTTTTAATAGATGGTGATAAAGTTTTAAAATATAAAAATGTTGTTTGTATTAATTATTTTAAATCTCTAAAATTGCTTTTTCACTTCTGTTTGTGGAAAGTGAAATTTAATTTAATCAGAATCTATGTTTAAAATTTAAATTACTAAAGAAATATTATCATTTATTAGATATATACTGTAGAAGTATTCAATGGCAGTCTTTGCCATTATCAAATTCATCTGATAAATTGTTTTTGCATGTATTTTGTAACTCATATTTTATGCAAATTAAATATTTTTTAAATTGACATTCTTACTTTCACAGATTTAGAAAAAGGTAAAATAAATCAAAAGTTAGTCATGTTGTATGTGATAAGATTTTTTAAAGATAACTTGTTAATACAATCTTTCATATGTTAATAAATTTTGGTGGATCTAGGTCCCTTCTTTCTGTGCAGAACATGATGAGAAACATAGGCAATTTTATTATTAGTAAATTAATGCTTATTTACATCTTTCATTGCTTTTTTAATTTTTCATTAAATATTCTTATAATAATTAATTAGTTCAGAATTTGCCTTCTGTTTTGGTGACTTTATCTAGTAATTGTATTTGATGAGGTCTCTGTCATTTACAAATCTTGATCACTAAAATTATAATGTAACCAGGTTTCCTAAGATTAGCAGTGAGGGTGAGTCCAAAGGTATGGAGCGGGGCCAAATTGACCAACAGGGTGGGATTTAGAAAACATCCAATCATTTGGCACTCTCTTATCACTTATTTTCTCTCAATCAGATGACTATCACACCTATTTTAACAATGGACTCTTTTTGAGTCAGCACTTGTGTAGAGACTTCCATGGTTTCAAAAAATGTAGTTAAAGAGTAGTCATGTTTTTAAATATATTTGTATGTGCATTTATGTACATTAGTATCATCCAGCGGTCAGAATTTGACCAATTTTTTAAGTAAGTATAAAAAAAAAAAAAAAAAATTTCTATAGAAAAAAAAAATATATTGAGTAGGATTCTCCCACTCTAACAATAAAATTTAAGTGGGATCTTTCAAATTTTAGTGAGAAATTACATAATTTACCTTTTGCTAATTTTTTTTTAGAGAATTGCAAATTAAACAACTAAAAAAAATTAAGTAAATGTTAAAATGGAAATTTATTTATTTTTCTTTCTCCTTTTGTGGCTAAGGATAGATACTGCTTCAATATTCAGAATCTGAATTTTCATTAGAAATGCAGAAGGATTTGCTCAAATTATTACTTAATCTGTTTTTAAATTTATTTTCAATTTAATTTTGAGTACTCAAACAGTGCTTGACAGCCCAGGTGCAGAAAGTGCTTAAAACTGTGATGCACGTCGCAGAACAATTGAGACTTTTGCAGAACATTTCATCTATCCCCTAAGTGGATGATGTTGATACAGCTAACATTCTAAAATTAATAAAACCTAGATATGCTCAACTGACCTGTAAATCTGTTAGCATACTAGAAAATTGCTGGAAACAGTCATTGTTGCAATGTATAGACAAAATTTATAAACATTTTATAAGTAGTATATCTACATTAATGTGACAATATTAATGCCAAAAGCCATTGAAAAAATTGCAAATTCTGGGTGTATTCCTCAGTTTTAGATTACAAAAATTTTAAACCATGTTTTATTATAGATGTTTAATAAATATTTTACTAATAAGTATTATTTTTATGTTTATTTTGTACTTTACTGTGCTTTGACAAATTTGCACAAAATACCTGCAGAACATTTGCAAATTTTAATGTCTGGTTGCAGAACATCAGATATAATTCTGCTCCTGGGCTTGACAGAAGTGCAGTAGCTGGAATAACCCAAGTTCAATATATAATTATTGCAATTTTTAGCCTTTACACTTCGTAGTTGTTTGTTGATAAAATAAACACTTCATATATCCTCTTAACAAATACTTAAAATTAAGAAGTATTTTGAAATAATTACATTATATATATATATATATATATATATATATATATAATAAAGATGATCTATTAAGCATAGTAGAAGCCAAGCAACAGATAGAAGATCACTGAAACACCAATGACCAACAAGATAAAAAAAAAAAAAAAAAAAAAAAATCATCAGTGGATGAAATACACTAATGTAAAGGAACCAGATCTATTAATTAGCAGCCTGCAAAACAAACGTATCAATAAAGTAAAACAACAAATCTTAACTTAAAACCATAAACTTATCAAAATTAATGAAAAAACAACCTAAGAAACACAAGATAGGAAGAAGGAGGCAGGCGGCAAGACTTGTGACTTGCCTGTGGGGTTACACTAGTTTTATGCCGGCAACACTCCCCCAGCCTGCCACAACCAGAACAGGAACCATATGGATATAAAAATGCAAATTTCAAAGCAGATGAACAACAATGAAACCACGAAGCCACAATGAAATTCACCGATTGATCACATTGTATTTAACAGTATAATTAGAACATTAAATATAGTTGACAGCTCAAAAAGGAAAAAACTGAAATTTTAATGGAAAATGAAAGTTTGCATAGTAATACAAAGCAAATGCAACAAGCCTTCTACTTTTTTTTTTTTTTTTTTTAAATTTAATTTCACATACCCACCCAACCATCCAGCCTTACAACACCACCCCACCTCCGTAATCAAACATCCGCCCACCCAACCGCCACCTTTTTTATTGTCTTTTATTATTTTATAATTTTTTTGTTGATATACACAAGAGTGTACACAGCTTTTTTTTTTTTTTTTTTTTGTACTGACAGAGACATGGTTAAGGATATAAAATAGAGAATACAAAGTTTTTAGGAAAACCCATTTTAGCAGTGGCTGTGATCAGTTTATTAATATTCTTGTTTTTAAACTTTGCAGAGCATAAATTATTAATTCGAAATAAATGGTTAATGATGATGTTTCTAAATACCGAAAGATGCAGACATGAATTAAAATGTGTAAATAAGTTTACATTAAAACAAAAATCTTGCCGTTTGTCATAGATATCCGTGTAAAGTTTATTACCATCGATGATTATTTTGAGATCTAAAAAGTTAATAGATTGATTAGTCAGAGTATTTTGAGTTAGCTTTAAATTAGGTGGATAATTGAAGGAAAAGCCATTTTGTGAGTTCTTGTTGAGATAAAATACAATAATATCATCGATGTAACGATAAAATCGAACATCATCATTGCAAATTTGCTTTTCATAATAATAAAGATAGAGATCTGCCAAAATACTGGAGCTACAACCTCCTTGTGGAATGCCTAATAGTTGCAAATAGATATCGTTGTTGTGGAAGATATAATTATTATGGATAACAAAGTTAAGAAGTGTTTTAAATTTTTCTTCTTTAAAATTGTAAGGAAGATTAATTTGAGCTTTATATTCTAGAAAAAGACTGTAAATGATATTACTAAGATCTGATAACTCAATATTATTGAAAAGATCTTGAAAGTCAAAAGTCATAATATTGTCTATTGAATCGAGCGATTTGATGTATTGAATTAATTGAAAGCTATTTTTAAGACAGTGTAAATTATCAACTTTGCAAGTACATTTGTAAATTTGTTTTAGAATATCCAGTAGAGCTTTATTAGCATTGTTGTTATAAGTGTTACACCCAACAGTGACAGTGCGAAATTTAATTGGAGATTTGTGAAACTTAGGTATGAGAACTATATAAGGATAATTAAAGTTATTGAAGGGAAGTTGAAGTAGTTTATAGTAATTATGTATTTTTCGGTTATTAATAATAAGGTTATTATTAGTTAAACTGAAGATGTTACTATTATTGATTGAAGAGTTTAAAATAGAGAGATAGTAGGATTTACAAATAATGGCATAATTATTTGGTGATTTGTCAACATAAGTGATCACAAAGTCATCCTGTAGTGATTTGATTGAGTTAAGAAGTACAGATTTTTTAAATAACACCAGTTTTGAAGAATTGATAAATAATGCATTTTTGATTTTTTGTAACACTAAAACTTTCCATTGAGTGAAGTAGGCAATAGGTTTATTATGAGTAATAGATATTTTATAAATAAATAAATCTAGGTCATAAGAAAACTGTTGTAAGATTTGTGGAATGCTAGTTTTAACTGGAAGTCTAAATTTGGTGCCAAATTTCATGAATTTTTTTAATTGATAATTGTCAATAATATTGAGATTACCTGTGATAATGTGTCCATGGTCTCTGTCAATAAATTTTGAGAAAGAAGGATCATTGCATTTACAGGTTACAGTGTTAGTAAAAGAGGTAGACTTAGATACAGAATTATAATTGAATATCTTTCTTCCAAGAGGAAGAGGATATTTGAAGGTACGAGATAGATTTAGATCTTTAATCAGAAACATACATTCTTTGTCATTAATGATAGACGTAATGTTAATACTGTTCAATATTTGATTTGTAAAATTCACAATTAATTGAGTATTTGTTTTAAATTTGTTGGGCTTTTTATTAATTTTTAAATTAAATTGTTTGATTTTGTACATTATAATATCATAAAAAATGTCTGAAAAATGTTTATTATAGGATTGGCTTTGAAAGACATTCAGAAAGTTAACTAAGTATTTCTTTTTGATTGCAAAAATAAATTTTCGAATAATGAACCAGTTATAGTTAGATAAGTAATTAGTCTGTAGATCTGAAATGAGTTTAATAATGGCACTTTTAGAAAAGATTAAATCTGTTTTTTTACTATCTCGTTTAGTTCTTGAAGTTTTATTGTTAATTTTGTGATTGAGTTGTGCATAAATAGTCGAATAATCATGTAGAGGGTTGATGTTAGAATATGCTTTAATAGTTTTACTAAAGTATTCGGAATTTAGGCCATATGGATAAATTGTATTATAATATTGCATAAATTTTGATTCAAGAAATAGACGCTCACTTTTATTTTTCTGAATTTTTACAATCTCTATGGTACATGAATTAAAATTATGTGATTTAAAGTGTTGTAATTCTATAGTTGATTTAGAAGGTGCAGCTGAAAGGTTTTTAGAATCTGATCGATGCTGATTAATGCGTAAATGTAGAGGAGTTGAAGTTTCACCAATATAACTAAGTTTACAATGACCACAACTGATTTTATAAATAACATTGTATGCCTGACAAAATGGAACCAAAGATTGATATATATATATTATCAAGAAATTCTGGAGAAGTTAAAAAAAAAAAAGATAACTACAGACTTCAAAGCAAATAATATATACCCAAGTGACCTAAAAATCTGATGAAATACTCAAAGAGCAATGTGAAAAAATTGGGGAAAGTCCCCTTTATGATATATTTTTAAAAGGGATTTTTCAAAATATTGCGAGATTCTCGTAATCCCACCCTCTAATGTGAACCCTGGTTTAATTCTCTTAAGTATTTCAAGTTTTAGTACATCAGATTTTATCAAATGTGAAATAAGTATTTGTTTATTATATATTTTTTAAGGTCAAAGTTATTTAATGGTTTTAATTACAAAAAATAAATAAAATAAAATTTATGTTTTTACTAATATTTACTTAATTTAAATAATAATAATAATAAAAAAAAAAAAACTTAAATCACAAAAAGAAACCATATTCTTAAAAAATATTATAACTTTTATTGAATGAAATTCAAAGGTATTTGCATTATTAAGTAATTTTGCAAATAAATTCTTTATATGTTTAAACCTTCTTGTTTTTTTTATTTAAGAATATTCATCTACTTATTAATGAAAGTCGTGATTTCCTGTGAATGATGCTTGAAACTAATGTCGTAGTTACAATAATATGTTGAAATAAAGAAAATAATTTTTTACCTTGGTTTGAAGAAATTAATTAAAAAAATCTGGAGTGACTCCACTCGACTTTCCGAACATTGAGTAATTAAGAGTTTTGTAGATAAAGTAAAGAAAGAGTAGTTGTTAAACAAACAAAAGAGAGAAAACCATAATAGAGTGTTTGAGTATTTTTCTCCATCTATTACACGTTGTTTTATTTAACGCTACTGAACTTTGAGCCCATAGATCATAATGACAAAGAAATTTTCGTTGTGTCCCTGTAAAAACCTATAAATGTTAGATTCACCAAAATGCTTATAGTTAGTGCAACAGTGATTTATAATACTCATATAAATTTTCAGGTGAATTCAATAAGGCGTTTAGATGCTATCGTACTTTTAAAAATTTAGTCCCATTGGCCATAATGATAAAGAATTTTTCTTTGTGTCCCTGTAAAAAAACTGTAAGTGCTAGATTCACCAAAATCTATACAGTTAGTTCAACTGTGATCTATAACATGTGTACAATTTTTTTGCTCGGATTAATAAGGCGTTTAGACACTATCACATTTTTAAAAATTTGGCCCCATAGGCATAATGATAAAGAATTTTTCTTTGTGTCCCTGTAAAAAAACTATAAGTGCTAGATTCTCCAAAATCTATACAGATTGAGTATTTGTGATCTATAATATGTGTATAAAATTTTTGCTCAATTGAATAAGGCGTTTAGATGCTATCGCACTTTTAAGATTTTGCTCCCATAGGCCATAATGATAAAGAATTTTTCTTTGTGTCCCTGTAAAAAAACTATAAGTGCTAGATTCACCAAAATCTATAGGGTTCGTACTATGGTGACTTACAATATGCGTACCAACTTTCAGGTTAATCGAACGAAGCGTTTAGACGCTAGCGTGTTCACCCACAGACATACACACATACATACACACATACACACACACATACATACATCATCGTAAAAATAGTGAAAACGGACTCAGGGGACCTCAAAACGTATAGAAACATCAAAATCTCGAATTCGGATTTTTGACATGATTACAATACTTTCCTCACTATAGTGTTCGGAAAGTAAAAAGAAAAAAAAAAGGATGACTTGAGCTGGAGGGGGGGGGATGAAGAAAACTGAAAAACATAATTATAATAAATTCAAATAATAAATAACTTAATAACATTTAAAATAATATAAATGACAATAAATTCAAAGCAAACGGATCGTATTCAGTTATTGCCATATTGTCAACATTTAGCAACAATTCGAAGCATAAAAAATAATCATCAAAATATTAACGATATTGTTAAATTAAAAAAGTTCAAAGAAAAAATAAGATATTTGGAATATCAGAAATTTTTATTTGAAATTAAACAATTTCCCAAAATCTGAAAAGTATATTAATTATATATAATAAACAAATTAATGTTAACGTGGAAATAGAAAACTACCACTGTTATTTAAAATATCTAAAATCATTTCTACCTTGATTAAATAGTCCCAGATTTTCATATCCATGATAAAAATTTTACCAAAATAATTTTGGTGAAATAATAACCAAAATAATTTTGCATAATGTTTAAGCAATCCTGTAAAGCAAAGATGATACTTTATTAAAATAAAATGTTTATAATTTAAGCTTGAAGTTAAAAGATTATTTTAGTTATATTATAATTAGATTTAATTAAGTAAATAATAATAATCATAATTATTATTATTATTTGTGTGTGTGTGATATATTTTTAAAAATTTCAACACCAGTAATGTTTTAGTTGCTTTTAGCTTATCATTTAAAATTTTCATCTTGTGCAGTGTTCTTAATAAGTAATGGTTTGTGGCACAGTCTTAATTTTATAAACTGTTTAATATTAGGCACTTAAAATACTTTTCAAGTGCAGTGAATACTTCTCCGCTTAGTTTTTGACTATTTAAAACAACTCTTTTCCTTGATAAAATATTCATTGCTTAAAAATAAAATTTGCATCTATTGTTATGATATACTGTTGAATAAGGCATTCTGAGGATGCACCTCTATAAAAATGCAAAGAAAATATGCAGGTAACCATAACATAAGAGAAATGTTTAATGCAGGGCTTTAAATTAACCCTGAAATGGAGGCGCTGGCGTACAGAGTAGGCCAATGCAATCTTTTGGGCTGTGATTTTTTCTGATATTCTTTTTATTATATCATTTTTATCCATCTTTCCTGCTTTTTTTCTAATATTTTTATTATATCATTTTTATCCATCTTTCCTGCTTTTTTTCTAATATTTTTATTATATCATTTTTACTATGACAAAATACTTTATTAATGTAATGTATAAGGTTAAATAGTTTCAAAAACCATACAGAGGCTCGAAAAACGACCTGGCGTACTTTAAATGCCGCTCCTCTAAAATTGTACCATACGCCTGCCCGCCCGCCCCTCCAACTCAGGGCTAACGGTGGTCCCTTGGTCTAGGGAAAAAAAAAAAAAAAAAAAACATATAACGGACTTGCAGAATATAAATTATAGTGGTCCACTGGAACAGTATAACTGTCCAGTTTATTATTTTTTTTTCCTAATTACCAGTAAAGTTTTTAAATATTCTTCTAAAAAATTCCCCTCCCATACTTTGTTTGATTCAAAGTGCAGCACGAATTATTTCTGGCTAAAAGTATATGTGACAGTTAACTCATTTATTAAAACATAAATTTTTGATTTATGTAAGACTTCATTCGTATTTTTAAATTAATCTACGAAAATTCAAGTATCACATTTGTCATATACTTTTATTTTGATTTATAAATTTTCGAGCAATTTTAAAAATAAAATAGAACAGGTGAACAGACCAGTGGAAAGTATGTGTAGGGAACAGGGAAATCTAAAAATCACTAGTCTGCAGGACCAATAATATATTTCTTTTAAATTTCTACCCCTGTTTTAATGAATCATTATTTGCAAACAACTGGGCAATGTTATAAAATTTCTCGTATATATTTTTCTGGTCAAAATGTGAGAGAAACAGTCGAATTATGAGGGCTAGTTACATGCAACTGCCGTTTTGTTTTCATTTTTGCACAGTCCTACAATATAAATATGTTACAGTACTTTTACAAACTAGAGTATGCCACAGATAGGTAGCATATTACAATAAGCTTGATACCTTTTTTTTTTTTTTTTTTTTTTTTTTTGTGAATATTAGATAATTGTAAGATAATTTCTTAATTAACTTTTATTCCATCAGAGTTCTATGTGATTTTTGATGGTAAAAGTATGACATATGGATTTAAAAGACTTGTAAATCTAATCAACTTTAAAGAATTGAATAATTTGTTATGTCAGACATATCTAGGGGGAGTATATTACATTTTGTTACCAAAAATTCAGTTCATAGAACGGATACACAAAGCTATTGAATTTCTCTGTAATCTTGTCAGTTTTAATTAGTCATTTAATTGTTATATCTCAGTCATCACATGTACAGAAATTAAAGGTGACCTTTGATTATTGTGGTTATTTTTCCCACTGTTAAATTTTTCAATTCCTTGAGAAATATATATGTCAAATTTTAGTACAATAAGTTCATCCTCATCCCAACTGTAGGGTGCTTAACCCTTCCTTCATAATTATAATCAGGTATATTTATCTTTCAGCATGTTCAAATTTGCTTTACTTTGTACATTATATGTATTTACATAGTATATAATAATCTTTATATATATATTTATTACAATATTCAATTGGTTGATGGAATATTTCAAAAATCAATAAAATCTTGCTTCAAAATATATTCATACATAAAATCGAATTTTATATTAAAAAAGGGAAATATTTTAAGCATTGTTTAGATGCTCTTATATAAATTTGTGCAGATGTTGCTGAACATTGACCCAATACAGTTTTTCTATGTAATTATCATAAAAATCACAAGAACAATTTGTTATACCATAAATCCTTTATAGGCAAATACTGTGAAACAAAAAACTCACTCATAATAAATGATTAAAATTATAAAACTTCAAACAAATTTCAAAAGAGTTTGATTTATCATCTATTCATATTCCATTATTAAAATGGATGCTTTAGAATTTTTATTTTAAAAGCATGCTTTATTTGTTTATTATTTTATTCTTTTCTTCTCTCTACTTATCTATCAAATTTAAAATTAAGATTGAAAAAGGACATCTATAACATTAAATTATTTTGTTATAATATTCATTTCTAAAATTCTTCATACTCTTGCAAATACTTTCTCTCTCTCTCTCTCTATCTTTTTTTTTTAATCTTTTCCCCTTTTTTAAGAAAAGCTTGTTTGCATGCAATTAAATATTGTTTTTAAACATTTTTATTTTCATTTGAAATGAAAGACGATCTTGTTTTTGAATTATTTTTCTTTTCATTCTTTATAGATGATTTAAGTTCTACACAAAGTGACACTGCTGAGAAAAATCTCATTCAAGAGCTTAGGTGTATGTGTCATTTTCTTCTCATTTTTTAAATAGCTATGAATAATTAGAAAGCACATTTTTTAGCTTTCTATGTAAAAGAGACAGTATATTACAGAATTATAACACGACGAGAGTAGGTACTGCCATTGTTGATTCTAAAATATAGTTTAATGGTTTGAAAACGATGAACAAAAGGATTTACTAAATTGGATATTATTTCATTTAAGTTCTTCAGCCTATTTCATTGTATTTATATATCCTGTAGTAGGAGTTCTTTATACTTTAATATGTTAGTTATAAACTTCAAATTTGCTGACCAAAGAAAAAATAAATAAATAAGTAAACTATTTATTTTGCATGGATTTAATAAAAAGTCATTGAATATAGTGTAATTTTTATGCAGTGCTGATAAAGTGTTTTAATTTTACATCAGGAAATGTGTATTTTTTTTTTTTTTTAACGCAGGGTGACCACTGGTAAAAAAATCAGGGGAAATTTAGGAAATCTTAAAAAAGTCAGGGAATTTTATTAAAAGTCTGGAAATTTGTATTTAAAATTGAAAGTGACTACTATTGACTTGGAATGAAGAAAGAGTTAAACTGGCATGAAAGGCAAAATCCTTCTCATCTCTTGCTCTGCAAGAGTCATATTAAAAAAAAAAAAAAAATCTGGAGTGACTTCACTCGACTTTCAAAACATTGAATAATTAACAGTTGTATAGAAAATATAAAAACACTATTGAACTTCAAATAATTTGAGCCCATAGATCATAATGATAAAGAATTTTTGTGTTCCTGGATAGATTCACCAAAATCCATACAGTTCGTGTGACAGTGACCTATAACCAGACCTGTATAAAATAAAAAACTTTCTGCGCACATGATCTACATGCTAAAAATTTTCTACAAGCTAGAAAAGGTCGGAAAAAAGCCTGCCATTCGGCGCTGCACTAGGGCAGAATTGTAAACATCTCCAAAAGTTGTTTGTGTTGTATCTTTTATGCCAAAACGGTCGCTGCAATGTTTGGAGAATGGAAATAGTAAACTTCCTAAACAGCATATACAGTGGTCAATAAGGACTTTATAAAATCCGAGAAAAATATAAAATAAATTTTGCGAGTTATCCACAGCTCTGATTATCTATGGGTTGCTGCGCGACTCAATTCTGTGAATAATTGGGAGTTAACTAAATTTACAGACAGGTAATATCTCTCTCCCCATCCCCTAAAAAATCTTTTACCCTCTTAAAAAAATCTAACTTTCCACAAGATAGGAAAATTTTCCACGCAAACTTTTGGCAAGATAGGAAATTTTTCCGTGCTCGGTGTGCGCACGTGCAACTATATTCTGCAGCCCTGCATCAATATTAAATTTCATCTCAATTTGATAAGGCATTTAGATGCTATTGCCCTTTAAAGAATTTGAGCCCATCAGCCATAATGATAAAGAATTTTTCATTGTGTCCCTATAAAATCCATAAGTACTAGAGCTACCAAAATCTATAAGGTCTGTAGGTTGGTGACCTATAGCATTCATATAAGTTTTCAGTTCAATCGTATAATGCATTTAGATGCTATCACACTTTAAATAATTTCAGCCCATAAGCCATAATGATAAGGAGTTTTTCGTTATGTTTCTGTAGAAATCTGTAAGTGATGGATTGACTGAAATTCATACAGTTTGTGCAACAGTGACCGATAACATTTATATCAGTTTTCAACTCAATTGGATAAGGGCATTTAGACACTATTGCACTTTAAAAAATTTGAGCACATTAGTCATTACAATAAAGAATTTTTTGTTGCGTCCGTGTAAATAAATAAGTGCTAGATTCTCTAAAATTCATACAGTTTGTTTGTATGATAATGATTTACAACATGTGCTTAAAGTTTCAGTTTATTTGAACAAGGTGTTTAGACACTATCACACATTAAATAATTTGAGCGCATAGACCATAATGATAAAGAATTTTTTGTTGTGTCCCTGTAAAAAAACTATAAGTTCATATATATTCACCAAAATCTGTACAGTTTATGTGAGGGTAACTTATAACATGTGTATAAATTTCCAGTTTATTTTAAAAAGGCGTTTAGACACTATCACACTTTAGATTATTTCAGCCCATATGCATATTCCATAATGATAAAAAAAAATTTCTTTGTATCCCTGTAATAAAACTATAAATGGTAAATTCACTGAAATCAGTAGGGTTCATGCTATGGTGACCTACAACATATGTACCAATTTTCAGCTCATTTGAACAGAGCATATAGACACTATTGTGTTCACTCAGCACACACACACAACACCGTAAAAATAGCAAAAATGAACTCAAGAAACCTCAAAATATGTAAATATACCAAAATCTCAAATGTCGAATTTTTGTCATGATTACAATAATGCGTTCAAAAAGTAAAAAAAAAAAAAAAAAAAAAAAAAAAAATCAGTTGATTTGAAGACTAGAATTTATATTTCTCTCTGTGTGCTAAATTCTATTCTTCCATATCTGTGTGACAACATGATGTTGTAGGTAATATTCGCCTTTGTCCATTCCACATTTCATTCTTTATATTTAAGTGCAAGAACAAAAAACCATGTGGGTCACAAGTGGACATATCATGTATTGTGAAGCTCACGGATGCCATATTGTGGAGAAGTTGTAAAAAATTCTTGGGAAATGAAGGGCAATAGTCAACGAAAATTATAAAAAAATCATAGAATTTAAAAATGTTTAAGTTGTGATGACCTTGTAAACATATATTTTTCATTGACAAGAGCATTTTAACCTTTCTATATTTTTATCCTATCATGTCAAACAATTTTTAAAAGAATGCATTTATGTATTCACAATTCTCTTTAACAACTTGAAATTCATGTATTTGAAGCTTTTTTAATTAATGAAAACAAAAACTTAGATCAGTATTGGTGTAAAATTGCATCATATGTCTTCGAACATAAAAAATAAATTATTTATAATATTTTTTCGGTGAATGAAAAAGCTTAATTTTAGTAAATATATGCAATATTTGGTGTGTAATTTTATTTATTTTATTTTTATTTTTACAAATTAAGTGTTCATGTATTTACTGGGAATCACTCGGAAACTTGAAATTTTTGGCTAGTGAAATGACTACATTAAGAAAGTACAACACCTTTAAGAAAAAATTGAATAAATAAATAAATAAAATAATAAAAATGATTTCTAAAATTAATGATTACTATTATTACACAGGTATGTGCATGTATATATATTATAATTATATATTAGTATTATTAAATTCAAAATGCTGTACGACAATGTTTTTGATTATTTGAATATTTCCATGATGCAAAAAATTATATTAATGAATGTAGATTTTCTTTTCTAGACGTTTAAAAATTTGTTAACAAGAATTTTGATTTTTTCATCTTTGCATAATTGTTATATAGTGTGCTAAATAGGGAGCACAGTGTGATTGTAGTTTAAAGCCAATATATAATATATCATTTAACAATTTATTTATTTTTTTCTTAAGGGACATGCAGTAAACAACACATAATTTAGTTGTTTCGCTATTTTCATTCACAACTGCATGAGGGGGGTAAATAGTAACGTGGTGTCTGAATAATTTCATCTACAGTTAATTTTGTCACATAATTTAATTCTATATTCTCATACATGAATTTAGAATAGAACAGTTTTAACTTTTTCATTCTCATTTATTTTTTTTATTTTCAATGGCATAAAATTTTTAAATGACACTTGACTGACCTAATGATTTATCGTTTTTAAAAGGAAGGGGTGTTATTTATCTGCTTTATGCATTTCTTTGAATGATTTCTGTGAAAATTTCTTCCGTTCAATCATTTTCTGAAATTTAAGTTTGTAATTAAGAATAAATTCTAGTTCAGAAATGTTTTGAAGTATTATTCAGCTCATCCTCTACTGCGGATCTGTCAACTCATCCTGACAGAATATATCACATTTTTGTCAGAAATGCTGTTGATGTTCCAGATGGTCCAAATAAAAATCCAATTGGACTTCCATTGCAAATCAAAGCTATACATAGCTGCTAACATTACTAATTTTTAAATCAAATATATCCACCAGCATTTTTAAAAATGGAATATGTCACATGACCCGAAAACGTTTCTAAAAACTTTCCAATATGATCTCTCCATTGAAAATAACGGAGATTTAGCACCTATGGATATAATATCTCCACCCAGGAGAATGTAAACAGGACCACATACATAAAATTGGGGGATTGGCCAGTCTTATTAATAATTCATGTTGATTTTACAATCATACATTTAAAGTAACTGTCATTATGTACATTTATGAGAAATTTCGTCCTATACTGCCATATTAAAAATTTAGAAAAAAATGGGATCACAGTACTACCTGTTGAGTGATTGATCCCCAAAACTAATCAGCACCAGTTTATGTCAGGGTCCAACTAAATATCAAGTTAGGTTAAATTTCATTCATTAGTTCATCAGATAATAGCGTCCACAAAATTTGTGATACAGACACACAAATACACACTTTCTAAAAACAGTCAAATTGTGTTCAGGACATCCCAAAATGTGTAGAAACTTGCGTAAATACGGACCCCCTTAGAAAGACCCCCTCAAGCCTAGGACTCTAGTGCTGTCAATCGGCCTTAATCCCCACAACACAAAATATGTAAATCCATCGAAAACTGGAGTTTGAAAATTTTTTCGAATCTAATGCTTTCTCTCTCTCTCTCAGTATATATATATATATATATATATATAGAAGAAAGTAAAAATATGTGTTGGTTTTAAATTAAACCAGAATTTTAAACTTCATTTTCAGAAGCTAAATTTGTGTTAAAGCAGAGAAAAATGACATTTCTTAGATGAAAAACAAATTCTAAGCATCCCATATCTTTTGAGCTATTCTGTTGACAAAAGGATGTGTGATTAAAAACTTCTTGCATTTGTTTCATCTGTATACAAGTTTATCATGTTATTTTTGAGACAGACAAGAAATTAATTTTCTAGAGAAAATGATACATATGCATTCATTTTTTTACTTGACATTGTTTTTAAAAATGACTGTAGTATGACTGATCTTTTTCACATTGTTCCTTTTCTTTTAGGTGAAGTAAACAGGTTAGAGCTTGAACTACAGCGTGTACAAAAGGAAAATCTCAAAAATGAAAATCTCCAGAATTCGGAGGATTATACCTCCAATGGGGAATCAAAAGCAGAAGATTATGTAAATAAATTAGAAGCTGAAATTCAAAACCTAAAAAGTAATTTTTATTCATCATAGCAATCTCTTAGAGGTTCATTATTCTAATTTAGTGATATTTATATGTATATATTAAGGCTAAGTGTTTTGAACTTTTAAATTCATAACATGTTTTTTTTTTCTATATGTTTGATGTATAGTGTTATCCAAGCAACACTGTAATTGGATGTTTCTGTAGTGTGCTTTTCTTCAGATAAATAAATATTTAAAATGAAATAATTGCTATATGAATGTGTGTGTTTTTTATTTTTTTAGAACATATAAGTGAAGTTAGAGACAAGCATCATTTAGCAAGAAAAGCACAGATTGATGCTACTGGTAAGAACATATTTGTTTTTCTGATCCAGTTTGAGAGATTTTAAATAATATATATTTCATAATAATATTGACAGCTACACATTTAAATAATTAAAATGCAATCGTTCGCGTAAATATTTCTTTAATGACATTCAGGTTTACAATCCATCACGCGAAGGTGAGCCCTCCTTGTCCACTTACATCGGTATCGCGTCATAACATCGCCGGTAAAAACATCGCACGTCAAAACGTAGACGACAAAACATCGCCGCAAAAACATCGCTGCGCTAAAATCATCGATGGCAAAAACATAGCCGAATGTTAAGTTATTATTTAAGATAGGATGTCTGGTTTTCTAAGCAGCGGAGTCAGACTTGCAGTCAAACTGGCGGTTATTAAAATAGATTATCTGTGAATCTAGATCTCTTCCGGAAATTATATTTCATTTTTTTTTAAATACATTAATCTAAAATAATATATATATATATTTTTTTTTCTGAATTACAGATAATTCTATGATTCTAGCAAATGCTATTAAAATAAATATTTTCAGTTAAAAATTGCACATTTTACAATAATTCAATGAATTTTTAAGAATACTTTACCATCTTTTTATTTATTTATTTATTATTATTACTTTCTCTTACCCATAAGGTATAGAAAGTATTGTTTTAGGGTTAAATTTTCGAACGTGAGTTTTTGTTATATTTACACGTTTTGAGGTCCCCTGAATACGAAAATCAGGTTTTTAGCGAATGGTGTGCGTGTGTGTCTGTCTGTGTGTCTAGTACCTCACGATAAAGGTTTAACATATGGAATTTGATGCAATTTTAATCGACATATGCTGAAATGTCAAGATACATAAAATTAAAGAAAGTGAATATTAGCAGGGCCACTTGTCTACCGATATACACCCAAATTAATTTTGGCATCCGTTTTCATAATGGTTATCTCATACATTAAGTTTGATGCATGTATATGTCTTAAAAGTTGAGATTTAACCTTCCTATTTTTGAGATAAATTGCAGCACATACGCGTTATCTGTCGGGTGATATGCACCCAAATTGAACTAATAAAGGGTTTCATAATCTTCATTTCTTACATACTAAGTTTTGTGCATTTATGTACAGTAAAATCTAAAATATAACCTTTCCTTGAAAAAAAAAATTGTATAGCATCGCTATCTATTAGTCGATATGCACCCAAATTGAATCAGTATAATGTGTTATAATGACCATCTTACCAAGGTTTGTTTGATTACTCACTACAGAACTTGAAATATAGCCTTCCCTAAATTGGAAAAAATCGCAGTTATAGTATCTGTTGAGCGATTAGCACCAAAAGTTGATAGGTATTAATTTATGTAAGGTGCAAATGCAGATAAATTTACATTAAATTTTGCTCTGTAGTTTCTGAGATAAAGTTGCCACAAATTTTTTGTCACATGTACTGGCAGACGGGCAGACAAAGATTTTCTAAAAAAGATTTAATCGTGTTCTGGACCTCTTAAAACGTGTAAATCCATCGAAAAAAGGAAGTCTAAAATGTTTACGAAATCAAAACGTTTTTCGATTGGATATGAAGAAAGTAATAAAAAAAACCTATATTGTGGTCATCACAAAAAATGTTCTATGTCATTGTTTATAACAGGGTATCTCACCGATTGATATGCACAAAAATGTAATCAGCGTAACTTCTCACAATTCATACTTTGCATTGCATGTCGGTGCAGTTTTAACTACTAGATGGTGACATGGCTATCTGAAAACACGCAAAAAATGATAGCAGTACCATCTGTGGACTGATATGCATTCAAATCGAATTAGCGTAATTATTTGTAATAAGCTCACATAGGAGGTTTGGTTCTTTTATATAACATAGAAACTGAAATATAGCCTGCCTGTGAATAGAAAATATGATAGCAGCATAACAGTACCTGTTCGACCCCTACACACCCAAAGTGAACAAAATAATTTTACATAATATACATGATATTAAGTTTAGTCCAGATATATATCATAGACATTGAGATATTGCCATCCCCTAAATGGGATTAAATTGCACCATAGTAGCGCCAGCTATCGGCTCATTTGCATTTAAATCGAATCAGCATTATTTTACATAACATCCATTCCACATGCCAAGTTTAGTGCATTTATAGCCCTATAGAAGCTGAGATATAGATTTTCCTTAAAAGAGGGAAAATTACAGCATAGCAGTGAATAGCAGCTGTTGGCACCCCAATATCTAATCAAAATTAAATTTAAGTCAAGGTCTACCAAGTATCAAGTTTGGTTAAATTTTACCAATTACTTCAATCGATATAGCGTCTACAAAATTTTAGAGGTACACAGACATTTTCTAAAAGTGACTTTTAAAAAATATTCAATATATCTCAAAACGTGTAGATCCATTGAAAACTTGTGATCGAAAATTTTCATTATTCCTATACTTTCTATAGGTGTCGTGCCCTTAGCGGAATGGGTGAAAGGGAAGAAGGAGGAATAGAAGAAGCCGTGCCCTTAGCGGAAATAAGAAGGTGTGCATGTGGAAGATAGAAATATGTTATTCAAATGCACAAAATAATGCTTTCTATAGAATGTAGTATGATTAGCATTAGATTTACAGAGTCACGCAAAAATATTCAGTTACACTGAGGGTTATTATTGGAAATTTTCTGAATTGCATTGTCTTTTACATTAGGCGTTTATTCGACCATTTTTTAAAATGAGAATATGATTTGAGTTAGTGTATTTGTCTATTCTACTGTCCGTTTGTCCGCCTCCAGCGCCCGCAAATATTTTAAGAATTTTTTATTTTCTACTCTATTCAATAGGAAAAAGTAATGGATTCGTAAAAAAATTAGACTTCCGGTTTTCGACGGATTTACACGTTTTGAGAGGTCTAGAACACGATTTGACTATTTTTAGAAAATGTCTGTCAGTCTGTGTGTGTGTGACAAAAATTTTGTGGCAACTGTATCTCCGGATATACTGCTCAGAATTGCATATAAATTTACATGTAGATGCACCTTGAGCTAAATTAGCGCTATCAACTTTTGATGCCAACCGCTCAACAGGTGACACTGCTATACAGCGATTTCTACAATTTAAGTGGAAGCTATATATAAGGTTCTATTGCGTATAATCAATCAAAACTTGGTATGAGAGAAGGCCACTATGAGACATTATGCTGATTCAATTTGAATGCTTATGGACCGACAAGTGCTGCTATTATACAGCGATTTCTACAATTTAAGGGAAAGCTATATCTCAGTAATTACTGCACAGAGTTCCATATAAATTTATATGTTGATGCACCTTAACCTAAATGAGTATCTGCCAACTTTTGGTGTCAACCGCTCCACAGGTGGCGCTGCTATACAGCGGTTTCCGCAATTGAAGGGGAGGCTATATCTCGGGCTCTATTGCGTATTATCAAACAAAACATGATGTATGTGAAGGCCATTGTGAGATATTATGCTGCTTCAATTTGGGTGCTTATCGGCCAATATGTGGCGTTGCCATACTGCAAATTTCCTTGACAATGTGAAAGCTATATCTCAACTTCTATAGCTCATAACTTTACGAAACTTGATATGTGACATAACTATTATAAAAATGCATTTTTTAAGATGTCATTTATAGATAATAAAACAACTGTCTTTCTTTGGATATTTAGTGTTAGTTTTCTCTAAGATAAAAATTATTTATTTGCACTTAGTGAATTTGTATAGGAAAATATAGAAGAAAGTCTTGTGGTGGCTACAACTTACCAATTTTTACTTTTATTTTATTTTATTTTTTCTAATAATATGAGTTATTTAAATTCATTATTGAATATTCCCTACTTAAAATGGCTGTAACAGAACCTATGCCACTGGTTTGTGTACATGAACATCCAAAAAATACCAATGCATTGCGCTTTATGGGAGACATTTTTGTAAATCACATTTAAATAATTTCATCAAAAAATCATAAAGAAATTCATATTTATTGTTATTATGCTAAGAAAATGTTTTCTATAAACTATAATATGCTTAACCTCCAGATTTACAAAGCAACCCAAAAATGTTGCAATACATTAAGGGGTGCAAATAGGAAATTAAGAGCAATATTTCTGTTTGTGTTAAGCATTTTTAACACTTTCCAACGATGTTTCAGAGTGATTATCAATTCAGTTAGTCTATATGTCTGTCTTTCTGTCTGTGTATTGTGTTATAATATAAACAGAGAACATATAGAATGTTATACGGTACAATGAGTAAGTACAGTTGGAAAATGCTGATAATCAATGTGTACCTCCTGATTTTTCTTTTTTGTTTTAGTTTTAAAAGGTGTCTGCAATTATATTTTCAAAAATATAATAAAATCATAAAATGGCAGTAATGTACGTTTTCGTATGGAGTACTGTGATTAATTAAACTTTATATGGTTATAGATCACCGTTCCCTCAAATAACGGATATTCTACAGTACGCATACCTGTTTTTGAGACAGGTTACTTCTGAAGCAAAATACAGCCAGTGCTAAATGCGGATAAAGTGTAAAGGAAAACTGAAGAGTTCTTTTATTTATTTATTAAAGTTTTTGAAATTTATTATACATTTCCGCTAAAGAATTCCCTTCTAATGTTTAGTATATTCAGGTGCTATTAACAAAAAAAAAACAAAAAAAAAAAACTGCTTTGTTTTCTGTCGGCTATGTTATTGTCGACGCGATGTTATTGACTAGGCGACGTTTTGACAAGCGATGTTTTGACGGTGATGAATTGACGGGCGACGTTATTCCCGGCGATGTTTTGACGTAGACCCCTTACATCTTAAAAACCCTAAACCCGCAAGTCCCTGGCCTGAGACCGACTGAATATTCCTTTTCGCGGGAGCGATCATGTGATGCTGAGAGTGCTCTAATTGGCTTAGGGGAGTCATACGATACCTAGGAGGGGTCAGAATATTCTGGATTACATTGCATTGCACAATATAATAAATAACAGTTTTGTTTCATCGGAAAATAAAATAAAAATACCTTTAAGAGTTGAGAACAAGTTAAAGAATTTGTAATTAATGAAATATCTAGAAAATGAATGAATTAGGGCACTATCAGTGGATTAGTGGGAGGTAAAGACATTTAAGTTTGAGAAATAGAGCTATAATTTTAAGGGGGCTTTTAATTATATTTCATATATATTTTTTTTCTCTGTTTTAAGATGCTAACATTTTTTCTTTCTATTTTGTTTATGATTGTGTATAATTTATAGTATAATTTTCATCTGAAAGAAAATAATAATAATAATACTTCATATACATTGTTAATTATTTTTATTTTTATTTTTACTTATTTATTTATTTATTTTTTAAGAGATTTAAATATTTATTATTTGATTCCTGACTTTTTCATGTTCATTGTAGTATACATCAGTTGAAAAAACCCTTAACGGCTTAAAAGTTTGTGACGCCGCTACTTTATGGCTATAAGAATTTGAAATATGAGTCTTAAAAATAATGATATTAAATTTTAAGTGACGCTTTGCAATTAGTTAAAGTATACATAGATTATCTAATTTAATCATTTACTCTTATCTTTTATTTATATTTATAATGCAAACGTAATATTTTTAACTTCAAGATCAGACAGATATATAAAATACACTCACTGATGCTTTTTCATTCGCATTTCAAATTCAAAATAACAGTTTTAAAAGGAATTATATAAAAATTCCAGTGGCACCTCGGTGTTATTTTAAAATATATGTTTTTAGATTCCATTAAAATTACTTTTGTTTTGTCTAATAAAGTATATTTACACATTTAAACAGTGCTTTTAATTTTCAAATATACTGTCAAATAATTATACTTTCACTGAGTTTGCATTATAAAGTAAAACTATTTATTTCAATAAATTGATTTATCTTTTGCATCACGCTATCCAAAACATAGTATCATAGTATCCAACTAAGTGAAAATTTGCTCAAAGAGGTAGTGTGACGTAAAGAAAACATTTACACAAATTTTACTTGCAGTTTTGGATAGCGTGACGCAAAAGATAAATCAATTTATTGAAATAAATAGTTTTACTTTATAATGCAAACTCAGTGAAAGTATAATTATTTGACAGTATATTTGAAAATTAAGCAGTGTTTAAATGTGTAAATATACTTTATTAGACAAAACAAAAGTAATTTTAATGGAATCTAAAAACATATATTTTAAAATAACACCGAGGCGCCACTGGAATTTTTATATAATTCCTTTTAAAACTGTTATTTTGAATTTGAAATGCGAATGAAAAAGCATCAGTGAGTGTATTTTATATATCTGTCTGATCTTGAAGTTAAAAATATTACGTTTGCATTATAAATATAAATAAAAGATAAGAGTAAATGATTAAATTAGATAATCTATGTATACTTTAACTAATTGCAAAGCGTCACTTAAAATTTAATATCATTGTTTTTAAGACTCATATTTCAAATTCTTATAGCCATAAAGTAGCGGCGTCACAAACTTTTAAGCCGTTAAGGGTTTTTTCAACTGATATCATTACTTTTTAGTGGTTATTGATCAAAAAATTAAAATAAGTCCTTCTGGCTCCTAGGAAGGGTAAACTAATTTATCTTTTCTTATGAAGTTGCCACCATTTTTTTTTCAAAATGGCAACTACAATTTATTAATGGACATAATGGATTTATTAATGAAGGCTTGTATATATGGAGTTTTAAGCAAATCGGTTCATAAAACCTTTCTAATGTAAATTTGAAATTGTGCTAGCACAGGGAAACAAGAGGGTAGATTAAGTTGGCAAATGAACATACCAAATACATTTCTAAGATAAATATACACTACAAATTTAGTGTGAATTAATTCAGTATTTCAAACGTTATCATACTGACAAATTTTTAAGTAGCCCTGCCACTTGGAAACAAAATGGAGAAGCTTCGCACTAGAAAAATTTATTGACTGGGATTCTCAAACTCTTAAAAAAAAAAATAATAATAATAAGAGGAAGAAGAAAGAAAAATAAGTGGATAATTTCAAATTTAAGTTAGAATTACGTAATTTACAGTTTGCAAGTTTCTTTTTAGAAAATTACAAATTAAACAATTACCAAAAAAAAAAAAAAAAAATCAAGTAAATGTTAAAAATGGAAATTTGTATATTTTGTTTCCCCTTTTGAGGCTAAGTATGCTCCAATATTCACAGTTTCAATAAACAAAAAACCCTCCTTTAATTTTAAATAATTATTTCTACATGTTTCGAAGCAATTAAAAGTTTTTTCTTTCTTTCTTTTTTTTTAAGAAAAAATAATAAATGTAGTGGCGCCATCTAGTAGTTTATATTAAAATCATATACATATATATTTAACTTTTTTTTTTTCCCCCCTTAAAAAAAAAAAAAAAAAAAAAAAAAAAAAACTTGTTTAGAAACAGGTAGAAATAGTTATTTAAAATTAAAGGAGGATTTTTTGTTTATTGTAATTGAAAGTATATTTATGAAATAGAATTTTTCATGCAGAAATTAATTAATTAAAAAAATAAAAGAAAGAATAATATTTTTTAAATACATTATTATGGGTTTCAAAGTAAAGATGTTATTTATTTATTTTAACGTGTTTTTTTAATAATTGCTATTTGACATATTTTTCATGAATTTTAATAAAATTCATGAAATAATCTTATTTCTAATAAACAGTGTAAGCCCCTAGTCATATTGCTTTAAATAATAATAATAAAACATTGATTATATTAATATTTAAAATATGTATCATTTTAAAGTCTGAAAAATAAATAAATAAATAAACTCTAACTGTATTTTCAAAAGAGATTTTTAATTTTTAAAAAGAAAAATATGTATATAGATGTATTTACGGAAGTGTATGGTTTAAATAAAAAACGATAGATGGCGCCAAAACTCTATTTGCTGTTTTTTTTTCCATTTTCGGCGCGGAATGATACATGAATATGAATCGCAAATCATTGAGCTATTATTAAATCGATGTTCATGAATTATTAAAAAAATTTTCGCTTTAAAAAATTGTAAATTCATCATTATTATGATAAAATGGAATATCTAAAGTTATAAAATACTTCCTTATTTAAAATATTATCTAAATATTTTTTTGACTAAATATGAAATTTTGAAATCAAAAATATTTTTTTCATAACAGAAGAAAAAATATATTTAAGTGAATTTGACTTAGTATATATACAATAAATATTTTAAACATGTAATACAGTACTTTTGTGTTAAAAAAAATCTAAATAATTCATTGGCTGCATTGAAGTCGGTCAATCAACCAGCCCACATACCTCACAAGTAAGAACCGCATAACAGCGATTTCACCCGAAGAAACACATGTAATTGGCGGAGTAATATAGTTCCATATTTAAAGCGATTTATATAAAAAACAAGAGTTTTCCTGAAAAAAACGAAAACGTTACTAGATTCAGAAAGATCCTATTAACAACATATATTAATTATATGAAAATCCTTCGAGCCGTTTTAGAGATATTTTTCAGAATTCCAGTCTATTACACCAACCGTTTTCCCATTTTGGCTTAAAATTGAGATTCAGATCTCAAAACATATTGCATGTAGAAATGTAAAATTTTCAGGATAGATTGAGACCGAAGATAAAAGATTATTTTGAAAAGATCAGAACAAAATATGGCATATTTGCTGAGATATTAAGTGTCGGCTTTTACCAATCTCTTTGATGTCAAACTAGCCGTATATATGAGTTCGCAGCGTCCCGTTTGTCCCTCCGCTTGCATCACTCAAAAAACTGTCGTTTTTCATGATACCAAAAAGAAAATTTTATAATAACATAAGACTATTTCTTTTAGTTTCATATATGTATATTTACATAGTGTATTTATATACTGAATGTTAGATGTTTATCGAACAAGATTTCTAGAAAATAGTGGAAATTAAGTAGAAACTTCATCTTCTCCCCCCCCCCCCTCCAAGAAAGAAAGAAAAAAAAAAAAAAAAGCTGACAAGGTATTTTTTGTACAACAAATATTTTTTGATCACTTTATACCATTATGATTCATATTTAACATTTTTAATTAAATGTTTTAACTTATAATTGTTGGAAAATTTTTGGTTAGTTGGAAAAATTGTATGTAATTATAAAGACCCACTGAAAATGGTATCCATTAGAGAATTAGACAAAAAAAAAAAAAAAACTGGTAAAAATTTTATGTTTAATAAATTGTTTATATCATAACTACATTAATTATTTTTTATAGTAACTTAAAATTTAAAGAGTCTTGCATATTTTGTCAGGGAAAAAAAATCTTTATAATGAGATTACCCCTAATTTCACGGTGAATAGTATGAGCCACTCAGCTTCAGAATTTGATAACATAACTGCAACAATATATTGAGATAAAGAAAATAAAATCTTATTCATGAATAGGAACAAATAAAATAATTATTATTATTATTATTATTTTTTTTTAAGATAATTTAACAGAGAAAAGTTGGCAGCATAATTGCAACAATGCATCAAGAAAAATAAAAATAAAGCTTTATTCTTGGTTTAAAACGATTAAATAAAAAAAAGGGGGAAGGTAAATTAAAAGAAGAGGGGAGGGAGAAATGTAACCATACTGTATTTGTTACTCTGAGTTTAACAAATGTCATTTGAAACAAACAATATATATATATATATTACACGTTAAAATAATTGATAATTCCATTAGAATCTTGATACTTTTGCTTATTCTTTTTACTTTTTAATATTTAGTAGGTATGATTCATTAAATTGACAGTGACAGCAAAGTCAAACTTTATTTAACTGACTTTATGGCAACTAAACAAGCAAGGGCTAATACATTTGGAAATAGGCTCATTTCTAAGTATCTGCCGCTAGATGGGCAAAGGCCAATGGAAATACAATAAAATTCTATGTTACTTTCTTTTTACCCATATATGGTAACAACTAGTTAACTAATTGTTGCACCTAGTAACTGTAGTCCAATTCGTACACTAGGAGCTAACCAAAAGTATGATTTAAAAATAAATAAATAATAATGAAAGAGAAGAAGCTATCAAAAACAAACTAATGTAGCATGTTTTACAAGAAAAAATTTGTTACTATAAACTGCATTATTCAGTAAGGGATTCAACAGATATCCAGCAAATATATTGCATCCAGTTGATCCAGCCAGCATGCCAGGTAATTGGCAAATGCCAGATATTATAATTATCTGGCAATATATTCAGGCTAAAATTATAAAATTATGCTTTTGTTGTTTGTTGAGGCTAAGGCTTACTATAGGGCACCCATTGGTGATTTGTGACGCTATGATGCAATTCAGTGTATCGACACTTTTTAATAGTAACCTTTTATAGTATCTGAACTTCATTTAACCATCTTGGAACTTTGTTTTTCTTTTTGGCCAGGCTGCTCATGTGTGTTTATCGTAATGTGGGCCCGCTGAATGATTTAAAAAAAAAAAAAAATGTTTTTAAGATTTAAAAATTAATTTTTTGAGTTTATTTATCATTACCTTTTAAGTAAATGGAATTATTTAGGGAAAACATAGTGCATGGTAGTAATTGATGCAGTACAGATTTCATGCATTTTCTGACTCATGCGCTCGGGATACTGACAGCTGCAATGCTGAATTTCATGCATTTTTTGATTCATTTGCCATGAATTAGGGGGTATCCACCATGATATTTTTTTGGTTTTAATATCTAGATAATGACCGCTGCAGTACAGATTTTTATGCATTTTCTGATTCATGCAGCATGAATTAGAAGTATCCAGTGATTTTTTTTTTTTTTTTTTTTAAACATTGGGATACTGACCACTGCAGTATAGATTTTTATGTATTTTCTGATTCATGTGCCGCAAATTAGGGATATCCAGTGATGTTTTTTACTTTTTTCTATATTCAGTAGAAGAAAGTATTGGATTCATAAAAATTTTCGTCTTCTGGTGGATTTACATGTTTTCAGAGGTCGAATACGATTTGACCATTTTTAGAAAATGTCTGTGTGTGTGTGTGACAAAAATTTTGTGTTGTTTGTATCTCAGGAACTACAGCACAGAATTGCATATAATTTTATACGTAGATGCACCTTGACCTAAATTAGTGCGTATCAGTTTTTGGTGCTAACTGCTCAACAGGTGGCGCTGCTATGCAGTGATTTCAACAATTTCAGGGAAGGCTACTTCTAAGGAACTACTGCACAAAAATGCATATAAATTCATATGTAGATGCAACTTGATAAAAGTTAGTGCCTATCAACTTTTGGTTACTGCAGCTGGATGATTAGATATCTTGCTGCAAATTATGCTGGATGTCTGGCATCCTGCCAAACTGACAGCTGTAGCACCTCTAGTTTCTGAATGCATATATTATTTTCAAATAATTTCGTACAAATCAAATAGTGTTTTGAGAAAAAAAAAATTAAAACACAATTTGAAATGCAATTTGAGTTATTCCCAACATAGCACTTATCTCCAAAACTTGCACAAATATGGGGCTAGGACAGAGCTTCTTAAAAAGGCCCACGGAGGGCACTGAACTCAGACATAGAATTCTAGTGGAATCAGTTGGCCTTAACCCTAATGCCAACATAGCATTAATACATGAAAATTCTTTTCTGTGGCCTTGTAAAAAAAGAATAAGTGCTTTACATACCATATTTTATATGAAACATGCTTTTGTGTATATTGTACCAGTTTCATTTTGTTCTGTGCAGTCTAAAAATGTAAAGTGCACTAACAAATAGTTTTATATGTCTCTGTACTAGAAGCATTTGTTCAATCTCAAGGGAAAGTTTCAACTAGCGTTCCCATTTAATGCAGATTCAGAATATTGAATTTGATCTTCCTGATATTTTTTTTTTTTTAGTTATGCTGCTAATAGACTCCCACACTTGTACAGACTAACTGCTAAAAACCTGATTTTTTGGATTTATTGTCCATCAAAACGTTTAAATTTAGCAAAACTTGACTTTTAAAAGGATAGATTTAAAAACCATACCCTTTCCCCCCCCCCATGTATGGATTAATTCTTTTATTGAATTCCTGCTTGAATTATACGATTATGTTTTTTGAAACATACTTGAAATTTTTTAGTTAGGTGAGTTAGCATTTCTGCTCTTTCATAATTTTAAAGCTTTAATAAGTAAGGGGAAAATTTTTTTTGATCAGATTGGACTATTATTCTATGACTATTATTCCATTTATTTACCTATACTACAGGGGATGAATTTAATGAAACTATAAATCGTCTTTTGTTAGTTTTACTTTTATTTATTTATAATATTTTAATACTGTGATGAATGTATTTATTTCAAAAGATTTTTGTATACAAAATATATTGGATTTTGAAATTTAGTTTTGTGCTGCATGTTTTTATTTTCAGCTGAATTAGATGAATTGCGGGAGATTGCTAAAAAAAGAGAAGAGGAATTAATTTATTTGCAACAGCAATTGTCTTTAACTAGGCAGCAAGTTTTAGAAAAAACAGAATTAATAGATTTATTAGAAAGTAAGTATAGGAAGGTTATGTGTGTCACTGAGCTCAGTTAAAAATTATTTCACTTTTTAAATAACATTAAAAAAAAGAGAGAAAATGTTCTTTCTTTTTTTCTAATATGCTTACTTTTATTTATTGTAAATATTTTATATTAAGATTTTCCTGTGTGATTATACATCAAATACAATATAGTACTTTTTATAATCATAACATAGCTGACAAGGGACACTCACAAACTGTGACACGTTGATTGTAACTAAAGAGTCTCAATATATACATTACCAATTGATATAAGCAACTGATACCAGAGTTTAAAAGTTCCACAATTCAGTTTGAAGTAGTGACATCATTCAATTTATTTATTTAAATTGCATTTTGTACTATTTGCACAAACAATATGTGAAAATAATATGAAAATGAAAAAGGGATTATAAATTGAAAATGTAAATTTACAGAAAAACTAGTATATTGTGGTGACCACATGAATTTCTTCTATATTTTCCTATACAAATTCACTCAGTAAAAATTCATTAAAATTATTATTTAAAAAAAATTATCTTCCATGATAATGCAGACGATTTTCATATTAAAGAAGTAGTATAACACTACTTCTCTGCTACCAAAAAAAGTCCATATTATTCTCAATAAAAAAAAAAAAAAAAAAAATCAATAACTTTGTTTTAAATTATCACAGATCTATAGTTCAACCATTTGTTTTAAAAGTATTGACAAGACCTTTCGAAAGATACCCATCTTGAAAATTTACTTCCCCTGGGGGAGGGGGTGGGCGTGGCAGAAGCGATGCTCCCACATGCACAAACATTTTTTCCTAGTTAACTACTACTAGTATAAATAATTCATATTAGTTTTACAATCACAAGTTTGAAATAACTCTCATTATGTACATTTATACGAAATTTTGTCCTATACTGCCATGTTGAAAATTTAGAAAAAATGCGATCACAGCACCACCTGTTGAGCAATTGATCCCCAAATCTAATCAGCACCAGTTTATATCAGGGTCCAACTAAATACCAAGTTTTGTTAAATTTCATTCATTGATTTGTGAGATACAGTGTCCACAAAAATCGTGATACACACACAAACAGACAGACACACAGACATTTTCTAAAAACTATCAATTCGTGTTCAGGACATCCCAAAACGTGTAAATCCATCAAAAAGCAGAGTTCGAAAATTTTCACGAATCCAATACTTTCTCTATATTATATATAGAAGAAAGTAAAAAATGATAAATTGAGGCCATTGTTTATTTTTTACTATTTAATTTTTCCAAAATATGCATTTGGCATTAATCATATTTTATTGTGAACAATAAATCAATAAAATAAAATTTATTGAATTCTCAATTCTTGTCTGTATTAAAAAAAAAAAAAAAAAAAAAAATTCTTTTTACTTCATTTTATTATTATTCTTTTTACTGATACAGTTGAATGCAGACAAGTCTTCCCTTGTTAATTAATGAATTTATGCATTATAGGAAATATTCAATTGTTATTTTTTTTTATCAGAAGACAAATTTATTTGAATTCAAAATTCTCCTAATTCATCTGCATCCGGAATAGTTACTTAAAAATTCATTAGAGCTGCAAAAGACAAATAAATTAAATAACTCTTACCTCAAACTTAAAAATAAAGAAGGACGAGTAAATATCTAATATCTATTGTGTTACATGGATACAATTAATTAAACTCTTTTTTTTAATCGAATTTACATCACTGAAACACAATCATATCATCACTAAACTTGTAATATTAGACATAAAAGATTCTATATGGCACAAGTAAGTTATAATGATGAACGTAGCAGCTTCTATGTCACATAAATGAATTGCATATTGAGTGCAATAGCTTACACTACCAGAATGAAGTGTTGCAAATGGACACAATTCCTGTGACATCACAGTAGGTAAAATCGCCGAACACGTGGCCGATATTTTGTAAACAAATTAGATTCAAGATGCCATTTTATTGTTATGCATAACATTTTCGTAAATATTTCTCCAGTGAAACTTAATAATCAGATATCTGTTCAAACTAGAACAAAAGAGAAATGTAAACAACTGAATCGAATGATAAAGTTATGGCTATTCCATATCGTAAAATTGCAGAACATTTTATGTATACACACACACATATATATAAGGAATAAAAGATTAATAAGAACATTTTATACACACACACACACATATATATATATATATATATATAGACATCAAAGCTTTAAATAATTAGAATTTCAATCACTTTAATAAAGGAATTTATTAAATGGAACATCCATTTAAATTTGTTAACATCGCTACAGTTCACATGGCAACTTTTAATATTACATATGTTGATTAATATTAAAGTATATTACAAAAACTGGATTAAAAACAAAACAAAGGTATCACTATATCACTCTTACTTCAATTTCATATAATCTGTAACTCTTATAAATAATATTGCAAGATAAAAATTTGCAAGCCACAATGCTTTGCTATGGTAGAGTTGAGGATTATTTACCTAACCAGCTGATAATCTTGTAGCCTCGAACCCAAAGTGGGAATATGGTCCATTCTTATTCACTGAAGGATTTAAGTAATGACTCAATTAACACTCTTCATGTCTGAGGCGCCGGAATCCATTTTTCTAAGTTGCCTTTCAACTGATTAAAGATATTTTTTTAGACTAAGCAACACTTGATTATCATTTATGTTTCGGTCACAACCCATGATTATTTATTGTAAAATATTTAGGTAGATGTCATTGAGCTTTTCTCCCAAAAAAGCCATTTTAAAATAAAAACTTGAGCAGACATTGAACTTTTCACACTGCTGGCTGAAAACAGAAGAAATTGCCTTCATGGAGAGACTGCATCAATCGGATCAAGCAGCAGTTGGAGTTATCCAGCTTAAATAAAGCATAATCAGAATTTTTGGGAATAATGAAAATGTAATTCCAGTTCTCGTTTTTTAATTTTTTAAGGACGATGAAACAAAATTTATGAAGACAGGCAGTCCTGCTTAGCTGCCAAAATCAAGATAAAAATTGCCTCCTGCTGAAGCGGGAAGCCATGACACCTCCGTTCGTTACAATGCTCCTGTGAGGTCTTCTGTCATCGCAGAATTTGTTTTTTCCTTCGCTGTGCCTCCTTGCGCGATAACATTTCGTGCCGGAAAAGAGTGTGCTTTAAATTAATTTTTTACAAGTATATTTTCTGCTTATAACTTTGATGTTTTATTTGAAAATATATTGACAGAGCTATGGTTTGAATTATTTATTATTCTTTTTGCATTTAAATAAGGCTCCTTTATATACGAGCTGGTGCATCAGGCATTTTGTTGCCTTAGGGTTGCCACATGTACACAGCGCGTTTCTCTGATAAACAAACAACAAACATTTTTTTTTATCGTCTTACGTTACTCTAAAGTAACTTGTTTTATTATATTTCATAATTTTAGCTAAGTAAAGTATGATATGGGAGTTTGTTTAGCGATAAACTGCTATAATCATTCAAGAAGTGAATATAAAGTGTTCACAGACCTTCTATGACTGTGTATTTGAGTTTTGGCGACATTTTGTGAAAGAAACAGAAACCGCCCTAACAGCACATCTTACCCCAGTACATCCATAGGATATCCTCAGAATAAAATGACATCCTGAGAATGTACTGTGAAAAAAATGTGTTTTTAGGAATATCATTGTTACTTATTGCTCTTATCTTGACTGGATTAGCTTCAGATCAAGATTTCTTAAAATCATTAGGGAAGCGATAAGGACGCCAAGCGGGAATGCTGTCCTCTTCGGAGGCAAAAAAATGGCGGTGATGCACCGGCCTATTATTTTATTTAGGGGCTCTACATTTAAATTACAAATTTAATAATTTTGTACTTTTTTGAAAAAGACATCAAAAGGGACACTCATTTTGCATTCAGTGGTAAATTACATCCAGAATTTGCTGATCAGGGATTTTGAAACTTGGAATGCGGGGGTGGTAGATTCTTAAGCGCCTCTTTCGAACTGGGGTTAATGAACCAAGATGAACTGAGTATCTTTCTGACAGGTAGAAAAAAAATGGCTAGATCTTGAAGATGAAAATTTCCGTTCGAATATTTTTTGCACACAATTTTAAAACACATTTTAAAGAATTTTGCTTAATCAAGTATTGAGTGGGTTATTGTTCCAATGCTTTAAGACATTTTTATATATCTGAATTTTAATAATTTTAATTTTATTTTGATTTCTTTAGCATTTTAATTCAGATTATTTTTTCAAAGCTTTTTTTTTTTTTTTTTTTTTTTTTTAGAATCTATTTAATAGTTCATTTTTGAAAACATTTTTCTCTAAATTTTCTTATTGCAAAATTATAAAGCAAGCATATTAAAACTATTTTGTAGTTTTAACACAATACACATATGCTTGTGAAAATCCAGTGAAATAGACCTGAAAATATCCACTGGCTATGTGGCAACTAAACAGAAAATAACAAACTCAATTAAAATGTGTTATATAAGAATATAGCTTTATTTTTTAAAACACCTTTTAAAACTAATTTCTAAAAAAAAAAAAAAAAAAAATCATATGTGTACTTTTTGTGCAAGCAATATGAAATACTAATTTAATTAAATAAACAGCTTAAATATTGAAATCGTAAAGAGTAAATATTAGTAAGTTAAATTTCAGTGTAACAGCAGTTTTGAACATTTTCTTGGTCTGGAGTGAAAGGGCTCAAAGTAAAGAAGTTTTGAGAGATATTAATTTAACTTAGTTATTAATAAACTGGTCGTATGAAAAAATTTAGAAAAGTTATCACAACTGCAAATTGAATAGTGGAATTTTCTAACTCAACTCTGATTTCTCTGTTCTAAAATTACTCATATAAATTGGTTGAGGGGTGTATATCTTAATATCCTTTAATTCTTACCTGTAAATTTTGGTTATGATCTGCATTTCACCATTCCATGAGTGTTACCTCTGAAAAAATATTTGATTTTACTTTTCTAGTGAAAAAAAATCTTCTTTCAATCTTGTGCTCAATTTTTATTTATAGTTGATATTTTAAATGTATCATTATTCAGGTAAAAAACTGTAAGGAATAATTTACAAAATGACATAAAATGAAGAAATAATTTTATGTACATATAAAATTATGTATATTCAATATTAATCAATAAAAATATTTAAAACACTTTTTTTTTTCTTTTTTTAAACAAAATATCATACAATTTGAAGATTTTTTACATACAATTCTAAATTAGAGCACCTGTACACAGGGATAGTTTGGTTAAGATTCTTTTTGTTCTATTATGGAAGCTTCACACTAGGGAAGCTTGAAATTTTTTACTGTGCATTCATTAATTGTCATGTTAAAAATTATCTGTCGTGCTATTTTTATTTAATTAAGCATGTAACGGCATTGGGATCGTCTTTATGAAAGAGAAGGTGCATAAACTTATTAAAAAAAAAAAAGGGATTATCAGATTTAAATAATGTAAGTTGGTGATACAGGACTGCCGAATACTCAAAGAAATAAAACTATGCATCCATTGACATTAAATAATGGTCGAAGCTTATATGTAGTATTTTACTTTATTATTTAGGTTAGCAAAAAAAAAAAAAAAAAAGGAATTTTATAACCAGCTTAGAAGGCTTCACAAATTCTGCTGAGTACACTCTTGTACCAAAAAAAGTAAAGTAAAGCATCTTGACAAAAAGATGTGTGTGTTATTCACACGCTAAAATTTCCGTTCACAAAACTATGTAACATTTTTTAAAAACGCAGCTTCTTGTTGGCTATATTAAACCAAACCACTACATCCACACTCTGATCTTTATTGCCAAATTAAAAGAGGCTTGTATTATTAAAGTGAAACCGTATGACGCCAATCTGATACTTCAAAGATGAGTTACAGGTTCTATCTACCCCCACTTCACCCGTACGGAGAACTCAACATACCAGAAGCTGATAAACCTTGGAGGGGTAAGCTTGAGTGCCTGGCAATGACCTTGACTTTCGTCAAAGAAATGCACAATTGAAGATTTTTTTTGCGACTGGAAATATTTTTCTCTCTTACGAATGAAGCTAGAAAAAAAAAGAGAGGGTGGATTCAAACTTGATTATTATATTTGCTTCCTTTTTAAATAGCATGGGGGTATTAAATAAAGTTAGAGAATTATTAACCTATTATGTTAAGATAAATATTTAAGCAGTAATTTAGAATAAACTAGATTTAATTTAATTATTAATGAGATTATCATATGTCATGAAATCCTCATGACATTGTCCTTCTAATATAATTTCAAAAATTAAAAAATATTGTAAAATTATATTTTGTAATACATAATAAAATTTTAAAAATAAATTTTTTTTTGTAGAATTGGTGATTCAAATCTAAAAAAAAAATTAGAACTCAGTAAGTTAAATTTGAAAGAATGAATGTTTTATATGCAAAATCATAGTTTTTCTTTTCTTTTTAAGTGTTGTATTATTATAGTATTTTAAAATTAAGTTATTAAGATTCATTTAAAAACCTCTTAGAGCCTATCACAAGTATCATATCTATGCAAAATATGCTGGACCAAATTGATGAATTTCCTAATGCTCATAAAAAACAAAATAAGAATGATGTTTACAAAATTCCAAATGGAACAGGTTGTGAGATAGAGATCATGAATTAATACAATTGTATTTTAATATTTATTAAAAATTGTGAATAATATTAGTGTAAAACATTATTGGGGGGGGGGGATTATAGACATTGTTAACACACCATAAATTTTAAGCCAGCACAACCGGTTTCGAAAGGACGTAGCCTTCCTTCATCAGGTGCAAAAAAAACCTTGGAGGCAAAAGCAAGACTGAGGCAGTGCAAAGCAAGCAAGGCAGTCTTGCTTTTGCCTCCAAGGCAGTAGCACATGTTTTTTTGCACCTGATGAAGGAAGGCTACGTCCTTTCGAAACCGGTTGTGCTGGCTTAAAATTTATGGTGTGTGAAGAAGTCTTATTGTCTATTTATCGTTTGTACACCAGTTTTGCATTTAGTTTTGGTATAGACATTGTATTTGCACATAAGGGGGAAAAAAAATCTTTTGGTCATAGCTCTATTTTGTTTTCTAGATTAATGTGTGTCTTATTGCTCTATCTTCTTATGCAGTCTTGGTACCAACCAGCATGAAATCTAACAAAAAGTTATAAACAGAAAGTTAAATTAACATTTTTTTAAAATCTTTTCTAAAATTTTATAGATTTATTTTGCAATAGAGTTCTCTTGTGCAATTATGAATAGTAAGGTTCCATTGCATACTCAGATCATTATTGGTATCTTCTGGAGGTGTTGCAAATAAGGATATATCATTGTTTGACATTAAGAGAGTTAATATTTTTTATTTGTAAAAACAATATATATATTAAATATAGTAATATTTACAGTATTAAAAAAGGAATATTTATTTATAAATATTTCTTAATGAAATATAAATATATATATATCATATTAATCTAAACAAATTGTCTTCGATTCTATTTAAAGATTATTTTTGAAATCACTGTTTAATACATTTTCATTTAGATACATTTCATAAATTTCTTTATTGAGTGCAAGTGCTACCAAAACAATTTTGGGTGAAACAATATTTGAGATTATGTCTGTATATTTCATGATATTTGAATTTTTAATCGTATTGATATTATTTTACAAAAATATTAAAATTTTTATAAGAAAAAAAAAAAAAAAAATTGTGTTAGAATTTTCTTAAAAATAAATATATTATCAAAATATTATTGTATATATGTTTGGCTATCTCCTCACAAACCACTGAATGCAGAAAGACGTGAAAGTTATCAAAATATACAAAATAACCCAAGGATTCTGAGTTGACCATTAAAATTAAATTATTCCAATTTGTTAAAAAGATATCAGCTTATAAACAGTGCAAGATAAGCAGCACAATGTACTGCTTAAAAAATGTCTACCTACAATTTAAACTGCCTGAAGCAGTTGGGTAGCAAAATACAACCAGCAACAACAAAGATATATTAGAGGAACTTTAACGTCCAAAATTATATACAATCTGCCGAAATGAGGGTTTGAGCAATTTCAATGGATTTTTTTTTTTTTTTTTTTATTTATAAAGTGATATAAAAAAGTAGTGATTCAATATATTTTAAAAAAAATTCATTTAAATATAGTGACAGCTATCTTGTTAATATATCTAAACTACAACACTAAAATATCTTCATGATTTTGGATATTTGTGTACTAAAAGGAAGGCTTTTATGAGTGATGGGAAATAAATATTGTTTATAGATGAGAGTGCATTTTTTGCAATATATGGTGAATGTATATGGTGAATATATGGTGGCTTCATGGCAAATGAAGAAAAAAAAAGTGACAAAGAATGCATAGAGTAATTGTGCAAATTGCAGTCAATGTAATGATATGTTAACTTCAAAAATAGTTCCAGAAGACTATCTATCACTTACAAAAAGGATTAAACTCTGAGATACATAAAGAAATCCTTGATCATTTCACCACGCCATTATTGGAAGGTATACCTCATAGTAACTTCTATTTCAAGATAATCTGTCCACAGGTTATAATCAGAAATAAGTTACATATTTTTTTAGACAGTTAAATTGCTAAATTTACATACAGTGGAGAATTTGTAAAGAATTATGCAAAGGAGTGGGGGAAGGCTGCAGATAATTGTGCCAGTAATGGTCCGACTTTTGAGAATGTCAATGCTAGTGTTATTTTTCAGGATAAAATCTATATGATCTTCAATGGCAACTGGAAACTTTAAAAGAAGATCTTTCTCCAAAAAAAAAAAAAAAAGATCCTGATACTTTTTGACCTTCTGGTTGATACTTTTAACCATTTACGTGGTCTTCCATTTCTCTCCCTCCTAAGCTGGCAGCACTATCTTGCATTGATTTCTACGAGCACTACATAAGCGTTATTATTTGCTAAAATTGTAGTTGTCTCCTGTTTTATGAGCAGGTAATTAGTAAACTTATGTAGAATTTTACATTTTCATTTAAAGATAAGATGAAAACCATCTTTTATTGCAAACCAAATAATAGCATGAAATTTTGAATTCAAAAAGTAAAACTCCATATAGGTAAAAAGTGGCTGCTATCCTGTCTAATATAAACTGAATCAGTCATCTGTTCTTGCAAAGAATTATTAAAATAAAAAGTTGATAAAACCACATGGAAATATCTTGAAATGCAGGTTATACATATATGTGCAAAAAAAAAAAAAAAAAAAAAAAAAGCTTAATAAATAAACTATATTATATAAAAATAAAATTAGAAAATTGGATAGAATAGAAAATGGACAAAAATAAAAGCAAAATACACACAATATTCATTCTATATAATAAAGGCACCATCAGTAAACTGGAATCTGAATCTGCTAAATTAAGAATAAATTATCTCAGTAAAATCAAACAAATATATTTCAAAGAATTAAAAGTGATAAAGTTCAATTACCTTTCAAAAACAGAGGTGAAACAGATTCATACACATGCATATCCCCCCCCCCCCCAAAAAATAAAATAAAAATAAAAATAAATAAATAAATAAATAAATAAAATAAATAAAAAAGTTTAAAATTCGGCAAATAATAACACCTGCAATAATTTAGAGCACATGGAAATCAGCACAAGATGGCACTCTGCCTGCTTAACAGAGAGAAATGGCACAAAAACATTTACGATTTCAGCAGTTCCCGAGGAAGGTTCTGTGAATTATTAAAACTGCTAAGCAGAAGATTGGGAAGTTATTAAAGTTTTTTTACTGCATGATCTTGTTTAGGCTGAAAACATTCTGAGCCATTTGTAACTAGCTTGTCAAATCAGGCTAATTATATAATAAAAAGTAAAGGTAATTCTTCAAAATGCTAAATAATCCTTATATATTTATTTACTTATGACAAATGAGAATAATTTACAATGTATCACTCTGATACTCTTTCTACTAGGTAAATGTTATTCTAATATTTCGATATTTCATAAATGGGGTTAATTATTATTATTATAAATCTTTATGCTAATGTATTCTACAAACTATGTATATTTTTACTTTCTTCTATATGTAATATAGAGAAAGTATTGGATTCGTAAAAATTTTCGACCTCGGGTTTTTGATGAATTTACACGTTTTGAGAGCTGTAGAACACGATTTGACCATTTTTAGAAAATGTCTGTCTGTCTGTGTGTGTGTGTGTGTGACAAAATTTTGTGGCAACTGTATCTCAAGAACTACTGCACAGAATTTCATACAAATTGGTATGTAGTTGTACCTTGACATAAATTAGTGGCTATCAACTTTTGGTAAAAATTGTCTTACAGGTTGCGTTGCCATCCCGCTTTTTCTAAATTTTTAACATGGTGATATAGGACAAAATTTTGTATAAATGTGCATAAAGAGAATTATTTTTTAGTAATCATTATGAAATTTACAAGAATTATTTAAAATAGAGATAGTCAACTGGGAAAAATTTTTTGTATGCGTAGGAGCCTCGCCACCCCCCGTGGGGGGGAAGTCCCCCCCTCGAGGGGAGTAAATTTTCAAGATGGGTATCTTTCAAAAGGTCTCGTCAATACCTTTAAAACAAATGGTTGAACTATAAATCTGTGATAATTTAAAACAAAGTTATCGATTTTTTTTTTTCTTTTAACGAAAAAAAACTTAGAAAAAAATCTTTTTTTTTTTTTAATATTCTTACTGCGTGAATTTGTATAGGAAAATATAGAAGAAAGTCTTGTGGTGGCCACAACATACTAGTTTAAATATGCAATTTTGAACTTTTTATTACTTTTGTATAGATAATATATAAAAAACTAACTTTTAAAAAAATTATCTTTTTACACAAAACTATATATACCAAATAGACATTATTTATACCTGTTTAGCTCTAATAATATAAAAAAAAATTTCTTTTTTAATTATATCTGATTTTCTATAAATAATTCAAGCTATAATAGATTACAATTTGTAAAATAAGAAATAGCAACATATCTAGGGAAGCATACAAAAAACTATCATTTCACCACTGAAATACTACACTCTGCTTAAAATTAAGATTCTCGAATAGTACCTATCTTCTGTGTAATTACAATTTGTATTCTAAATTTTAACCCTCTCATAAAATTTTATAATAAAAAATTAATCTAAGTCCGTGGTATTCATTGAAAATTCAATTGTTAATGTTTAAAAAGTTCCAAGCGAACGTTTTAAATCAGAAGCAGTACTTTTATTAAACTGATTTGTTTGTGCCAAAATATTTTTTAGATTGATGATTAGAATTCTTTCTAACTATTTTCTCTCACATTATGTATAATAGAATTGTAAAAGTATTTTTTTTTTTCTCTGAAATTTTTCTTTTATATTTTTACTCTAGAAAATAAATAAGTTTCTGCAACTAAATATGGTTATGAAGTCAACGTGATATCTAATTGCATGCTTTATAGAAATAGATTTTGATTTTTCATCACAGTTTTCAAGGTTTGAGCACAGTGTTTAGTGCATGCACTAATAGAAGTAGGCTTTGTTTTTCTGTAGAACTTCTAAAATGAGATGTAATGCTCTCTTGTTTAGGTAAATTAAATTCCAACACACCAGAAAAAGATCAAGGTAATGAAAAAGAATTAGCAACAGATTCAGTCACTGATTGTCACACCTTACCTACTACACACAGCAGTTCAGATGGTTTGTATATGGTTATTTATGAATGCTTGAAATCATAGAGACTAATACATAAAGCTTCTTCTACTTTTTTCAAAACTTAATTATTTTTTACTCCGTAAAACTGAACTCTGAATATTGGCATAGTTAGAAGTGAAATTTTGTCTTTGTTGCTGATTTTCTTTGAAACATCTAAGCTAAATTTCTACATAACACTAATATATAACTATGTAGTAAGTATTTAGTTGAACATCATGTTACATAAACTAATGATCACTACTAACTAATTTGTGGAATGAGATTATCATAAAAAGTATTTTTTACTTTTTGCTTAATTTTTTTTAAAAATGATCAAGAAAATGATCTTGAAAATGACAATTTGTAATCTATGAAAATTCTGTTATTGAAATGAAGACACTTATTGATAATCAGTGAAGATAACTTTTCCAAAGTGTGACATTTATGTTGTGGTTATTCTTTGCTGCTTTTTTTCATGAACGTAATTAAAGCTATTTGACACTTATTTTAAAACAAACTACATTCAATATTTGTGTATGAGTTAGTTTTATCAAATGCTTAGTCAGAATAATTTTGTGTGAGATGGATATTTATTTTGAAATGTTATACCATTATAGTATAAGCAATTTTGTTCTTTACAGTATTTTTTTTCTTAATTTTTTTATTTATTTGGTATAGAAAAATTGCAATTTGCAAAAAACTTAAATTGCATGCTTTTTAAATGCTTATTTAACATAGCATGTAGTTGCTTAGTAAGATCCCATACAAATTTTCAGAGTAGTTTTTTATAGTTACTTCAATGTAAAGTAATACTGCTTCACTTAAAAAATAAATAAATGAAATAAAATAAATCTTGGGGAAAAAAAAAAAAAAAAAAAACATTTGCCAATAATTAATTTACTAATGAATAGAAGCTTTCTCTATCAGTTTTTTTTTTTAACTTTTTTTTTCTTTGTCTGTAATTTTTCATCCTTACTATTTGCAGAGAAATTATCAGGTTCTGATGCCAGTGACTTCAGTGATATAAAATCCAATTATTTATCTCTGAAAGAAAATTGTGCCATTTATAAAGAAAAAATTGCAGCGCTGGAAGCTGATTTGAAAAAGTGAGTAACGCTTTTATTCTTTCTTATCTAAATTTGAATATTTTTTAGTAACATTTCTGATTTTTTTTTTTTTTTTTTTCTCATGAGATAATAGATATAACACATCACTCAGTAAGTCCTGGGAATGACGTAGAAATGACGCCATTAATAACAAATCCATATGATTTTTAGGTAGCCCTAAATTTCAAATGAAACATGTCAAAATTTCAGGACAATCTGACATTTAGTTTAAAAGTTACAAAGGTTTCAGAGAAGCAACTTTTGTTTATTTAAAAACAATGGATAAAAAATCTGGAGTGACTCCACTCGACTTTCCAAACATTGAGTAATTAACAGTTTTGTAGATAAAGTAAAGAAAGAGGAGTTGTTAAACAAACAAAAGAGAGAAAACCATAATAGAGTGTTTGAGTATTTTTCTCCATATATTACACGATGTTTTATTTAATGCTACTGAACTTTGAGCCCATAGATCATAATGATAAAGAATTTTTCGTTGTGTCCCTGTAAAAACCTACAAATGCTAGATTCACCAAAATGCTTATAGTTAGTGCAACAGTGATTTACAATATTCATATAAATTTTCAGCTCGATTGAATAAGGCGTTTAGATGCTATCGCACTTTTAAAAATTGGGTCCCATAGGCCATAATGATAGAGAATTTTTCTTGGTGTCCCTGTAAAAAAACTGTAAGTGCTAAATTCACCAAAATCCATACAGTTGGTGCAACTGTGACCTATAACGTGTGTACAAATTTTTTGCTCAGATTAATAAGGCGTTTAGACCCTATCACACTTTTAAAAATTTGGCCCTACAGGCCATAATGGTAAAGAATTTTTCTTTGTGTCCCTGTAAAAAAAAACTATAAGTGCTAGATTCACCAAAATCAATAGGGTTCGTACTATGGTGACTTACAATATACGTACCAACTTTCAGCTTATTTGAACAAAGCGTTTAGATGCTAGTGTGTTCACTCACACACATACATACACACATCATCGTAAAAATAGTGAAAACGGACTCAGGGGACCTCGAAACATATAGAAACATCAAAATCTCAAATTCGGATTTTTAACATGATTACAATACTTTCCTCACTATAGTGTTCGGAAAGTAAAAAGAATTTTGCATGTTGTTTAAACATTGCTTTTTGATGGAAAAAAGTACTGTTCAAGTAAATCAATGGCTTGATAAGTGTTGTTCGGATTTTGCTCTAGCTAAGAGGTGGTATGCTGACTTTAAATGCAGTCGTACAGACAAATGACTCTGAACACTCAGTTCGCCTGAATACGACAGTTCCAGAAAACATAAAAAAAGTCTATAAAATTGTTTTGATCAATCATAAATTGAAGTTGTGTGAAATAGCAGAGGAGTTGAAGATATTAGAAGGTAGTGTATTCACTATTTTGCCAATGAGATAGCTGTGTTCAAAGTGGGTGCCGTGTTTGCAGTTCACCAATGACAATGCACTGTACCACAAGTCACTGAAAACAATGGTCAAATTCAACAAATTGCTTTGCCTTTGTCCAGATCTGACTCCCAGGGACTACTGGCTGTTTGCAGCAGAAAGATGTTTATAAATATCTGCAAATTAGTTTTGTCACATAATTTCTGAGCTTCATACAATATTAGCCAGACTGGTGACACCAATTGATAAACCAATAAGAATTAGTAGTTCACAGTGGAACTGTGTTTGCTCTTTCCTAGTGGCAATTTCAAAAACTATTCATTAAGACAAAACCAGAAAATCTAGAGTGAAGAGACGAGTTTTCCAATGCTAACAACTGCCTAAATTGTCTGTGATGCTCAGTCTTCTGATTATCTGAAATGAAGTTATTTAAAAATTTTTATCTTAAAAGAGAATTATATAAAAAAAGTATAAAATCACTTTTAAAAACACGTATATAACAATTTCTTTATTAAAAAAGACACGAAGCTTTTCGCTATTATGAAAATAGCATCATCAGGTGTTCTTAAGTAACATAGTAGGCAGCAATATATAATTGAAAAGTTCAATACGGTTATAGTTCAAAAAAGTTCAATCCACAAAAGGTCGCACAAGGAACTACAGGGCAAAAAAATTTTAAAAAAAGATTTCAATACAATTTTCAATAATCTTACGAGCACAATGTGTGCCATATTTTATGAAGAGATGCAGCATCCTTAGAGTTAATAACTTTCTTGTACTTGATAATATTTATTTCTTCTGTCATTAGAAGGTCTTGAAAGTCACGAGGGGCCGAAATTACTTGGACCCAGACCGAAGTGTCTATTTTAATAAAGAAATTTTTATATACGTGTTTTTAAAAGTGATTTTATACTTTTTTTTATATAATATGTGTACACGTGAAACACTTTCTAATTTTAAACTTTCAGTAGTTTTTAATTTTAATTAAAAGAGAATATTTTTGCTTGATATTTCTAGAATGCTGCAAAGAATTTCAAATATCATATTAATTAGTATTTCAAGTTAAAAATTATAAGTATGATTTTAATAGTTAGCAATTAATGTTTCTAAACTACTTTAAAAATTTAAGGAAACATTACATGTATAAAAAATATTTTTTATTTTATACAAAATAAACATATGTAAACTTTTTTTTTTTGTGTGTGTGTTTGTGTGTGTAATTAAGGAAACAAAATCAGAATCCAATTTCTACTCTCATATAACTTTTGTACCAAAAGCAGAAGAAAGATTAATTATTTTGAAACTCATAATCTTTCCTTAAGTTTTATTTTTTAAAAGTTGATTTCATGATATTGTGTTTTATACCGGTTTATAAAACATTTATTAAATTTATTATGTCATTTAAACTGTAACATTGTCAAACTATAACAGTAAGCTTTAATGATAGATTTATTGCATTATTAATTTGTATTAGTTTTAATTGCATTTTTTTTTTTTTTTTTTGTATGAATTGTGTTTTATTTATATCACCATGTTGCAATAGGTGCATTTTAGAAAACTCTATATTAGAAGCTCAAAGTAAAACCCTAGCAGAAAATTGCACAAGATTAGAAGCTGAAAAACTAGCATTAGAAAAAAGAGATGGGGATTATTGGAATGAACATACAATCATCAACAAATCAGAATTAAAAGAAAGGGAGAAAAAAGTAAGTTTTTTTTTTTTTTTTAAACAGTAGGGACAATATATATATATATATTTATAAAATACCTAATAATGCTAAATAATGTTATTTCTGATCATGTGTAAGTAATGCATTGTAATATTCATAGAAATGAAGATATATTATATGATGTATGAAGTAATTGATGTCAGCAACTGTAGATATTATTTATAATGCTCATTTATGCCAAAAAATCCTACATTGATATCTGCTTTAATAAAAGTAAGAATGAAAAAAAATTAATAGGGGTAATTTTTTTTTTCTTTTTAGTATTTGTAATACACTTGATTGCATGGCAGTTATCTCTAGAATATGACATTGATTAATAAAATATAGAGTAGAATTCCATTCTGTATTTGTTTATTTATTTTTGATTCATTATTTTACACAATAGTTTAAGCACATTTCATACTGAGTGTACATATGACAAATGGTATAAATTTATCTAACATACAGAAATTCAGCTTTTATACACAGTTTGTACTTGGATGCCAAGAGTATTACTTGAGTTTAATTTTTTTAATTTCATCTAATTGCATTTTGCATTTAATGACAATCTGTAAATATTTAGAGCTATCTGCATCTCAATAAATCAAGTTATTAAACAGGGTGGCAAGAATCAGGGAAAACAGAGAAATCATGGAAAAATCAGGGTACTTTATCAATCTGGAAATATCAGGGGAAAATCAGGGAATTTTGTAAAATCACCCAAAAATCATGGAAATTCTCATTTTTGCCCAGCAAACATAACTGAATGATCGCCAAACAGATATTATATATCTTGACCATGGTTACACAGGATTGGCTGCTTTCTAGTTGAATTTCATCAAGTTAACATTAAAAAAAAAAAAAGTACAACATGAGGAATAATTTTATGTCTTGATGTTAATATGTTGTGCAATTAAAATGAGTCATATTTTTATTATTTTTGTTAATTTCTCCAAAATTAAAAATTTTTCATTTTATTTTCCTTTTTGGATTTTCCTTTGTGAACAAGGGAAAAAATAAAAAGATTGAGATATTTTTGCCCATCAGTATAGATTTTGAATTGCAGTAGTTTAGCGAACATGTTACACAAAAGTGTGATATATTCGAAATTATAGAATGTATGTAATAGATAACGGAAATCTTGGAAATTTGTCAAAATTAGTCATGGAAATCATGGAAAAATCAGGGAACTTTTTGTCTGAATTTCTGTAGCCACCCTGTTAAAGAAAATACTCAAAGTGGGTTTGTGGTTTTTTTTTTTGTAAATGGAAGGTTAATTTAATCTTGTGCGCTATGCTTTTATGGTTAAATATTGCTATAAAATAAATAATAAGTAATTGTAGATTTTATGTAGTGTGCTTGTATCCATATGTTTTTTTTCTTGCCTGGTGAAGGATTGTACTTAATTACTTCTGCCTAAAATATTTGATGTATGTTTTATGCATTTACCATCAATTGGCAATATTATTTTTCATATGGAAATATTTTTCCTACTTGTAATTATTTGATTATTTAAGTTTTTGTAACATTTTCAACTATTTTTTAAATATTTCTGTTTTGTAGGAACTGTTTAGTACTTTGCTAACTATTATTTTAGAATAATTGCCCCCCCCCCCCTCTATATATTTTTGGTGTTTAAGTATGTTTTTTAATATTTTTGAGATAAAAAATAATCCTTACTTTTATTGTTCTTTCAGTTACTAGATGCACAAGAAGAAATCATCTTGATAAAAGAACGTTTTGAGGAATGCAACAAAGAAAAATCATACTTGCTCGGAGAATTAAATGCTCTAAAAGAACAGCTCCAACTTTTATCAATACAGTCAAAAACGGTTAGTCAATATCTCATTTTCAAGAGACGCATCCCTTCTATTTATTTTGAAAGCTTCCTATATAATTGCATTGAATAATATGTTGAATGAATTTAAGTTAATCTTTTGTTAATTTATATTATAGCTGAGAAATATTTCCTGTATTAGATTTTTTAAAAAGAAAAATTCCTACAAATGAAATAATCAGATATGTAACTACAATTTGCATTACTTTATTATGTTCACATTGCAGAAAAAAGACTAATAGTCAAATACAAGAAGAGCTGAAATGCAGAATCGTTTTACTGATGATCGACAAAAATTATGTTTAATCATTGCTAATTGCCCAATTATAATCCTTTTTTTCTCCCCAGTAACAATTGTCGAAATAGGATATAATTGACATATTTTTGCAGCTGAATTACTTGAAATACGCAATTTGCTCATGTCAATTTTTCAAGAAGCATTCTTTAAAAAGTTGATCTTTCATAAAGGATTTTTTTTTTTTTTTTTTTTTTTTTTTAAAGATCATAGACTTTTGTGAAAAGTCTGTTTTAGACTCAAAATTTTCCAAAGTATTCTTTTTCAATTATAACATTTTGCAAAAAATTCTCTAATAAATCTTTGTCTTTAAAATAAATAAATTTTTCAGGAGAGAAAATCTCCTACCTGTAGAATTTTCATTTTTTTTTTTTTTTTTAGGACTGAGGGCCTATTAGTCTCAATCTGGGATTTTTGCGTTGTCGATTTCGATAGTTGGACATTTGTCGAAATCTAAAATTTATCGAAAATATAATTGAATAATTTGAAAGCGATGTTATAATTTGAAAAAAGAGAAAAAAAAAAAAAAAAAAAAAAAAAAAAAGAACTAATAGTCCTCCGTCCTAAACTAAATTCTGCTTTTGCCAGAATTTCATCAAAATCTTTTTATTATTATTATTATTATTGAAAGAAAAAGAAAAGAAAATTAATAATAATCAGTATCGTTACAAGCGATATCGAAAAAGTTTTTTTAAATAATTTTGAATTAGGAAATAAAAGGTGCACGTGAAATAATATAAAATAAAAATAAGTAAAAAAGTGAATTTAATGTTTTTGTTTTTCGGGGGCTGCTCATGCATAAAAAAAATGCGTATTAAAACGAGTCGAAGGAAGCGAAATAAGTATTGAGTTATATTACGATAAATATGATATATAATATAATACGATATATTAGACCTATCGACCAGGGTTAGTAGGCATTTTCGTTGAAAGAAATAGTTTGTTTGTTCGGTGCAACTTGCACATTAGTCCCGTGAGGTACAACTTTCACTTTAGTCCCGTCAGGTACAACTTGCACATTAAATATAGTGATTTATTTATTTTTTTTTTTTTTTCAGCAGGAATCCTACTATTCCAAGGGCTAGAAATTTCAATTTGTTTAGTTATTTTTATCAGGAAATCCAATTCAGGGAATGTGATATTTAAGTTATTAACAGCATTTGACATTTTTATATTTTCTACATTACAAGATGATATTATAAAAAGTCTATCAATAATCAATCAGGAACTTTTCACTTTGGCCCTATTTGAGCTAGTAATTCTGTACCAGCAAAACACCTCATTCACAAATTAAAAGTAGAATGTGTCAAATCATTCCCTATTCACATTTCCTCATCACAAATGGATGTTTTGCCCGTGCATTTCTAAGACTAGAGAAAAAAAAAATCAAATAAAAGTAACCTCCTTGATGTTCATTGTGGAAAATAGGAAAAAATATGCATTGTAGGGGTTTCTGCTGAGATAAATAGCCACCTAAAATTCAGCTACCAAATCTGAATTTTTAATTGCCAACGCACTTAGTAAATGAAATTTTTTCAAACCCTCATTTAAAGTACTTGTGATATGTCCAAATAATGCACCTTTCATCTTTAACCCGATCAGGTTATCGCTTTTTTTGGTACCATGTCAGTTTATCATGGGTCACTAAAGACCCAAGCAATGTTAGAACACATTATGTTTAATGAAAAAAATCTGATAAAATTCTTGAACAGTTTTGAATACTTCTGTTTTAAAGGTAAACGATTAATATTGTAAAAAAAATTAAACAAATATTTTATTTTTCATCAGAAATACACCTATTTCCATAAAAAGCAGGAATTTGCTAAAAAATTCATAACTTCTGAACAAATTGAGATATCTGAAAAGTTCAAATTGCATAATAAAATTTCAGAATGGTATTTTTATGGGAAAAATCATAGACACGATGGATAGGTATTTCTTTTATATGTGAAATCTGACGAATAAAACAAAAGAAAAATGGCTCGGGTCTCCAATGACCCACGATAACCTGATCGGGTTAAATTGTAATAATATATATTTTTTAGTATAATCGTAAGAATTATGACAGAAAATAAACACATGGTTAATTTGCCTCAACCTACAAAAACTTATTCAGTTACTATATATATATAATAAAGATGATCTATTAAGCATAGTAGAAGCCAGGCAACAGATACAAGATCACTGAAACACTAGTGACCAATAAGATTTAAAAAAAAAATATATATATCAATAAATGCTGAGTAAGAGAAAACATGAGATTTTTATTACTGAAAAAAGAACCTGCTAAATCCTTCTTTCAGTAATAAAAATCTCGTGTTTTTTATTTATTTATTCTAATAAGATAACATCTCTATATATTACTAAGATGTAAAAGAAGGATTAATTTTACTTTCTTATATATATATATATATATATATATAAAAGTAAGTATTGGATTTATGAAAATTTTTGAACCCAAGTTTTTGATGGATTTACATGTTTTGAGATGCCCTGACCACAGTATGGCCATTTTAAGAAAATGTTTGTGTAGCATTGTAAATTTTTGTAGCTGCTGGATCTCACAAACCAATGAACAACATGTAACCGAACTTAGTATTTAGTTGGACCTTTACCTAAACTGGTGCTGATTATATTGGGGAATCAATCGTTCGACAGGTGGTGCTGTCATCCAATTTTTTCATAATTTTTAATAGGGCAGTAGAGGACAAAATTTCATATAAGTGTATATAGTGAAATTAATAGTTGAACCATAGATTTGTGGTAATTTAAAACAAAGTTATCAATTTTTGTTTTTCATTTTTAACAACAACAACAAAAAAAAAAGCATTTTATCAGATGTCGGCACAAAATTGACTTTCATTCGGCATTTAGTGTTACTTCTTTGAAAAGAAAATTATCTGCATTCATCTTGGAAAATAATTTGAATCAATAAATTGTACTGCATGAATTTGTATCGGAAAATATAGAGCAAATTCTTGTGGTGGGCACGGCACAACATGCTAGTTTTCAAAATATAGTTGTTTCATGTGCAAGTTATTTTGTTTAATTTAATTCAATTTTACTTACTACATATATTTTTTGACTAATTTCTTTTTTTTTTTCTTTTAAAAAAAGAAAAGAAAATCTTTTTCCTGATCTGAATGCAGTTTCATTAACAGGCTTCTGTTTATTTGTTTCTAGGTGTCTGTATGTTCTGTCATTCCCTTGATTATTCTTGCCATTGCAATGCTGTTGGCATTCTATCCAACACTGGCGCACCTCACTGCCACATCTGACCAAATGTAATCGACTACCTGAAGACTCAAATTGCCTTAGCTGCAAAAAAGCAGAAACAAAATGAAATATTGGACGCATGGCCACATGTATAAACAGAGAATGGAAAGTAGTGTATTACTTTTTGTTTCCCTTAATTTGGATGCCGAGTAATTTTTTAGATTGTTCATAAGTTTTTTCTTTTTTTTTGCTTATTTGTAATTAGTGTAATATCTCATCGACATGCCTGATGTCATGTCATTTGTACAGTCAAGTAAAAATTATTTGATTGATTTTGATTGAAAATGTATTATGTTTAAAAAAAAAAAAAATCCTGTATAGTTATATATTATTTTATAATTAAAGTCTCACTTCTCTAAATAATTTGTTCTTTTATTTCTTTTCAAATCAGTCTTATCTGAAATAATTTATGTAAAAATAAAATACCAAATGACACAAAATTGTGAAATTCAGATTTCAAAAGCATAAAGTTTTTTTTTATTATTATTTTTTTAATTGGGCTTTCAAAGAAAACAAAAGAAAATTAGCTGTTTAATTCAATATTATGCAGTTTCAATGTGTGTTATAAATTCTAAAAATTGTTGCAAATTTTTGGAGTGAAAAAATTACCCATGTACTGGGTAATTTTTTCACTCCAAAAATAAGTTTTTAAAGTAAAAAAAAAAAAAAACTAGAGCTATTAGTGCAATAATGTTAGTCACACAATTCTTCGAAATTTCAACAATTTTTATGTCATATCAAATTTCTTCATTCTCTAATTGTAGTGTATTTTATTTGTTACTTAGAAAGTATTGTTTGAATGATGTGATATTAGGATGTGAGGACTATTTCTTTCATGTAAAAAGTATTTTTTTACATATATTATATATATTAAATGTAAAATTGAGAGAAGCATACAAAAGAAACATTAAAAAATTAACATAGTAACTGATTTTTGTTATGGGATGAGCAACTTCATATTTTAAAGTGAAGAATCTTTTAATTTATTTTTATTAAAGATAATTGTGCAGAATAATTACATGAAATGAGTGAAATTTACATTATTTGACACACTTGTAGAGACTAATTTCATAGCCATATCATGGAGTAAAGTTAAGTATCTGTCACCATAAACTTTTGACTTTTTCCAGAGTTGCCATGCTACCTGGAGAACCTGGAATAGTCGGGGAATTCTAAAATTGACTATAAAAGTCAGGGGATTTCAATATTTTAGCCAGAATCTGGAAAAGTCGGGGAATTTTATAAAATGATTGCCAAAAAATAAACAATTTATTTGCCAACGTAGGGTCATTTTTCTTTCCTTTTATTTTATTTTCCCCCTCCTTAGCTTCCACTATTTGTTTTAATCACCCCTACCCTTCTCTTCCACTCATGAAAGAAATTTCTTATCTTGCTTTTAAGCGACAGATGCTATCACTATATGTAACTTTTGTGTTTTCAAGTGATACAAGAATTAATTTGCCCAAAACACAACCAATGTTCAATATACGGTTGAACTGGAATTTTCTTAGAATATTTCTGGAAAACCTAGAAAGTCAGGGAATTGTTTTAGTGGCAACCCTGTTTTTCGTATGGCTTTTGGAAAAAAAATTAAAGCTTTTTTATAAATATAGTAGAGTCTTTGGCACTAAATAAAAATCTGTAAAAGATGGATGTATTAAGATGAGAGAACTATTTCAGACAGGACAAGTCACCATTTTGCATTAGGCCACCTAGAATACAGTCCTGTAATTCCCAGTTTAAAAAAAAAAAATATATATACAGTAACTGCCACTTAATAAAATCATTGCCAGGACCAGAATCAAATCAATACAAACTATTGTTGAAGCCACCACTTAATAAAATCAGCATCGCCGGTTAATAAACTAAAAAAAATCTCCTCAGCAGCCAAAATTATCATTTATGCACACTATTTTATTTTATTTTTTAATAAAAAAAGAAATTAAAGTACCCGTTATAGCTCATTGTCGAAAATTTTACTTTTGGAGCATAGTTACAAATTAAACATGCCCCATAACTTATCTCCTTAACAATTTCAAGGAACGTATTCTTCAAAGCACAGTAATATGTTACAAATTTCATTTGATTTGATTTGCAAATAATATACATATATATATATATTTAATTTTTAATTATTGAAAGACAATTTACAGTTCTTATTTTGAAATAGCTATAAATTAAGAGATTTAAATGGAAAGATTAATTCCATTATTCGCTATCTTTTGAAATTTCTTTCCAAATTCAGGAAAGTAATGCCTTTTCCTTGAGTGTTGGAACGTTTGCTGGATATAAAAATCAGCCGCTTAATAACATCACTTTGCTTCAGGACGAATGTGATTTTAATAAGCGGCGGGAACTGTATATATATATATGTTACCGTTAAAACGCGAAATCCGTTAATCTGCAGATTACCTAGCTAATTTGCAGATTAACTAAAATAACCCGTTAAAGTGCGGAATAAAGAGTTTTCCGCATTTTAACTAGGTAATCTGCAGATTAACGGTTTCAGTATCGTTAAAGTTCAAATGTTTCTTTCGAGCCTTAGTTTTTTTTACATTCACTATGACGTCAAACAGCCATGTGATACAGATACGCGAATGACCTTCAAACATAGCTAAAACTTTTACCCCTTCCCTTCCGCACTTCTGCTATGCTATGATGATAAACGGCAAACGCAAAATGTGGAGGATAGAAGCCATGATTAGGTTTATATTATGACTAACACAACATTTAAAGTAACAAGTAAGTTATAATTGTTTTAATTTTGATTTTATTTCTATCTTTTTTAATTCTGTCAATATAAGTTTGATAAGGGTCTGCATTTTATTAATGAAATGTAATCTTTATTAAAAGCTGTCTCTCGTGAAACTCCATTTTGAATTATGAATATTAGATCTAGACACGCGGCAGCGTGTCAAGCCAAGTTCAAGCAAAGGAAAAGGCTAAGTAGCGCCGAGTGTAATATTACACGAACCACTTGGTGCCACTTTTGACCCTTCTATAACTCAAAACCTCTTTAACGTAAACACATAAAACTACGTGTGTTTAATTATATCCATAAGGACATGTAAAAGCCCAAATTTCATGAAGCTAGCTCAAACGGTTTTAAAAATATGAAGGTCAAAAGGTCGTAAATTTTCTCACTGACTGACATATAGTACCTAAACCTAACCTACTTCCAGATGACCTAGAAAGATGAAATTTGGAATCCAGCTCGGTAATTGTGTGTAAGCGTAGGAAAAAATCAAAAAATCAAAAAAAGTCAAAAAATAAATTTTAGCACTGACTGACTGACTACTTCAAAACTGACTTTTATTTCTATTAAGGGCCATTGCATGACGTAACATTTTCATGTAACTGATTAGTTTTATGTTTATGAACTGTTCTTTAGAGAGTAGAAAAATACATATAGAATTTATGCGGTTCATACAAAATGTATGCATAAAATCTCTCTATATTGAAAAAAAGTAACTACCGCTGCCGCTGCCGCCTTTCAAATCGCCGCGTCTTTTTATCTTTCTTGGCTTATATTAAAAGAACTACTTCATATAAAAACATGACATTTTGTAGTTTTGTACATAAATGATCAATAAACATAATAAAGAAAACCGTTTTTCTATAAATAGAATATTTTATGAGATATACAGGGCTGAAGTGAGCAAAAAGTTTTCTGGTATAAAAGTTTTATAGACTCAAAAACTATTCATAGCAGCTCAATAATTTTTTAGCAGAAGATACTTCAATATACCGCGGAGTGCAGTGTGCAATCAGTTTTTAATTTTTACAATTTTTAAACTTTTTATAGATTTAAAAAAAAAAATTTCTTGTTTTTTTCTGCGTTCTTTTTATGCTTTTTTCTCTTTATTGCGTCTATTAAAAATACTATTTCGTATAAAAACTTGATATTTAGTAGTTTAGTTCAAAAATGTACAGTAAATACAATGAAACAAACCGTTTATCGGTAGCCTAATTATGTCAAGAGTTATATTAATTCGAAATTATCTTCATTTCTGATATAAAAATTCTCATTAAAGAAAAAATATTATTTTTTTAATTTATGTCATGTTGCCAACAAAAATATGATAAACACAATTCAATAAACTGATATCTGACTATTTAATAATAATTACATTGCTATAGTAAAAATATAGATGTTGTTGAAATTCTTGAAGCATGTGACTTAAAAATATCCATGATTTTTTTTTTTTTTTTTTTTATGAATAGATTTTATAATATTTATTATATAAAAACTTTTTACAAATATTCAAAACATGAAACCAATTGAAATAAACTCAATTTATTTCCCGGAATAGCGTTAAAAATAAATAAATCAATAAATATGGACAGTATTTATTTTTTATTATAGTGACGTCATAGTCTTAGGACAGTGACGTCATAGTCTTGGAAAATGACGTTCGGAATCATCTGTTTTGTGTCTATGTAGTTTTTCAGAATAAATCTTAACTAAATAAAACATAAAGTTTTATTCGAAAGTTTTTGCTTTAAGAAAGTGAAATCGATTGGATTAAAAAAAAAAAAAAAAAAATGAATTTTATGAATATTATTCAGTGATAATTTTTTTAAATTACAAATATGGACATTAACTGCATGATGTCATATTGTTAAAAAACGGCTCTGAGATAAATGTAAAATATTCATATTAAAATAAATGTAAAATATCCATGAAAAAATTTAATAAACATATTTTCAGCATGAAGAAGCGGGGGTTGGCGAGCGCAGCTCGTAGGGGGCAGAGCCCCCTAGTTTCATATAAAATATACTATATGGCAGTATATACTATATTTCATATATAAAATATACTATATACAGAATTCAATTAGGTAGTTCAACAAATTTAAAAATGCAGACAATATTGGCGGCAGCGTGTCAAGCCAAGTTCAAGCAAAGTAACTAGCTAGGCAGCGCCGTGTGTAATATTACACGAACCACTTGGTGCCATTTTTGACCCTTCTATAACTCAAAACCTCTTTAACGTAAACACATAAAACTACGTGTGTTTAATTACATCCATAAGGATATGTAGAAGCTCAAATTTCATGCAGCTAGCTCAAACGGTTATAAAGATATGAAGGTCAAAAAGCCGTAAATTTTAGCACTGACTGACATATAGTACCTAAATCTAACCTACTTCCAGATGACCTAGAATGATGAAATTTGAAATCCAACTCGGTAATTGTGTGTAAGCGTAGGAAAAAATAAAAAAATAAGTCAAAAAATAAGTGGTGTCCCTATACAAAAAACTTGTAATACGCGCTAAACAACTGGCCAACGGTATGTCGTCGTCGGCGCGCAGCACCACATAATCATATACAGACACCACATAATTATATACAGAACAGAAATGAATCTACATAAAAGCGCTCCCGAGCAACACAAAAACACAATAGGCACCACTTACGAATACCGATGACACGCGGGAGCGTGTCAAGCCAAGTTCAAGCAAAGGAACTGGCCAGCCTGCGCCGAGTGTAATATTACACGAACCACTTGGTGCCACTTTTGACCCTTCTATAACCCAAAACATCTTTAACGTAAACACATAAAACTACGTGTGTTTAATTATATCCATAAGGACATGTAGAAGCCCAAATTTCATGCAGCTAGCTGAAACGGTTACAAAGATATGAAGGTTAAAAAATCGTAAATTTTAGCACTGACTGACTGACATATAGTACTCTCAATTGTAAAAAAGGTATATCAAAAAGGTAGCAGATAAAGAATGGGCAATGCGCACTATTATCTCTAACATTCAAGAGAATGTAGTCAATAGCATAGAAAAGAAAACCACGCAGCGGAAACGCAAGAAAAAACATTAGATTTCAATACCTGCCTAGTTTTCTTTACAAAAAGTAATGATATCCCAGCAAAAACATAAATGTAAAAAAAGAGAGCCAAGTTCAATACAAAAATTATGCTTGGCTGGGGGCTTCGCTGCAAAAAGAATGGAGATCTAAATGAGTGCCAAGTTCTATGCAAAATCGAAATATGTATTTATAGGAACAAAATAACATTATGAACAAGTATTAAACTCTATTTCTTTGCTTTATTGGATACCTATAACAACTGCTTTATTTAAAAATGTGATATCTTAAAGTAGATTAGATTTGACTTGGCCAGTTTTTATCAGAATTAAAATGTTGAATAACTTTATAAAATGACTGATGTAATGAAAACTGGCCAAGTCAAATCTAATCTACTTTAAGATATCACATTTTTAAATAAAGCAGTTGTTATAGGTATCCAATAAAGCAAAGAAATAGAGTTTAATACTTGTTCATAATGTTATTTTGTTCCTATAAATACATATTTCGATTTTGCATAGAACTTGGCACTCATTTAGATCTCCATTCTTTTTGCAGCGAAGCCCCCAGCCAAGCATAATTTTTGTATTGAACTTGGCTCTCTTTTTTTACATTTATGTTTTTGCTGGGATTTACATTACAGTAATTATTTCCTTCCGAACTAAAACTATTAAACCATAACTTTTTAAAACTAATTTATTTTAAAATTGATTTAAATTACTATTACTTACTGAAAAAAAAAAAAAAAAAAAAAAAAGATATATTAATTATTAACTTTGAAAAATATTATGGCATTTAATAAATACTTAATATGAAATTTCTGTACATTTTTTAGCATTTCATTACATTTTTTCAAGTTTCCTGTACATATTTTATATATCATGATTATATTTTTATTTATTTATTTATTTATTTATAATTTTGTTCGCTTTTTCAGATAATTTCGTTGTAGTTTATCACATAAAAAATGTTAATAAAGGTTTTTTTTTTGTAAAATTAATATATTTGCTAAACTTGTGCAGATATATGTATGCTGCAAAATATAGTTTAATAAAACATTGAAAACTGTCATTTTAATTTTCATGCATTCTAAAAAATGTTAAAGCAGTTTTAATTATTTGAAGTACTTCTTAAATAATGCTTCTTATTTGTCTAATTTAATATTTCTAGTAATATTTTATAAAATTTAATATTTCTAGTATTTAAATAGTAATAGCAATATAAGTTGTTAATTTTTTTTTTTTTTTTAATTTTAAATTGTTAAATATTTTTATTTTGAAAAGAAATCGTTACTGTATTACAATTCTAACATTCATTTATAAAATAGAATTTATTAAAAGCTATTAAAGCTATTATATTTCATATTAAAAATGCAGAACATCTTCAAACTTATATTGACAGAATAAAAAAGATGAAATAAATAAAAAATAAAACAAATATAACTTTAAAAGATATAAAAATTAAAACACATACAGATTAAAATAAGTAAAGAAAGAAATACAAAAGAAAAGAAAACTATTCTTTTTTTTCCGAATGAAAAAACAAATACAACACAGCGTGCTGTAAAATTACAACACCAGATATCTTATTTTCACTTTAACTAGTGCCTAGTAGGTAATGTGCAGATTATCTAGATAATTCGCAGATTACCTAGGTAATTTGAGAAATAAAACAATTTTCCTCACTTTAACGGATCACCTTAGTTAATGTGCAGATTACCTAGCTAATTTGCAGATTAACTGATTTCTGCACTTTAGCGGTAACATATATATATATATATATATATAATAAAGATGATCTATTAAGCATAGTAGAAGCCAAGCAACAGATACAAGATCACTGAAACACCAATGTCCAATGAGATTAAAAAAAAAAAAAAATCAGTGGATGAAATACACTAATGTATAGCAACCAGATCTATTAATTAACAGCCTACATTTATAATAGGTCTTTTGTACAAAATTAAATTCTGTTTAGTACAGAATTAAAAAATTTTCCTTTTATGATTATCATTTCATGCTTTTTAGAAAATGTTTAGTGAGGTAGCTGAAAAAGTTGTAGATTGAACTACAAAGTATTTCAAAAAATATTTATGTGTTACTTTTAAGATCTGAGTAAGTAATTAAGTTCAAGATTTAGGCCTGAAACTTTATCTTATAATTATACTGTACATTTCAATTAAAATTAAAGAGAATGATGCTTTAAATAAAACAGAAATGAGATTTTTCAGACTTTTGTAGGAATTTCAGACTTTTCTGTATTTTTTAAAAATAATTTTCAGATTTTATTTGTTTTGACATGTTCCTAAAAAAATTATCTTAATATTTATATTCTCCATTCCATATGTACTTATAAAAAGTGTGATTTCTTTTATCTGTTCCTTCTTTTATTGCAAAATTAGAGTTTGTTGAAAGTATTGTGAAAATTGAATTACTAGAGACATTCAAAAAATAAGTTACATTCAAATCATGTAGTATACTGTCCTGACTACTAGCAGCTTAGTAAAGAGATGATATTGAAGCAGAGACCAAAAACGTTTAACTGAGATTTAGCACAGAAGTAGTAAACAAAATACAATTTTAAATTGTCAGATGGGATTAAGAAAATTGAATGTTGTCTTGATTAACAAAATATTGGCAACATTTGGAAGCAAGATTTCAGAAGTAATCAAATTTGGTACTTTAATAATGAAAGTTGCATATGAGTTTGGTTCGTTGTTTCATTCTTCGTATATAATCGTATGGGATTTTTTATTTTACATACCATGAGGCTGTCCTATTAGAAAATGAAATTTTTTTAATTCTACACTTTGAATATGTTGCCTTATGTCTTAGCTAACAACTTTTTTAAAAATAAAATATTTTATTCTATTAAGTAAATTCAGTGCTTTAAATTTTGGTCCCGAAAAGAAATATATGTATATTTTTTTAAGTTGCTCACTGAGGTTAACAGTACTGTTCAAAGGGCTCAACATGAAATATTCTTATGATGAAACAAAAAAAATCTCATAGGACTACATGGAGAGGGAGAAAATAAAGTAAACGAATGTAAAAAGTAAGTTCCTTTGTAAGCGATCTTTTTGTAAATGAGAGCAACTATATGATTTTATATAATGCAAAATTTTTCTTTATTTTTTTCCACTTCTCCTAAAAAAGAATAAACCTATCAAGTGAAAAAAGATAGTTATATAAACTTGATAAATATACATTGGTTTTAAAGCACTGTAAATACATTTATGGAAATTTGAGCACAGATAAGCAGACAGGCACAGACATATTAAAGTTAAAATAACTTTGATTTTGTTAGAAAGAGATTATAAACATATAACACAACTGGAACTGCACTTCCAGCAACATCCCCTAATGTATCTGAATATTTTTGTGTTGCCTTGTAAACCAGTGTTTAATGATAATCATACCGTATTCTACAGGAAATGTACTTTTGATCATATGAATAATATGTTATTTTTATTTGAAAGTCTCTGTACCCAAACAAGTGGTGTTATGCCATTTTCAATAGGGAACATGCCATAATGGACTTGAATAATGTATGTTAATTTTAAGGCAATCTGACAATAGTTAGCGAATTAGAACACAGACAGACAAATTATAAACACTTAAAAGAAAAAATCTTCCATATTAATAGTGTGAATTATAATAAATAAGCAGTTTAAATTCAAGTATATAAGCAGGTAAAGTTACAGGAATATATTAAATTATGCATTTTGATATTAAAATAGTTTTCCATGTAGAACATCAAGTATTTTCTTTCATACAAAGATGCATGACTATCAGGGTTGATTGTGTTCAGGTGCTACCCTTGATTTCAGGGTTTTTAATCTAACCTATCCATATTTTTATAGTTTCTACAAAGTTGTATTTTGTTTTCATTGGATGTTCATTTATCATCCAGGTGATATAACAAATTGTACATTTCTGTTAATTGGCTGATACAAGATTCAAGGTGTTTGGTCTAAATAATTCAAGTATTATTTGACTTTCTAGGTTTTTTTTTTTCTTTTATTATTATTATTTCAGAGTGTAATTTTCAGGGTTTTTACCTTTGAGTCACAATCACCCCTAGATTATATAGAGCTAATTACATTAAAGCTTAAGAAATACAATTTTCTATAAAAAGAAAGACTCTAAATTTTATTCATATAATCTCTTTCAATTTTATATATATTAGAATGTATTTAAAAAAAGTAAAATAAATGACCAGACACTTTCAATTTCACATGTTTTGTCAAATATCTAGAAACATACGTAGTGATACATCCTAAAACTTCAAAGGTGTAAAGAACATTTTATACCTCATATATTTCAGTGAAAGTTTCTTCCCGAGGCTGAAAGGGAACCAATAGCAAATTGAAGAAAAACATGTTTACGATAAACCTGTAAAAAATACTAGCAATGTAGCATAAGACTATGCTACAGCTTCTTTAAATTTTCTTAAAATTATTTTATTAAATGTTGTGCTCTTTTAATTTGTCTGTATTCATTTGTAAGAGAATTAATACTGATAGTTAAATGAAGTACAATCATATGCTACACAGCTGCCATATATTTTCAGCATTATTTTTTATGTGGTAATCACCTTTTTTTTTTGGGGGGGGGGAGGGGGGTAGAGTCATTTTCAAATTTTTTTACATATTGTGCCAAAGGAAAAAGAGAAAAATTAAGGATAATTAATGCTAAAAGTTCATTTTTTTACTGTATTAAAACAGAAAAAAATCAGTAAAATTTTGTTAGATGTGAATCTTTTTAAAATATGACTGGGCAAAAGTGTTTGTCCCTTTCTAATTTTGTAAAACTAAACATCTTTTCTTTGTTATCAAATTTAGATTTTTATAATAAAAAAGTTGAATTATGTGAAAATGTATAATGCAGATGTCTTCTAAATCTACCAGTAAATGATATTTAAATATATAATTGCAAAAAATGTCATTTTAATACTTAAAATTATGGATTTGACACAAAATGAGAGACAAATATTGTAAGCAAAATTTGAAAATGGTCCCTTTTTCTTCTTTAATTTGTTAGAGATTCCTTTTTTTGCCTTAGAGATAACATTTTCCCTGATGTATATGGCGTTAACATGTTCATTACAGCCCTGAAGTTACTGGGCAATTTGTAAATTATTTTTCCAGACATTTTACAAAACGTCTAAAATCAAAAGTGTTTATGGGAAGTCATTTATGGCAAGGAAGTGTTAGGTGTCTGATGTACATTTTGAAAACTTCACCCCTGCTCTTTCACACACACACACCTCTCTCTCTCTCTCTATATATATATATATATACATTTATTATTATTTAGTTTTGCATTTAAACCATAGTTTAATCTATCTTGTCAAATTTTACACTTCTTGGCATACTTTAAACAATTAAAAATGTCAAATGCAATTTTAAATTAATTATTTTTAATTAAGGAAATATGGACAATACATCGTTTTTGTAAATTACTGTCTTAAAGGTATGAAAATTTATATTCACTGAAATGTAATAATATTAAATATATTAAAATTTCTCAAACTGTATTTAAAAAAAAAAAAAAAAAAATCAAAAATTAAAATTTTCTTCACATTTTTAAAATGATCTGTGCTAACTATTTTTTTTTTTATTTTATACCTCGATTTTACATTATTATTGTTTAATAATATGTTCTAAAATATCTAGATATTACTTTGTAGATTTCTTGATAGGTTAATTAAAAAAAAAAAAAAAGTTTTAAAGCTGAAAATTTTCATTAAAATTTCAGCATTCTACTTAATTTTAAAAATTAACCTATCATTGAATTCACAAAGATATACTAAACCTAATATGTTTAGTATATATTTTTAAACTTCAATAATGTTAAAGTGAAAGGAAAAATGAAATAATAATAATAATTTTCAGGAAAAATTTAAAAGTTTTTTCAAAAAATTTAAAAATTTGATTTTTTAAAAAAATTAGTTTTAAGGAATTTTTAATATACTTAATTGTGTCACTATAATTTTAACCTATGTATGCAAATCTTCATAGCTCTAAGACAATTTATATAAAAAGATTTATAATGTTCAATCTCTTCTTGAGACTATGTATTGATATGTTTTCTAACCTTTTTTTTTTTTTTTTTTTTTTTTTTTTTTCTGAGGGAAAAAAAAATACCCAGTAGCAGAAACAGTGAGCACAGCAGTGAGTACTGCAGATTAATTTAATATCGTAAAAAGAAATGCCAAGCTTAAAAATACAAATATAATTTACATTATGTTTCTAAATTACTGCACTTGTTGTATATTCTTGATTTATTTTCTTTGTAAATTTTATATATCTTATGAATTACTAATACTTCTTCTTGTGTTACTTAATTGGTCCAGCATACCTAGATCACAGACAAATTTTGTTTTGCTGCAGATAGATACAGAAAATTCTGCTACTGGATATATTTATTATATATATAAATGTTAATACATAACATAGTACATTGCAACTTAAAAATATGCATAAAATTATTTTAGATTATAGTTTGTTTTTCTCATGTGGTTTTCGAGAGTTTTTGACACCTGTCACACCTTGTTTACTACTGGTGGACATGCCTCTTTTATATATATATATATATATATATATAAAATATCAAAGATATTTTGAGATGATTAAAGTATAAAGTACGAATTTCAAGTAAGTTATTTCCATAACTAAAGTTGTACTTCACTAAGAAAAAACACATCAGATCTTAATTATTGCTAGTTCAGAAAACTCTTGTTTAAAAATGATTTTGTAAGAGTGTCAAAAAGCTTGATATACCTTTTATCAACAGCAAAAGAACACTTAATATTACTTAATGCAAATATACTCATTTCTCACTAACAGAGAGGTCACGACATGGAAAATTCAGATCAGGACGAAATTGCACAGTATTATAGTATACTGTGAAGGTAACAACATATTAAAGCAGTAGCACCCACCAGCCATAGAATTTTGAAAAAAAAAAAAGTGTTTAAAGTTTCTGTAATCTTTAAACACAAGTTAATTCACAAGCGAGCCAGCACCCCAGTAGCGTGAGTGTAAACCGCATGGCTGCCATCCACAGACGACTTGGGTTCAAAGCTACCTGCAGATCATTTTTTTTCCCCTTCTTATTTAATTTTTATATAATCTGAATGTTTTATTTATTTTTACTTTATTTAATAATTCAATTTAAAATTTGAAAATTTTAATAAAAGATTATATAGTTTTCTTGAATGTAAAATAAATAAATTTTTCTATTTTTAATATTTATAACTAAATACAATAAATTTCTACAACTTAAAAAGTAAATGTTAGTTTTGTTTTAACTATAAAGTAAGGTAAAACTAAAGAAACTGTTTTTAATTATTTATCTAAATATTTTATTTTAAGGTATATTTAAAATAATTCTAAATTTTGTTTTTTAAATTATAAAAAATAAAAATGTTTCAGAAAAATGATGATTTTAATTGCATATATAATTACTATCCAAATTAAATAATTACTTTTTCAATCACTAGAGCTTCTTCAGAAATTACAGTATAGGTTTACGATGCTATTAAATTAGTACAGGCAAAGAAATGTTATCTTTAAATGTAGATTTTAAATGTCAATCAACATACTATCTTCAATGACGACTTGCTTTTCTTTTTTTTAATCCTTCTGTGCACAAAATAAAATTCCAGCTACTTTCTATTATTAACAAGCTAAAAGCGTTTACGTAATTTATACACATTAAAACCAAATCAGGAAGGTCAAACCAAGATTTAAGTACACCTGCTAACTATTTTGCACTTTGTTTTACAGCTTGCTTATTTTTTTAATTATTTAAAATTTTTGTCTGTTTTTCTTTATATTTGTTATTTAGGGTAAAACTAAAATTTATTTTTTAAGTTACAGAAATTTATTGTATTTTAAAGTTAGAAAAAGTTATTTTTTATTCAAGAAAATCAAATAATCTTTTATTAAAATTTTCAAATTTTGAATTGAATTATAAATAAAGTAAAAATAAATAAAAAGTTTAGATTACATAAAAAAATAAATAATTAAAAAAAAAAAAAACGTCCTGCAGGTAGCCTCGAACCCATGTCATCTGGGTGGCAGCCATGCGCTTTACGCTCACGCTACTGCGGCACTGGCTCACTTGCGAAATAACTTATATTTAAAGATTAAGGAAACTTAAAACGCTTTTTTCTCGAAATTCTGTGGCTAGTGGGTGCTACTGCTTTAATATGTTGTTATCTTCATAGTACACTACAGTCCTGTGCAATTTTGTCCCAATCTGAATTTTCCATGTCGTGACCTCTCCTTGTAAGTTGAGAGAAAAAAAAAACTTTCAAGCTTATAGCTGAAAGAAAAACAGCAGTTTTTAATGACAAGTATTTAGTTTTTCAGTTACAATCATCTGCATTTACTTCTTCTATTTTAAATAAAACATACTTCTCATTTTATTCAAGAAAATTGTACTATGCAGAGATGCCAACTACTACGGTTTGTCCATAGTTATTACAGAATTACGGCCTTATGGACAACATATAAAAATTACGGATTATATGCTTTTAAAAAAAAGTCACGGATATCGTTCGTTAAAAAAAAAAAAAAAAAAAAAAAAAAAACCCTATTAACAATCAACAACCAAACATACGATGGAACTCTTCAGATTATCTATCATTCTCCATCCAGTACGTAAATGTCAATATTCATTTAAAACTTGCTTTGTAAGATTCCAGAAACTATAAAGAAATAGGATTGTTCAATACTTTTCACTCATGTAATTATTTTTTGCCCCTCTCCCCCTCATTTCTTATACCTAACTACTAGAGATCGTCGATTAAAAGCTCTGCAGAAGCCTTTTGTTTCCCAGTCTTTCTCCATCACCAATATGAATGTGAATATTTATTTTAAACTTGTTTTATTAGGTCCTAGAACCTATAAAGAAGGAGGATTGTTTCCTTTCTCATACATCTATTTATTTTTTGACTGCCCCTCCTTCCCATCTGCAGCTAATCAAGGGATATCTATTTACAGTAAATAGATATTACATGTATAAGATAACCAAATTTGTTTAAAGTATATCAATAAATTATTTCAAGTGATTCTAGCAATTTTACAGTTCTGTTAGCAGACGTTAATATAATAACAAAGTTTTGAGTTGTGTAGCATGAAATTCAGTTCTTGAATAATTCATAATTAATTTCTTCATTTATTTAAGGAAAAAAAAAAAAAATAGATTTTTATTTATGATTTTTAAAAGTAAATAACAAAACTAACTTATTAGTTAAAGTGCATAAATCATTTTTGAGTGTATAACATTTAAAATATTTTTTTAATCTGAACTTAAATTTACATCAGTTAAGACCGACTTACCAGACTACTGACAAGTACCTAAAACTACTGAAAATTTTCTTGTCTACTACTGAAAATTGTCCTACAATGTTGGCATCTCTGACTATGTGTAGATTGATGAATAGTTTCTTAATTTTATATACACAAGGTGGTTACAATTAAACTCCTGCTATGATAAGCAGCTAAACAAAGTGAAGTAGGTATGTGGATGATTTATGAGACAAACTTGAGGAATTTTACAGAAAAAAGTGTTTACTAGGTTGACAGAAAGTATTAAACAATTTGAACATTTATTGATTGTATGGAATGTTCCATTTGTTAAATAGACCATTTTTCATGCAATAGTCTACTTGGTGGACATTTTTTACTCTAAAAATTGTTTTTGTTAATTCCTTGAATGCAACTCATGAATCGCCCACATACCAAATTTTTTGACTATCCATTCACCTCTTTTATAAATACCCATAAAATGCTGTTTGTTAAATTGATTACAAAGCCATCCTGTACTCTCTTAAAATGCTGTTATTAAAACACAACACTCTATTTCACACCCACAAAATTATTTATAAACAATTTGGTCAATTGACTACATGAAGGTCGTAGGCATTGATGGGATGTCCTTCATAGAAGGTCATTTTAAGGGGATCTAGTCTATATTCACATGAGTTTTATTGTTGTTGTTAGTGTTGGAGTTAAAGCCAATTGAATGCACAAGGTCTAAACCTATGTGGAGTGCTCTCAAAGGGGTTCTAGCAAGTATTTACATGAATTTTCAAAAAACATGGAAAACTCTTAAACAAATGAGTGCAGCAGGGGTTTGAACACAGGACCTCCAAAATCATTGATAGGGTGTCAAGAGAAAAGCTTTAAAAAATCTCCTGATATTTCTCTGATAGTTCCCATACCTTTTTATTTTCTTTGATAAAAACAGTGTTAACTATGCCATTTTCAGCATGATTGATATTTTCTTTACACAGTTTGACAGAACCCATAGGAAGGCCCAGGTTCGATTCCCGGCTCTTGTATTTTTTACATAGTTGGTATAAAAAATCAGCCTTCCACTCCAAAATTTTCTGAAAAGAACCTATATATTTCAAGCTTATTTTCTTGATTTATTAGATTTAATCCCCCCCTCCCGAATTCTCTATTTTCCAGATTGCAGGAAACTTGTATAGAACAATTTTCAGAAAATACTATTAACAAAAACTCATTTTGTTCCAAAAACAATCAAATTATATATTTTCAACCAGAAAAGAAAGAATGAAAAAAAAATTTTCAAAACTGCCATTTATAATATTTTATTATTTTTTATTAGTGCCAACTAGTAACCTCTTAATCAAAAAGTATCAGCACATGAATCTCAGAATGTCAGAATCTGAAAATTCCATTCAAGTAAGATGGGAAACTGCCTGTAAATAAGTAAAAAAAAATTATAGCAGGATACAGCAAACTATAAATTTTATACCTTTCAACTAATTCAAATATTTAACAGTTGAGTTTCTATTTTAACCTTTTCTTTTTCCTATAAAAATACTTTTTTTTTCATATCAACTTTGCTTTTAAAGGTGTGACAAAATTTCCCAATACAGTCAAACCTCGTTAACGTGAACCTCAAGAAGAATAAAAAACTTGTTCAGGTTATCAGTAGTTCATGCTATCAGTAACTTAGAAATGGATTTTCATTTTGACAGGGATTGTGGAAACGGTTCATGTTAAAAGTAATTCACGTGTTAAGTGTGTGTTCACCTTAACTAGGTTCGTCTGTATTCTTTTGTGAAATGCACAAATATTAAAACAAAAGAAAATATCTTTATTACATTAAACATAATCATGAAATATGAATCATCTAAAATTCACATTAAAAAAAAGTTTTTATAAGTACCTAAAATCTTATTAGAATTTGAATGAAAACTTTTTATAACACAGCCAAGATTTCAGTACACCAGTTGAAAACAACTGTAAGTTTACAGTATTTATACTTATACTTTTCAAATAAACATTATGCAAAGAAAGTATTGTAATCATGAAAAAATTTGACTATGCAATTTATCTGTACATTTTTAAAAGTTTATTTTTGCTATTTTTACAGAGATATACATAACATCTATTAAGCTAATTGATAGGTTACTGTCACACGAATTGCATAGATTTTTATGCGTAGTTTTTTTTTACTGGAATACAAAAGAAAAACTCTTTATCGTTAAGGTCTATGGACTTAAAACTTAAATTTTTTACAGTGTGATAGTGTCAAAACAATATCTGATTGAGCTAAAAATTAGTAATGTTGGCAGGGTTTAGCAACAAATACTGCACAGCAATATGCAATTGCAACCCATTATAGAAGACTGATAAAAAAAAAAATTCATGCATTTATAATATTTTTGATATAATTCATCTCTCCTCTTGCTATAAAAGGTGATGACATTTCTTATGTATTGAATGGATGTATGAGCAGGGGTTAATACAGGTCAATTTTACTACCGTTTATGGGTACCTTCACAAAAATCGACCTGGCAAAAAAGATATCTTCACAAAAATCATACAGCTAAAATCGGTACTTTCACAAAAATCTTAGTCATCCCAGCAAAATCTAACATTTTTAATGAGCACATTTTCGAAGGAAAGTAATTCGTGCATTTCTGTTGATGCGATTTGCGAAGCAAGAATCATACAGAATGTTGGTTTTAATCTACACACAAGCGTTTGTTATGGGCGAGAAACAGTGTAGCATAAGTAAACAAAACGATCCTTGTGTGTATCAGTACAGACACGCTCTGAAGTTGTGGCCATAGTGTACTGTTTGCTGATTCGTCAGTTGGTTTAACATTTTGGTGACTGTATGGTGATGTATCTATCCTCCCTGGTACAATTCATGTATAGTGCAGTGATACTAACACGAATAAAAACAACTTCTACTTACACTATCTCTACTGAACTGTTTACTTCAGAGTGAAGTAAGCTTTGGTTCCTGTTCTGCTATAAGCCTCACACTAGCTGCTGAGAGTTAATTTTATTATTCTACTTAGTTCGAACTCTCCCCCATACACACACAGAGAAAGAAAAAGAGTGCACTACAATTTTTCACAAAAATAAAATATAGTTAAGATTTTTCACAAAAATAGGTATTAAGTTTGAAATCTTAGATTGGCCCCTGATGAGTTTAATGTTTTCAGGAAAAAATTAGCAATTACTACTATTTTTGAGAAATGTTTTTTCTATGAAAGATTTTTTTATATTCCCATATTTGACAAATCTTCTATTATACTGACATTTCCGTATCATCTTCTTGTGAATGAGGTTTCAGAATCATTACAAAGCTATAAAACTGTTCAAACTGTGAGAAAGTATGAATATTATGTGGATCAATTTAAATAATATTATTAGTTATAATCCATGAAAACCAAGACCAGTCCCCTTAAAAAACTGTTAGATAAAAGTAAATTGCTTATTAAAGCAGGTACTTGACCAAATAATATACATGTAAGTTTAATAATTATGCTTTTATCATGCCTCCAGCAAATATAAAGATCATAAAAATCTGCCAACACTTAGGTCTATCGTGAACAAATTCGAAAACCCACCCACAGTTTAGAAGTATTATATGAAAGCTATTCATAGTTCTTTTCTTTCCCTCAGATTCTAGTTTAACCTCCACTGGAGCCTTTATACAAAAAATGCATAATATCAACATTAAAAATACTGATATACTAGTTAGTTTTGACATTATATCTTTCAAAGATATCCCTGAAATAAACCATACTATTCAAGGCTAAATTATTGAAATGTATTGAAATAATAAAATCAGCAAAACTCTTGTTAGTTCAAGCAACTTTCTCTTAAATGAATTATTTTTTGTCTTCAATAACAATATTTATAAACAAACTAGGGGAATGCCAATGAACTTGCCCATATCAGGAATTATCGCTGAATTAAAATTATGACATTTTGAAGCCTCTGTTAACCATATCATTGAAAATTGTAAGATTTGGCTGAGATATGTTAATGTATTTTTGCTATCATCCCTAGTCATACTAACCCCCATCAACTCTTAATAAACATTAATAATTTAGATAATAACATTAAATTTACTCTTGAAACCAAAACCAACAATAGCATAAATTTTCTGGATGTCAAAATAATTAAGAACCAAAACAATATTTTTGATACTACTATTTTCCATAAATCGAGCAATGCCACTTACATGGTAATTACATGTAAATTATGGAAAAAATAGAAGACAGGACACAAAAAAAATTGTGACAGGTCACAAGGGACGCGTAATTTTCATTCTTAAAAAAAAGAAAAAAAAATTCAAATTGGAAGAAAGAAAAAAGCAAATTTTAAAATATATTTCTTGTTTAAAACTGATATTTTCCTTATTTTTTAGAGCATTTTGTTCTGATGAAGGAAAAAGAACCAATCCCATGCGATAAACACAAACAAGTGGCTGGTGCAAAATCAAAAACAAAGTTCCTACTCCAAGACGAGAAAACGAAGTTCTGATGCAAAAGATTATCAGTAAAAAGTGTACTATACACCGAATCACATCACTGTGTAATGAATCGCCAATGGGAACCCTCTATTAAAGCTTAGCCGAAATATGAAATTTGAAAAATGATCACAAACCATTCTTTCAAAAAATCAAAAACATTCCTATCCAATTCCAATATGATAAACACACATGAGTGGCCAACGCGGAAACAAACACAAAAACAAAGTTCCGATATGAAAAAGTTACTAGTTAAAAGAACCGATACATTTAATCGCATCACCCCGCTGCTTCCAAGTTTGTTGAAACAAAACAAAAACAAATGAAATTGATGAATGAACATGATTACAAGAACATGAAATTATGTCTGTATTAAAAATTAAAATTCAAGAAACTTTATTATTAAGAAAACCTAGTATTAAAAAAAAAGTAATACTTTTGCTAATGTCAGAATGTTATTATTATTTATTATAGTAATTTCTTTTACAAATAAGTAAGTACACTTCTTTTACTTTTTTCTCTAATACATTATTTAATTTATCATTACAGTTTATTGGTAAATTTTTTTGTGGTTAAAGGAGGATAGGGGAACTGGGGGTAGCTTTTGCAGACATGATATTTCCGTTTTCGGTAGGGGAAGATATTTGGAATCAGGTTGGTCCTGCGATTGTCATAAAAGGGATCCTGTGCTGTATTTGAAGTGGAATGTGAAATTTGGTTTCAATCTGCTTATTTCAAAACTACTCCTTTCTCAAAAAAAAAAAAAAAAATTCTCATTTTGTTCTCTTAATGCTGATAATTTCAAGAACTTTTAAAAAATGTTTCTAGTTTAAAATAATAATAATAATTAGCTATTATGAATGAATGAATTATCATCTTCTTCATCACTTATTAATGTAACTTCGCATGAAGCACATTTTTCTTTTTCATCTTCATCATCAATTTCCCAAGGCTTCTTTTTATTTGCTTTCTCATTTTTTCTTCATTCCTCCTTGCGTTTTGAAGTTGCTAGACATTTTTCTTCTTTCTCTCTTTCTTTACTTTTCATAAATTCTTGCCATTCTGCTGAAGAAATAGCACTAGGAGCTCTTTGTTGCATTTTTTTTTTCTCTTACTAGTGATTGGTTTAAGATAAAAAAGATGTTCATCGAAACTTGCAGAAATATCATCTTTAGCAACATTAGATCGTTCACTAACAGTATTGACTGGTAAATTTTCAATAACATTTTGTATGCATTTACTGTAATCTACAGCATCTGGTGTCATGGGAAAGAGTCTACATTTCCTAAAACCATTTTTAATTGTCTCCTTAAGCTCTATATCATGCAATAAGCTTGACAAAAGAGGGCAAAATATAACTTTAGTAAGAACAGAATTTATGTTTTCTGTTTTATTCAGCCAATCTCTCAGTCTTTTTTCACCCACACTTTAAAGGTTTAAATACACTCACATCTGCAGGCTGCATTATGTTTTATTCAGTTTTTATAGAGGCTGAAGATAGAATTCTAAAATTCAGTAGTCAGCCTCTAGTCAGTAGGGTGGCTGACTATGGGAAAATTAATCTGAAAACAAATTTCCAGTAATCAGCCATGGGGGCTGACAACTGGATACCTAAGCAAAATACAACATCCTGTGGTCAGCCTCCATTTAATTTAATTAAGCTTAACACATTTGTTTAATTTTACATTCGAAAACATTGATTTAGTTATCTATTAATATTAAACTCTTCTAAATTTAGAGAATAACAGATAAACAGTTTTGTTGTTACCTTTTCAAAGTGGCACCATCAGTTAACTAAAAAATAGAAAAACTGTTAATTGGCATCAATCTTGCAACTACCCATCATAAATGACTGATTATTAGCTGTATAAAAATACCCATGATTCTCTGCTGATTGGAGAAAGGTGGCTGAGCATTGGAAATGCATAATATTCCATTTTAAACCAAAAATATACTAATTTCTAAAGCATTTTATCTTATGGTGGCTGAACTTAGGAGCACTTACCCTATTAAAAAAAAAAAAAAAAATTTCTTTTGTTAAAAATGAAAAAAAAATCAATAACTTTATCTTAAATTATTGTAGATTGATGGTTCAACCATTAATTTTAAAGGTATTGGCAAGTTCTTTTGAAAGATACCCATCATGAAAAGTTATTCCCCTTGAGGGGTGACTTCCCCCCTAGGGGGTGGGAGGCGATGCTCCTACATTTGCAAAAAAAAACTTCCCAGTTACTATCTCTATTATAAATAATTCTCTTCCCTAGGGTGATCCCATTATACATTTTTGGACAATTTTTTTTGTGAGTAATTCCTTTTTAGCCTTCCGGGCAAAACTTTCACATGAGGAATACATGATCTTTTTACCCCTAAAATTTCATGTGAATCCATAAAGTATTTGTTTAGATATTTGAAAAAAAATATCTTAACAACATAGTTATCGACATCAGTCCTTAGGTTTTGTTTTGTACACCAATATAGAGGCCTAGGAGTGGTAAAACACTCTTAAGAAAGAGAAAAAAAAGAGACAAGTTTTTTCCCCCCTTATGTCAAAATGCTGCATTTTTGAGTTGTGTCACTTTTTTGATAGGGTACGATAGATTCAAGTACTTGGAATCTTTTACACTGCCTTGAACTTCACTCGCCACATCCACTGACGAATAAATTGCTTTTACAACTTTATAAAAATTCTAAATTTTTTCACAAAAAAAAAAGAGGCTGTGAAACAAAGTCAGAGAAATTGCTGAAAATACTGCCAGATGGTCATTTTTTCTTCTTTAAAATTCAAATCGTAACATTTCAGATAAAGTAAACAAACATCTCATTTTCTGCAGTGGGCAGATTTCAATTATGTATTGCCCATGTCCTGCACAGGATTATTTATTTACATGAGAGTTTGCATCACTTTAATTCAATAATAATAATCAATATATTTTAATTAGAAATAAAGGATCACTTAAACAATTAATATTTAAAGTACCTCACGTCATAATCCTCTCTTTAGCAGCATGATATATTTTGACCACTCATCGTGGTCATCTTCAGATGTTTCTTTTGCCGCTGTCCACGTCTAGCTTGTTTTCGGTCGATCTTCCTCTGTTTACTACATTCTTTAGCTTCACTTATTAGGTGTTGCCAGTCATTAGGTATAATAGAGAGCATAGTATTATACTTAATGACTGCCAACACCTAATAAGTGAAGCAAAGCGAAAGAATGAAGTAAAGAGAGGAAAATCGGCCGAAAACAAGCTAGACGTAGACAGTGGTCAACAAGCAGCAACAGAAACATCTGAAGATGACCACGATTAGTGGTCGAAATAATATCATGCTACTAAAGAGAGGATTATGATGTAACAGGGTTCATACTCAAATATGGGAAAAAATTCCCTGAGTTCCCAGACAAGTTTCAAGAAAATATTAGCGACATATTAAAAGAAACTCTATTCTAGACATGACAAAACACAGCTACTTCTACTGTATAATGTCATATAACTGCCGATCATGATAGAAATTCGGGTAGAAATCATTATTTACAAGTGTATTTTCACAATACTTAATCATTTAAATTTTGATACAAAGCTAAACAAGAAAAACATAACTTGAGAGAAAAAAAACCTTTGTTTTTGCAGGTTTTATAACTGATTTTCCCCGACTTTTAATGAAAATTTTTATTTTCCCTGACTTTTTTTAACGAATTCCAAATTCCCTGTTTTCCAGAGGAGTATGAACCCTGTGTAAGGTACTATAAATATTAAATTAATTATTTAATAATAATTAAATTTGTTATTTTCTCTAGTTTGAATTTGCTATGAAATATTTAATTTAAAAAAACTACATTGTAACATTTCTGATACATTGCCTGGCTGATGAGAACTAAATGTCCCAGGGGATGTATGATGAACAACTTTTTTTCTTGAATTTAATTTTCTTTTTTAAATTTTATACAACTTTAGTGACAATCCTTCTTCACATTTAAGAGTTGAATCTAGCTTACAGGGGTGGCCAACCTGTGGGCCCGCAAGTTGCATCTGGCCCGCAGTGTAGTTTTTTGCGGCCTGCAAGGAGATTATTGATATTTAAAGTTTCACAACTTTAGTAAACAAATTAAAAAATAATAAATCCATGTTCTGACTTTTCAAAGTGAAAATACCATTCAACGATAATGCATAGTAGCTAAAAAATCACACTGTTTAAATGAAATATTATTAGATCCATTATTCATTCTTTTTATTATAGTTATTAACCCTCTCAGCATATAGCGTCAAATGACATTTCTACTTAAAACATAATTTTACTGTCTAAAAAGATAATCTTATTGACTAATCTAGCTTCATGATTTTAAGTTACAATTTTACGTCTCATACGATTTCGAGATAGATCTCTTGCTTTGCACACATTAGTCTCACACTGTTTCAAAGGTGCCTATTTGAGTTACAAAAATCTGGTTCAAATGCTTAGAGGGTTAATATATTGTCATACATTTTTCGTGATTATGTTGTTAATTTATGAATGAAAAAAATTAAGAGCAGACAATACCTAATCTCGCCGGCAGCCTTGGCCCATGTTATTCTATGGGAAAATTTGTTTACATAATTACTCATTACCTAATGAGTATTTTTCAATTCTGTTTTCACATTTAGAAAATTCATAAGCGTTAAATTAGTGCTTGTTTTCGAAAAAATTATTTTTTTAAATTTTAGTATTTCATTTTGCGATTAGAAAATAAGAAAAATGCATTTTGTGAAAAATCACATTTTTTAACTCAAAATTATCAAAAATGAGTACTCATTTAACGGTTATGAATTTTTTGACAGCGAAAACAGAATTAAAAAATATTCATGAGGTAATGTGTAATTGTAGCAACATATTTTCCCATAGAATAACATGGGCAGGCTGCCGGCGAGATTAGGTATTGTTCCAGTAATGTATTCTGCTCCAAATATTTACTTTGCTCTTCCTTGAAAAAAAGTATTTACGTACATAATTTATACATTCACAAACATATACACAGATACAGCTCGGCCCACCTGAATAAAATAGATTTCCAATGTGGCCAACCAAGAATTTTGGGCTAGACAGGCCTTCTAGCACATATTGATCTGAAAGTGAATCTTTGAAGAAAAATGGGTAAAGAAAAAATATCAGTGGAAAAAGCATGAAATAAAGCTAGAAAAGAGACTAAGTGAACAAAAAAGAGACAAATAGCTACTCTTAGACCTAAGTATATGGGACTGAAATGGATAGTTGTTTTTTTTCCATAGTGGGAAAAATGTAATTAAAAAAAAGTCCCAGACAAAATATTGTTTTATCCACTATTAGTTATTTACGAATGGAATTGTAAATTATTATTTTGATTCTTTCCATAAATATAAAACAATTCTTTATTAATATGTGTCAATTTAAATTAGAAAATAGACATAAAATCAGCAAAATTAATAATATTAAAAACAAATAAATGTCATCATCATGTCCAACACTGTTGAAGGCTATAAGCCTGTTCTGGCCTCAATCCATCTTTTATGTGGTCTTCCTCCATCTCTTCTCCCCCTTGGCCTATATTTTAGAGCTGTCTTTGGTATTCATTCCAGATGTTTTCTCCACTTATTTCTTATAGATTAGTATAGTATGCATTATTGGTTTAGTTTTTAGGTACTTCCTGATGTCATCATTTCTTATTTTATCCATTATAGAACAACCTTTCACACGCCTTAGTATCTGCATTTTTCTAAGGGTAAATGCAAAAATAATATTTCATAGTTTCAATTTTACCCTCTCCTCCCACTATTTTCAATTGTGTTGTCATTTCCTCTCCGATTGTCATAAATATCTTTAAAAAATGTATGATTAAGCATAATAAAATTAATTTCTTCAAACAGTTTTTTGTTTCTCTTGAAGATTTTGTATATTTTCAAAATTAATTACAAATACAGTCTAACCTCATTAACGTAAATCTCAACTGGGATGAAAAATTTGTTCATGTTATCAGTAGTTCATGCTATCACGATAAGTAATCTTCAACATTATATTACATTACTTTTGTGTGAAAAAAAAAAAAAAAAAAAAAATATCCATTTAGATGTTATTTAATTTTGTATATTTTTCATCTGATCATACCAATTAATAATTTGTTTACAAAATTAAAATGAGGACATAAAATTATCAAATATTTAAACACAATCTTTTAAATTCTTGGATAAAAAAATATAAAGCTGACTTTTAACATAAACTGTTCCTACAATCCCCGTCAAAATGAAGATTAGTTTAGGTATATGAACTGAAGATTAGTTTAGATATATGAAATGAAGATTAGCTACTGATAACATGGAAAAAAAAAAATTATCCCCTTTGAGATTCATGTTAATGAGGTTTGACTGTATTAAAAATAAGTCTCTTTTTCACATCAGACATTAATCAATGTGATAATTTTCATCAAGAGATTTCCTTTATTAAATTTGCAAACTATATAACTATGCAATTAGCATTTTCTTTATATTTTTTTGATTGATACTGATGATGGCTAAAATGAAATTGCACTTTTTATTTATCAAATTATTAATATTCAATAAAAATTATTTCCATTGCTAATGCAAAAAGTACAATTTATTGCTTTAAAAGAACAGTTTTATGTATCAAATTTATACAATTCAATGGTTTATATTTTGTCCAGTTTTGCCTGGTTATTTCCGAGTGTTACAAATTTTTCACAAAAAAAGTAGTCAAAATAACCTACCTGAAAATGGAAGAATTTTACATTTAAGATACTACTTTTCAGTGATCCTGCTGCTCAGAACGCAGGGCAAGTAACAATTTACTGGAGAAAAAAAAAAATCCGACAATGTAATATTTTCGAATTAGTTAATACAGTTTCACTTGCTATATATATTTTTTTTTTTTATTCTTCAAAATAATTTAGATCTGCTATGTTATAGATTTGTGTACGTTATTTACAACATTCATTATTTTACTTTTGATTTCCTCATTTTAATTAAGAAGAAACAAAAAAGCTACCTTTTTAATTTTTTTTAAATAATGGAATTTTGTTAACACGATGCATTACTATTTAATTATACATAGAAAGAGGCTTAACACAAACTTTTATCATAAAATCGGTATCTTTCTATATGAATTAAAAAGCATCACACAAGCAAAATTAGGTCAATACGAACTGAAAGTCTAATTCTTCTCAAAGAAGTCATCAAACTGAAGTAAGCAGGATTCAATTATTTTTTTAAATACAAATCAAGTTCAAAACAATTCAAAAAAAGATAAAATTTATTACATAAATAGTTCACAAAGGGCTGTGGATAACGGATATCCAAAAGTTTACATAAAAATTGTTACAAAAGAAAGCTACATACAAGCTGGGAGGAAAAAAAAAAAAAATAAAAAAGGAGAAATATTACTTTTTCTGTAAAGTTCGTCAAAACATGAAAAAACAACGAAGGAATGGAAACAGCATCAACAGCTGTGGAGGGCCAGTTGACAAGACTCAACCACCAAATCCATACAAGGTTCTTCCTTGACGTTTAAGAGCATACACAACGTCCATAGCAGTGACAGTTTTACGTTTAGCATGTTCGGTGTAAGTTACAGCATCTCTTATAACATTTTCCAAGAACACCTTCAGTACACCTCTGGTTTCTTCATATATCAAGCCAGATATACGCTTGACACCACCACGACGAGCTAAACGGCGGATAGCAGGTTTGGTAATACCTTGAATATTATCACGCAAAACTTTTCGATGTCGTTTAGCGCCTCCTTTTCCAAGTCCTTTACCTCCTTTTCCACGACCAGACATGATGACAAGAGTTGTTTGAGAAGATAAACGTTTGGGAAAAGTTCTGAAAAAGCGATTATTATATTAGAAAGGTGATATATTGGTAAAATAAACTTTTGTGCAAAGCTCACGGCCAGCAATCACAAACACAGATGACGCAGAGAAACGCAAGACAAAAGTGTTGCTATTGCTAACGTCAAAGAATATAGAAGAGGCTAATCTTCGCGTACCTGTGAGAAAGCTTTATTTAAATCATTTAAATACTCATATAAACCAATGATTAAAGCGGAAATGAATGACGTTGCACGAACCTGAACGAAAGCTGTAGCTGTACCATGGAGTTAAAAATAGAGAACTCGAGAAACTGTCTTCTGGCAAAGCAACACTAGATCGACCGGTTAGTTTGAAAAGTTGGTCATGTGCGCGCCTTCAATGTTTACGAATCTATGAAAAAATCGAATATCGAATTAAATCGAATTCAAATGAACATCTGTGGAAAACTGTCACTTTAGTTGTTAATGCAGCAGCAGATGATGGTACACGTCAGTTTGTAGTTTTTAAGCATGAGTTTTCAAATATTTTTATTTATTCCAACATATTTACTCTTACTTTGTGTGTATAACGATGTGTTTGGGACACAAATATGAAGTACCGTTGTTCTGCTAACATAATCTTTTTCATCAGTTTGCTCTATCTACACTGGTGAGTATTTCATATGAGCTATTAAATTTACTTTTGTTGTTTAATTTGATGTTTATTTGTCATGGATACAGCTTTAAATACAATATTGGTACGACGACAGATTCAATTTTTTAAATGATTGTGAAATTTATCATCTATTATTATGTAAACAATGACATTAACTTCTTTTATAGTGCAAAATGATGTTTAATATATTTATAATTTGAAATTATTGGTATATAAACTTATTTAATTCAGGTAATAAGATTATCATACTTACTAGTAAACTTTTCTTATATTTGTTTTTGATATATATATATATATATATATATATATGACAAAAACAAGTCTACTTAATTGCAAGTTTACTTAATTGCTTAAATTATTTACTTCTTACTTATACTTTTACTTATGTACTTTATTGTTTACTGCTTAAGTATAACATATATTAAGTTCACACACTAAAAAAACAAAACACGTAGTAATATATATTATCAAATTTATAGATAGGATTCTATAAACTGTAATGGATTGAAAGTAATGAATACAGTATAAAAAATAAACTTACAAAGAAAACTTGGTAAATTTATATCGACATATATTATAAAACATCGTCAAAATGTAAAGAAACCACCTTGAGCCTCCCTTTTCAGAATATACCAACTTTATTTATGAATACTATAATTATTCCATGCACATGCATATAAATACAGTAACCATCTGCTAGATTATTCGTATTCATTATTCTCTTTTGTTAATATATTTAAGAAAGTTTCAATGAGATTGATATTTTGGATATGTGACGATCTGCAAAAAATGTATATTTGTGTGTTGTCTTTTCTGTAAATTATCTCCTATTAATTTTTAAAAAAGAACTTGTACTCTGAAACAAGATTTCACTGTACTTCCATGTCATCTGGAAAATCATATTTATAGTTTTTTTTTTTTTTTTTTGGAATGTGGATTTTTTTTTTCGCTTTATTTTATCTAGTTCTATTATTTCAACGTACTCTTGCAAGTAGTTAATTTAATGCTTTGAAATGTGCTTTGTATTTTAAACTAAATTTTATATTATTAAAAAACTATTTACAAGCGAGATAAAATCATAGAAATTTCAAAGTTAAAAGTTAACTAAGATAAAGTATCATTTTTATTAATATTTTTGACTGTACCATAAAGTCATCTTCACATCGTAAAATGATTTGGCTTGTCACCAGTTTCTTCCTCTATTCTTCAGTATGGTGCATCAACTCGCATCTATTTTGTGCTGTTTTAGGCATCACAATTTGCTATAATCTCAATCGCTTCATGCTTTACTGCATTAGTCAGTACTATAATTTGCAAGTATCGAAAATCCATGTAAATTTATGAAGTGAGATTTTATGGTTTAACTTTGAAATTTTTATACATTTTGTTACGTTTTACATTAATTAAAAAACTTAATTTAATAATATGTGATCTAGATTAAAGCTCTTAAAATTTACTTGGCACATTTTAAAAAAGTAATGCTCCCCCCCCATCTAAAACACTAATATTGCTGGATTGCGATGAATAATTATTATGATGTTATCTACAGTAAAATACTACCAGCAGTTTAGAAGGATGATTGTCGAATAATACTTTTCAAGAAATGCAAAAATGATGAGCTAGATATCAAACCTGGATTCTTCACTTGTAGCTTTGTTCTGTATTCTTTGCACTCAATAATTCATTAACAATATTGGTAGTGGTTACAGTTACTACGAAAATAAGTTATTACAAATAAGTATTTACATAATACATTTTTTTTTAAAATAAAATGATCTTAATCTGCAGTTAAGATTGTTATTTATCCATTGGCATCTACAAATGTCATACGCAAAAAGTTCAGTCTAAGAAGCATTATGTATAACTTCAAGTACTATACAACATTTTAGATAATTTGATTGTACTCGTAGTGCCCAAAGCATAGAAATGTATTTCAAAAGTATACACATATGGCCCAGATTCCATAGAAATTGGGACAGTTTGTAATTTCTTTTTTAATGAGTTGCAAAAATTTTGCTACTTCAAGCCCTAAGCATAAATCCACCTTCCATTCTTACCATAAATCTAGCTCTACCCGTACCATTGTAAAATAAAAGTAAAATAGTCTAATAGTTACATACAGTCACTGTTCAAATAATCAACCCCTTTAACTGTGCAAATATGTTACAGTGCTAGTGTACTTTCATATGTTTCAAACCATTTACAGAATTTTTCGTAATGTGTCAAAAAGGCCTATAAAGTTGACTTATAGTCGAGAAAAAACCCAACTGATTTTCAATTTCATTCACCTTTTAAATTTCCCTTTTAGAATTTAGTCATCTTTCAAGTTTTTAATCCCTATTCAAATTGAAATGAACTTGAAAACTTTGGTTCATGTGGGCCTAATTCTAAATCAGTCACTGAAGTGATAGAAACAATTATTTTATTGCTGGGCAGTTTTTGTCATTTTATGGAAATTGGATATATTTCCAGTAAAGTAGATATATTCATATACTTTAGAATTCATTTTTGCTACTTTTATGGTAATGTAACGTGTGTGTAACCACAATAGCCTCTAAGCAGGATATTGTATTCAGTTGAGAGTTGAGTTAAAAAATGGTAGTTACATTATGAATCATTTTCAAAAGCTGTGTAGATCTTCATGAGTATAAGTAAGACTACTATATAACCAGCTGAATCATTCGCCGCCATTTGTCCGTCATTGCTAAAACTAAGACTATTGTATATGACTATTAAATGAGATTATATAAAACTATTATATAATAGTCTTAGGTTTGGCAGTGGCCAGTGACGAACTTCCACGAATACTGGTTGATCTTTTGCTACTCGAGAGTGGCAAGATTGATTGACGGAGCATTTGTTTGTAAACTTTCCTTATAGGACTTAGTTCTTTTATTGTGTCATGTCGCAAGAATTATTACTCAAATTATTAAGTGTTATCATGTCACGATACCGATCATCTTCATAGGAATTTTATTAATCTTCCCTGGTGTAGGAATGCTAGTTTTTTTTTTTTTTTTTTTTTTTTTTTTTTTATGGGGAAACAAAGTAGAATTCTTACACATTTTGGTCTATGGATCCAATCATTTCAAATTTGCTTTAATAATGTTAAATTATTTAAAACATTGAAAAAGAGGGGAAAATATAATAGAATTTTAGAATATTTAAAACATAATTATTTAATTTTTTAAAAATTTCTCATAAATTTAATTAGATTTTTTTAATTATCTTATTAATAACATACTTCATGTTACCAAAAAAAAAACTTGGGTGACTTCACTTGATTTTCTGAACATTAAGTAATTAACGGTTGTACTAATAAATTAAAGTCGGAGAAGTCGTCAAATACACAAAAGAGAAAATTATAATTGGGTGTTTCAGCATTTTTCTCCATATGCAGTTGAACCTCGTTAATGTGAATCTCAAGAGGGGGATGAAAAATTCATATGCTATCAGTAACTAATCTTCTTATAACTAAATTAATCTTCATTTTGACCAGGATTGGGGAAGCAGTTCATGTTAAAAGCAATTTATGTTAACGAGGTTCAACTGGTAGTATGTTGTTTAATTTAATGCTATTGCACTTCTAATAATTTGAGCCCACAGATTTTAATTAAAATGATAAAGAATTTTTCAGTGCTTTCCTGTTGTAAAAGCACTGTAAGTGCTAGATTTACCAAAATCTATACAATATGTGCGACAGTGACCTGTAACGTGTTTGTAAATTTTCAGCCTAACCAAATAAGACATTTTAAATGTATCGGATACTTCCGTCCAAATCGCAAATATCTCCCCAATGTTTTAGTTCCCCGTCATACTGTAGGTATGGGGTACTTAGGTAATCGCAGAAAATTTTCGACCTCGGTTTTTTTACTTTTTTACACGTTTTCAGGTGTGAAGAATGTGAAAATGACAAGATTTGTAGGGTGACTGTTAGTGTGTTAGATTTAAACGTGCATTAAATGGAAGCTTTTTATTGTAAGAATGTCAGACCAGTTTTGGTGCCGCTTTAAAATAGACATTTAAATTTTTAATTGTTGACAATTTTTTTTTTCTTTTTTCTTAAGCATAAAATAAAATATGCTTTCACAAAAATAATAAATATATACATATTAAATTTGCTCATGCATATGAAAGAATGAAGTCGATAAAATAATTTTAAAATTAACGATAATGAAGAGATAAATAAAGCTAGCAAATGAATTATTTGAAGTGAGAAATAAATAAAATGAAATTATCATTTATCAACGGGCGCCTTACAACTAATTATTTAATTATAATTAATTAAAAATTAAATGACCTTCATATTCTTAATCTTTGGTTTAGTCTAAACTGAGGAATAAAAGTGAACTCTTATTTCATCCTATTCAGTATTTTATTACAATTTTGAATTTCATTTTAACACGCTTATATTAGCTTCACCTGTATGTATGTATGTTTGTTTGTAACTTCTCTGGGAGCAAAACGTGATTGCACAAAATCCTTCATATCTCAAACAAAAAAACAGAAATCCGTAAAATTTTTGCTTTAAAATATAGCTAATACAAATGTCTAAAAATCGGTTTCTGGAATTTTTGAAATTCGGTCCCCAAGGGGGGGAGGGGGGGAAAACGTGATTTCACATGCGGAAAACGTGATTTCGCATAATCCTATATATCCCAAACAAAAAAATAATAGATATACGTGAAATTTTTGCTCTAAAATATAGCTAAGGCAACTATCTAAAAAAAAATTTCTGGAATTTTAGAAATTCAGCCCCCAGGTGGGGCAGCAAGGGGGGGGGGCTATGGAGCAAAAACAAATAGAAATACAGTTATGCTGTTGAAAATTGGAACAGATTAAAGTTCTGCAAGTCGAATGGGGATATTTTCGATTGTGTAAAGTTATTAGGAGGGGCAAAAGGGGGGGGAGGGAGGGGGGCAAAAAAATAAAAATAGTGTCAGATCGTTCAAAATTGGTACATAGAGGTTTTCGATACTTACAAATCGATTGCGAATATTTTTGAATTTGTGAAATCATTAGGAGGGGTGGGTAGGGGGGTAAGGGGGGGCTATGAGGCAAAAACAAATAGAAATACAGTTAGGCCGTTCAAAATTGGTACAGATACGTTTTAAAGGTCTGCAAGTCGAATGGGGATATTTTCGATTGTGTAAAGTTATTAGGAGGGGGGGGAAGAGGGGGCAAAAAAATAAAAATAGTGTCAGATAGTTCAAAATTGGTACACAGAGGTTTTCGATACTTACAAATCGATTGCGGATATTTTTGAATTTGTAAAATTATTAGGAGGGGTGGGTAGGGGGTAAGGGGGGGCAATGGGGCAAAAACAAATAGAAATGCAGTTAGGCCGTTCAAAATTGGTACAGACAGATTTAAGAGGCCTGCAAGTCGAATGGGGATATTTTCGATTGTGTAAAGTTATTAGGAGGGGCAAGAAGGGGGGGGGGGAAGAGGGGGCAAAAAAATAAAAATAGTGTCAGATAGTTCAAAATTGGTACATAGAGGTTTTCGATACTTACAAATCGATTGCGGATATTTTTGAATTTGTAAAATTATTAGGAGGGGCGGGTAGGGGGGTAAGGGGGGGCAATGGGGCAAAAACAAATAGAAATGCAGTTAGGCCGTTCAAAATTGGTACAGACAGATTTAAGAGGCCTGCAAGTCGAATGGGGATATTTTCGATTGTGTAAAGTTATTAGGAGGGGCAAGAAGGGGGGGGGGAAGAGGGGGCATAAAAATAAAAATAGTGTCTGATCGTTCAAAATTGGTACATAGAGGTTTTTGATACTTACAAATCGATTGCGGATATTTTTGAATTTGTAAAATTATTAGTAGGGGCGGGTAGGGGGTGGGGCGGTAAGGGGGGGCTATGGAGCAAAAACAAATAGAAATACAGTTAGGCCGTTGAAAATTGGTACAGATAGGTTTTAAAGGTCTGCAAGTCGAATGGGGATATTTTCGATTGTGTAAAGTTATTAGGAGGGGCAAGAAGGGAGGGGGGGGGGCAAAAAATAAAAATAGTTTCAGATCGTTCAAAATTGGTACATAGAGGTTTTCGATACTTGCAAATCGATTGCGGATATTTTTGAATTTGTAAAATTATTAGGAGGGGCGGGTAGGGGGGTAAGGGGGTGGCTATGGGACAAAAACAAATAGAAATACAGTTAGGCCATTCAAAATTGGTACAGATAGATTTAAGAGGCCTGCAAGTCGAATGAGGATATTTTCGATTGTGTGTAAATATTTTAACCAAAAACTTACATACTGTAGCTATTTATTTGATAAATAATAAAATAATAAATATAGTTTAAAAAGCATGCTTTCATAGCACATCGAACTAAAAAGTGAAAAATAAATATAGTTTAAAAAAACTAAAAAACACGCTTTTAAAGCACATCAAACTAAAAACTGAAAAATAATTCTTAATATAAGCTGAAAACAATAATGAACGAAAAATACTAGTATAATTGTGAAAAAAGCGTGGGTTGCTTTGTGCCATATTTTTCGTACATCGAGCAACTCACGCTTTTTTCACAATTATACTAGTATTTTTCGTTCATTATTGTTTTCAGCTTACTATATTAAGAATTATTTTTCACTTTTTAGTTTGATGTGCTTTAAAAGCGTGTTTTTTAGTTTTTTTAAACTATATTTATTTTATTAAGTTATTTCATATAAAATTAAAATACAAAAAAAAAAAAAAAAAAAAAAAATTATCCCTTCCATATACTATTTTCATATTACAGACAATTACATATTTTTATATGGTTAAAATAAAAGAAGTATGCAAAAAAAAAAAAAAAAAAAAAAAAGTTTTATTTTTGTTAATTTTGATACTGACGTATCATATTCATATTTGAAAAGTTATTTAATAAAAGAATGGAAAACGAAGTTATCACTGACTGCATTTTATACTTGCATGTCAGAAGTTGATCCAGGTTTTAATTTTTGGGGACCATTTTTGTGAAAAAGAAAATATTTTTGTGGGGAAAAAACATTCATGTAACACTTTCCATTTTATCAGCTGTTCTATCAAAATGCTTATTATCCAGTTAATAGTGTTTCATTGTACCAAGTTACAGGTAAGCAAATGGCTCAACAGGTGGCGCTGCCGTACTGCGGTTTCTGCAACTTAAAGAAAGGAAAGCTATATCTCAGGAAGTATGGCACAGAATTTCATAAAAATTTATATTTACATGCACCTTGGCATATATTAGTGCCTATCATTTTTTGGTGCCAATCACTCAACAGTTGAGGCTGTTATACAATACTTTCTGCGATTTTAGGGAAGGCTATAACTTATGTTCTAATGCATATCCCTTTCCGACCCAGGCCGTGCGATCCTGCGGGTTAGACATCCACTTACATTTTTTGCATCTGGAACCAGTGGCGGATTTAGGGCGGGGGGGGGGGGGGGCTAAAAAAAGTAAGTTCTGGATCCGCCACTGTCTGGAACAGTCGTATGTAATAAAATCAGGAAGTGAACGATCGAGCTAATTAGCAGAAAGTGTAAAGTACAATTTTCAATCAACAAATGTCGGTTATAGTTCATATTTTTCTTTGAGCTTGCAAAAACAAAAGAATGTAATGTTTCAGGTTGGAAAGGGGTATAATTAGATGGAACTTTGTATGGACATTATGATAAATTATGCTGATTCAATTTGGGATATGGGTGCATGTTGGCCGATAGATAGCTCTGCTATACTAGAATTTCCCCCAAAACGGAAAGGCTATATCTCAGATTCTATTGCGTATAATTGCACAAAACTTGGTATGTGAGAGAGCCAGCCATTATTAAACACTATGGTGATTTATTTTGAGTGTATATCAGCTAACAGCTGACAATACTGCAAATTTAAGCCATGAATAGGTTAAGTCTCAGCTTCTATGACATAAGTGCATGAGACTTGATATGTATGACAACCGTTATGAAAATGAATAACACTATTGGGTTTGAATTTAAGTTTATTTCAAAAGAGAGCAGATTTAGGCTGAAAGAAAATTTCAAAATAATAGTAAGAAAAATTAAAATGACCCTTAATGTTCTAAACTGTAAAATGAATTCTTATTTCATTCTCTTCGGTATTTTATCACAATTTTGAATTTAATTCATTTTTTATTATTAAGCTATTTTGTGTAAAATTAGAACTAGTTACAAAATAAAAATATTTTAACCCTTCCACGTCCAATTTTCATATTATAAATAATTATGCATTTTTATATGGTTAAAGTAAAAAAAGTATGCGAAAATTTTTACATTTTTGTTAATATTGACGCCGACATGTTTTATTCACATTTGAAAACTTATTTAATAAAGGAATACAAAACAAAGTTATCATTGCCATCATTTTACACTTAAATGTCAGGAGTCGATCAAAGTCCATCAAGAGACCATTTTTGTGATAAATGTTTTTGTGAAATTTTTATTTTTGTGAAAAGGAAAAAAAAAAAAAAAAAATCATGAAACATTTTCCAATTTATTAGTTGCTCTATATAAATGCTTATTATCAAGTTAATAGTGTTTCATTGAACCAAGTTATAGGTAAGCATTAAAAATAATTCTGGAAATACGTAAAATTTTTTATAAGAAGTTCATTTTTATAAAACTAAATCTTTTAAAAAGACTTTTAATGAACTTTGTGAATCCCAACAAAAGAAACCCATTTTTTGCCTGTGTCAAACCTTACAAGGTAGTTGTTAGTTATGTTTAATATTTATTGTTAAATCCTTAGAATTTTAGTCGAAGTATTACTTTTTTTTTTTTTTTAATAAACACATGATTACTGATTACGTACAAATACAGAAATGGATTACAATTATATAAAAGTAAATATATGTATATATATATATTTAAAAAATATATATATATTAGATTTAAAAAATCCAATAAAACCTTCTTTTGGGTGGATTTTATTATTATTTTAAGAGGGTAAACGCGAAAAAAACCCGCCCGTTTTTTTTTTTTTTTTTTTTTTTTTTTTTTTTTTTTTTGGGGGGGGGGGGGGGGGATGTGTGTGGGTCCGAAACCCTGATATCTATTATCAGCATAACTTAAAGAGCAACAGCAGCAGGAAATTCAAATTTGGTATTTTGAAATTCGTTTTACAATGCCATTTGAAAAATTTTATCAAGATTGGCAAGTACGAACTCATAATAACAACCGTGAATTAACACACACACGCAAAAAAAAAAAAAAAAAAATCGAACACTATAATTGAAACGCTTGTCTCACACAGAATTATGTGTCAAATAAAACTGTCCTTAAACCGATTTCAGATTATAAAAAAAAAAAAAAAAAAAAAAAAAAAGAAATTAACTTTATTATCAATCTTACCTTATTAATCTTACCATTTAATACGCAATGATCAATCTTTATAATATTTAAATAAACAGGGTAACAGAAAGTCGTCTGAGTGACGCGTCAGATTATTTTGAAATTCTTCTATGTTTCCAACTAACATATGTTTTTCACAAGAATGCGCCGCAAAAGTTATAACCTGGATCGACCTCTGACATGTAAACGCAGAATACAGGCAGTGATAATTTTGTTTTGTATTCCTCTATTAAATGAGTTTTCAGATATGAATAATTATGTTTGTATCAGTATTATAACAGATAGATATATTTTGTATACATTTTTTTTTTTTTTTACTTATACAAAAATATATAATTACTTGTGATATGAAAATGGTACGTGGAAGTTTTAAAATATTTTGCTTTTGTTGTTAATAGTTTTAATTTTGCACAAAAGAACTTAATGATAAAAAATTAAATTCAAAATTGTGATAAAGTACTGAATAGAATGAAATAAAAAGTTCATTTTACTTTTATACCTCTGTTTAGAGCAAACCAAACATTAAGATTATAAAGGTAATTTAATTTTTAATTAATTACTATTATTTTCTAATAAGTTTTCTTTTAATCTTTTTTTTTTTTTTTTAAATAAAACTTAAATTTTCACCTAATTGTGTTATTCTTGATTTAATATAAGAAACCCCAATTAAATACCAAAAAACCCCATTATTACCCCCAAAATAACCCATCCGGGTTGAGCTTTCTTAAAAAAAAAAAAAAAAAAAATTACCCTGGTATGTCTGAATTAAAAGACTGTTTTAAAATAATTTTTGCCTTAACATAAGACCAATTTTATACGTAAATATCCATTTAAAGACATTGACCGCCTTTATTTTTTGTTTAAATATTTTAATTACTCTCATATATATATATATATAATATTAGATTGTGAAAATTTTCAATGGATTTACATATTTTGGGATGTCCTGAACACGATTTGACTGTTTCTAAAAAATGTGGGTCTGTGTGTGTGTGTGTGTGTATCACAAATTTTGTGGACGCAGTATATCACGAACGAAATTTAACCAATCTTTGCATTTAGTTGGACACCGATCTAAACTGATGCTGATTAGATTTGGGGATGAATTTCTCAACAGGTGGCGCTGTGATTCCTTATATATATTTAATTTTTATCATTGCAGTATAGAACAAAATTTCGTATGAATGTGCATAATGAGAGTTATTTTAAAAGTGTGATTGTAAAATTAATATGGATTATTTATAATAGTTATATAGAATTATTCATAATAGTAGTAAACTAAGAAAAAAAAAGTTTGCGCATGTTGGGGCATCGCTCCCCCCAGAAGGGGTGTAAATTTTCAATATGGGTATCTTTCGAAAGATCTCATCATTACCTTTTAAAATAAGTGGTTGAACCATAGATCTGTGATAATTTAAAATAAAGTTATCTATTTTTTTTTTTTTTCCATTTTTTAACACACTCGCATGCGATACACACAAAATTGACTTTCTTTTGGCATTCAGTGTTATAATTTTGTCAGATAAAAATCGTCTGCATTTATCATAGCAAATAATTTTCATAATTAATAATTTAATAAATAATGTGTAGGCAGTGGGGAGCCGGTGCGACATTTTTCCCGATCAGTTTTTTTTTTTTTTTTTTTTTTTTTTCTTCACATGATAAAAATTAATGCAATTTTGAGAATTCTTTAATGGGCTCTTCCCATCGTCGTCTGCTCAATCACGTGATAGAGGAAAACGAGTAATCGAATTCTGAGAATCGAATTCAATTAAATATTGTTCTTAAGAACAGAAATGTTAATATTTAATATAAAATAAAATAAAAGTAATATTGTGCATTTGTAAAAAGTAGAATAATTGTATTTGTAAATTTAATAATTTTTAAAAAACATTTTATGTGTTTATTTATTTTTACCTATAAGAATCTATTTTTGTATATTGTAGTGTAACTGTAACATTAACTGATCTAGCAATAAATAATAGCTTCTTGTGGAATGTTTATGGATTATAATTTGAAATTTTAAAATGTTTTCATTTAATTTAATTGCATAAAGGTGTTGCAACAAGTTAATTAACTTAGTTACTGGTCTAAATGGATTTACGCAGTACATTGCACTGTCACTGATTTAAGTACCAAAAATCACAGAAACGTGTTCTTCATGAACACTAATAACATATATAAACTAAATGATGATTGTAAATGTATACAGTAATCAAAATATGATGAATAATGATATAAAATGGATTAAAAATGATGATGTATAAACAAAATAACACAAATTAAATACGTTTGATCAAAAATAAGAATAGAAAATTTGTTACTTTAGATAGACAAGACTTCGTCTGCTATTTGTTTTTCCTCTATCATGTGACCTCTGACGTCAGGTGGGAAGAGCCCATAATGATTCATTTAAAAATAGTGACCAGCGAAGCGGGCGTAGCCTGCTAGTAGAAAATAATTTTCATAATTAATAATTTAATAAATAATGTGTACTGCATAAATTTGTGTAGAATTCATGCAGTGCAATTATAAAGTTTCGTGGTGGCCACGTCATACTAGTTTTATTATTTTGTAAACAATACTATGTATAGCACTTACACATGCAGCGCTTTCGTGACTTCATTGTGAATCCTTTGTTTCTGAAGGCGAACATTGTGTGCCGATTTTAAATTGCTTCTTTAACCTGTATTTAGTTGTGCTTATTTGTTGCAACTTGTATTGTGTTACATTTTTATTCACAAATAACATTTATGTGCACTTGATATATTTACCTGATTAAACCTTTCTTTTAACATAAGACAATTCTGATTCGTTTTGTGTGTAATACAATCTCGTCGCCGGCAGCGCAAGCGGTGATTACAATTATTGGATTTCTGTCCAACCTAAAAGGCACTTTGAGTTGACAGTTTTGGAAATACAGTAACCGCCGCTTAATAAATTCACTGGTTAATAAAATCAGCCGCTTAGTTTGATCAAATTGCCAGGACCGGAATCAAATCAATACAAACTACTTTTAAAGCGGCCGCTTTTTAAAATCAGCATCGCCGGTTAATAAACTCAAAAAAATCTCCTCAGCAACAAAAATATCATTTCTGCACACTAAAAAAAAATTTTTTTTTTTAATTTACATTGTGATTTTTTTTTTTTTTTTCTAAATTAAAGCACAACAAACCTTCCATTATCTCTAATTGTCGAAAATTTTACTCATGATGCATAATTACAAATTAAACACGCTCCATAACTTATCTCCGTAATAATTTCAAGGAAGATATTTTTCAAAGCACAGTAATAAGTCACAAACTTAATTTTATTTGCAAATGATATACATATTTTAAATTTTTAATTAATAAAAGAGAAATTTCTAGTTCTTATTTTGAAATAACTATAAATCAAGAGGTTTAAACGGAAAGATTTTAAATTTATAAGAAAAGTATGAACTCAAAGAAAAGCGCATAGGAACATGGAATGCGTTTAATTTTTTTTTTATATCGAAGGAACAATTAATTATCTATCAAAAATTAATCAGTATTGTTTATTAGTTCCTTTATTCACTACCTTTTGAAATTTCTTTCCAAATTCAGGAAAGTAATACCTTTTCCTTGAGTGCAGGAACGTTCGCCGGATATAAAAATCAGCCGCTTAATAAAATCACTTTAGCTTAGGACGAATATGATTTAAATAAGCGGCGGGTACTGTATATTACTTCATTCCGACGGGCCTCACTATGTGTGTAAAGTCCATTTTAAAATTGGCTGTCAATAAAATTAGTGAAGCTCTGGAAATATAGTACCAAATATTCCCCATTATAATTCATTAGATAATTAATATTTTAAAATTTTGTCTTGATATTCTTAGAATCCATAACAGGATATTTTTTTGTTTAATATTTTAATTTTAAAACTGTAAAATTCAAAATTTCGCTAAGTAGAGTTTTCGGAAAACAAGAATTTATTACGGTCGTGAATTTTTTGGACGTGAAAACGAAATTTAAAAAATATATACTTTATAATGAAGAATATTAGGGATTTTTTCCCCTTAGGTAAACATGGGATTTGGGTGATATTGACGAGCTCTGATACATTCCCTTAAATAAATTTTGGGATTTTTTATTTTGAAAATCATTCTACAAATTCTATTAATGTGTGTATGTTATTTAAGAGGAACGGCTGAAGAAAATGAAATTTGTACTTTTTTTTTTTTTCTATGTACGTTAGAAAAAGTGTTGGATTCGTGTAATTTTTCGATTTCCAGTTTCTGATGAATTCACACATTTTAAAATGTCCTGTACACGATTAGACCATTTTTAGAAAATATTTGTCTGTGTGTCTGAGCAAAATTTTGTGGATGCTGTATCTCGCAAACAGCACTACACTCAATTTTATTTTGAAGATGTGTACAAAATTTCAACGAGAAGCGGTCCATTAGTATTTGAGAACATTGCTTTTCCGATGGGTCCCCGAAAACCAAGAAACCCTCTGAATTTTCCAAATTTTTAAATGAAATTTTTTATAAAATTTTGTTGCTCTTTTATATGTACAAAAACTTGAATAAACTAGTATGTTGTGGCCACCACAAGACTTTCTTCTATATTTTCCTATATTAATTCACTAAGTGCAAATTATTTATTAAAATTATGTAACAGGAGAAATGCAAAAGGTTTTCATCTTAGAGAAAACTAACACTAAATATCCAAAGAAAGACAGTTTTATTGTCTATAAATAATATCTTAAGAAATACGTTTTAATAATGGTTATCACACATCAGGTTTCGTACAGTTACATATGCCATAGAAGTTGAGATATAGCCATCCCGTTATCGAGGAAAATTGCAGTATAGCAGCGCCACCTATTGACCGATAATCATCCAAATTGAATTAGCATAATGCTTCACAAATGCCTTCTTAGTAAAGCTTTGTTTGATTACATGCAAAAGAACCTGAGATATAGCCTTCCCTTAAATTGCGGAAATCGCTGTATAGAAGCGCCACCTGTGGAGCGGTTGACACCAAAAGTTGATAGGCACTAATTTATGCCAAGGTGCGTGTACATATAAATTTATATGCAATTCTGTGCGGTGCGGTAGTTTCTGAGATATAGCCTTCCTTTAAATTGCAGAAATCGCTGTATAGCAGCAGCATCAGTTAGCCAATGAGCATTTAAATTGAATCAGCGTAATGTCTCATTATGGCCTTTTCACATATCAAGTTTTGTTTGATTATATGTAATAGAACCTGAGATATAGCCTCCTCTTAAATTGCGGCAATCGCTATATAGCAGCGCCACCTGTTCATCAGTTGACACCAAAAGTTAATAGGCACTAATTTAGGTCAATGTGCATCTACATATAAATTTATATACAATTCTGAGCAGTCGTTCCGGAGATACTATCGCCACAAAAGTTTTGTCTCGCACACATATAGACAGATGAACACAGTGGCGGATCCAGAACTTGACTTTTGGGGGGGGGGGCTGAGATTTTTCAAAATGTTATTCTAGACAAATAAAAAATTTACAACTTCAATATTCAATTGTGAATTTCAGTGTTTTTTTTTTTTTTTTTTTTTTGGGGGGGGGGGGGGGCTTCAGCCCCCTAGCCCCCCCCCCCCCCCTTAAATCCGCCACTGGATGAACATTTTATAGAAATGGTCAGATCATGTTCTAGACCTCTCAAAACGTGTAAATCCGCTGAAAACCAGAAGTCGGAAATTTTTACGAATCCAATACTTCTATCGAATATATAGAAGAAAGTGAAAATTATTTTATTTACTTAAAAATTCTTTTAGCCTTCAAATCCTATGTAACTCTAAGATACGATTGAACGAATATCCTGAAAATCTTTAGATACCAATTGATTAAGTTTAGTTACGATAAAATGTTCTGTGATTACTATACGCTTGAATTAAAAGCGAAAATGTTGCCCTCTTTCGATTCCTTTGGATTACCTACAACCATTCATAGTAAAATTTATAGCCGGAATCCTCTTTAAATTAGGAGTGGTTTCCAGGTCTTCTTCTGTTGTACTATCCCATTCATCCGTAGATTTTAAAAGTGTTTATCGTTCCGTGAAAAGCACGGAAATCGGTTCTCTCTCTCTCTCTCAGAAAACAAGAAAAATGCGTTGTTGACTTCTCGGTCTGATAATTTTACTACACTTCCGATTTCATAGCAAAACAAGTATGTTGTGGCCATCAAAAAAACTTTCGTCTATCCTATGCAAGTGAAAATTATTTATTGATGAGTACTGACGATTTTTATTTCAAATAGGACGTTGCAAGAAAAAGTCAATTTTGGGTCCTACAGACGATATCTGAGTAAATGTTGTTTTTTTTTTTTTTTTTAAAGATAAAGTTAACGTTGTTTTAAATTATCACAGGTGAAAGTATTCATTTTAAAGATGTTGACGAGTTTCAGAGATACCCAGTATCTAAAATTTACAGCCCCCCCCTCCCCCTCGTGGGAGGCGATGCCTTTGCATCTACAAATTTTTTTTCATGGTTGATTGCTACTGTTATCAATAATTATTTTTAATTCCACGATGATTCATTAAAAGTCAATATTCATTTTAAACTTGCTTTATTAGATTCTATAACCTATAAAGAAGTAAAATTGTTTCATTTCTCATTCATCTAATTATTTAAATTTTGACTCCCCCCCCCCCCCCCCAACTTCCCAGCTAGTGATCAAAGCTTTCTTCTAGAACCAAAAAAGTTATAGAAGTGCTCAATATTTCTCACACAAGCAAATATTTTTAGGCTTTATTACTGAGCTTGATGACTCTATTTGTTTTTCCTTAATAAATTTAAAATACGTACTGTATCACCAAACAAAAAATACGCAAGATGCATAAAGAAAAAAACAATATTTTAGTATTTAATGCCATAAAAACAGTTGTCTGAAAAAAAAGGGACTATTAAAAAAAATAATAGTAAATAAAATAAATTTTTGTAACCCCCCCCCCCCCCCAAAAAAAAAAATAATAAAAATAAAATAAAATAAAATAAATAAATAAAATAAAATAAATAAAAAAATAAATAAAATAGAGAGAGATAGCCAATAGTTTTCCCCCCTTCAATGCAGGTTTAAAAAAAAAATCTTTCATTACTGATAGCTGTTATTGAAACTTGGCACCTCTACACTGTAGAAGCTGAGATATACTCTTCCCATCAAAGGGGGGCCCACCAGCGGCCGAGCGGTTCTGCGCTCAAAGCTGGTAGATGGGAGGTGCCGGGTTCGATCCCAGGTCGCGCTCATCGACCTAGCCGTTCGGAGTTTTCCGTGGTTTCCTCCGAAACTTGCGTAAATACGGGCTAGGACCCCTTAGAAAGACCCCCACGGAGGGCATTCCCCCTCTTGGCCTAGGACACATCAGGAGTCAATCGGCCTTAAATCCTACAACCAACCAACCAACCCATCAAAGGGGGGGGATTGCAGCATAACAGCGCCAACTATCCCAAAATCTAACCACCACCCATTTAAGTGATGGTCTATCCAAACATTAAGTTTTGTTGAATTTCGTCAGTTAGTTCGTGATCGACAGCGTTCGCAAAATTTTGGTGACACAATTTTTTAAAAAAATATTCAAATCGTGTTCACGACGTTTCAAAACGTATAAACCAATAGAAAATCTTAGTACGAAATTTTTGACGAATTCATCAATTTCTTTTTTTACAGAAAAGTGTAAAGTTTTTTTTTTAGTGTGCGCGATAATCCTGACTCTGACGCTTCCAGAATCTTGATTTGGCAGAAGGTTTTGAGTGATTGTCGATGAAATAACAAAATGCGATATTTTATGCTTAAAAATAGTTTCTTGGGAGGAATACGTGACATATTAAAGAAAAGCCCGAAATAACCACTTAGCGTTGATTCGATACATCTTGATGGGGGATTCCCTGCTTTAGTGCATAATCAAAAGAGAAAAATCTGGAGCGACTTCACTCGATTTTTAGAACGTTTAATATTTATCGTGCATTTAAACAAATTTGAATCGTGGAATAATTTATTAAATAGCCGAAAACGAAAAGTGCAATAGTGTGTTAGAATATTTCCCGACGAGTTCGAATATTTGTACAATGGACGTAATGCATCTGAATTATTTTGTGCTTCTACGTTAAGAGAGTAAAAGTTTTAATCAAGCAGTTTTTAGTAACGATTAAAACCCATATCTGACTCGGTCTCTTAACTAATTTAATAATAAACTTAATAGGACGTGATATATGTAAATTCTTTCATGCTTCCCTTTAAAAAATTGCATTTCACACTCACAGCATTTCGTATAATGATCACACATTAGCAAAGCGGTGTAACATATATCAATTTATTGTATGTTTTAAACAAATTAATGTTATTCAAACGGAATTCAATTACAGTTCATAGATTGCAATGCACAAGAATTCGCTTTCGTACCCCTGTAATAAATACAAGTCCTGCTGTCATAGAAACATTACATAGTTTTTGCGACTGTTATTTATAGCATGCCGGTCTAATCTTAACTTAATCGAACGTAGAATTTATACGCTAGCACGCTTTAAACCATTTGAATCCATAGGCCGTAATGATAATGAATATTTTTTGTGCCCCTGTAAAAGAACTATAAGCTTAACTGAATTAGGTATTTAGACACTATCTCACTTTAATTTGAATCCATTGGCATAATGATAAAGTTTTTTTTTGTGTCCCAGTAAAAATAACAATTCTTGTTCATTAAAGATTTATACAGGCCGTGCGACGAGGACCTACAACATACCTACCCACTTTCAGCACAATTGAATGAAGTGTTAAACGTTATCCATAGCTGCCAACCAGACCCTGACTAACGGCAGGGCATACGGGGCAAATGCCCCGGGCCCCCTTCTGGAAGGGGCCCCCCTACAGGCGTATGCAGAAATTCTGCAACCTAAAGAGTTCTTATGCCACTGCAAGGGGGCCCCCCAGAATAGGCTTGCCCCGGGGCTCCAGGTAGTCTAAGTCGGGCCCTGCGTGCCAACATCTCTAATTTTTTAAAATCGGGTTTATCAATAGTATTTTTTAAAAGGAATCTGTTTATATTTTCAATGAATAAATCAAATTAAATAAACTGAAAACATTTATGAAAACTTTCGTGTATGAAATCTCCGTTGAAAATAACGGAGACTTGGCATCTATGGTTATCCTAATCCCCCTCACATTCATATAAACGTATTACATACATCACTCTAAAAATATCAAAAATGGATTAAGTAGGCCTCAAAACGTCTAGATACACCAATATTTCATAGTCGAATTTCTTCATGATTACAATACCTTCCTTAGAAAAGTACACATTCGAAGAGTAAAAATAAATAGTAGTACATTATAATCTCGTTTTTCGATATATGGAGATGCCACCGTTTAAGTCATTATTGTGTAAGTTTGATTCGTACTTTGTAAAATAAAGTGTAAATTTCAAAACATTTAATAGTACGGTGACATAGATAAGATGGCCATTTTTGGGACAATTTGAAACATTTTATTTTCTATTTTGTTTTACACATATTTCGGTGTTCAAATTTCGGTATACTTTTTTTTTTTTTTTTTTTTTTAAATAGAGCATTTACAGATTCTTTCAATTAATTAAAAAAGATTTTTAGAAAGATAAATACTGTAGTATGCGTTAGGCTTTTATGTAGACAGTTTAGCTCTGAAGGCATGTTGCAAAAAATACACATGCGTAGGAGAAGGAAAACGTGTCGATAATTGTACTGTATTAAATTTATTTTAAGAGAACTTTTCTACAATTTTAGAGTAGTAGTATTGTAATCATCTTTACTTGTGTTTCTGCAAATACCTTTTTTTTTTTTTTTTTTTGAATAGATTACTTCCTTATTTTACAATAACATTCGTCGTACTGTTTGGAATTTTTTTTTTAATGTTGATTCAAACTGACTTGAATGGATTTTTTTTTTTTTTTTCTAGATGTATGTGTGAGAGAGAGAGAGAAATATGTTTTATATCTGTATATTCAGCTTTCTAGCTTGAGCAAGTGAGCTCGTGGCGTTTAATTAGTTTCGAATAACGCAATGTGGTATTCGATGAGGTTATATGGCAGATGCGTACATGACATTTGCGTACAAGCTGAAATTAGTGACACTTGCGTACAAGTCCAGGTGTTCCAAATGTTACAGATCTGTTTTCGAAAAATCAAGTGGCATTTCCGTACAAAATTTGTTTCGCTGTATTTTTCGTTTGTAACACAAAGGGGTTGTATCCATATATTAAACTTCAAGATAAATACTCTTATATAAATGCGTGGATTTTCTCTTATGCATGTAGTCTTACGACTGACAAAGTTATGAGCTTAAGGCATATAAAAGTTACAAGCTATAATAGCCGTAGTTATTTTCTGAAATGACATTCAATTATTTATTCACTGAGTCAAGATCAATAAAGGTCCTTATAAATGCTATTAAGGTCTTTAAAAATATTTTTATTTCTTAAATACTTTTTTACTTTTCAACAAGTATGAATTTTTTGTCTCCAATAAAGAAAAAAAAAGTTAAAAAAAGATCTCTCTTCTTTATCAATAACGAATTGAATCATATTCCAATTCCTGAAATTATTTGTCTTTCACCTATATGCCTCTCTTTCTCCCCCCCCCCCCCCAAAAAAAAAAAAAATAAAAAAAAAATAATTGTGTGTTTAAAAATGAAAATAATCTGGTGTGTCACTCACACGACTTTCTCTTACCCTGAAATTTAATACTATAAATACAGCTTGCAGATTAATAGGTAAGATAACGAGTACTGTTATGTAAACCTATGCTAAACAATTCATATTAGGCTTCTGAAGAGTTTTATATGATAATTAGTTCTGTGTGAGGGGGGCTACCGCCCCCCTCAACCCCCCCGTTTCATTAATGCGCCTACATTTATATAGAATTTAATTCGGTTATTAAAAAATAATTCTCTTTTTAAAAAATAATTTATTAAAATTATTATTAAAAAAATTATCTTTTATGATAAGGCAGACGATTTCCATATTAGAGAAGTAGTATAACACCAAATATCCAAAAAAAGTCCATTTTATTCTCAATATTTAAAAAAAAAAAAAAAAAAAAAAAAAAGTACGATTTTTTTTCTAAGTTTTTTTTTTTTTTTCGTTAAAAGAAAAAAAATCTATAACTTTGTTTTAAATTATCGCAGATCGATGGTTCAACCATTCGTTTTGAAGGTATTGGCGAGCTCTTTTGAAAGATACCCATCATAAAAATTTACTCCCCTCGAGGGGGGACTTCCCCCCCAGGGGGGGGGGAGGCGAGGCTCCTACATGCACAATTTTTTTTTCCCAGTTAACTATCTCTATTACAAAAAATATATATTCGTTTCATTTGGTTTAGTGCAGTCTATAGACGTTAAACTGTACTTTCCTGCAATTTCCCCCATAGACGTAATGTATTAGAATTCTCTTGATTGTCCCTGTACACGAACCATTTGCTTGATCTTAACGAAATGCTTATTGTAGCGTCCCTATATGATACACATTTAGAATACCAAGTTTGAACTTTCTGCCATAATTTGTTTTTGAGATATGCTGATAACAGACAGACACACAGACATACACACAGACCATTTGCTAAAAACAGGATTTTCGTATTCAGGGGACCTCAAAACGTGTAAATATAACAAAATCTCGCGTTCGAAAATTTGACCCAAAAACAATGTTTTCTCTATCTTATGGGTAAGAGAAAGCAAAAATCGATAACTTTATTTTAAATTATCGCAGATCGATGGTTCAACCATTCGTTTTAAAAGGTTTTGGTGAGCTCTTTTAAAAGATACCCATCATGAAAATTTACTCCCCTCGAGGGTGGACCCCCCTCCCCCCCCCCCCACACACACGGAGTGAGGCGGGGTTCCTACATACACAATTTTTTTTTTCCCACTTGACTGTCTCTATTACAAAAAACATATATTCTTTTCATTTGGTTTAGTGCAGTCCAACGAAAAGCTTACTGTAACAGTCCTATATGATATACATTTAGAATACCGAGTTTGGGATTTCTGCTACTATTTGTTCTTGAGATATGCTGATAATAGACACACAGACACACAGACACACAGACCATTCGCTAAAAACATGATTTTCGTATTCTGGGGACCTCAGAACATATAGATACAACAAAAACGCACGTTCGAAAATTTGACCCTAAAACAATACTTCTCGGCCCTATGGGTAAGAGAAAGTAAAAAGAAAAGAAAAAGAAAGAAAGAAAGAATAGAAAGAAAGAAAAAGGTTTTAATGTTTGCATCATATGGATACAACCCCTTCATGCAATGATCCTCAAATAAAGCGAAAGAAATGTTGTACGCAAGTGCCACTAGATTTTTTGAAAACACACCTGTAATATTTAAACCACCTGGACATGTACGCAAGTGCCACTGTTTTCAGCTTGTACGCAAATGTCATGTACGCATCTGTCACAACACCTTCGATGAAATAAATGATTTCATCTTCGTCCGTGACATTATGTTCTTTTATGCACTTGCATCTTTCCCTGTCATTTTGGAAAGCTGGTTTTTCTCTTTTTCATGGAATTTCCAATTTATTTTTGAAGAACATCAGTTTGCAAATGCTGGGCATCATTTAAGTTTTATTTCCTCTCTTTTAAAAGTAAATCGTCAAATGGAATTTATCATTATTGAAACATAATTTTCCTTTTTCCGTAATCGAATTCGATCAGGAATTTTCTGTTTATGTTTATCCTCCAGAGAAGTTTGTACTCCACCACCTATCTTAAGAGAAAGACACCTACACGAAATAAACGAGCATCCTTGTAAGGTTTTCAAGTTTTTTTTTTTTTTGTGTGTGTGTGAGAAGAAAAGTCGTTTCGTTCCGTAAGGAAGTCTATTGACTGCATGTCAAAAGTGGCCAACGCCTAATAAATACCATTTTTCACTTCAGTTCTATGACTCTCGAAGAGTAAAAAATGACCTATTTAACAGCATTCGGTGTTTATCTACCATGTTAAAATCCTTAAATTTCGATGTCGAGTTAACAACCGAATTATGTTTTTAGGTTTTTTGAGCCCAGAAGAGGGGTTTCTTGGAAATTGGCTTGTGGGTCATTCCATGTCAAATCAACCAAAAAAAAGATGATTTGACACCCATAGTCTCAGTTGACAAATAACATTTTCTGCATTGCTGCTTTCGTTGCAGTACTCGTGTATACTTTGTTTTTCTGACGAAGGATCGTGGTTTTTTTTAAACTCAAAACAGTTGCTGAACATTCTTGTATTTTATGATGTTTATTCAAAATTTGTACTTACTAAATAACATTTTGGTTCAAATTTTTGTATAAATTTACTAAAATTGGAACTTCTAATTTAGCAATTTCAAGAAAATGAGGGAATTGGAAATTTTAAATTTGAAGTCAGAAAAAATAATGAAGGATGCAAAAAGCCATTTATTTTATTACTTTCTTCTATATGTAATATAGAGAAAGTATTGGATTCGTAAAAATTTTCGACCTCGGGTTTTTGATGGATTTACACGTTTTGAGAGCTGTAGAACACGATTTGACCCTTTTTAGAAAATGTCTGTCTGTCTGTCTGTCTGTCTGTCTGTCTGTCAGTCTGTGTGTGTGTGTGTGACAAAATTTTGTGGCAACTGTATCTCAGGAACTACTGCACAGAATTTCATACGAATTAGTATGTAGTTGCACCTTGACATAAATTAGTGCCTATCAACTTTTGGTAAAAATTGTCTTACAGGTTGCGTTGCCATTCCGCTTTTTCTAAATTTTTAACATGGTGATATAGGACAAAATTTTGTATAAATGTGCATAAAGAGAATTATTTTTTAGTAATCATTATGAAATTTACAAGAATTATTTATAATAGAGGTAGTCAACTGGGGAAAAAATTTTGTATGCGTAGGAGCCTCGTGAACCCCCCTGGGGGGGAAGTCCCCCCTCGAGGGGAGTAAATTTTCAAGATGGGTATCTTTCGAAAGGTCTCGTCAATACCTTTAAAACGAATGGTTGAACTATAAATCTGTGATAATTTAAAACAAAGTTATCGATTTTTTTTACTTTTAACAAAAAGTAACTTAGAAAAAAAATCACTTTTTTTTTTTTTTTTTTTTTTAAACGAAATTTAACCAGACTTGGTATTTAGTTGGCCCCTGACATAAACTGGGGCTGAGTAGATTTGGGGATCAATCATTCAACAGGTGGTGCTGTGATCGTATTTTTTCTAAATTTTTAACATGGCAGTATAGGATAAAATTTCGTATAAATGTACATAATGGGAGTTATTCTTAACCTGTGATTGTGAAATTAATATGAATTATTGATAATAGTAGTAGTTAATTAGGAAAAAAATCTCGGTCATCGCTTCCCCCCCCCCTGGGGAAAGTACCCCCCGGGGGGGAGGGTAAATTTTCAAGATGGGTATCTTTCGAAAGGTCTCGTCAATATCTTTAAAACGAATGGTTGAACTATAAATATGTGATAATTTAAAACAAAGTTATCGATTTTTTTTTTAACGAAAAAAAAACTTTGAAATTTTTTTTTTTTTTTTTTTTTTTTTTTTAATATTGCTACTGCGTGAATTTGTATAGGAAAATATAGAAGAAAGTCTTGTGGTGGCCACAGCATACTAGTTTTTTCATGTTGTAGAATACATCTTTTAAAGCAAGAATTAAAAAAAAAAAAAAAAAATTGATTATCCTTTTCCCTCATGATGATATTCCATTTGGAGTGGAACTCTGTATTTCATTAAAAAAAATTTCAAAAAAATATTTCAGGACTTTTTCCTGGCCATGTGCAAATACATGCTGGTTTAATTTATTTTTTTTCTGTGTTCCTTACATATTAAAGCATACTCATAAAAAATTTCATCAACATTGGTTGGTAAATAAGGGAGAAAAAAATTGTTCTTTATAAAAGAACAAATTACAATTCTTCCGCCTGATTTAAAAATAACATGAAATTCTCAAATCTTTAACACGCTATAAAACCTAAATCCTTTAAGATAAAGCAAAAAAAAATTTTTTTTCCTTATTTAAACCCATAAAAGGAACAAATACACCAAGTTTCATCAAAATCTGAGACTATGGGTGTCATGGTGTGGTTGAATTGACATGGAATGACCCTTGTGTGGAGGAGGAGGATTTTCTATCCTATCTCCAACCAAATCGGATAAAGGTAGAACAGCCTAATTTTATAATTAACCCTTTCCTGTAAAATGACGAGTATATCTCGTCATTGGTTTTTTCATGTCATACTGACGAGCTATACTCGTCATGAGACTAAAGTCACTGTTGAACATCGGCCCTGTCAATATAAATTTTTACTAAAGGAAAAAGATGTTGGGAAATAAAGAACGGTATCAATAAGAGTAGTTTTAAATAAAAATTAAATGGTTGTTTCATGCAACATTTTTCATTATTAAATTTTCCCGGAAGGGGTTAAGGCAGGTCCGGTTAAAGACTAATTTGCCAAAGTGCTGAAATTCAGAAAATGTTGACGTGGGATAGAAAATTTGTATTTCAGAAATGACTCAAATGATTTTTTACTTCCATTACCCTACTACCGTAGGTAATGGAAGTATTGTATTCGGTCTGAAAATTCGATATCGGGTTTTCACCTGATTTACACGTTTTAAGGTCCCCTGAGTCCAAAAAAGTGGTTTTTGGCAATTGGTCAGTGTGTGTGTGTGTGTGGAATCTTCTGGCTATTATAGCTCAAACTAATAAAGATAGAGCTACGAAACTTTAGAATTGAAATACGTCTGGTGTACAGATGAAATTTCCAAATTTTGGTGAAAATTGAAAAACCGGAAGTGGGACATCGGAAACCGGAAGTGGGACCGTAAGTCCGTATCTCAAAAACGGCTCTAACGATTTTCTTCAAACTTGCTATATAAACACTCTATTAGATGTCCTTTCGAATGATATAGTTGGTTAGTTCAGGAAAATTGATAGGCGTCCTGTATAAATAGCTCAATTTCAGGCCTCGCAAAGGCGTTCCTTTAAAAACGGTTGTACGGATTTTTTTCAAACTCGCCATATTAACTCATTTTTAAATATCCTTTTGTATGTAATTATTGTTTTCCGGTCAATAATAAATTTTTTGTAAAAGTTGGTATCTCAAAAACGGCTCTAACGATTTTCTCTTTAGATCACTTTTATGTTTTCTGATCACATTATCTCTCAAAAATGCATATAATACGTGTAATAGTGGGTAATGGAAGTCGTGTGGCTGTTTCACACCAGATTTTTTTTAATTTGATACATCTAAACTCTTTTATATGTTTTTTGATAAGTTAGTATTATTTGGTTACTACAGAAAAACATTAGCATACAAAACTTTGAATAAAAAACTTTTTTATAATTAGCATCCTGATTGGGTAGATCAATTTTAGGCCTCGGAGGTGGGTAGGAGTCGATCCCGATTTTAATTTTTGAGGCCCATTTTTGTGAAAGTTTTATTTATTTTTGTGAAAAATAAAATACTTTTGAAAATTTTTATGTTTTTGTATTTAAAAAAAAAAAAAAAAAAAATCGCGCAAAACTTTAATAGTTATTATATATGATGTTTAATATCAAGTTAATAGAGTTTTATTGAACCAAGAACTATATGATTAATCATAAAAGTAATACTTTGAAAACATGGAATTTTTTTTTTTTTTTTTATGAAAAGATCATTTCTATAAAATGAAATATTGTAAAAGGGGCCTTTTCTATGAATTAGAATTTTGTGAAAAGGCTGCATTTTATGAATTTGAATTTCGTAAAGGGGCTCATTTTACGGATTTGAATTTTGTAAAGGGGCCCTTTTTTATGACATGGAGTTTTGTGAAGGGGCCTCAATTTTGCCTCAATCGACCCCTGGCTGTGGTGAGTGTATGAGGGAAAAAAAAATCTGCCAATATTTTTCAAAGTTACTGGTTACTGTAAGAAAATTGGTAGGAGTCCTGATTAATTAGGTCAAATTTCTGTCTTTTGAGCACATTATCTTCAGAGATTTTATAATGTGTATAGTAGTGGGCAATGCAAGTCGTGTGGTTGTTAACACCATATTTTTTATTTATTTTTCCCCTTTTTTACTTTTCTTTTTTTCTTTTTAACTTTCAGAATAATTTTTATCAACCACTTTAAAAAATCTTACACGGATATGGGACATTACGATTTGGTCACTTTTCAGAAGGTATTGTTTTGACTAGAGCAGGTATGGCCAACCCTCGACAGAATTCTCTATATTTATAATTTTTATCTTCTGTCAACTCAGCAAAAATTAATAGATCCGTTCCGACCTTAACGCCATGGACGGTTATAGTAACTGTCTAAAAATCCGTAAGAAAAAAGAAACCAACATCGCATTGACTATTGCAAATAAAATTTTAATCTATTGTTTTATACATTATCATTATTTTAATTATTTCTTTAGCCATATATATTTAACTGTTGTATTTTTAATTGAAGCGTAAAAGTAAAAAAGTATAATATTGATGTGTTCAGTTTCAGAAACAACTTGCACTGTTATTTTTCCTACTGCTATAAGGTACCCTTGTCAAAGATATAGTTGTTTTTGGAGACGTTTCAAAGTTAAAGTTATTTTATTATTTACTAGCAGGCAACGCCCGCTTCGCTGGTCCCTATTTTTAAATGAATCTCTCTAATTACTGAATTCTCAAAATTTCATTCATTTTTATCACTTGAAAAGAAAAGAGAAACAAAATCTGATTAGGAAAAATGTCGCACCGGGTTCTCACTGCCTTCGGAAAAAACTCCCAAAATGCTCGAACTCTTATTTCTATTATTTTTCCCCCTTCGCACCCCCCTCCCGTCTATCCTAATAATTTTACAAATTCGAAAATATCCGCAATCGATTTGTAGGTATCAAAAACCACTATGCACCAGTTTTGAACTATCTATCTCTATTTTTATTTTTTGGCCCCTCCGTTCCCCCCCTTCCCGCCCCTCCCAATAATTAAAAAAATTCGAAAATATCCGCAATCGATTTGTAGGTATCGAAAACATCTATGTACCATTTTTGAATTATCTAATTCTATTTTAAATTTTTTGCCCCTCCTCCCCCCAACCTTCCCGGCTCTCCTAATAACTTTACACTTTCGAAAATATCCCCATTCGACTTGCAGGCCTCTAAAACCTATCTGTACCAATTTTGAACGGCCTAACTGTATTTCTATTTGTTTTTGCCCATAGCCTCCCCCTTACCGCTCCACCCCCCTTCCCGCCCCACCTAATAATTTTACAACTTCGAAAATATCCGCAATCGATTTTTAGGTATCGAAAACCTCTACATACCAATTTTGAACGATCTAACTCTATTTTTATTTTTGCCCCCTCCCCTCTCCCCTACCCCCCTTCCTTCCCCTCCTAATAACTTTACACAATCGAAAATATCCTCATTCAACTTGCAGGTCTCTAAAACCTATCTGTATCAATTTTGAACGCCCTAACTGTATTTCTATTTGTTTTTGCCCCTTAGCCCCCTCCCCCCCCCTTGCTGCCCCACCTGGGGGCTGAATTTCTAAAATTCCAGAAATTGGTTTTTAGATATTTGCATTAGCTATATTTTAGAGCAAAAATTTCACGTATATCTATTTTTTTGTTTCAGATATATAGGATTATGCGAAATCACGTTTTACGCATGTGAAATCACGTTTTGCCCCCCCCCCCCGCCCCCCTTGGGGACCGAATTTTGAAAATTCCAGAAATTAGTTTTTAGACATTTGTATTAGCTATATTTCAAAGCAAAAATTTTACGGATGTCTGTTTTTTTGTTTGAGATATGAAGGATTTTGTGAAATCACGTTTTGCCCCCCCTCCCCCCGTTGGGGGACGAATTTTGTAAAATCGCTTCTTAGTGGATGCCTACGTCATAGAAAGAACATTGTCACGAAATTTCATGCTTCTAGGTCCAGGGGTTTGTTCTGGGCGTTGAAAGATCACCCCCTCACTCACTCACTCAGGAAGTGTTCTTTTATATATATATAGATTTTATTTTATTTTTTTTTTACCGTTGAAATCTTCAGTTGCTACGTTGTAGATTTTTTTCATAATGTCGTATGATATTTATTTATTTTAATAAGTAAGTAATGTTATTATATATATATATATATATATATATATATATATATATATATATATATATAATATATGAAGACAGATACAGTCTGACCTGCCGGATACATTTGTGAAGTGGTCTGCGAAATCTTTTGGGTTGAAACAGGGCTAGTCTAAAGTAAAAAAAAATAGCGTAACCCGCTGTAAGTAATTCAAATATATTTGCAAATGCTGAAAACAAAACTGAAAAAGAAAAATGATTGAAATAATTATATTTAATTTAAATTTGTTTTTCAGGCTGAAAGGTGTACGTACCTAAGTGAAAATTGCAGTTGGTCCTGTAAATTTCTTTTTTCCTTTGTGCAGAGAACGAAATGAAATCTGCTTGAATAGCTCACTGCGTTCAATTTTATTTTGTAGTCATTTCGAAACAAAAATTACTGCCACATAAATGCGCTAAAACAATAGGATGCTTTAAATAAATCTACTACCACATTGTGTATATTGTTTTTATCATCGTTATTTCAGCATTTGCCGAGCAGCATTGAAATGATCGTGTATATGAAGTCCTTTTTCGTATCTTCGAATAATAGTATTTTGAGCTTTCTGTTTGATAAACGTTTCTACTGTATCAAACAATTTTCATTGTGTGTCAGTCAGACTGGTAAAAGAAAAATAAATTTTTAAAGCTTTGTTTGTCATTTTATTATACCGGTAAAGATTTCACGGTGATAATTTTTAGACTGGTTTATTTGTATGTCATATTTAATGTTTATAGTATAGTCATCGCTCAATCTTTCGAAATACTGAATTAATTTGAACGAAATTTGAATATCGGACTTATCTTAACACCTTGAATCCGAACGTTGGCCAACTTCGTCGGTCATCTTGTTTCCAAATGGCTTCCACTTGAAATTTCAAATTCACACGAAAACGTATTTATGACTGGAATTGCTTAAAACTCCGAGTGTATGTCGGAAACCAATGCCGAGTTACCTATAAAAATTTCATTATTTTTTGCATTATTGAAGAAAATGTATTAATAGCAGTAGTTTACTAATAATTAACAAAGAAAAAAAATGAAAATACAAAGTCATTGTAATTAAACTTTTGCTATAAACAGTTCCTTTCTTTTTCTTTTTCAGTTAAAACGATAGATTTTAACACCCAATTTGGTATACAGACGACTCATGTGATGCCCTTGTCCCTTTTTAGTTCCCCATCATATTATATGTATGGGGAACTTAAGTAATCGTGAAATTTTTCGATTTTTTTTTTTTTTTTTTTAACTTTTTCCCACGTTTTCAGGTGTGATGAATCCAAAAATATCAAAATGGGTATGGTGTCCGTCTCTAAGGTGTCTGTTAGTTCGTTAATGTGTTAGTATGTTAGTCTGTGTACACGATATCTCACGAACAAATGATCGCAGAGAGGTATTAGTTTTGACACTAGCAAGAACACTATTCATTCGCAACATTCTTATTAAAAAACTTCAGAAGTTATTCGAAATTTACGATTTTCTTAACATGGGAGAAGAGGGCAAAATTTCACTTAAACGTGCATGAAAAGAAATATATTTATCGTAAAGATGTAAAAACAGCTTTTAAATATCAGTTTTGATGCCGGGATGAACATCATTAACTATAAACATGCTACTTTGAAAACTTCGCAAATTATTCGAAATTTACGAATTTCTTAACATGGTAGAATACAGTAAAATTTCACATAAATGTCCCTTTTGAGGGGTATTTCCATCGTAAAGTTGTCAGACTATTTATAAAATATTATGTAAGATGCTAGTATAAACGTCCTTGACTATGAATTTTCCAATTTAAAAATTTCGTAAGTCAATGGAAATTTACGATTTACTTAATATGGAGGAATAGAGCAAAATTTCGCATAAACGACCACTTCGAGGGATATTTTAATCGTAAAGATGGCAACACTTTTAAAATAATTATAAGATAAAAAAATAAACTTATAAACCATGTTTTTAAATTTTCTGTTGAATCATATAAACGCTACTGAAGGCAGCCGGAACCCCAGCAATTGGATAAAAGTATTAAAAAAATTCCTTGCTATCGTCTTTTGAGCTATTATAAAAGTTTCAAATGGCTATCTAACCGGGAAGTTAGTTAAAAGTTGATTGCAAGCTTTGTACTGGAAACGATGCCGAAGGCAGCAGGGTCCCGAAGCAATTGGATAAAAATATTTTTAAAAAGCATTTTCACCGTATTCTGAACTATTCCGAAAGTTTCAAATGTCTAGCTACTCGGGAAGTTAGTTAAATTTTCTGTTGAATCATATGAACGCTGCCGAAGGCAGTAGGGACCTGAAAGAGTTGACTAAAAGTATTAAAAAAAATGTATTGCCACCGTGTTGTGAGATGTCCTAAAAATTTCAAATATCTAGCTAGTCGGGAAGTCAGTTAAAAATCGATTGCAAGCTTTGTACTGGTAACGCTGAAGAAGGCAGCAGGAACCGGAAACAGTTGGCTAAAGGTATTTAAAAAAATGCATTTTCACCGTGTTCTGAACTATTCTGGAAGTTTCAAGTGTCTAGCTAGTCGGAAAGTTAGTTAAATAAATTTTCTGTCAAATAAAATAAGCGCTGCCGAAGGCAGTGGGACCTGAAATAGTTGACTAAAATTATTAGAAAAATGTATTGTCACCGTGTTATGGAACTGTCCTGAAAGTTTCAAATGTCCAGATAGTCGGAAAGTTAGTGAAAAATCGATTGCAAGATTTGTCCCTGACAAACAAGAATCGAAGTTAATAAAAACATGGTAATATTTAAGATACTAGCATGAACATCCCCGACTACGACTTTCAAGTATATAAGTCCTTCGTCAACCCGACACGATGCAGGGTTCTAAACAAAAATCATGAACACTTTTCAGTTACGTTGGAAAGTGTTATGTAAACAGAAGTGTGACGATTGTTTTTGTGGTGTCGTGTTTCTCTCATACATATTAATATAGAACTAATCTTGCTTCAAATAGGGTTTCGATTTCTGTTTCTTTTTATATCCAGAAAGAAGATTGTCTTGAAGACGTGCAAAATTGTCGACTTTCGATTTCTGAAAGATTTACTTGTTGAAAATGTAATCTCAACTGGATTTTATTTTTTAAATAGAAAATTTATGTGACTATAATCTCTATTGCATAAATTTGAGATCGGTGTAACGCTAATCCACTGAATTCTATTCAACTTAAAGGCGATATATTATTTAAAAGTCCAATAAATACTTTATCGTCAGTTTAAATTAACGTTTAATATATATATATTCTTAATTTTTTAAATGACGCTTTCTGAAGATTCATTACAGTTTCAACACATTATTACTTAAAAAGGTTTTACGTTCAAGAAAACGGACATATAAATTTATTGAGATAATATTCTACACTATTTTTGTACTGGTAAAACAATTTATATATATAATATATATATATAGATGGTCTGTTTTCCTTATATTTCCGACTGTCTTAAACCATTGTCCTATTTTTAGGACAGCCTGTACCGATTATGCTAATGAAAGGTTGGTAAGTTTTTTGATTTTCTGTGTATACATAGGCTTAAAGAAACATATATTTAAGATTTTATAAAGAAATTTTTTTTTAATGCTTGGTACGATATGGGTTAATATCAGTTGGCGCTGAATACTTTTTTAGCATTGTCTCACTTACTATTTTCGTAATAGTTATATCTCAGCTTTTATGGCATGAATTCTTACTTAACCAGATACGTAAAATGGTTATTGGGAGAAAAATTTCTGATTCAATTTTAGCGCATATTGTTACAAAATTATCTTTTCTTAAAGTCCCATTCTGAGAACTGGTCTGGTGTTGATTTCATCTCTCGGTTGTTTATCGTGGAAGTCTCAGCTAAGTTAAAAAAAAAAAAAAAAAAAAAAAAACTAGTATGTTGTGGCCACCACAAGACTTTCTTCTATATTTTCCTATACAAATTCACTCAGTAACAATATTGGGGAATTTTTTTTTTTTTTTTTTTTTGTTAAAAGTAAAAAGAATCGATAACTTTGTTTTAAATTATCACATATTTATAGTTCAACCATTCGTTTTAAAGGTATTGACGGGACCTTTCGAAAGATACCCATCTTTGAAATTTACCCCACCCCGTGGGGTACTTCCCCCCAGGGGGGGAAGCGATGCCCCCAAATGCACAATTTTTTTTCCTAATTAACTACTACTATTATTAATAATTCGTATTAATTTTACAATCACAGGTTAAGAATAACTCTCATTATGTACATTTACACGAAATTTTGTCCTATACTGCCATGTTAAAAATTTAGAAAAAATACGATCACAGCGCCTCCTGTTGTGCGATTGATCCCCAAATCTAATCAGCACCAGTTTATGGCAGGGACCAACAAAATACAGAGTTTGGTTAATTTTTTTTTTTTTTTTTTCTCGTAAAAAGTAAAAAAAAATCGATAACTTTGTTTTAAATTATCACAGATTTATAGTTCAACCATTCGTTTTAAAGGTATTGACGAGACCTTTCGAAAGATACCCATCTTCAAAATTTACTCCCCTCGACGGGGGACTTCCCCCCCCCCCCCAGGGGATTGACGAGGCTCCTACACATACAAAAAATTTTCCCAGTTGACTATCGCTGTTATAAATAATTCTTGTAAATTTCATACTGATTACTAAAAAAAATTCTCTTTACGCACATTTATACAAAATTTTGTCCTATATCACCATGTTAAAAATTTAGAAAAAGTGGTATGGCAACGCCATAAATGGTATGACAATTTTTACCAAAAGTTGATAGGCACTAATTTATGTCAAGGTACAACTACATACCAATTTGTGTGAAATTCTGTGCAGTAGTTCCTGAGATACAGTTGCCACAAAATTTTGTCACACACATACACACACAGTCAGACATTTTCTAAAAATGGTCAAATCGTGTTCTACAGCTCTCAAAACGTGTAAACCCATCAAAAACCCGAGGTCGAAAATTTTTACGAATCCAATACTTTCTTCTATTGAATATAGAAGAAAGTAAAAAAAAGAGGCATTTATTCATATGTAAATTTTACAAAAACTGGTTAAAAAAGTGTAATAGACAGACATTTCGGGCCGATTTCATCGGCCCCTTTATCAGCAGGGGTAGGGAATAGCAGTAATTTACTCGACAGTGAGATTTTAGGCAGTTGAAAAATGCGATTCCTTTTCCATATTTCTTAAATTTTATCTTTATATTGGCATCCTGCATCGGGTCCTACCACGTCTATCTAGGTATTCCAGACTGCCGTGGTCCTACCTAGAGTGTCTAAATTAGTCCATTCTAGGCACCCTAATCCTACCTACTTTGCAGGTTGAATGCGGGTCCGATTTGCAGTACTTTTTAACCCGCGGGATATACTAGGTGAGAGACTTGGGAACATTTGATCCCTAGTGTTAAAAACAACAACAATAATAAAGAGTTGAGTGTTTGTAAGCTTATAATACTACCACAATTATTCCTAGTTAAATTACAGAACATAATTTCATTCAATCATGTTCATTTTCACTACACAAGAAGATATTATTTGATTTATTAAATTTGAACTTTTATTTTTATGGTGAACGATTTAAGTATTTTATTTTTAACTAATTATGTTTAAAGTATTAATTATAAGTAGATATTTTACATTCCCTTTTTTTTTTATTCGACAAATAATATCATTTAAGTGTATTAATTATTTTTATTTTTAAACGGTATATTCATGGCATATTGGGGATACACGATCCTCATCCTGTGGGGAGAGATGATTCTGCGATCAAGTATCTCTAATGCATGTAGTTGTAAACGGATCTGCTAATGGGATGACCGCAACTCAAAATTTATTATTTCACATAATAAATTATCCATATACACTGTAAAAAAGAAAAAAAAAAAAAAAAAAAAAAAAACGGAAGCTTTTAAAGCAAAATGTACTGGCACCCATATTGCCAGCATATTCTACTGTTAAATAAGGCAATTTACAGCGGAAACATCTGTAAAGAGAGACTTTTTTACGGTTGTTTCTGCTGTAAATTATACTTCTAACTTTCTCCCCTCCTTGCACCCATATTGCCAGCATATTATGCTGTAAATCTACCGTTTTTTTTTTTTTTTTTTTTTTTTTTTTTAAACAGTGTACCGAGATGCCAAGTTATTACGTACTGTCCGTAATTTTAATACCGGTATCTGCAATTTAATAGGGCAAGTTTTACTTTTTCTTTATTGTGATATGAAATTGATTTTTCGTTAGTAGTAACTTGGAACCTCTGCATATAGCGTCACTCTTAAATAGGAAGCATGAAATTAGATGTATCTGAATATTTTCGTGTAACTACTAAACCAGTCGCTAATATCAATCTTATATTTCGTAGGAAATGTACTTTTTGTGCGTCGGAATAATGTATGAAAATTTAATCCTGTTTTATGCAGTATAAAGAGATTAAAATGTGTTTAAAAGAAATACGTCTAAAATGCAGAACTACATATGGCTGACAAAATAATGTGAACACTTTCGCTTTTTTACGTTTTGTCAAATGTCTTGAAAAGTTCTTTAGGAATCATCTTGAAACTTTGGTAGTGTAAAGGACATTCTATACCTCATATTTTTCAGTAAAACTTGTGTCATGAAAAGGAAAAGGGGACTAGTAAAAAATTAAAGCAAATGTTAAAATGTTCTGGATCAACCTGTAAAAGTTAATGCTTTAAATGCGTTTTGGCTGTAGCATGTGGTTATGAGGACTTTTCTCCCCATCTGTATAAAATTTTATGAGGCTATCACATATATTCATGGAGATATAACGGTTTCTTAAAAAATATAGCAAAAACAATTTCCACCTTTTTAATTATAACACGTAGGATATTAGACCCAGTGCAAAGCCATTTTCAGGAAATATGACATACTACATTAGATACAGCAATCAGAATGAAAAAAAATTTAATATCTTACGAAATACGTGTTTTTGCTAAATTTTTAACTACGCACGTTCAAGCTTTGTAAAAATTTCGTTTGCAAATTCGCATTATTTATTAGCGAAAGGTATTGAGCAACTTATATGATGAAAACCCCAAACAAATATGATGTAAATTCAAAACGTTACAAGAGACAGAATAAACTGAATTTAAGCTTTTCTCAAAAAAAAAAAAAAAAAATCTGGAGTGACTCCACTCGACTTTCCGAACATTGAGTAATTAACAGTTTTGTAGATAAAGTAAAGAAAGAGTAGTTGTGAAACAAACAAAAGAGAGAAAACCATAATAGAGTGTTTGAGTATTTTTCTCCATCTATTACACGTTGTTTTATTTAACGCTACTGAACTTTGAGCCCATAGATCATAATGACAAAGAAATTTTCGTTGTGTCCCTGTAAAAACCTATAAATGTTAGATTCACCAAAATGCTTATAGTTAGTGCAACAGTGATTTATAATACTCATATAAATTTTCAGCTGAATTCAATAAGGCGTTTAGATGCTATCGTACTTTTAAAAATTTAGTGCCATAGGCCATAATGATAAAGAATTTTTCTTTGTGTCCCTGTAAAAAAACTGTAAGTGCTAGATTCACCAAAATCTATACAGTTAGTTCAACTGTGATCTATAACATGTGTACAATTTTTTTGCTCGGATTAATAAGGCGTTTAGACACTATCACATTTTTAAAAATTTGGCCCCATAGGCATAATGATAAAGAATTTTCCTTTGTGTCCCTGTAAAAAAAAACTATAAGTGCTAGATTCTCCAAAATCTATACAGATTGAGTATTTGTGATCTATAATATGTGTATATAATTTTTGCTCAATTGAATAAGGCGTTTAGATGCTATCGCACTTTTAAGATTTTGCTCCCATAGGCCATAATGATAAAGAATTTTTCTTTGTGTCCCTGTAAAAAAACTATAAGTGCTAGATTCACCAAAATCTATAGGGTTCGTACTATGGTGACTTACAATATGCGTACCAACTTTCAGGTTAATCGAACGAAGCGTTTAGACGCTAGCGTGTTCACCCACAGACATACACACATACACACATCATCGTAAAAATTGTGAAAACGGACTCAGGGGACCTCAAAACGTATAGAAACATCAAAATCTCGAATTCGGATTTTTGACATGATTACAATACTTTCCTCACTAATGTGTTCGGAAAGTAAAAAAAAAAAAAAAAAAAAAAAACACGAGATGATAGGGGTTTTATCAATATTTATTTACAATCAGCGAAAACTCTGTAATATCATTGGACATTGATTGAATCAAAAGAAATAATTATAAGATTAAAAAAAAAACTTTATATATACCATGCTTTTAATTTTTCTGACTTTATCAATGTGTATAAAATTTTTAAAGTGAAAATGACGTCAATTTTTGTGAGATGCCTAATTTAACTTTTTACAATTTTTTAACGTTCACGTTTAATTAAATGTATTTATTTTTATGTCGAAAGAAAAATGAACTCGTATTTTTTTGGCAAAAATTAAATTATAGCTAATATTTTAATGGCTATATTTAAAGAAAGTAGGTAGTTTTCATTTTTTAATTAATTAAAAGAAAACTATTCGAAAATCGGGCTTCGAAAGTATTGTGTTGTCATCGGGTATCGAACTATTATGTAAGTTTCAGATGTCTAGCTGGTAGAGAAGTTAGTTAAAAATTGATTACAACATTTGTACCGGACAAACGAGAATAGAAGTTAATAAAAAATTGTAAAATGTGAGTAGTAAAACCCCTTATAGTTTAGCTTTTATTTTGAGAGAACTAAAATTCTGTTCATTCTATCTCTCGTAACGTTTTGAATTTACGCGATATTTGTTTGGGGTTTTCATATAAGTTGCTCAATACATTTGGCTATTTAATTGTGCGAATGAAATTTTTATAAAGCTTGCGCGTGCGTAGTTAAAAATTTAGTAAAAGTGCTCGCATTTCGTAAGATATTTAACATTTTTGCATTCTGTTTGGTGTATGCTGTGTCTAAGGCAGTATGCCATATTTCCTGCACTGTATTTAATACCCTACGGTGTTATAATTAAAAAATTGGAAATTGTTTTTGCAGTTTTTTTAAAGAAACCATTATGTCTCCATGATGTATGTGGTAGCCTCATAAAATTGTATACTGATAATGAGAATAGTCGTCATAATCACATGTTACAGCCAAAACGCCTTTAAAGCATTACCTTTTACAGGGTGATCCAAAAAATTTTGATTTTTAATTTTTTACTAGTCCTTTTCCTTTTCATGACACAATTTTTACTGAAAAATATGAGGTATAACATGTTCCTTACACTATCAAAGTTTTAAGATGATTACTAAAGAACTTTTCAAGATATGTAACAAAACGTGTGAAAGTGTTCACATTTTGTCCACCCATCTGTACATAATAAATATATATATATATTGTTATGGAGATTAAACTTTTGAAAATTATTATTTAAAAAGAAAGCGTTAAATTGATTGCTATTTTGTAGTCCCTGTGTACTAGTTTATCGTATGATCACTAAATTGATGTGTACTAAAAATTTAGTATTATATTCTCTTTATAGGCTACACTCCTGCTCTAACTAAAGTTCAGCAAGATTTACAAACGATGTTTTTCTTCCCTTCCGTTTAAAGACTTATCTCTAGATAAATGCTTTTAAACGCTGGATATGTAAAGAACAGGGTCTTCCTCATGTTTTTCAATAAACATTAGGTTACGACACTAATTAGGGGGCCGGCAACAAATTGAGAAAACTCAATAATGTTTGCGAATCACCCTGTATCGTTAAGTAATGGAGATGATTTGTAACTTTAGGATATGTTAATACAGACCCATTACGATTTGTGAATGAATTTGTGTGACGAAAGCATGGAAAATAACGGAGATATAAGCATTTATTTTAAAACTTAAATGAAAAACATGCTTGTTTTTATATATAATATACATGGTTTTAAACGAAAATTATTCGTTTTTTATTTATAATATACATAGTTTAAAACGAAAATTATTCCCACCTTCATATAAATTGAAAAAACACTTTTGAAACAATGTACTGCATTCGGAATACATTTATCTTAAATATCTGATTAAATATGAACATTTTTATGAAATACATTTTCATTACGCATGCGCGAAAGATAGAAAAATTTTATTACATAATTTGAAAGATAGACATATTGGGCAACTTTTATCAAAAGTTCATTTGAATCGAGTAAAAATTAAGCAAATTGTCGGCAAAAAAAAAAAAAAACGAGCTAATCTAGCTCGTTTTTTTCCAGCTAATTTCCAGTTCGCTAGCTAATCTAGCTCGTCGGTATTTTCCAAAGTTGAAATTTCATAAGAGGTTTTTCATATTCCACGTATTATTTAATTTGAAGATCCAATTATTTTAGCACGCTCCAAAAGTACTTTTTATTTATTTATTTATTTATTATTATTATTTTTTTTTTTTTGTAAAAAAAATCCCTTCATATATTAGCCACGGTGTAATATCGAGCCGTTCTGCCAAGAGCGATTTTTTTTTTTCCTTCCCTCCCCCAATATAAATAATATTTAGCCCATAACTACAAAAATGTATCTTGTCGACAAAAAAAAAAAGTAGTACCAACAATCTTGAGGTACATTACTCACTGTCTATGATTCCCTGTTTATATCCCTGTACGGAAATCAACAGTACTGCACCATTTCGAATAGGAAACGCGCCACAACAAACTTAAAGAACACGCATCACTTTCAAGGCATTCTAAAAATATTTACGAAAATGAGATTGTAGAGACAAATGAACTGAATTTATTATCTCTATTCAACTTCGTTTGAAAATGTTGAACAAAAATATGGTTCAATTTAAATTTGAAATTAAAAAAGCGTTGAATAGTGAACGAAATGAGCCGGTAATTGTCAACGAAAAAGTTTTTTTTCTATCCCGTACAGAACCGATTACAATCTGCTGAAATAGGGCTTCTTAATCTTTTTGGCGGTCAAAATATCCAGACATCAGTAAACCAGAAGCTTCCAAAGACAGAGTAAAGAAAAAGAAACAGACTTCAACATTTAAGGAGCTATTAAAAGCTTTCACTGTTAAACGCGTAAAGTTATGTTGTCACTTTCTTAATTGCTTTCCGAACGTAAGGAAAGTATTGTAATCATGACAAAAGTTGGACTTTGAGATTTTTGATGTATGTATACGTTTTGAAAACCCTTGAGTTCATTTTTGCTGTTTTTACGGTGATGTATGTATGCGTGTGTGTGAGAGTGAACACATAGTGTCTGAACACTTTGTTCAAATGAGCTGTAAGTTGGTACGTATGTTATAGGCCACCGTAGCACAAACCCTATTGATTTTGGTGAATCTAGTAACATTTATATTCTTTTTGCTGGGACACAAAGAAATTCTTTAGGATTATGGGGTCAAATTATGTAAATTACAATAGCATAGAACTTAGTTTTTTTTTTTTTTTTTTTTACTTACTGGAATTCTTTACCATTATGGTCTAGAAATTCTTTATCATTACGGCTTATGGACTCAAGTTATTTAAAGTGCGGTAGCGTCTAAACGCCTTAATCGAATGAACTGAAAATTTATATGCGCATTTTAGATCGTCTCACGAATTGTATAGATTTTGGTGAATCTAGCACTTATAGTTTTTTCACATAAGCACAACGAAAAGTTCCTTATAATGGCTTATGGGCGCTAATTAAAGTACGATAGCATCTAAATGCCGTATTCGATTGAGCTGAAGATTTATATGCGCGTTATAGGTCACCACTGCACAAACTGTATAGATTTTGGTGAATATAGCACTTATAGATTTTTACAGGGACACAACAAAATTTTTTTTATTATGATTTATGGACTCAAATTACTTAAAGTGCAATAGCGTTCAATTAAACAATATACTATATGGAGAAAAATACTCCAACACCCTATTATAATTTTCACCTTTACTTATTTAACGACTTCTTTTACTTTAATTTATACAACTAGCAATTACTTAATATTTGGAAAGTCGAGTGGAATCACTCCGGATTTTTTTATTTTTTTTTTTTTTTTTCGGTGTACCTTTTATATCCAGATTCTCTGACTGTTGTTCGTGACTAGGATATTTTATTAAAATTGAATGTTATTCATTTTATGGGATCGATAGTGGTTTAATTTTTAGAACCTATTTTTGTGGAAAAGTAATGTTGTGTAAAACTTTTTATTTTAGCAGTCACTCTTTATGTTGTGTCATATCAAATTAATAGCATTTCATTAAACCTGTTTAATGGGGTATTTTTTTATAAAACTAGATTTTGTCAAAGAGCCATTTTTGCAAGTATAAATTTTGTGAAGGGCAGCCAAAGGGCCCCCAAATGTTTGCCTGGATCGTCTTCAGATTTATGTAATTTTTGAAATTAACATTTTTAAAGCTTTGTATATTAAGCAACAAATAAATACAATAAACCATATTTCAAAGTAATGAATAATGTCTCTTTCATCGAGTGGAGCAGAACATAATTGGTTTAAGTTTGCCCTTCCAGTCATGATGCATATAATTTCGTTTTTAATTTAATTTCAAATCATTACGATGATGTTCTGAAATTTTTCTTGATTTAATTATAAATAATAATCTTTTGGTTGAATTCTGTATAATAATGCAGGTTGTATCGTTCAAGATTTTTTTAAGGGGGGGTGGGAGGGGGGAGAAGGGGAACCCTATAGTTTTAAGGTTAATACTAAATTATCTAATTTGTGTAATGATGAATATTAGATAGGAAGTGCTGGGTTCAGTCCCAGGTCGCGCTCATCAATCTAGCCGTTCGGATATTTTTTTTGTGTGTGTGTGTGTGGTTTTCTCCGGAGCTCGCGTAAATAGGGGTTAGGACCATTTAGAAAAAACCCTTACGGAGGGCTCTTCACCTACAGGCCTAGGACCCTAGAATAGTCAATCAGCCTAAAGCCCCACACGACAACAGTCGTTGCAGCAATATTCATCATAAAATTTGGAGACCTCAACAAATGGTTAGTTTATCTGTAATCACAGCAGAGCTGTCGTAATAACAGGGTTTTAACCCCCCCCCTTTTTTTTTGGGGGGGGGGGGTAATTGGGTTTTTTGTAGTACACGTAGAATGACACTATTGGGTTTGAATTTTAAGTTTATTTCAAGAGTAACAGTTTTTTACTAAAAGAATATTATAAAATAATAGTAATTAATTATAATTATTTAAAAATTAAATTAAAATCATTTAATTTATTCATATTCTTACTGTTTGGTTTAATCTAAACTGAACAATAAACTCTTATTTCATTCTGTTCAGTATTTTATCACAATTTTGAATTAATTAATTTTTTATTATTAGGTTATTTTGTGTAAAATTAAAACTAGTAACAAAAGAAAAATATTTTAACCCTTCCATGTACGATTTTCATATTATAAATAATTATGCATTTTTATATGGTTATAAAAAAAAAAAAAAAAAAAAGTGTGCAAAATTTCTTTTAATTTTCGTGAATATTGATACTGATTTATTTTATTCATATCCGAAAACTTATTTAATAAGGGAATACAAAACAAAATTATCACTGTTTACTTTTTACACTTACATGTCAGGACTCAATCCGTGTTTTAATTTTTGGGGCCCATTTTTGTGAAAAACAATTTATATTTGTGGGAGAAAAAAAAAAAAAAAGATTGAAAACGTATTTACTAAAATTCTATTTCGCAGATGTCGACAAATAAATAGTCAAACGAGATAAATTAACAGTCAACGAGTGGTTTATTGAATTGTTGCCTTTGTACATATTAGGTTATGTGCATTTGAAAGAAAGCACCTGTAGCTTGTGAACATATTTTTCAGGAAGATGTACGCGTTTTCTTATGTATGGTTATTCGCGATGGAAGAAAATGGACTATCTTTATTGCGTACTGTTCTAATATAATTCAGTCATGTTTTAAACAATGTTTTACGTTTTAGAAACAAATTGGATCCATTTTATTTTTTTTTAACCAGTAAATTCCGAGTATATGTCTTGATTAATAATTAAAGGGGGAAAAAATTCCAACTTGCTATTGCCGATTCTATTGTTCAACCTTAAGTATTTTACATTTGTGACCCTACTTTAAAATGTTTTATTTTTAATTACGCAGAAAGAAAATCCACGAAAAGTATAGTTAGGATGTTTTTAAAGAAAAAGCATAAAATAGATACCCCTATTTCTGTTATCTAAAAACTCTCATATGCACCATACAGTGTTGCTAATTTATAAAGAAAAACAAATATTTATGCTGTTATTTATTTTCCCCATTCTTCAAATTTTAAAATTGAAGGGGGGGGGGGGGGGGGCTAGGGCCCCAAAAGTACTGGCATTCACAATTGAATATTATAATTATAAACTTTTTTTTTTTTTTTATCTGGAATAACATCTTGAAAAATCTCCCCCCCCCCCAGAAAAAAAAAAAAAGCTCTGGATCCGCCACTGTATAGTAGTCAGTCAGCTTAATTTCCACCCTTTAATTTCAGAAGTTTTATATCGTACCTTGCCTTGATAACGATGACAATGGTTTACATCTCTAGTGCACAGCTCTGCATCCTAAATAGTTTTAATTTTTATCAGTTTATTTTGCAGCAAAATATGAAAGCTATAGATTGTTATAAGTTCCTCTCGTTTTGGGCGTATTTTGTTTTTTATTTCGATTTACGTAATTGAGGATGTTAGTTCACCTAACTGACAAAGACATCTTCATTTATTCCTGTTTTTCGGATTATTTTCGACTTGTTTCCTTTTATCTCAATTCTCTGCTAAACTTTTGATGGGGGTATTCGGTACCCGTACATTCAAATCTTAAACATTAAGTAAATAATTTTACGGAATTCTCTAAATGTATCCCTATTTCAGGCATAGCTTAAAGGTAAAATTTGCAATACTGCGATTCTTTTGTGCATATTCTATTTCTCAAAAACCGTTTTTTTTTTTTTTTTTTTTCTTTCAGAAATATAAAAATGTCTTGCTCAAGACAAACATTCATAACTATATCATTAACTGTATTGCCCCCGATTGTAGATCGTAGAAGATTATAAATATCTTTTTCTTACTTTTTTCAGATAAGTATATTTCTAACTCAATTTTTTCTATGAAAAATAATACATTTTTCGATTTAAAAACGATATCTTTGAAAGAATCTGTAAAATGGTTAAAAAACGGAGGCAACCAATTTCATTGACAAATTAATTTATTATTACTGTCTTTTTTCTGAAGCGTGCATATGCAGAGGTGTAAGTTACTAACGAAAAACCAGTTTCATTATTTCTATTAAGTCTTATTTAACCGCTCACAATTATAAAAGTACACTAATAAAAATTTCCGGTTACGGACAGTCTGTAAAACTTGGTGAGTGGCCGACCAAATTGGGTGAAAAATGTTAGTTTAGCGTTCCCGAAGTTTCGAAGCTCTCCGACACACGGGAGCACAGATCTCGAGCTTTCCGTGGAATTCTCGATGGAATCATCGCCAAAAGTTATAAATAGGAGTGAGTTGATTTCTGCGAGAGAGTATGTAGTCACTGCGATTCAGAGACCTATTCTGAGTGATTGCACTTTAGGGATTGAGCTCTAAAGAACTGAACATTTTTCGTGAGCGAGCGAAGATTTCTGCTCTGGAGTATTTGATGTTATTTGATGTTATTTGATGTTAACTCCTGTGGAACAAGACATTCATCGAATAGTGACTTTTGCTGTACGAGTAACAGCTTCAACTGTTTCCATGATATTCGAAGAATTAACTTTACTATTGGACTGTTTTCGAGAATATTCGTTTTAATAATAGTTTTATTGTACAGATTCAAGAAGTTCAAAAAATATTTAATATCGCCAAGGAGGTACCATACTAAAGCTGTGACGAAAATAATCGCCAATCGAAATATATTTATTTAAAAGTTTCAATTATTCAATTGAAATCGTTTAAATATATTGACCAGCGAAGCGGGCAAAGCCTGCTAGTTACTATTAAGAAATAGTAATATTTGTCTTATTTAATCACTCACAATTATTATAAAAGTATACTATTAAAAATTTACGGTTACGGACAATCCGTAATAACTGGTCACCTGTGTGTATTTGAAAGAATACGTGTTCGGCTTTGAAACACGATGTTATTCGTAAGATTCTGAAATGGTATTAAAAAAAAAAAATGGAGGTAGTCAATTTGACTGCCACATGCCACTAAATTAATTTGATTACTGCATTTTTTTTTTTCAAAAATTCTCATTCTATTAACCTGCATATTTTTTATATGAAGTTAATGAAATCGATTGGGACTCGGATAACATATTTGTTTAGGTGTACCATTAGTTCAATAAATATTCCACCACTTCGTGATTTTGTGTGTAACTATTTGAGGGGAATTGGCATCCTGGACGGCACCAATGAAGTAGGTTTCATACGAATGCTTATATTTCCACTTAATATTAATTTAACTGTATTGGGTTCGTTCAATAAAATATATATTCAGGCAACAATTCTTCGGGTTTTTGATGTATTTTTTATAGATTTGAAATTTTTAAATTGCGCCTTCTCAGGTTGTATTTATTTATTTTTATGATTTTTATATGATCTTCAAAGTGTTTTAAACAAATATTTAAGAAAAGACTTTTTTTTTTTTTTTTTTTTGGGGGGGGGGGGGGGGAGTGCTTAATGGAACCTGCTTAAAAGAATTAGGAATGGGTTCTGAAATTTATTTATTAGTTTTTGAGGTGTCTAAGAAAAAATTTAAGGGAGAAAAATATGCTTTTTGTTATATTTTTATTTTTCATATTTTTAAGTAGGTTAAAAAAAAAAAAAATAAAGTTTTTCCATAAATATCTGTAGGAAGTTTTAGCATTTTAAAGATCCTGAATTCATGAAAAATTGCAAACTGAGAAAACGCAATTTAAAGTTTTCAAATCTGAAAAAAAAAGAAATATATATATATCGAAAACCATAAGAACTGTTGCGAATATATATTTTATAGAAGAAATCAAATGTAGTTCATTTTGTAAATATTAAATGGAATTATAATCTTTTTATATATAACCTACTTCAGTAGAGTCGACAAAGGTGTCAAGTCCCTTTAACAATTTTCGAATTTTATTTTAAGAATATCACAAGAGGGGATGTATTTAACAAAATATATATCTTAAATATTATGGTTAAAATTTTACGGTAGTAGAAATTTGTTTGATACTAAACATTCTTTTAGTCATTATTCAAAATACATTAATAAAATTCATAAAGCGTGCTATTTAGAGAGAAAGAGAATTAAAAAAAAAAAAAAATTATATGCGTGCCGCGTGGTAAGAAAAATGCTTTTTTTTTTTTTTTTATCCACATGCAAAGTAGGCCAAGGGTAGTAAGCACGTGGACTCCTCTCTAATTTGTTTTTGCTTTGGGTATTCCGGAAACTCGTGCTTGTGGACTTGAGTGTGTGAGAATAACTGTAATTATAAAGCATATTAGGATAAAGAGTTTCATTCAGTATTTATTTATTTTTTTTTTTAATTCGTGTCTGATATTCTATAGCCATTATATTTTTAAAAGGAATGAAGTTAGCTGTAGAGGTCTGCACGGGCCGGAATTTCGAGGCCCGGGCCCGGCCCGTACGAAAACTTTACTTACCCGGCCCGGCCCGTTATGAAGTCGAAAAATACGGCTCGGGCCGTTTATTTTTAAACGGTTTATGGCCCGGCCGGCCCGATTCAAAAATATGTAAAAAAAAAAAAAAAAGAAAAAAAAAAGAAGATTGCCTTTTTATAAAAAAGATTTTTAGTATGTGTTTTGCAGAGGTTATATTTAACCAAACAATAGTACGCTCTTTAACAAAACTGCTGAAATTTTACAAGACAATTATATATAAACAGAAATTCGTTATTATAGACAAGACACAAAGACAAACAGAAAGTCAAATCGAAAATATTAGCATTCATCAAACAATATAGGAAGGTATTTAAAATGGTTAATACTACTGGAAATGCACTTTCAACCATTTTCTCTTATATACCATAATGTATCCGAATCTTTCATGTGCTCCGGTAAACAAAATTTTAATGTTAATCCAACCATATTCAATAGAAAAGTTGCTTTTGCCCATGATAAAAATGATGCTACTTTCGTCCACTGGAGAAAAGGAAAAGGAGCCTTAGAGAAAAAGTTACAGCGGAAAGATTTTTATAGCCTTTATACCACCTAAACTCAACAGGTCATAAGAAACGAACCCTTATACACATTAATGTATCTAACTTCTTTTGTTATGTACACGTTCGCAAACTGGTAGTGACATGCATGCATACTATTTTAAATAGGAAACCATCTAATATTACTTTAAATAAAATATATTAATTTCGAGGCATGCTAAAAATATTTGCGAAAAATCAGATTTCGGACAGACAGACTGATAGACAATTAAATTGACGTTACAGACACATTTTTAACAAAATAGAAATTTATGTGACATACAAGCCTGTAAAATTACGTAAAATAAATGACTGAAAAAATATTTTATCATTTTCCTTTTTTTCGTTTATTAACGAGGAGACCAGAAAAAGATTCGGGCCGACACGGGCCAGAGAAAATTTCATTCAAGCCCGGCCCGAGCCTGAAAAATTTTTTTAAGCCCGAGGGCCGGGCTTGGGCTCGGGCCGGAAGTCCGGCCCGTGCAGACCTCTAGTTAGCTGTATCAGTATATTATTGTGGGAAAATTTTTGTTTCATTCACCATAGCTCTCAAACTATTAAATCGAATTTACCATGTTTTTATTAACTCGCTTGTTTGTTTATTTGTTTGTATGTCCACTACAAATCTTGCAATCGATTTTTAACTAACTTCCCGACTAGCTAGACATTTTAAACTTTTCAAATAGCTCAGAACACGATGACAACGCAATATCTCGATGTTCGATTTTCGAATTTTTGATTACTTCTCTTTTAATTAATTAAAGCATGAAAATAATAACCTCCTAATATCTTTAAAATTAACCATTTAAATATCGGCTATAGTTTTATTGTTGCCAAAAAAAAAATTATGAGTTCGTTTTCTTTCGACCTAAAAATAAATACATTTGATTAAATGTGAACAGTAAAAAATTATAAAAAGTTAAATTAGGCATCTCACAAAAAAGACGACATTACCACTTTAAAAATTTACTACACACATTGATAAAGTGCTAATGTAGTTCATGGTACTAAAATGTTTTAAAAGGAAATTTTTTTTTTTTTTTTTAAACTATTTTTTTTTTCCACTGAACTGAGTCCGCGTGCTTAAATATTGCTTAGATATTATTTTTTATCCTTGCGTATTTTTTAACATGTTTTTATTAACTCGCTTTCAAAAGTATTTATTAATACATAGAATTGTCAAGTTTATATGAATTCAACAGAATATTTAAAAACGTGGTATATAAAAAGTTCTTTTTATCTTGTCATTTATTCGTAAACTGCTTGATATATCTTTTTAATGAACTAAGCAATGTTTTTCGAATTTTTTGGAGGGAAAAAAAAAAAAAAATCAAATGCGAAAGGTGGTATGTCAAGATTCTGCTGCATAATTTTGAAATTTCTCGAAATTAACCGCATAATTTTAACAAATCTTCTGGACAGAACTTGCAGTCTTGTTATTCTACTATGAATCTTTTTTACCCTTTTCAATTTTCTCTAATAATAATGAAAGAAAATGACATTGGAAACGATATGTAATTTTATATATATCTACATAAGTAGCATATGTATTATTAATTGCTAACGACTGGTACATTTTATTTTTTAACAGTTAATCATTTATTTCACTGTGCGGTCCTTTTTGAATTATTTTAAAATGTTTATTTTATTTTATCTTTCCTATTCAATGTCTTTTCTAATCCCACTAATTTTTTTAACAGTAAGTTTTTGTTTTCATAACTCTAAATAAGTTTTATTATCGATGGGATTCATTAAACTTAAATTTATCGTAATTGTTTTCTTTGTTTATGTTTCACTAAAATTTAAATTAATTTCTTTTTCCGTGTTAATAAGGAAATATTTCTAGCACAATATTTATCCTGCAGTGAAGGATGTTTCAAACTTAGTTTGTACAAGACAAAAATAAATTTGTTGATAAGAAAAGCTATCAAAACCCATCTGTACCATGTACCAAAAACAGCTTTTGTATTCGAACAACAGGTAAACAGTGTGATGATATCTCACGTGAATAGTAGAACAAAACTCTAAAACAAATAGAGCTGCCAAAATCTTTGTCTCAGAAGAGCCCATCCATCATTATACTCTTCTAAAACGATTTCTTTTGTTACATAAGAATGCGCGCGTGCATGTTGAATTAATACTCTCTCAAACGTTTATTTTTTTTAAAAAAAAGAAGAAATAATGAGTATTCCTCAAATATAATTTGTCTTAAGATTAGTTATTTGTGCACGAAAATTTTTTTAAATACAAGTGATAAAAGTAAAAAAAAAAAAAAAAAACTGGTGTGTAACAGCCTTCCATTTGACTTCCATTACCCAGTACTACGCACATTATAAACATTTTATATACAAAAGCATATTTAAAAGTGAGTTAAAATGGCGAGTTTGAAAAAAATCCATACAACCGTTTTTAAAGGAACGCCTTTGCGAGGCCTGAATTTGAGCTATTTATACAGGACGCCTATCAATTTTCCTGAACTAACCAACTATATCATTCGAAAGGACATCTAATAGAGTGTTTAGATAGCAAGTTTGAAGAAAATCGTTAGAGCCGTTTTTGAGATACGGACTTACGGTCCCACTTCCGGTTTCCGATGTCCCACTTCCGGTTTTTCAATTTTCACCAAAATTTGTAAATTTCATCTGTACACCAAACGTATTTCAATTCTAAAGTTTCGTAGCTCTATCTTTATTAGTTTCTGAGCTATAATAGCCAGAAGATTCTCCACATACATACACACACACACATACATACACACTGACCAATTGCCAAAAACCACTTTTTTGGACTCGGAGGACCTTAAAACGTGTAAATCAGGTGAAAACCCGATATCGAATTTTCAGACCGAATACAATACTTCCATTACCTACGGTAGTAGGGTAATGGAAGTAAAAATAATAATAATAAATAAATAAATAAGAGTTAAATTAAGACTTTAAATAGGTTTAGTTGATAACACAAGCTGGCCCCACCAAGATTCTATTGAAATGTCGCGTTTTAGTTAATATTTTTAAGGCAAAACTAAGTTAATTTGATTATAATTTTTTTTAATCAAATGCGTAATATACTAATACATAATGTACTAATAGGCTATTTTGAGTAACAATTTCTAGGAATTTAATTAAAAATATAAGGGTGTGTATATTAGTATGATTGAGCAATATAGTCATCAAGCAAAGTATAATTCCAGGCAGTAGATTAAAAAATAAAGAGGGAGGGAATATGTTTGTAAACAGTAGCTTTTTTACTTTATTATATTTTTAAAAAGATTCTTTAACTTACGCCGATAGGAATTATTCCCCCCCCCCCTCCAGCTTTCAAATACTACATTGCATGTCTTTATGTTCACTGATTAAACGTTATTTCATTGATAATAGTATTTACTGAAATGTTACCCGTTGAAAGACAAATTGTCAGTGATAATCTGTGACGGCGTGCACACGCCTACAAAAAAACGTAAACAGATTGAGTATTCTCCACGTTTTCGAGAGATTGTAATCTTGAAAAGCCTCTCGATTCTACAGAATTTGGGTGCCTGCCAATAACCTGAGATGTGGGTTTGTTGGATTTTGATTTTCGCACGTGTCATACATTTTCTTGAAATTTGTTTCTCTTTAGGCTATTAACATTTCTCTGAAAATTTCTTGGTTGCAAGAAAACTGTTAAAAAGGTTTTTTAACACTTTCCAACAAATTTGAAAAGTGTTAATGACATGACTTCGGTTTGTCCGTCCGCGCATTAACTCCCGTAAATCTCTACTGATAAGTATAAAGGATTTAAGCCCATATTCTTGATTTTTCAGGAGACGAAAAATAAAGTTAAACTAACTAAAAACTAATTAGAAGAACCGATTAGGAAAAAGGGATTATGTTGATTTTATACCCTTTATACCATTCAGTGATTGTCAACCTTCACTTAATAGCGGGAAAAAAAAAAATTAAATATTCGATACCATACATGAATGGTAAATTTCTGACTTGAACCTTTTTTTACCAATGGATTTTGTCAAAGACTAAATGACATAGACTTAAATCCTTTATACCAATCGATGAAGAATTTTTTTTCTGTGTCTGACTATGTACTTAGCTCAAAATCGACATTTTTGGACTTAAATCCTTTATACTTATCAGTACAGAAATATTCATGGAATTTCTTGAAACTGATATGTTATTCAAGTTCACTATCGGATGTTCCCCATTGAATATGGAGTGAATATAGCTCTGCTGTTGTGTACACGCATACCCGAAAGTATTCCAAAGCACTGGTTCAAATTCGAGTTACAGTAAAAGTAAATATGGATAACTAAAATTATGTAACACTTCCCCAGCATATCCGTATGGAAAGAATAAGGGCCATTCCCGAAGAAACTACTACAAAATGTGTACGAAACAGGCGATTTTTAGCCCTTAAGTGCTATGCATTTTTATAACAATACCAATATTTTTTCTAAATGGGTTAATTTTGCTTACCAACACGTATTCAAATCGTGTATCACTCTTAAATTATGAAACACTTTCCCATATTTGTAAGTAAAGAAAATAGCCGTTGTGTATGTGTATGGGCAAATCTAGTGAATGTGAAATATGTAGAAGAGCCACGTTTCAATTCTATTCTATTTCATTATTTTTAACGTGAGGCTCTCTGTAGACGGAAAATGCTTTTGTGGTGAATTTTATATACGCATATCTTCTCGTTATACCATACCTGGTTTCAAAGTTTAAAAGGTCGTGGCCACCCGTTATCAATCTAGCCTGAAATATTTGGAACTCGGAGTTATATTCGAGAGTCCAATACTAAATGAGTTGTTGTGCACAGTTGGTGTTAGGTTTTCTGAGTTAAAATTTATTCCACTATCTAAAAATATTCTTTTGTAAATGCTCGATGCTCATTAAAAACTTGGTTTGCATTATGATTTTTGAGTTTCTGTGTTGTTGAGTATAGAAATAAAGACAGTTCGAAGAATCAATGGTAAGCAATTTTCTTAAATTCTATGAGAAAAGAAAGTACAGTAAGACCCCGCTTAACGCTGTTTCATTTAGCGCTGTTTCGGTTTAGCTCTTTTATTTCCCCTTTGGATTCCCCGAAATTGCTTGCAGCAGTATGGGGATTCCCTGAAGTTGTGCGCGCGCTGTTTCGTATTACGCTCTACTTTGATGGAACGTATCTGTATATGTCAAATTTATCGAAATAGTTTTTTTTTTTTTTTCTCTTCTCCCAGCTTGCTTTAACTTTCTAAATTTAATTTATTATCCTAAAAGGGGAAAAAAAATGTATAATTGAATGCAGATTGACAAAAGAGTAGTTTTACCAACGAACTGTAGCGGTATTTATATTCGGATGTATTTTTGGGGACTTCACTGACAAATCTGCCTTACTTCTTTTCTCAAGCGTATTTTAGAAAAAAAAAAAAAAAATAATAATAAAATAAAAACGTGTTGAGTTTGAAGGCATTCGCTACTTTCTTTCAATCAACGTCGACAGGCGAAAAAAAAAGCTTTTTGTGAGTCGGACTTCACTGTGAACCGGTTATTGGTTTGTTTACCTTTGTGTGGAAATATGTAGGAAGTACATATCTTTTTTAATGAGTTTGCCCATTTTAGGATTCAAAAGTTGGTTGTGATTTAAAGTACTGAATACATTATAATTTAATCTCATATTATTTCATACAAATGAGAATATGTACATTGTAGCGTAGAAATAAGAAAAATACTGATAATAATGGATAACTTTTTTCATTATTTTGTTTAGAGAAAATAAGTATTGTAACCTGCCTACCTATAGTGTAACTATAAGCTTAAAAGGGAAAAAAAAAATGCAGTGGAAACGTATGAAATTCTAGGTAAAACAAATTATAAAAATATAAATAAATAAACAATAAAAATGTTCACCGTCTTTTTAGAAGGAAAGATTGATATTTAAGATAGGACTAAATTCAATTTTTTAATTATCATAAACAAATAGAAGGGGGAAAAACACTTTTGAACATTAATTTAACCTAATTATTCACAACTGGAAATCGATATATTTCGATTAATTTTTTATTACTTTGTCCAAAGTAAAAATTTCTATTCCTGAGAAACGATATAATAAAATGTCAACTAAAAATATATTTTTTAGCAAATTTGAGTATATTAAAATTTTGCAATTTTAATAAGGGATATTTTTATTCCTAGTGTCAAGTCTTTCTGCTTTTCATATATATTAATCAATGTTACCGGTTCTTGAGAGATTGCAACTGCATAAAGTCATGTCTGATTTACTTTTGTCTATGTGCAGTGTATCGTGCATGCTTTATCGTAATTTCATCTTACTCTTCATAATCGCGAGATTACAAAATGAATTTTCGAATTATGTAACTTCATGGAGATTTTTTTTTTTTTTTTTTTTTTTTTTTTTTTTTTAATTACAGTGCACAGGAAGGGAGTGGGGGAGGAAAAAATATATATATATATATTCCATGCAAATAACTTCAGAAAAACGACATTGCATCTGACAAAATATATATATATATTCCTTTAGAGATTTTCGTTAAATTAAAATAAGGACATTTTAAATTTATTATTATTTGAATAATAAGTTCTAAATGTGTAATAAGCTGTAACTTATTCATATCCATTTTTTTTTTTTTCTTTTGTAATAATTATAATTAAATCTGTCACTTTTTACTGTCCGAACACTATAGTGAGGAAAGTATTGTAATCATGTCGAAAATCCGAATTTGAGATTTGGATGTTTCTATACGTTTCAAGGTCCCCTGAGTCTGTTTCCACTATTTTTACGATGATGTGTGTATGTGTGTATATGAACACGCTAGCGTCTAAACGCTTTGTTCGAATAAGCTGAAAGTTGGTACGTATATTGTAAGTCACCACAGTACGAACCCTATAGATTTTGGGGAATCTAGCACTTATAGTTTTTTTTTACAGGGGCACCAGCAAAAATTCTTTATTATGGCCTATGGGACCCAATTTTTAAAAGTGCGATAGCATCTAAACGCCTTATTCAATCGAGCTGAAAATTTATATGAATATTATAAATCACTGCTGCACTAAATTAAGCATTTTGGTGAATCTAGCATTTATAGGTTTTTACAGGGACACAACGAAAAATTCTTTATCATTATGATCTATGGGCTGAAAGTTCAGTAGCGTTCAATAAAACATCGTGTAACATATGGATAAAAATAATCACACTCTAATATGGTTTTCTCCCTTTTTGTTTGTTTAACAACTCCTCTTTCTTTACTTTATCTACAAAACTGTTAATGACTCAATGTTCGGAATGTCGAGTGGAGTCTCTCTAGATTTTTTAATTTACTCGTAAATCCATCTTATTTTATTTATTTAAAAATTTTCTTAAACAATTAGATAAATGGTTTTAGAACTCGATTTTTTGTTTTAGAAATTGTTTCAAAATTTTAACTTTTTTTTTTTTTTTGTTAAAATTTTGTATATGCATACGTGTGGAATATTTAAGAAATCGAATGCAACTTTGGATAGATTAAAAATTGTATTATTATTACTACTAATTTGCTATAGGATGTCTGAAATTGTAAGAGTGAGATATCTCACTTACGTTTGGATCTACAAGTTACGTTGTTCATTAAAAATAAATTTCATATAAAAGTGAGAGAGTCAAAATTTTAAATATGTCTTATTCTAAGAATTTTTTGGCCAAATGACTTGAAATTTGGTGGTTTTTTACCATGTTTTTATTAACTTCGATTCTTGTTTGTTTGTTTGTCCAGTACAAATCTTGCAATCGATTTTTAACTAACTTCCCGACTAGCTAGATATTTGAAATTTTTAGGACATCTCACAACACGGTGACAATACATTTTTCTAATAATTTTAGTCAACTATTTCAGGTCCCTACTGCCTTCGGCAGCGTTTATATGATTCAACAGAAAATTTATTTAACTAACTTACAGAGTAGCTAGACATTTGAAACTTTCAGAGTAGTTCAGAATACGGTGAAAATGCATTTTAAAAATATCTTTAACCAATTGCTTCGGGACCCTGCTGCCTTCGGCAGCGTTACCAGTAGAAAGCTTGCAAACAACTTTTAACTAACTTCCCGGCTAGATAGCCGTTTGAAACTTTTATAATAGTTCAAAACACGATAGCAAGGAATTTTTTTAATACTTTTATCCAATTGCTCCGGGTTCCCGCTGCCTTCAGTAGCGTTTATATGATTCAACAATAAAATCTTTTTGTAAAAAAAATAGAACCGACTCCAAAGAGCAACAATTATTCAAACAACTAAAAAAAAAAAAAAAAAAAAAAGAATGGGTATGAAATGAAACAGTAAATTGCGCCTAAAAGTATAAAATAATTTCCTTCGCCAAACAACCTATAACACTACAATTAATCATAACTTTTGAAGTCGGCGCAAAATTAATTAAAATTTAATTATTTTTTAAAGGTTTGTTTTTAGATCGGTTGCAACAAATGCTGTTGTCTCGAATGATCCATTTTCATGTTTCATTTATTATTTTATCACTGTATACAATTCGTCCATTAGTAGCATCTACATAGAACAGCGAACATTCTTTAAAATGCGGTATTTATGTTTCTACGAAGTTAGAGTTTCCTTTATAAATTTGGTATAACTTTGATAACCATCATCCTTGGTGGCTTTTGGATTTGGCGATCAAAACATGCACGAAGATGCATATTTTCATAATATATATTGTACGATGTATTGTTTCATATTCTTGATTACTCTCTTAATATACCTTATCAAACTAATCATGATATCCCAAAGAAATTAAATATGTTTGCCAGATAATTTTGCGATTTTTCTTTCACCAAGGACGTCAGATACCAGCATCTTCGCCAACATTTGCTGCTTACGAAAGCTTATTTGTTTTCTTGAATCAAAGTAGTTTTCGGCTGCGTTTTGCAGATGACAATGTGAGATGTCTATATTGAATAGGATTTGATTTTTGTATAGAATGAAGTTATTAATTTTTATTTAATTTTGCGCCGACTTCAAAAGTTATGATTAATTGTAGTGTTATAGGTTGTTTGGCGAAGGAAATTATTTTATACTTTTAGGCGCAATTTACTGTTTCATTTCATACCCATTCTTTTTTTTTTTTTTTTTTTTTAGTTGTTTGAATAATTGTTGCTCTTTGGAGTCGGTTCTATTTTTTTTACAAAAAGATTTTATTTTTCTCTTTTCAGTGAAAACTTATTCGTATAGCAGAACATCAAAAGACGTTCGACGGCAGCTTCACAAATCACAACTTCCAAGAAAAGTGACATAACTCAACAAATGGTTTATGTCACTGAAAAATACATGAAATGCACCCAATGTGAACAAAAAAGTTAGATCTCCATCTATAAAGTTATCCACTCGAGAGACATGCCAGTTGAGAGTTGTGCCAGTTTTATTCTAGTCAAGCTATTTTTAAGTTGATTTTTCTCAAATGCTGCATTTTTAAGTTGTGTCACTTTTCTTGCCTTTATCGGATATGAGCAAAAAACTATCTGTTGAATGAACATACGTTAAGTTAAAAAGTCTTTAGAAATGTAAAGAACGGATACGCTGTATTCGTAACCAAAAATTCTGTTAGGCATATATATTGAACTTTACAGTGAATACGTGTCACCCGCTGCGCTGGAAATTGCGCAGCGTAAAGTTCAAACAAAGAGCAAAATATGCATTGCAGCTGACGGACAGAAGTTTAAACATCGATACTTACATACTGCTTTTACCAGTGTAGCTGCATGCGTTCAGCAGTTAAAGTGAGAACACACTTTTGTGAGTATCCTGTAATTTATTTATATCTTAAAGAAATCATAATGAAACCTACTTCAGGCTAATATCAATACAACAAAAAAGTATTAAAATTAAATCATCTCTTACGAAGTTAAAAGCTAACAAATTTCAACAACAACAACAATGAGAAACATGGTTTGTATTGAGAACCTCTTCCTTTATGAAGTCAGTTTAAAACGTCTATGCGTTAATCGATGTGACCACTTACAATAACTATACTTTGAATTTTACATAGCATAAATGTCACCCACTACGCTACAATATATGCAATGTCGTTCAAGTGTACACAAAATAGGAAATTGTGAACAAACAAATGCACGTTTTAAGCGTTCTGTTTTTAGCATTAATGTCTAAACTATCTTTTCGTACAAAATCGATGATGCTCTGTAATTTTTTAATTCACTTTTTCCCCTATCTTGAACCGTTACCGAGATAGGAACGCTAACTACACTGTTTTCCACCAGCATGTGACCACTTACAGTAACAGTACTTTGAACCACAGAGTATACGTGCCATCCGCTACGCTGCAAAGTGTGCAACGTAGTTCAAGTGTGCACAGTGTAGGAAATTGCGAACAAACAACTGCACGTTTTATGCGTTCTATTTTTAGCAATAATGTCTAAATATTGTCTTTTGTAGTAAGTCGATGATTCTCTAGAACTTTGTAATTAACTTTACTCCCATATTGAACAGTTTTTGAGATAGGAGCGCTAATTCCTCTGTTTTTCACCAGATGGCGTTTTATTTTCTTTAGATTGCAAAGATATTACAATGGGATCTACTTCAGACCAAGATCTTTACAACAAAACAAAAAGTATCAAGTAACCATATTTTGAACTATATACCGCATGTCTCACCAGCTACGCTACAACGTGTGCAATGTAGCTCAAGTGTGCATAGTGTAAGAAATTGCGAACAAACAAATGCACGTTTTTAGCATTGTATTTTTAGCATCAATGTCTAAACTATCTTTTCGTACTAAATCGATGATGCTCTGCAATTTTATAATTCACTTTTCCCTCCTGTCATGAACCGTTTCCGAGATAGGAAAGCTAGCATGAATGTCTAAACTATCTTTTTATACTAAATCGATGATACTTTTCAACTTTGTAATTCACTTTTTTCTTCAGAACCGTTTTCGAGATAGGAAAACTAACTCCGATATTTTCCACCAGGTGGCGCTGCAAGCGGTTAAACCTTGGGCTGCATGGGCACTTTGCTATACTGACGTACCATTTTTATCATTATAGCTGCTGCCGTTTAGCAGTTAAAAGAGTTGGGACTGATTTTTTTGGGCACCCTGTATTTTCTTTAGATCGTAAATATATTACAATGGGACCTATTGCAGACCAAGACCTTTTCAACAAAACAAAAATTATCAAAATCAGAGCATCCGTTCAGAAGTTATGAGCTAACAAACATAAAAAAAACATACGGTTTGAATTGAGAACCTTCCTTCTTTTTTTGAAGTCGGTTAAAAAATTTAAAAACATGGTATATAAAAGTTCTTGTAATTATTTTTTTAAACACTTTCCAACAAGGTGGAAAAGTGTTAATGACTTCGGCTTGGCTGTCTGTCTTCGCTCTAACTCCTGTAAATATTCATGGAGTTTCTTGAAACTGATGTATGTTATTCAAGTTCACTATCGGTTGTTCCCTATTGAAAATGGAGTGAATATCTCTACTGGTTTGTGTACAGGGGCACCCGAAAGTATTCCAAAGCATTGTCTTCAATGACAGGCATTTCTATAAACCATATTTTAATGTTACTTTACGCAAATCTTAAGGAAATTGAAATATGTTATTCAAGTCTACTACTGAATGTTCTCCATTGAAAATGGAGTAAATATAATCACTGGTTTGTAGACAGGGACACCCCAAAGTACTCCCCAAAGTATTACGTGTTCTATGAGTGGTATAGAAACCAAATTTTAAGAACTTTACTTTTCACAAAATAAAAATATATTATTCATATACACAAAAGAATGCTTTCTATAGAATACAGTATGATTAGTATTCAGATATGGTTTTCAAAACGCGAGATGCTATTATTATTTATTTTATTTTATTTTTGTAGCGTAGCTCTTTAATTATTTTTATAGTTTTAGTGAAAAAAAAAAATAATAAATAAATTCTGTACCATACTCACTCGACTGTAACGTTTACTCGTGTTTTATGTCAAGAATTATTATGCAGTTACATTTATTTTATACTGAAAAATTAAGTTTTTTAAATAGATTTTTATTCTCTTTAAATAAAAGTCGCAAATATATTGTCTTTGCAGTTTATTTGAATTATTTCCAAAAACTATTTCGAAATTTGTTTAAATAAGACTAAGGTGTAGATTATATATTTTACCTGAAAGCAAATTAGCGTTATCCGACGTTTTGGGATGTAGAACTACTTGCGATATCGCTGAAATTACATTACTTTTCTCATTAGGTAATTCTGTAATGCCAAGCGAGCCGGCTTAGTTAAAAAAAATAAGTAAATAAATAAATAATTCAGATGAAGGATATTTACACAATTATACCTTTTTCCGGAAGAAAGGGGGAAAAAAAAAACGAACGAAATTTTAACAACAATAATAATCAATTCCCCCCCCCCCCCCATCTTCCCCCCCTTCTTTCACATAGATACGACCTTGCCCTTTTAAATGTTTGATCCTGGTCTCCGAGTAACTTGCTTTCAGATACGACAATCTGCCAAATAAAAAATGCATGCTACTTTGAATCGGTTCGGAATGTACTCAATGAATGATGTATTTTCCGTTCTAGATTATTCAATACTTAAAGAACAACTTCTAGACGGTTAATTTTGGGTTTATACTATCATTAGCATTTTACTTTTTCTGAGAGGGTTCTACTATTTCCTTTTCTAATTAAAGATTGTCATCGATTTTCCATATTTTCTGATTTTGTTACTTGAAAAAACTTGGTGGATCATAAATGAGACGAAAATTTCTTTAATAATTTTACATTTAGACAGGATTTACAAACTGAACTTGAGAAAGATTTTCCCTTAGGTGTCTTTTAGCCAATAGTTGATATCCCACAAATGCCACACGCACAGCAATACTTTTTTAACAGCGTTCATCAAATTGGAGGCATCCTGTATATGGCATCTTAATCATCACTGCAGTTTTAGACCTGAAAACTGAAATGAAAAAAAAATGCTGATGGTAGGTTCTTCTGAAATGAATGTGGAACATTTGAATCATTTTGTAGTTTTTTTTTTTTTTGTGTGTGTGTGTGGGGGGGGGGGGGGGGGTAGTACTTGCTTAACGCATTCGTCTAAATATCTTTTATGTCGGAAATGGATTCATAGAAATTAGCTTTAGGAGCTGTTAAAGTTATTGTCATGAAAGACATAGTTCAGCCAGAATATATAATTCATGTTAGTTTTCCATCGAGATAAATTTACTCAGATAATACGATATTCAGTTTTTGCTATATATAGGGGTGAAAATTTTCAGTTGATTTTAGCTTTTTTGTACATTTAGCTTTTCAGATTTTTTTTATTATTATTTTCAGCTTTTTTTTTTTTGTGTGTGTGTGTGTGTTTCTGATGTGCATTTCTTTCTTTTTTTTTTTTTTTTTTTTTTTTAAATACATTGGAGATTAAAATAAATATGTATTACTCTAATATAATAGATTTTGTCATCAAAATTCTAGTATTTCATTTCAACGTCTTGCCTTTGCGTACAGTTTCAGTCTTTTTTGTATTTTTGCTAATCTCACCCCTGTGTATAAACCACTGATCACCTTGCCCCTTAAAAATACGTGCGTTAAACTTAATCCATTTTTATCTCGTTTTTACTACATTCGTAGTAGTTTTAAGTATATATTTAAAACATAAATCATAAAACATAAATTGTGATTTCGATAATCTTATCAGTTTAACAACTCGTCAAGAAATTCAACCGTGATTTTTTCTTTTTCAGGAAATATTTTTACGAAATGCATCATTCTAACAAGTACTTTAAAGTTTAATTAAATACGTTAAGCTGCACTTAAAAAATGTGTGCTATATTTATTTATCGACGGCAAATGAAATTTACTATTTTTAAAATTCTATCCAGCTCCTTTTCCGTTTATCCATAGAAAAAGTTTTCTTGCCCTGTAAATGTCGTTTCTCCTCAAATGTACTTCTGTTGCTCGATAAGCTAAATACTACGTGCGTGTACAAATTAGAAAATAATAAAAATCGTTCCACTTTTACCAATTCTTTTTCGTTTATCTCTCTTTCTGTCTTTTTATTAATACTTATTTTTATTTCGCTATTGTTCAGCTAACATTTTGAAACTTTGTTTCTTATTAATTCAATACTAAATTTATGTCAATAATTAAGCATTACATATACGCATTTAAAAATGTGTTTTGCCCATGCCATACTATTTTTATTCTTAATGAAATTAACAGATGGGACAGTCAGGTTTACTGCAGTCAGATATCTGTTAAAATTTTTGTCACATTTTTCGTTGTTCTGTTTTGTTTTTTAATGACGTATTTACTTTTGATTTTTACTTTACGTGCCGATTCACTAAAATAATTTCTTAAAATGTAAGTGGGCTTTTAAATTACCAAAATATCGAGCAATAAAATATATTGATAATTCAAAAAATTATCTGTAAAATATATTGAATTAAATGAAAAGTTCATAGCTCTGAAAAATTTATTTTTATAGATACGTGCTAAATATCTTTTAAATAACTTTTTCTCCAGTCTAGCATTTTTCAGAATTCCATGTTTTAAAATGATATCTGCGACTTCATTTTTTAGAGTAAATCTTGTAAAGATTGTATTGTCTTTATGAGCGTTAGCATAAATTTGTGCATCTTTTTATTTTCCTTTTAAATTTAAACTGAAAATGCAATTTTAAATTTCGAAAACTTCGAAATTCGAGTGAAATTTCGCCATTCAAACATAAAAATATTTCTTTAAAATTGTCAATAGATGCACAAATATGTTTAATATATATATATATATATATATATATATATATAAGTAAAAATTAGCCAGGCTGAAATATTTTAAAATAAATAAAATTTAAAGAGTTTTGAAGAAATTTCAATATACTATTTTATATTTCATTGTGCATGTATGCAAATTTCCACAAATTTAAGACTATACAAAAAGATTTTTATTGTTCACACACACCGAAAAAAAAAAAAAAAAAGTTTTCCATATTTTGTTGGAGTAAATTCTATTCATTACTGTGAAATATTTTTACTATTCTTAAGAAAATAAGTGGCAAAATTTTCATATTAAAAGCAATATGTATATATATATATATATAAAGTTAAATGAGAAATATTTATGTCGTATTTTCAGCTTAAATCTATGTATAATCAACGGTTCAATGGAGTTTTTATTTTTTAGGCTTTCTTTTATTTTTATTTCTGGAACTTTTTTAAAAATTGATAGCAGACACACAATGTAATGGCATACCGACAGCAAATCTGTTTTTCCATTTTATTTAAAATAAAACTTGTTTTTTATTATACTATGTATGGTTATTATTATTTTAAGAGAGGAGGGGAAAGAATAAACTAGCAGTGAGATAATTATAACCAATGAAGATCGTATTGTGTCAATAATATTTATTTTCCTAGAAATTTTAAAACACAGAAAAGACTTCTGGGGACAAATTGTGAAACGTTTTTGCGATTTTATTTGCATTCGTATATAAAAAATGCTTTATTAACTATTTATTTCATTGAATAAATGTGGAAAGTTTTACCAAAAAAAAAAAAAAAAAAAAAAAAAAATAATAATAATAATAATAAAATAAAATAAATAAATAAATAAAAATAAATAGATAAATAAATATAATAATAATAATAAGGCCTAAAAGGGTAATAAGAAATTATACTTAAGATGAAAAAATTTTCTTGAAAATCAATAAATGTCGTATGTAGAAAAAAAATAATATAAAAGACAATAAAAAATTAATGCTATTTTAAAAGATTATTAAGTAATAATCTTACGCGATTAATAGATGAAGCCCCTAATTTGCGCCGATTTAATTCATAATTTGTCTATCCGTTGTTCTGTTTTTTTATACTGCATTTTAAAGACTTATTTCTGAAATTTCCTTAGTTGAATGTAAGTAAAACAAAAAACAAAAAAAAAAAGTAATTCTTAAAATTACTATACAATAACTCCCCCCCCCCCCCAAAAAAAAAAAAAAAAAAAAAGCCTTCCTAATATGTTTTATTTTACTAATATAGGTTCAAAAGTACCATATAACCTCCCTCCTCGACCCCCTTGCATAAATGTTATGTATAATTTTTATTTTGTCATGTTGTTAAATTTTAATAACATATTTTTTGTCAGAGAGAATTGATATTTAAATGGAATTTTGTGAATAAATAACTCCAATTGTTATATTTACAGCAAGGATAATTCTTAGTAATTTGAAATTCATAACTTTATAATTTTATTCCCCAGAAACACTTTTTTTTTTTTTTTTTTTTTTAAATATCCTGTATCGCTGCATTTCATTTCATTTTATAAACATTTTTTTTTTTTTTTTTAAATAACCGGAAATAAAATACATGCAATATTTCTGAAAAAAAATTTAAATTATAATTTATGGGTTGGAAAATTTTGGTTACTCTAGCTATGGTTAGTCTCTCTCTCTCGCAGCTTAGAAATACACATGATATTAATTAAATCATTTTATTATATCTTTTCTTGATAATTATTTTGCTTTTGTAAAACTCAACAAAAATATAATTTTTAAATACTCTGTTTTACCTTTTGTTTGAAGGGGTGGGGGGATCTTAACTGTTCCTTCCTTGACGTGTGGTTTTCTCCAAAAATGGGGCGTAAATAGGGCAGTGATGCCAGATTGGGAATTTTTTAGGCTTCTGGGGACAATTTTGAGGACTTTTTGGGGAATTCTAAAATTTTTGGGGACAAATCTGGGGAGTTCAACTTTCTGTCAATGTTGGCAACGACTAGACTTTCAATAGCTTTATTGTTATTTGGGGATTTTTTTCAAACATTGCCTTCATTTGGGGAAAAATCTGAGCTTACACTTTAATCTGCTTGATTTTTTTTTTTTTTTTGAAAATTTTATTTTCCCTTTTTATTAGAAAGTTGGGGATTTTTTCGGAAAAAAAAAAAAAAAAAACCCTGATTTGGGGAAATTTTAAGACCTGTTTGGGGAAATAATTTTCGACCATCTGGCATCACTGAAATAGGGACTCATGCTTGTATAGGCAACTGGCATTAACACCAACACGATGTTTGACGAAAAACATAGAAGTATTTACAAATGTAGAGTTGGATATTATAGAACATTTATTGAAACAAAATGTTTTTTCTCTGTAATGTTTAACAAATACTTCATAGTTTTTAAGAACTTCCCGTATTATTATTTCAATATTTTACTTTTCTCTTTTTTAATATTTTAATTTTTTATGATAATAATGATAAACATTTTTTCAGCCCTGTGTTTAAAATAGTGTTAATTTTTTTTTTTACCCTTCCTCCTATGTGGTTCTGTGTGGGCGACAAGGTCTCTGTCTGCTACGATGTACCCAAGGAGCGTGATATATGTGTGAATTTGGTTCTTAAATACCATCTTTATCTTGCGAAGCTATAAAAGAACTTCTATTCGTTATCTTCCCGGTCTTGCCCTTCCCCCCCCCTCATGAAGCTTCTTGGTAGAAGACTGTCGCCACCCATGATCAGTTTGTCGCGTGATTCAGCTGGGCAGGCATGAAAGTTTTCCGCTTTTTCGCGGAATTCCGCTTTTTTTAATGCTGTCCTGGCAGTTTCTGAGATCGATGCAAATCCGTTGAGAAATCTTGACCAAAAATTGGGGGGGGGGGGGGTCCGCATTTAAGAAAAGCCGATCATGCAATGTATTTTGGCTGCATCGCAGCGATGAAGATCGCTCGCGCGAACGGCACTTCCTCCCCGGTACTTCGGAGGTCAAGGGAAGGCGGTCTTTGGAGAAGGCGGAGTCAAACCCACTATGAGTCAAACCCACCCATCCCATTACGTCATTACGATCGCTTCGTATTCCGTAACTCCGAAGAGGAGGAAAAGTAACATCCGTGAATGCCTGCGATTGCGATAGTAGCTGCATGATTCACCGAGAAATCGTCTGCGAAAAAAATGCGTATCTGTTTAAAAAAAAGTACTTCTACTTTTACCAATTCAACTCAACTTTGTTTGAAGCTTTGCTTTTGCTTTGTTTTCGTCGATTGTCCATGCTGCGTTGTACGCTAGATATTTTTATAAGCTAAATGAAATATATTTAAGAATATGTTAATATGAATACTCTAACGATAAATGACGAGCATAAAGCTCGTGAAATTGATTTTAATGAAAAAAATAAATTTAAATTTGCATGGTTAAATAATACTGTTAAAGTAAACGTTAAAAATGAAGAATTCCAAGTAACTGTCGGCGATAGCATAAGTAAAGTAGATGTCAGTGGAAAAGCGAAATGCTCCTTATGCTATGACATAATATATTATGGGAAAAGAGGTTTTTCTGCTATATCCAGCCACATAAAATCGGGAAAGCATGTATTGAAAGAAGATATTAAAAGAAAAAATTTCGTTCTGCCATCTCATTTTTCAACTTCTAGCTCAGTTAATGCATCGTCTTCTGTTAATATTCCTGTTAATGTGCCTTTGTGCGACAGAATAGTAAATGCCCAATCGTTAGTATTAGGAGTTTTGGCAGAGCATAATTTGCCTTTTACAATGTCACCAGTTCTAATTAATTTAAGCAAAACTCTAGCAAATGACAAGAGAGCTCTTAATAATCTACAGATGTCAAGAGCAACTGCTTCCTATAAAATGCGTCTTGGTTTGGCAAAAACATTTTTGGAAGAAACAATAGAAAATTTGCGAATTTCTAAATTTTCTCTGAATGTTGATGAAGCTACAGCTAATAATTTCAAAAGAGTTTTGTCAATTTTAGTGAGTTATTTTTCATCTGTTTGCAACAGAGTCGTGGTGGAACATTTAACAAGTATAGAAGTGTAGAATTTAACAAGTATAACAAGTGTAGAAGAAAGGAAGATTAAAAAAAAAAAAATCTAAGTTTTATATGTTTTATTAGCTATAAGATAGAGCATATTTTATAAAGTGCAGAATTGCTATGTAATTTTTATTTAAGTAATCATTTTACAAGTATTTTGTGCAGTTTTTATAGGTTTTTTTTTTTTTTTCTTTAAGAATTAAATTTTACTGCAGTTAATTTCGTAAAAATATAAAAGTTATAATACTGAAATTTCAACTTTAAATTGTCTTTCTAAGAAGTTAATAAATTCTGAAGTAAGTTATTCTCTTTTGTCATTTTCTTTTTCTTTTTGTATTTATATTTATTTAAAGAAAATGTAAATTACAATTTTTTTTTTTTTTTTTTTTTGAAATAGTCTGCATTAAACATAACATAAATTTGTCAACAAACAGTTATGAATTGAATGTACTTTATTTATCAATATAATGTCACTCATTGCTCCAGATTTGATTTCAAACTAAATTGCTTGATTTTAGTTGCTTGCTTATTGACATTTTTAAGAATGAAAATAGTAAATTAGAATTAAACTTTTATATAATTATACAACTGTTTTATATTTAAATATTTGCATTCATTTATCTTTAACAAGTTATTTTAATAACATCGTATATTGTACATGTAGTACGTTTCTATAAATTGCGGTAATTTTGTCTTCGCGTAAAGTTCAGCTTTTTTGATCAACTTGCACTTTCATGCCTGGCTGGGTGTGATGACACTATGTGTTACAATTTATATTTATTTATATATATATTTTCTAAAGGGCGCATTTTTTTTTTTTTTTCTCTTCTCGCAAGTGACGTATCCTAAGCTATTTTCATTGCTTCTTTTGCTCCTTAGAAGAAAGAGTGGCAGTAAGTCTGACGTTTATTGAGGAATAAAATGTATGTATATGATTAAAAAAAAAAAAAAAATCCAAAAATATGCAGGAACATATGTATTAATGCAGTCAGACACAAATCTAAAAATTTGAGTATCATTTTTTGCAAAGATTCTTCCTTGTAATCATTTTTTGTCGTATCTTTTTCTTCATTTATTTTATAATCCATCTTCTATTTCTATTTAATCCATGTCTAAGACCCCCATGTAGCCTATCAGCCCCCTGATACCAGCTCCTATACTTAACCCAGTGTTCCACACGAGTAATTTTTATCGGTCACCACTTGATATGATGTAATATTTCATATGTTTAATAAATGTCCTACTTTGGAGTATAAAGTTACATTAAATGGTGAAATAAAAAGTTTTAAACAATAAATTTTGCATAAAATCATTTTATGTTAATGCTAAGTAATTCACCAATTATGCGAAAATCGTGTGGAGCTGCTGATTCGCTGGAGCGAAAAAGGCCTCGAGTGCAAAACGGCAAGATTTTTGTTTTAATGTCAACTTATTTACACATTTTAATTCATGTCTGCATCTTTCGGTATTTAGAAACATCATCATTAACCATTTATTTCGAATTAATAATTTATGCTCTGCAAAGTTTAAAAACAAGAATATTAATAAACTGATCACAGCCACTGCTAAAATGGGTTTTCCTAAAAACTTTGTATTTTCTATTTTATATCCTTAACCATGTCTCTGTCAGTACAAAAAAAAAAAAAAAAAAAAAAACTGTGTACACTCTTGTGTATATCAACAAAAAAATTATAAAATAATAAAAGACAATAAAAAAGGTGGCGGTTGGGTGGGCAGATGTTTGATTACGGAGGTGGGGTGGTGTTGTAAGGCTGGATGGTTGGGTGGGTTTGTGAAATTAAATTATAAAAAAAAAAAAAAAAAAAAAAAGTAGAAGGCTTGTTGCATTTGCTTTGTATTACTATGCAAACTTTCATTTTCCAATAAATTTCAGATTTTTCCTTTTTGAGTTGTCAACTATATTTAATGTTCTAATTATACTGTTAAACACAATGTGATCAATCGGTGAATTTCATTGTGGCTTCGTGGCTTCATTGTTGTTCATCTGCTTTGAAATTTTGCATTTTTAAATCCATATGGTTCCTGTTCTGGTTGTGGCAGGCTGGGGGAGTGTTGCCGGCGTAAAACTAGTGTAACCCCACAGGCAAGTCACAAGTCTTGCCGCCTGCCTCCTTCTTCCTATCTTGTGTTTCTTGGGTTGTTTTTTCATTAATTTTGATAAGTTAATGGTTTTAAGTTAAGATTTGTTGTTTTACTTTATTGATTCATTTGTTTTTGCAGACTGTTAATCAATAGATCTGGTTTCTTTACATTAATGTATTTCATCCACTGATGATTTTTTTTTTTTTTTTTTTTTATCTTATTGGTCATTGGTGTTTCAGTGATCTGGTATCTGTTGCTTGGCTTCTAATATGCTTAATAGATCATCTTTATTATATATATAATATATATATTTAGTATGACACTCTGGCATCCTATTAACTTAGTGCCTGGTTTGATTCTTGTTTTAGGCATAGATTTTCGTAAACTAATCGGAATTCACTTTAGCTATGTTAGCTATGTCTATGTGCAAAAAATCTGGAGTGACTCCACTCGACTTTCCGAACATTGAGTCATTAACAGTTTTGTAGATAAAGTAAAGAAAGAGGAGTTGTTAAACAAACAAAAGAGAGAAAACCATAATAGAGTGTTTCAGTATTTTTCTCCATATGTTACACGATGTTTTATTGAACGCTACTGAACTTTGAGCCCATAGATCATAATGATAAAGAATTTTTCGTTGCGTCCCTGTAAAAACCTATAAATGCTAGATTCACCGAAATGCTTATAGTTAGTGCAACAGAGATTAAAAATATTCGTATGAATTTTCAGCTCAATTGAATAAGGCGTTTATACGCTATCGCACTTTTAAAAATTGGGCCCCATAGACCATAATGATAAAGAATTTTTCCTGGTGTCCCTGTAAAAAAAACTAAGTGCTAGATTCACCAAAATCAATAGGGTTCGTACTATGGTGACTTGCAATATATGTACGAACTTTCAGCTTATTCGAACAAAGCGTTTAGATGCTAACGTGTTCACTCACAGACACACGCACACACACATGACACATACATCATCGTAAAAATAGTGAAAACGACTCAGGTGACCTCGAAACGTATAGAAGCATCAAAATCTCAAATTCGGATTTTTGACATGATTACAATACTTTCCTCACTATAGTGTTAGGAAAGTAAAAATGATCGCAGAACAACACCCTCTAAACCCTTTACTATACCACTTGCGTTGTTTTTATGCGTTGTTGCAGTTCAGTTGCACTCGGCGCTCATTTTTAAACATGACTTCTTTAAAGGTTATTTTAATTTTCTTTTGATATTTAACTTTAAAGAGTTCAAAGGGTCAAAAGTACATTGTGGCAAATTAGTTTTTTACGAATGCTAAAAGTTATTTAGTAAAATCAATAACTTGAAAGCTTTTTGAATAGAGAAATGATTTTATCTTTTAACGTTCATCCTTTTTATTGATCCGTAGTGCTGAAATTGCCTCGATCCGAGCCTTTTCACGGGCGAAAATTGAAGAGCGAAACAAAAAAAGAACACGCATGCTAAAATAAGCATTTTACAACAAAAATCTATAATGATATTGCTTTGTCATCAGATGTGACCGGTTTGAGATTACTCCTTCAATGAAAATGAAGCATCCAAATTAAATAATTAAAAGATTAATTTTGTTATTCAGTTTGCATTTCCATTATTTTGTTATCAAGTTTATTATTATTTTATTTATTTTTAACATAGAACCTATTTTAAAGGATAAAAAAAAAAATATATATATATATAAATGGAAAGGCCTCTTTTATAGGGAAAATATAATAATACACAAAGCCTAATTTCAAAATGCTCCGCGCTAATTCTAAATTATTTTTTACGTTTTTTATCTGTACATATCTGGGTATTTATTTTTTAATACTAATTATAAAATCAGTTTTAAACAAAAAAAAAAAAAAAAAAAAAAAAAAAGCGTTGATCATGAATTTTTCATGAATCTCGTGATCTGAATTTTAGAGTTCGTAAAAAAAGTTAAATTTCAAAATGAACGGCCAGTTTTGTGACAAATACACTCATTTTTGAAAGGATTGGAGAAATGCTTCACATTCCTAGCACCTTAACAGAAATTTAACTTCTTAGAAACATTAAAAAAAAGTTTTAAACAATTTCTTATTTCTTCTTATTATTATTTGACCTTATGAATATTTTTTTAAACAAGTTTTCTCAAATTAGTATGTTGCTTTTCAAAAATGAATCCGTGTTATTGTGTTATGCATCAGATATTTATAGTTTTAATAAATTTCCAAAATAGTTTTCCAAAGTTTTTAGTTCACCTCAGTGTATTTATCCGAGTTCTAACTTTCGCGAATTTTGTAATATTTTCCTTTCTTTTTTAATCTTTTTATGGCTTATTTTATTTTTCCTGTTAAGAGTAATGTCTGCTCTGCAATACAAGAATGCGGCTCAACAGAGAGAAGACAACATGATGCTTGTCACATCCCCCCCCCCCCCCCCAAAAAAAAAAAAAAAAAAAAAAAGACCAAGCATGTTTATTATTATTATTATTACTTTCTTCTTTGAGCGTATTTTATTGGAGTGTCAAGTATGTTGTTAATAACATGTTGTTGTTTTTTTACAATGATAGTATTTTTATTAAAAAATAAAAATAATTCCATCCTTTAAAATGAAAATTTTTGAGCGAGTTATTCAGTATAAAATGAAAATATAAACATATATATATATTGAAAATTGTGTGTGTGTGAGAGAACGCTGAAGTAGGACGCCGATATCAGAGATGCTTTTATTTTCTCCATTATAAATTGTATTCCGTTGTGATAAATAAAAACCATAAATTGCAAATCTTCGTAACACTGGTCTCGTGTCTAAATAATTAACCACAGTCCTCTTTCGACGGGGAAAAAAATGTAGGCACGAATGCAGCTTGAAAGCATTCGTACTTATTTTTAGGAGGCTGATGAAAGGGTCGTGCACAATTGTTCCGTGCGTTTGCAATTTATAAAGTTTTGATCCCCCCCCCCCTTATATGAACATTAGTATTTCGACCTATTTTTTATGCACGTAACATTCTCTAATATTTCGTTATGTTTTGTTAGAGAAACTTTTAATCGAAAAGAAAATAAATTATGCAGTTTATTTCTCGAGATGTTTCGTGAAGTAGCAAGAGAAAGAAAGAAAAGGAAAAAAAAAACAGCCGAATCTAGTGTTACTTCTCTAGTTCGGCGTGTCCTTGTTGATGCCTTGGCTATTTACTACGTTCATTCATTGCTGTCGCTGTGCTCCGGCTTGGCTACTGTCCAAGATCAAACTTTAATTGTCTGGCTACGTTTGTTTTTTGTTAAAGCTAAAGTTTACTCTTTGTTGTCAGGCATTTTTTTTCTTTTTAAAAAAATTTGAAATCGACATATCAAATTTTCAGGTTAATAATACACAGTGTCAGGTAAGAATGAAAGTTGATAAACAACGCCGTATTTTTTGTGGAAGCGATTTCATTCATTTAAAAAATGAATATTTTTACGATCGGCTTTAAAAGCTCGTTCTCTTCATGAAATTCTCTTCGTGCGATCTTGAACTTGGCACTCAGTCCCCTTTCTACAGGTGTTTTATTAACATGCCAGATTTGCTACTAATGAAAAGAAAAAAATAAAATAAAATAACCCAGTGCTTTCTTTTTTCTTAATGGGATGTTAATTAATGTTATTCTCCGAGAAAAAAAGATATTTTCTGTGATTATACACATTCCATGCAAGCTGTTTTATGTGTCGTATATATTTAAAAAAAATTTCAATTTTATTTCATTTTTTACCTTCGTGGATTATGTACTTAATTTCCTATTTATTTATCTTTTGTTTATTTTCTGCACCTTCCAGGTAAGTAGATAAATTTTTATTTATTTCATTAAAAATCGTAGTACGTTAGATAATTTATATATTAGTATGAAAATATGTTCCAATCTCTCTTTCTGCTATTCTAATTTTTCAATTTGTTTTATATATATATACACACATATATATGATTGCAGCAGGACCTGGTTAAGGCGGTGGCATGCGGGGCACGTGCCCCAGGCCCTGAGTAACAGGGAGCCCTAAAACTGGTCCTAAAATTGTCATTTTGCCCCGAAAAGTGGCAAGGAAGGGTGTCGTAAAGGGCAGAATTCTTTCTTTTTAGGAGGGAAGGGTAGTAGTGTAAAAAGGACAGTTCACCGACAGGGTGGAGGCGTAGAGGCGTATTGAGGCGTAGGGTGGTGGCGCGCCTCCACCCTGACACCTCTACGCCTCCACCCTGTCGGTCAACATGTCCTTTTTACACTACTTAGTCATCATCTTTAACGAGGGGGTGTTGCCACCGGAAGAATAGAAACTTTTAGAGCGTTGCCACCGGAAGAATAGAAACTTTGACTATCATCTTGGATGAGGTTTGGTGGTGCCATCTATAGGGAATTTTGAAGAGTTAGATTTATTTTCCTAAATTTCGGACTTAGTATTTTTTTCACAATTTTGGGGACTTCAAAATTTTTTCGAAGTTTTGCGGGAACGTCACGATCTTTTGGGACTTTAATATTTAGGTGTTGCCACCGGAAGAATAGAAACTTTTGAAGAGTTGCCATTCGGGAATTATAAATTGATTACAGAATTAAATAGAAATTTTCCTATGTATTTCAGTGAATTTGACAAGATAAAACAAAGGGTTGATGTGTATTATAGAATTAAAAACATTTAATGAAGGGTATACACATTAAAATTTAGATGTTGCCATTGGAAGAGTATAAATAATTTCCGGTGGGACTTAACATTTTTCACTGAATGAAACAATGAATGACTGAAGTTAATTAACATCAGTAACAATTTATGAGTATTTTAGAAACTTAGCATTTTTAGAGATTAAAAATATATTGTGTTAAGATAATAAATAAGGAATTTAAATAGGAGTTCATACTTTTAGTGACATCATTACAAATTTATATTACGAAATTTTTACAGAATTAAATAGAAATTTTCGTATTTTGTGGATTAACACATAGATTTAAAAGCAAAACAAATAATTTAACATTCATTAAAAATGTAAGACACTTAAAAATTCTAACTTTATTTTAACACTAAATAAGTTTCACTTTTTAAATTTATTTAGACTATCTTAGAAATAATATTATTACATTCGTTAAAAATTGAACCCACATGCACTTTAAAAATTACTATCATATAAATTAAACTAAATATAATAAAAATTATGTAAATTAAACTTTATATTCTCACTAAAAAATTTTAACATTTCTTTAAACTCTATCTTACATTCGTTAAAAATTTAACAGAAGTTTTTAATCAGTTAATAAATTTTGTATATAGTTATGTTATATAAACTTAATATAATAAAAATTATATAAAACACATACTGTTATTTAAGCTCTAACTTTGAAATACTATTTTTACATTCTTTAAAAATTGAACACTCATACACTTTAAAAAATTACTATCATATAAATTAAACTAAATATAATAAAAATTATGTAAATTAAACTTTATATTCTCACTAAATAAGTTTAACATTTTTTTAAACTCTATCTTACATTCGTTAAAAATTTAACAGAAGTTTTTAATCAGTTAATAAATTTTGTATACAGTTATGTTATATAAACTAAATATGATAAAAATTATATAAAACACATACTGTTATTTAACCTCTAACTTTGAAATACTATTTTTACATTCTTTAAAAATTGAACACACATACACTTTAAAAAATTACTATCATATAAATGAAACTAAATATAATAAAAATTATATAAAACACGTACTGTTATTTATGCTATAACTAAACAAATACAATAAACAAAAGTTCCAAAATCAGTAAATGAGGATATATATGTTATAAATTAAACTAAATATAATAAAAATTATATAAATTAAACTTTATATTCTCACTAAATAAGTTTCACATTTATTTAAACTCTAACTTACATTCGTTAAAAATTGAGCACATGCACTTTTAAAAATGACTATCATATAATAATATTAATCTAAAAAATTGCTTACAAAGACATAAATTATAAATAAAGAAAAAAAGAAAAAATTTACTATCATATAATAATATTAATTTAAAAAAATTACTATTATATAATAATATAAATTAAAAAAATTACTTTCATATAATAATATAAATTTAAAAAAATGCATACAAAGATATACAGTAAAGTTATAAAATAAATAAATAAAAAATAAAATAAATAAAAATAAAAATGACTATCCTATAATAATATTAATTTAAAAATACATACAATGTTTAAAATCAACAATTAAATTTTATATACATTATAATTAACTAAACTTTATGCTGTTACTATTAAATAAATTTATCCTAACACGAAAACTTTACATAAATCTTATAAGCAAGAAAGTTATAAGTACATGAATATGTTTTTAAATTAAACATTATATTGTTACTACACAAATATTATTTAACATTTATTCGAGTTTAACGCTGTAATATAATTTATACTGTCTTGAATGAAACAGGTAAATACTTTTAAACTTGAACTAATAAAAATAAGTTCTTTTTTATCAATAATAAAAAGGATTAGTTATATTTAAAAACTATCAGTTACTAAAAGTTATTTTATATTAAACATTTCGAAATAAATTGCATAAAAATTCAATGCATCATTTTAAATGAAAATAAACAGTTTCCTTAAAAAACAGATAATACGGAATATTCTATGAGTCAGTTATCACCTGCAACGGAAAACCCCTACAGCTGATGAATCATGTGTAATCCACACTATCTCATATAAAGATTAAGTTAAAATCATTAAAACAATACAGCGAATAATTTGGAAAATGCAATAATTTTTTCACAAAGCATATCATACAATGAGTTTAAACGATTATCACCTATCTATCACTTAAACGGTATTCAAATAAATAAATATAAAAGTAAGTTAAAAAATAAAAATTTCGTTTGTGAAAGGAGTTTTATATATTGCAAAAATTAGTTTTACTCAAATAATTTCTAAACATACACAAGTTAAATGGAAACTTTTCTAGGTTTCATTTAAGCAAAAATTTTCCATGTGTGAAAGTAGTTTTATTTATGCAAAATTTAGTTTTATATAAACAAAAAAATTTATAGTGTAACAATAAAAATAGTTTATAGTATAACAATAAAAAATTCCTTATAAGTAAATACCAATAAAAAATATTTTTTAAATTAATTTCTCTCTCTTCAATAAAACAATAAAAATTTCTTATATAACTTTCGTAAAGTTTGAATAAAATTTCTATTATAAACAAATTTTTTTATGATATAAACAAATAATTTTATTAGAATATACATATTAAGTTTATTAAATTATCAAATAGTAATAATAAATTATGAAACTTACTTAAAATTGATGAAATTTCCCTTTGCGAAATGCAACCTTCATTCACACACAAATGCGAGAAACTGTTTATCGCCACACGTTGACTCATACAGATAAGAATGTTGATTCATGCTTATCTTAGTAGAATGTTGTTAGAGTTCTGTGTTTTCAGAGTAATATAAAATAGTTTATAGAGATCATTTATTTAATGTCAGTTGTAAACTACATTTAAATAATGCAATAAGAGTTGAACTCTGCAATTAACCTATTAAAATATTGAAATTTTTTTATTTTTTTATTTAATTTTACTTTTTTTAATTATGCTAAGAAAATAATGAGATCAAAACAGAATTATTTTACGATAAGACATCCTTTTTCATTCAATAAAATGTAACTATAATTTTTAATGAAAGGTTTTAAAATCACTTAATAGGATAAAATTAAAAACAGAAATCTTATTATTTTTTCTAGTTATAAAACTAAGTAATAAACTATCTATAAATAATCATATAGCAAGCGAGATTTTTGTATAATAACTCTATATTATTTTAATATATACATTACATCGCAGGGTAAAATTTTCAACTTATTTATACGGATTGAAGTAATAAAACTTAATCATTTGCATAACCGCTAAATTTTATAAGTTGGATATATGATTTAAAATACTAAACAATAATCCTTGTGAGAGAATTGGGATAACACTTTCACAGAAAGAAATTGTCCTTTACAATAAGATTTGCTTAGAATGTCTAAGTGAAAATAACTTACCGTGAGGTCAGTGAGTCATGCAGTTGTATTCGAATTTATTGTTTTTAGTTAATGAAACTTCTAATGAGAGAATTATTTTTACTAGCACATAAATGTAAAATTCCTATATAGATAAAATTTTAAATAATTCATTAAGTGTTAAACTTTGCATTTAATCGATTAAATAAAGTTTTCCTAAAATATAAGTGTAATTTTTTAATGAATCGTTTTGAAATCACTTTAACTTTATAAGAAAAAACTAAAAAGAGGTTTTTAAATTACTTAATAGGATAAAATTAAAAATCTTATTGTTTTTAGCAATTATTTTATCTAGTTATAAACTATATATTATTTTAATATAGGGCCTTATAGTTAAGTCAGTTTTAGAGAAAACCAAGAAAAAATCCCAACGCGCAGGTTGATGAGTTGGAATATTCTATTATACTTAAAGAACCCAGGTACGGAAAAACCGAAATACATTATGCGGAAAAACAGGCGGGATTTTCGGCTAAAACTCCAAAGAAGTGGACGGTAAACATAACACACCGTAAAACAACCTACTCCCACGACATCCAAACTAAGAATGAAGGGAAACGTTGAGTTGTAACACCTTATCTACTAGAGATAAGGGGGAATTCCCCATGACTCACCCCTCGTTCGTTCATGTACAACATCTTACGAGAAACTTCGTGAAGGATGACTCATCGGTGACGAGTTTGAATAATTTGCATAACCGCTAAATTGTATAAGTGTGAATCTTTTAATGTGAGTATTATAGTAATGATAAATTTATTTTATAATCGATAACTCAACAGCTTCACACCTTATATAAAACAATGGTATATTCAAAAGGTTTTACTATACAATAAACATTCACATATGGATATTCCTAAGGTTTAAGACTATGCGAGGATCCTATAAGCGAAATGCCTGTGAGTCTTTCTAAGGAATCCTATTGCATATTTAAGCAGGTTTTAGAGAAAACCAAGAAATACTCCAATCGACTAGGTTGATGAAATGGATTCGAACCCAACACTTCCCCTTTTACCATAGAATCGTTCACTAATCACAAGGTTAATGAGTCATGCAGTTGTATTAAAACTTATTGATTACATGTCTAAACTTATACCATTAAATATTTAACTGTTGGTTCTATAAGTGGATTGTTCTGTGTGTGAGTCTTTGTAACTTATAGTTAAGCGAGTTTTAGTGAAAACCAAGAAAAACTACAAACGGGTAGATTGTTAAGTTGAATTCGAACCTAACATTAAACATAGAATCGTTTGTTCTTCTAAAATCCTTGTAACAACATGTTTATGGACTTTATAAGAAAATGCTTAATATGGTTTGCATGCGTTAGCTATATTAAACACTTAATTTTTAACATACATTAAGGTTAGTGGATGAGTGACAGGTAATTCATTTAAAACAAAAATATAATAACGGTCGATTGAAACAAAGGGTTTGCAGTTTTAGAGAAAACCAAGAAAAAATCCCAACGGTAGGTTAATGAGTTGGAATATTCTATTATACTTAAAGAATCCAGGTACGGAAAAACTGAAATACAATACGCGGAAAAGCAGGCGAGATATTCGGCTAAAACTTCTAAGCAGTGCACGGTAAACATAACACACCGTAAAACAACTTACTCACACGACGTCCAAACTAAGAATGAAGGGAAACGTTGAGTTGTAACACCTTATCTACTAGAGATAAGGGGGAATTCCCGGAAAAGCTGAGTCACCCCCCCCCCGTGGATCTTACGAGAAAGTTCGTGAATCATGACTCATCGGTGCCGAGTTTGAATAATTTGCATAACCGCTAAATGGTATAAGCGAGAATCTTTTAATGTGAGTATTATAGTAATGATAAATTTATTTCATAATCGATAACTCATCAGGTTCACACCTTATATAAAACAATACTATATTTAAAAGTTTTACTGTACAATAAATATTCACATATGGATATTCATATAAGGTTTAAGATCGATTAAATAAACGAGAATCCTATAATCGAAATGCACGAGAGTCTTTCTAAGAAATCCTATTGCATATTTAAGCAGGTGTTAGAGAAAACCAAGAAATACTCCAATCGACTAGGTTGATGAAATGGATTCGAACCGAACACTTCCCCTTTTACCATAGAATCGTTCACTAATCACAAGGTTAATGACTCATGCAGTTGTATTGAAACTTATTGATTACAAGTCTAAACTTATACCATTAAATATTTAACTGTTGGTTCTATAAGTGGATTTCTCTGTGTGCGAGTCTTTGTAACTTATAGTTAAGCGAGTTTTAGTGAAAACCAAGGAAAACTACAACGGGTTGATTGTTAAGTTGAATTCAAACCTAGCATTAAACATAGAATCGTTTGATCTTCTAAAATACTTGTAACAACATGTTTATGAACTTTATAAGAAAATGCTTAATAGGGTTTTCATGCGTTAGCTATATTAAACACTTAATTTTTAACATACATTAAGGTTAGTGGATGAGTGTCAGGTAATTCATTTAAAACAAAACTATAATAAGGGTCGATTAAAACAAAGGGTTTGTAGGTTATAATTATAGGATAAAACGTTATGTGTTTCGAAAACCCTTCATCAAGATTGCAACAACCGTTTCGAATGATACTCTCCCTTCATCAGATAGACTTAAACACTTATTTTCACAGTATGAAACAAGATGATAGAGGATTTACACTTATTGAAATCCCAACTTATAAATAATTCGACTTTCACTAAAAATGCAAGTCGCATATACACTTTGAAACAATCAATAAATTTTATATTATCACAATGCATTAAATAAGTTTCCCGTTTAACATTCAAGATGAATTTATTTTTACATTAATTAAGAATTGAACACATATTAATTTTTAAATGACTATTTTTTAAAAAGTTTTGAAACAGCTAATAAAATTTATAAGCTTTTACAATTAAATAAATTTAGCATATTAGGGAAGTTTTACATCACTCGGTAAAATTTTATATAAGCAATAAAAGGGATACACATTATAATTATAAACTCATAAAATAAATTTCACACTTAACATTTAAACTCTAACCAATCAATCTTAAAGTAATTTTTTATCTTTTGTACATAATCATAAACCTTTCGTTTCTATTGTAAAGTGAAGTATGACTCATGCTTTAATTAAAATCTCTAATCAAAATTATAAGAAAGTAAAGTTTAGGAAACACCTATGTATTATAGGCAAATTAATAAAGTATAAATATTCATGTTTTTCAGTTAAGTAAAAAAGTTATATAATTAGTTTTACAGAGTACTTAAAAAATAATGTATAATTAAGTTTAAGATTTTTTTTTTTTTTTTTTTTTTTTTTTCTATAGTATGTATATATAAATTTTTAGTTAGAAAGTTTTTATTAAAATACAATAATCAAAGTTTTGTACGATATTAATTTACATTGCATCTAAAACTTTAAATATATAGAAACAATTGTACATTTGGTTTTGTCTGAAGCATATATAAATAATAAAATCTTATTCAGTTTAGTTTTTAAAACACCCTAAAGATTTCAGACAGACATATTTTTATCTTGTTTAAATAAAATTTTTAAAATGAAACAATATTAATGTTATAAAATAATACACTCAGCATGACTCACCGAGTGTGCTATTCCATCAAATTATTCCGCATACGTGTAATAACATGTCTGACTTAACTATATACTGAATTACCATTATTTCAGAAAAAGTTGGGACTTACCTTAAAACACATCCTACACCCTTGGCAGACTTGAAGAAAATGAATGATACGAGACATTCTTATCAGAGACGCCAGGTCACGAGGTTAGTGACGTCACGAATGATGTGATTGGCTACGCTCAGTCACGTGATCATGACGTCATCCTCTCATCAATGACGTCACCGATTGCTTATCTGCTACCACAACGCGCGGAAATGTCCAGTACGCAGTGGAAAATATTCAAAGTCTACGGGACATTACTCGAAACGATTCCATTGTCTTATACGGTAAATTGAAATATAACACGCGGAAAAAAGATCGACATATACCGGAGAAACTATGCATACTGCCCGATGAAACTAAGCCGCACAGCTAAGTAGATGCTACCAGGATGAGAGTCAAAATCCAACTGAATTCAAACAATATGACAAGGTCTATAAATCTCCCGTGTTGATTAGACGGTTTTGATGAATGGGTTTTCCCCCACACTTAAGCAGAATGGAGAAGTCATAGGTTTTCCCTCACCTATCTCTTAATTAAGTTTCTTAATTAAAATTATGCAAATTATATGTAAGTCTTTCAAATATCTCTTAATTATGTTTTCTAATTAAAATTATGTAAATTTTATGTAAATCTTTCATGTTTATCATATGCCCTCCTAGTTAAAGATTTAATAAACCTATCTTTTACACAACATAAATAAATTTAATAAGTATAATCTGTTTAATGACTCATCAAACGATGACTCATCATAAACATGTCTGAACATGAATCTAGTTGAACACTAACATTTTATTGTATATGATTTTGTATTATTGCTTTGTATATTATTCAAACCAAAAGTTATTTTTATTATTATTGTTTACTTATGAGAAACTTAATTTGCATTCATTATCAATAAAAATTTAATTATTAACTAGAAAATCAGTTTACTTATAAGAAACTTAATTTTTCATCAAGTAGTGTTGTTTACTTAATTTCCAACAACGTATATTTTGTGATCCATATAGTAATTATCGCTTATTAAGTAAAATGTTAGTGTTCAACTAGATTCATGTTCAGACATGTTTATGATGAGTCATCGTTTGATGAGTCATTAAACAGATTATACTTATTAAATTTATTTATGTTGTGTAAAAGATAGGTTTATTAAATCTTTAACTAGGAGGGCATATGATAAACATGAAAGATTTACATAAAATTTACATAATTTTAATTAGAAAAGATAATTAAGAGATATTTGAAAGACTTACATATAATTTGCATAATTTTAATTAAGAAACTTAATTAAGAGATAGGTGAGGGAAAACCTATGACTTCTCCATTCTGCTTAAGTGTGGGGGAAAACCCATTCATCAAAACCGTCTAATCAACACGGGAGATTTATAGACCTTGTCATATTGTTTGAATTCAGTTGGATTTTGACTCTCATCCTGGTAGCATCTACTTAGCTGTGCGGCTTAGTTTCATCGGGCAGTATGCATAGTTTCTCCGGTATATGTCGATCTTTTTTCCGCGTGTTATATTTCAATTTACCGTATAAGACAATGGAATCGTTTCGAGTAATGTCCCGTAGACTTTGAATATTTTCCACTGCGTACTGGACATTTCCGCGCGTTGTGGTAGCAGATAAGCAATCGGTGACGTCATTGATGAGAGGATGACGTCATGATCACGTGACTGAGCGTAGCCAATCACATCATTCGTGACGTCACTAACCTCGTGACCTGGCGTCTCTGATAAGAATGTCTCGTATCATTCATTTTCTTCAAGTCTGCCAAGGGTGTAGGATGTGTTTTAAGGTAAGTCCCAACTTTTTCTGAAATAATGGTAATTCAGTGTATAGTTAAGTCAGACATGTTATTACACGTATGCGGAATAATTTGTTGGAATAGCACACTCGGTGAGTCATGCTGAGTGTATTATTTTATAACATTAATATTGTTTCATTTTAAAAATTTTATTTAAACAAGATAAAAATATGTCTGTCTGAAATCTTTAGGGTGTTTTAAAAACTAAACTGAATAAGATTTTATTATTTATATATGCTTCAGACAAAACCAAATGTACAATTGTTTCTATATATTTAAAGTTTTAGATGCAATGTAAATTAATATCGTACAAAACTTTGATTATTGTATTTTAATAAAAACTTTCTAACTAAAAATTTATATATACATACTATAGAAAAAAAAAAAAAAAAAAAAAATCTTAAACTTAATTATACATTATTTTTTAAGTACTCTGTAAAACTAATTATATAACTTTTTTACTTAACTGAAAAACATGAATATTTATACTTTATTAATTTGCCTATAATACATAGGTGTTTCCTAAACTTTACTTTCTTATAATTTTGATTAGAGATTTTAATTAAAGCATGAGTCATACTTCACTTTACAATAGAAACGAAAGGTTTATGATTATGTACAAAAGATAAAAAATTACTTTAAGATTGATTGGTTAGAGTTTAAATGTTAAGTGTGAAATTTATTTTATGAGTTTATAATTATAATGTGTATCCCTTTTATTGCTTATATAAAATTTTACCGAGTGATGTAAAACTTCCCTAATATGCTAAATTTATTTAATTGTAAAAGCTTATAAATTTTATTAGCTGTTTCAAAACTTTTTAAAAAATAGTCATTTTAAAAATTAATATGTGTTCAATTCTTAATTAATGTAAAAATAAATTCATCTTGAATGTTAAACGGGAAACTTATTTAATGCATTGTGATAATATAAAATTTATTGATTGTTTCAAAGTGTATATGCGACTTGCATTTTTAGTGAAAGTCGAATTATTTATAAGTTGGGATTTCAATAAGTGTAAATCCTCTATCATCTTGTTTCATACTGTGAAAATAAGTGTTTAAGTCTATCTGATGAAGGGAGAGTATCATTCGAAACGGTTGTTTCAATCTTGATGAAGAGTTTTCGAAACACATAACGTTTTATCCTATAATTATAACCTACAAACCCTTTGTTTTAATCGACCCTTATTATAGTTTTGTTTTAAATGAATTACCTGACACTCATCCACTAACCTTAATGTATGTTAAAAATTAAGTGTTTAATATAGCTAATGCATGCAAACCATATTAAGCATTTTCTTATAAAGTCCATAAACATGTTGTTACAAGGATTTTAGAAGAACAAACGATTCTATGTTTAATGTTAGGTTCGAATTCAACTTAACAATCTACCCGTTTGTAGTTTTTCTTGGTTTTCACTAAAACTCGCTTAACTATAAGTTACAAAGACTCACACACAGAACAATCCACTTATAGAACCAACAGTTAAATATTTAATGGTATAAGTTTAGACATGTAATCAATAAGTTTTAATACAACTGCATGAGTCATTAACCTTGTGATTAGTGAACGATTCTATGGTAAAAGGGGAAGTGTTGGGTTCGAATCCATTTCATCAACCTAGTCGATTGGAGTATTTCTTGGTTTTCTCTAAAACCTGCTTAAATATGCAATAGGATTCCTTAGAAAGACTCACAGGCATTTCGCTTATAGGATCCTCGCATAGTCTTAAACCTTAGGAATATCCATATGTGAATGTTTATTGTATAGTAAAACCTTTTGAATATACCATTGTTTTATATAAGGTGTGAAGCTGTTGAGTTATCGATTATAAAATAAATTTATCATTACTATAATACTCACATTAAAAGATTCACACTTATACAATTTAGCGGTTATGCAAATTATTCAAACTCGTCACCGATGAGTCATCCTTCACGAAGTTTCTCGTAAGATGTTGTACATGAACGAACGAGGGGTGAGTCATGGGGAATTCCCCCTTATCTCTAGTAGATAAGGTGTTACAACTCAACGTTTCCCTTCATTCTTAGTTTGGATGTCGTGGGAGTAGGTTGTTTTACGGTGTGTTATGTTTACCGTCCACTTCTTTGGAGTTTTAGCCGAAAATCCCGCCTGTTTTTCCGCATAATGTATTTCGGTTTTTCCGTACCTGGGTTCTTTAAGTATAATAGAATATTCCAACTCATCAACCTGCGCGTTGGGATTTTTTCTTGGTTTTCTCTAAAACTGACTTAACTATAAGTCCTATATTAAAATAATATATAGTTTATAACTAGATAAAATAATTGCTAAAAACAATAAGATTTTTAATTTTATCCTATTAAGTAATTTAAAAACCTCTTTAGTTTTTTCTTATAAAGTTAAAGTGATTTCAAAACGATTCATTAAAAAATTACACTTATATTTTAGGAAAACTTTATTTAATCGATTAAATGCAAAGTTTAACACTTAATGAATTATTTAAAATTTTATCTATATAGGAATAATATAAAAATTTACATTTATGTGCTAGTAAAAATAATTCTCTCATTAGAAGTTTCATTAACTAAAAACAATAAATTCGAATACAACTGCATGACTCACTGACCTCACGGTAAGTTATTTTCACTTAGACATTCTAAGCAAATCTTATTGTAAAGGACAATTTCTTTCTGTGAAAGTGTTATCCCAATTCTCTCACAAGGATTATTGTTTAGTATTTTAAATCATATATCCAACTTATAAAATTTAGCGGTTATGCAAATGATTAAGTTTTATTACTTCAATCCGTATAAATAAGTTGAAAATTTTACCCTGCGATGTAATGTATATATTAAAATAATATAGAGTTATTATACAAAAATCTCGCTTGCTATATGATTATTTATAGATAGTTTATTACTTAGTTTTATAACTAGAAAAAATAATAAGATTTCTGTTTTTAATTTTATCCTATTAAGTGATTTTAAAACCTTTCATTAAAAATTATAGTTACATTTTATTGAATGAAAAAGGATGTCTTATCGTAAAATAATTCTGTTTTGATCTCATTATTTTCTTAGCATAATTAAAAAAAGTAAAATTAAATAAAAAAATAAAAAAATTTCAATATTTTAATAGGTTAATTGCAGAGTTCAACTCTTATTGCATTATTTAAATGTAGTTTACAACTGACATTAAATAAATGATCTCTATAAACTATTTTATATTACTCTGAAAACACAGAACTCTAACAACATTCTACTAAGATAAGCATGAATCAACATTCTTATCTGTATGAGTCAACGTGTGGCGATAAACAGTTTCTCGCATTTGTGTGTGAATGAAGGTTGCATTTCGCAAAGGGAAATTTCATCAATTTTAAGTAAGTTTCATAATTTATTATTACTATTTGATAATTTAATAAACTTAATATGTATATTCTAATAAAATTATTTGTTTATATCATAAAAAAATTTGTTTATAATAGAAATTTTATTCAAACTTTACGAAAGTTATATAAGAAATTTTTATTGTTTTATTGAAGAGAGAGAAATTAATTTAAAAAATATTTTTTATTGGTATTTACTTATAAGGAATTTTTTATTGTTATACTATAAACTATTTTTATTGTTACACTATAAATTTTTTTGTTTATATAAAACTAAATTTTGCATAAATAAAACTACTTTCACACATGGAAAATTTTTGCTTAAATGAAACCTAGAAAAGTTTCCATTTAACTTGTGTATGTTTAGAAATTATTTGAGTAAAACTAATTTTTGCAATATATAAAACTCCTTTCACAAACGAAATTTTTATTTTTTAACTTACTTTTATATTTATTTATTTGAATACCGTTTAAGTGATAGATAGGTGATAATCGTTTAAACTCATTGTATGATATGCTTTGTGAAAAAATTATTGCATTTTCCAAATTATTCGCTGTATTGTTTTAATGATTTTAACTTAATCTTTATATGAGATAGTGTGGATTACACATGATTCATCAGCTGTAGGGGTTTTCCGTTGCAGGTGATAACTGACTCATAGAATATTCCGTATTATCTGTTTTTTAAGGAAACTGTTTATTTTCATTTAAAATGATGCATTGAATTTTTATGCAATTTATTTCGAAATGTTTAATATAAAATAACTTTTAGTAACTGATAGTTTTTAAATATAACTAATCCTTTTTATTATTGATAAAAAAGAACTTATTTTTATTAGTTCAAGTTTAAAAGTATTTACCTGTTTCATTCAAGACAGTATAAATTATATTACAGCGTTAAACTCGAATAAATGTTAAATAATATTTGTGTAGTAACAATATAATGTTTAATTTAAAAACATATTCATGTACTTATAACTTTCTTGCTTATAAGATTTATGTAAAGTTTTCGTGTTAGGATAAATTTATTTAATAGTAACAGCATAAAGTTTAGTTAATTATAATGTATATAAAATTTAATTGTTGATTTTAAACATTGTATGTATTTTTAAATTAATATTATTATAGGATAGTCATTTTTATTTTTATTTATTTTATTTTTTATTTATTTATTTTATAACTTTACTGTATATCTTTGTATGCATTTTTTTAAATTTATATTATTATATGAAAGTAATTTTTTTAATTTATATTATTATATAATAGTAATTTTTTTAAATTAATATTATTATATGATAGTAATTTTTTTTTCTTTTTTTCTTTATTTATAATTTATGTCTTTGTAAGCAATTTTTTAGATTAATATTATTATATGATAGTCATTTTTAAAAGTGCATGTGCTCAATTTTTAACGAATGTAAGTTAGAGTTTAAATAAATGTGAAACTTATTTAGTGAGAATATAAAGTTTAATTTATATAATTTTTATTATATTTAGTTTAATTTATAACATATATATCCTCATTTACTGATTTTGGAACTTTTGTTTATTGTATTTGTTTAGTTATAGCATAAATAACAGTACGTGTTTCATTTATATGATAGTAATTTTTTAAAGTGTATGTGTGTTCAATTTTTAAAGAATGTAAAAATAGTATTTCAAAGGTAGAGGTTAAATAACAGTATGTGTTTTATATAATTTTTATCATATTTAGTTTATATAACATAACTGTATACAAAATTTATTAACTGATTAAAAACTTCTGTTAAATTTTTAACGAATGTAAGATAGAGTTTAAAAAAATGTTAAACTTATTTAGTGAGAATATAAAGTTTAATTTACATAATTTTTATTATATTTAGTTTAATTTATATGATAGTAATTTTTTAAAGTGTATGAGTGTTCAATTTTTAAATAATGTAAAAATAGTATTTCAAAGTTAGAGCTTAAATAACAGTATGTGTTTTATATAATTTTTATTATATTAAGTTTATATAACATAACTATATACAAAATTTATTAACTGATTAAAAACTTCTGTTAAATTTTTAACGAATGTAAGATAGAGTTTAAAGAAATGTTAAAATTTTTTAGTGAGAATATAAAGTTTAATTTACATAATTTTTATTATATTTAGTTTAATTTATATGATAGTAATTTTTAAAGTGCATGTGGGTTCAATTTTTAACGAATGTAATAATATTATTTCTAAGATAGTCTAAATAAATTTAAAAAGTGAAACTTATTTAGTGTTAAAATAAAGTTAGAATTTTTAAGTGTCTTACATTTTTAATGAATGTTAAATTATTTGTTTTGCTTTTAAATCTATGTGTTAATCCACAAAATACGAAAATTTCTATTTAATTCTGTAAAAATTTCGTAATATAAATTTGTAATGATGTCACTAAAAGTATGAACTCCTATTTAAATTCCTTATTTATTATCTTAACACAATATATTTTTAATCTCTAAAAATGCTAAGTTTCTAAAATACTCATAAATTGTTACTGATGTTAATTAACTTCAGTCATTCATTGTTTCATTCAGTGAAAAATGTTAAGTCCCACCGGAAATTATTTATACTCTTCCAATGGCAACATCTAAATTTTAATGTGTATACCCTTCATTAAATGTTTTTAATTCTATAATACACATCAACCCTTTGTTTTATCTTGTCAAATTCACTGAAATACATAGGAAAATTTCTATTTAATTCTGTAATCAATTTATAATTCCCGAATGGCAACTCTTCAAAAGTTTCTATTCTTCCGGTGGCAACACCTAAATATTAAAGTCCCAAAAGATCGTGACGTTCCCGCAAAACTTCGAAAAAATTTTGAAGTCCCCAAAATTGTGAAAAAAATACTAAGTCCGAAATTTAGGAAAATAAATCTAACTCTTCAAAATTCCCTATAGATGGCACCACCAAACCTCATCCAAGATGATAGTCAAAGTTTCTATTCTTCCGGTGGCAACGCTCTAAAAGTTTCTATTCTTCCGGTGGCAACACCCCCTCGTTAAAGATGATGACTAAGTAGTGTAAAAAGGACATGTTGACCGACAGGGTGGAGGCGTAGAGGTGTCAGGGTGGAGGCGCGCCACCACCCTACGCCTCAATACGCCTCTACGCCTCCACCCTGTCGGTGAACTGTCCTTTTTACACTACTAAGGGTCCAAAAAAGTGCGTGTACCCCGGGCTCAGTGATGCCAGAATGGGGATTTTGTCCCCTTTTTGGAGATTTTTGAGGCTTCTGGGGACAATTTTGGGGGGCAAATCTGGAGAGTTCAAATTTCTGTCAATGTTGGCAACGTAATGATTTATCCCTACGACTAGAGACTTTGAATAGCTTTATTGTTATTTGGGGATTTTTTTCAAAAATTGCCTTCATTTGGGGAAAAAACTGAGCTAAAATAAAAAAAAAAAAATCTGTTTTTTTTTTTTTTTTTTCCCTTTTTAGTAGAAATCAAGATTTTTTCGGACAATCCCCCCCCCTGATTTGGGGAAATTTGAAGATCTGTTTGGGGAAATAATTTTCGACCATCTGGCATCACTGCCCGGGCCTTACATGAAGTTAATCAGGCTCTGGATTGCAGCATTGTTTTACGTGCATTTGAGGCCCTTAAATCTGGAGGCTTAGGGCTTCGTGTGACCGCGCCTTAATTTGGTGATAATCTGTATTTTTAATTTCCTTCTTTTGCTCTTATTTGTCGAAGGTCCATTAAATTATTGATTGTAAGAATTGTTTGTAGGACATAAAATTAATATACTGGTATAAAAAATTAAAGTAACTAAACACACTGTTTTCTCGTTCTCTTCTTTTGCGTATAATTTTTAAACCGATGAACATACGAACGTAAAATTTGAATGACATGTTCGTCATCAAATCATTAATCAAATTTAATATAACTTTAACATAAAGATTTTAGAACTGATATTAACACAGATTTTCTGAAAGTTATCTTTGGAAGAAATGAAAAATTTAAACAGTTTTAGAAAAGAAGATATAGGTACAAATGTTAAATGAAAACAAGATTTTTCTTCCTGCATGAACTTTTTCTTTTCTTGTTTGTATAAGAATAACTTTTTTAAAAAATCTGCATTATATGTACAGACACGAAAAGTGAATGAGATGTTCTTTGTAATACATAGTTGGCAAATCTTGTGGTTTTCCTGGAAGACTTGTCAACAAACTATCACTACATTTTAATAGAATATTTTAGTAACAATTTTATAAGTGTTGAAAAATATTATTAGAAGATATTGGTGGTCTCTCTCTCTCTAGATATATATATATCATCAATTTCAGCCTTTATCAGTCCACTGCAGGATGAATGTCTCTCCTAGGAGATTCTCCTAGGATTGCCCTGTTTTCTGCAATTCTTCTCCATTCTGCTCGTCTAAACTTCAGTTTCATCTCTCCAACGACACAGTGGTCTCTTCCTCAGTCTTTTCTTATTTCTTTGTATCCAAAATAGAACTTTGGTGGTCCATATATCATCATTTCTTCTCGCAAGGTGTTCATCCCAACTCAATTTTAACTTCTTGACTCTAGAAGTAACATCAGTAACTTTAGTTTGTTTCCTAATCCAAGTGTTTCGCTTTCTGTCTCTTCGGATGAATCCTAACATGCATCTCTCCATGCTTCTCTGGGTTGTTTTGAAGTTTTGTATAGTTTTACATGTTGACGTCCAAGTTTCTGAAGCATAAGTTAAAGCAGACAAAATGCACTGATCTGAAACTTCTTTTCAAACAAATTGGGAGGTCGCTTTTAAATATAGCGCTATTTCTTCCGAATGCTCTCCACGCAAGTTTAACTCTGTTGTTAATTTACGACTATTTTCTCAAATTACAGAAAATTTCTGGCAGCAAAAGAGACCACTCTCTCTCTCTCTCTCTCTCTCTCTTTTTTTTTTTCTTTTTTATACAGTGTATTGCGTTTATTTTTTTGTGAAATGGGGAAGGGGGAATGCAGATCCCCCTTTTTTACTTCCATTATTCTACTACCGTAGGTAATGGAAATCTTGTATTCGGTCCAAAAATTCGATATCGAGCTTTCACCTGATTTACACGTTTTAAGGCCTCCTGAGTCCAAAAAAAAGTAGTTTTTGGCAATTGGTCAGTCTGTGTGTGTGTGTGGAATCTTCTGGCTATCATATCTCCGGAACTAATAAAGATAGAACTACGAAACTTCACACTTGGTACAGGTATGGTGTACAGATGAATTTTCCAAATTTTGGTCAAAATTGAAAATCCGGGCCATCGGAAACCGGAAATGGGACCGTAAGTCCGTATCTCAAAAACGGCTCTAACGATTTTCTTCAAAATTGCTACATAAACACTCTATTAGATGTCCTTTCGAATAATATAGTTGGTCAGTTTTAGATCTCGGAAATTGGTGTTTTAAAAAGATAACTCTATCTTTTTTTTTTTTCCTTATTTTTTAACTCGCTATGTAAACTGTTTATATGTGTCTATACGTGTAGCAAGTTTCTCTTACTGAGAAATTCCAAGAATGCATATAATTTCTCCAACAATTGCGTATAATACTTGTAATAGTGGGTAATGGAAGTCGTGTGGTTGTTTCACACCAGATTTTTTCCCCATGTATTTCGATTATTTAACTCTTGTCATTAAATTTGATACATATATAATATATATAAATATTTCTTATCTTTAAGAAATCAATCCAGTTATGTTTTGCTTTATGAAAAACTAAAAATCTATGTCGTTTTTCTTTTCTTTTTTTCCCTCTTAAATTACGTGTGCCTATTTCCATAATTTGCGAAAGTGAGAAGAATTTATTAAACAAAACTTTATTTTCTCTCGTGTTATAACGTTACTTCATGTCATTTGCACACTATTCAGTGGATACATTTGACGTTATAGTATGAGAAATAACAGCTGTTTTATTGCTTTCTTCGTATCACGTTATCTTATTCCTGGTCATTTTATTATTATTTGCACAAATATGATGCGAATTATTTATTTTCACACATAGCCGCAGCATGCTTAAAATTTGTTCTTTATTATTATTCGTTCGAGTGAGAGGGACGACACGTCTTCCTTAAGAATACATTTATGTTTATGATTTGATGGATTTACCGGTTTGTTTAAAAGAAATTTGACTTTATTAATATAGACTTTAATTATTAATATACTTTTTAAATACTTTTAGATTATTCATATACTTAGACTTTAGCTTAGAACTTTATTAATATACTTAAAAAAAAAAAGAGGGGTAAAAGCGTAATCGCACGTGGGTATTTAAGGTGTTTTATTATCCGAGTTCGTAACTGTCGAATAGATACTTATGCTTTGTCACCCCCCCCCCCCCTTCCTTTTTTTTTTTCTTTTAGTATATTAGCTTTCTTTATATTGCTCGCAAATTTTATTGGGATTTAAAATTGACATATTATAAATTTACTTGCCTACTTTGTTATCCTATCTTAATTTCCCCAAATTTATAATTTTTTTTTTTTTTTTCCGAAGATATTTATGTTTTTATTATTATATTATTCCGCTCGAGGGAAAAAAAAAAAAAAAAAAAAACTAATAATCACAGTTGACATTACGAAGTATGCATCACATAAACCCCTCCACCCGACACACAGATATAAGCAGGGCCCGACTATGCTTTTTGAGGATCCGGGGCACTGATAATATTTGGAGGCCCCCTTACCCTGCTCTGAACAGTTCGCCAAAAAGACCTATTCTCAAAAACAAAAATAAGTAAATAAAAATAGTGCATTTTTTACATTATTCCTTCAATTACACCTTCTTTTTCCTCATTTTTTTAGCAACCTATAACAAAATCATTAGTTTTATGCTCAAGACAAACAAAAAGGTGAAGCACATTGATCAGCCAATGTTTAGGAAATTAGTCACATAATTAATAATTGTTTAAGCTTTCTAATAAAATATAGAAAAAAAATTTAATCAATTTTTGTTTTTAATAGACGTATAATGAAAAAAATTGTACCAGTACTTCTCGAGTTTTTGGAAATGAGGCCCCCTAAATTTGGAGGCCCTGGGCCAGTGCCCCGTGTGCCCGTACCATAATCTGGCCCTGGATATAAGGATTCATGATTTCTAAATACAATAGTTTATCAAGTAATTTTTCTCTCTTATCTCTTTCTAATTACTCTGTCTTCATGAAAAATTAAAGCAGAAGAACGTAAAACTATATTTGAGAATGTGGGCTGCAGGAAGGACATTCTGTACAATGATGAATCTTAAAATTAGGCAAGTTTTCGAGCAAGTTTTTTTTTTGGGTGGTGGGGCAAAACTATGGTTAAATTCAGAGGGCAACACTGAGCTTTTATAAACAAATCTTTCGTTAAAAGAAAAAAAAAAAAAAAAAAAAAAAAAAAACGCTCATATTAGTGAAATTTGCATCTTTATGTACATTAATTTTTTCAGAACACTGATAACAGGATAGATAAATTTGCATACCCCATCTCGTAACTCTCTTCCCTTTGACCAAAAAAAAAAAAAAAAAAAAAAATCTATGCAGAGATTTAGAATTTATTACATAATATATATATATATAATATATATTTCTAATTAAGGACAAGGTTTTTTTTTTTTTTTTAATATCCGTTTTTTCTTAATAGGAATTACGTTATAGCATTGTTATTTTCTTTCCGCTTGCTCTTTCTTGTTTTTTCTATTGTTTGTTTCCTTGGACTTTTTAAACGTATTAATAAAATTTGTAAGTATCTCAATCCTTCTCCCGCCTTCTTTTTTAATATAAATAAATATTACTTCTGTAATGGGTTAACGGAGTCTATTTGATGTTTTCAAAATTTTTGCATTTTCATCGAAAGAATTTTATTAAAAAGCGGTGTTTCCACGAAATATTAAATTAATTAATTTATAAAATCAATTCACGAAATATTAAATTAATGTACGCTAAATGAGAATTGAAGATATCCTTTTTTACTTTCCGAACACTATAGTGAGGAAGGTATTGTAATCATGTCAAAAATACGAGTTTAAGATTTTCGTGTTTCTACACGTTTTGAGGGCCCTTGAATTTATATTTACTATTTTTACGATGATGTATGTGTGTGAACACGATAGCGTCTAAACGCTTTGTAGAATAATTCTTTATCATTATGCCCTATAGGCTCAAATTATTTAAAGTGCGATTGCGTATAAACTCCGTATTTGAATGAACTGAAAATTCATACACATGTTACAGGTCACCGTCGCAGACACCCTATAGATTTTGGTGAATCTAATTCTTGTAGTTCTTTTTACAGGGACAAAAAGAAAAATACTTTATCGTTGTGGCTTATGTCCTCAAATTATTTAAAATGCAATAGCGTCTAAATGCCTTGTCTGATTGATCATTGATCCGAAAATTTATATGCGTGTTATAGGTAACCATCGTACAAATTTTATAGATTTCGGTGAGTTTAGCACTTATAGATTTTTACAGGGACACAACAAACATTTACCATTATGATCTATGGGCTCAAATTATTTGAAGCGCAGTAGCGTTAAACTAAAGAACATACTATATCTATGATGAAGAAAAGTACTCAAACAGCCTATTATAATTTTCTCTTTTGCATATTTAACGATTTCTCTTACTTTAATTTATTTGTACAACCGTTAATTACTTAATGTTCGGAAAGTCGAGTGGAGTCACTCCAGATTTCTTTTTAATAAAATCTTTCAAAGTAATGATTCTTTGCTTATCATTTGGGAAGAAGCCAGAAATGAAAATGAACATTTACTCTTTAAACTTTGATGGTGTTAACCTTTGGGAAATGTCCAACTGACCGTGACATCGTTACGAGTTTCCTAGGTTAATGCCTGATAAGCAAGGTAAGAAAAACTTTATCTGTTTAGTGGATGTAAATATGAGCTATATACAGTTTTGTTTCGGGAGACAGGAGGCAATGAAAAGAAATTGGGATCTACATTCGACTGAGTAAACTTAGTTTTAAAAACAATTTTTTACGGAAGAAAAATACTGATTATAGGATATAGGCTAAATGAGAAAGGTGTGGATGGGCTTGTCCTAATCAATGTGTAAGTAGGAAAAGATCAATTTATGTACTTTTTATGTAAAAGAAAATATTTGAGTTTGAAAGCTTTAACACAAAAGATAAAAAAAAAAAAATACATTATTGATCGGATATTAATTTTACCTTTACGCTACAACATAATTATGTTTTACCTCTTCATATACTTCTTATTTTGATTGACGAATTTAATTTTGATGCCGTATCATCATGATTCAAGCATTTGAAAGGAATTAATACATACTTACCAACCATCTCATTTAAATAAGAATAGATAGATGAATCAACGTGAACTTTCAATGTCATTAAAAAATGTTAAATTATATTTTAAATACCTTTTGTTTGTGTTTTACAAATTGCCTTAGGATATTTTGATTTAAACAATAATGAATTTTAATTCGAGAGAAACAGAGTTTTTAAAGTACTATTAACCATTTGTGTTGACATTGTCTTCATAAAGAATGTCATCCTTAAAAGATCTAAGATTGTTATTCTAGTATTTATTATTCAATATAAATAGATTTTGAAATTTTCTTGGTTGTACATTTTGTACTTGGTTGTACATACATATTCTTAATTTTATTGGTGATAATTTCCTGGGGAGGGCTGGATTTTTTTTTTTTTTTTTTTTTTTTTTTTTCTTCTTCTTCTTTCTTTCTTGTCTAATATTTAATTGTAACAAAATTTTGTGAAAATGAGGAAATTATACAAGAATAATGTGTTTGATTCCTTTGATTCGACCTCTTAATATTTATTCAAATATATCCATGAATTCATTTTTTTTTTTTTTAGTTGAATAGATTTCAATGTTTTTCTGTAAGTTTGCATTTTTTTTTTTTCTTAATTTGTGTATTTAAATAATATGTATATACTGACAAGTATATTTTCAAGCATTAAAATTCTGTGTTTCCTTTCAGTCTCCCCAACAACTGTGATAATAATAAACAAGATGCTTCATTTCCAAGTGAAAATTTACAAAGCCATAAAGTTCTGCCCGATGACTCCAGTAGAATTGGAAATGTACCCTCCCAGCAAACTGAAGCCAAAAAAGTATAGTTTGGCATTTTAATTAGCTTACATTTTATAATTTGGGGAGTTTTTTTTTTTTAAATATTATTTTTGGGTGTTTGGACAGAAACCTAATACTTTATTTTGAATTAAAATTTTTTTAAAAGATTAAATTGAGAGAAGTCTATATCAATTGGTCAAAAAAAAAAAAAAAAAAGAAAGAAAGAAAAGAAAGAAAGAAAAGGGAGTACTTATATTAATTTAATGTGCTGTCTTGCTGCGTTTCCTTTTAGGGGAAATATTTTTTTTTAAATGGTCACAATTTTTTCTAATTTAATACTGAAATGTCTTATTACAGTACTAGTAGGCTACGCCCGCTTCGCTGGTCACTAAATTTAAATGAATTTTCGAAAGAGTTGAATCACTATTTATTTTTTATATCGCATTTTGGGCTTTTTAACATAATTAAAAATTCCTTTTAAGGTCAAAAAGTCAAGATAACATATTACAAATTAAATAAAATATTTCTTCCGTTTTGCAACAATGCTCTGTGGTATTATATTATGTGAATGATTCTCAAGAATAAATCAACAATTGTTTACAAATTTAATGGGTTATGTATGGGAAATAAGTACGCTGTCATTTAAAAATTGCAGCTCTTAGAACTTTAAAACTGATGATAATTTTTTAAAAATTATTCATTATTCTTTAATATTAACTGTTTTTTTTTTTTGTTTGTTTGTTTGTTTAATATTTGACTCTCTTATTTTAAGATAAAAGCAATCGAATGATATCGCGTTGTGAAACTTTGCAACGTAATGTTTTTAAATCTAATAACTTGATGTATATAGCGTCCTCACAAAAAATGAACAGTTTTTGGAGCGCTTTTAAAAAAGTATAACATCTATACAGTATCTTAAAAAAAAAAATTCATCAGTTTTTACTAAAAAAAAATTTGATATCGAATGTTTGGACCGAAAAATGGCCGACCTTCATCAAAAGCAATTGAAAGATATCGCGTTGTGAAGCTTTGCAACGTAATATCTTTAAATCTAATAACTTGATGAAATTCAAGCTTGAAAAGGGAATTTTGTATCATACCCGTAGCTAATAAATTTAAAATGCTGTGACTTCTAAATGGCCAATGTTGACTTAAGGCAAATTTAATCTTTTAACTTATGTAAGATTGAAAACAATAACTCCTGCTGGAAAACTTTAGCAGAAATTTATAAATAAATAACTTAATAACTTCCTTTTCTGCTCAGAAATGTTGCTAAATTTGTTTCAGTTTCTTAAAAAAAAAAAAAAAAAAAAAAACTACTTAAACTAATATTAAATTCTTAGAAATCTATATAGAAAAAGTATATATGTAGTAAAAGTTTGAATAACACTTAATTTATTGCCTGAGTCAATTAAAAAATAAAATAAAAGGCTATTTTTCTAAAGGGCTGTTTTTCTAAAGCACAATAGTTGGGCCTCTTTGAGGGATTTTACTGTATTTTCCCACACATGACCTTTCTATAACTTTATTATCCAGTAATGCTTATCATAAGTTCATGATTGGTGACATTTCTGTTAATTAAACTTAAAAATCTGGTATGAATTTGAATATATATATATATATATATATATATATATATATTAAATAAGATATGAAATATCAAAATTCATATATGTTACTTTTGAAACATTGTATGTTCTTTTAATAAAGAACTTGTGCAATATATTTTATAAAGAAAAATCTGCTTTTGCACCATTCTGAGATGAAATGTTTTCGAGAAATTTATTTCCCCAACTTCCACATTTCTATAGTTATTTGTGATAATTTTCTTTTCATTTAGTTTTTGCATTAATTTATTGCTTATAGTTTCTTTTTTAATCATTAGATTGTTTTACATTATCTAGATTTTTTTTTTTTTTTTTCCAGGAAAAACTAGGTGTAAAAATTTTACAAGAAAATGTACAGTCCAATGTTGAATATGTAAATAGTATTCCAGAAGAAAAAGTTAGTACTTTTTTTTTACAACTTTAAAAATTTGTGTAAAAAGTGTAGTATAATATTGTTATTTATGCAGTAATTTCTATAAAAATCTGTTATTTTCTTTGTTTAATGTCTGATAATATTTATGTACATATATATAATATATTTTTTCCCCCTTTTTATAGGTAACTGTTAATCGGATAGGGCAAATTCCTCCTGTAAATGCTGAAAATACAAAGTAAGATAACGTATTTATTAAATGGTGTTTCTTCTTTTTATTTCTATGTCAAAAGTACTTATTTGAACATTCTATTTATAGATTAAGCTTAAGGTTTCTTTCAACTTAAGAAACCATAAGTGTGACTCTGGTTTCTTATGGTATTTATAGGCTGAACTTAACGTTTCTTCTTGTAGATTAATTAATAATGAACATATTTTATTACTGAATTTTTAAAAATGCATCTACATTATATTTTTGTGGAAGTAGTTTTATTTTCTTAATATGCTTTTATGACCAACATATTTCAAAATTGATTTTAATTTTATTTTATGGCAGGTTTGATTGAGGTAATATTGCATAATATTTTGTAAGAAAAATTAGGCTTTATAATACTTTGGCAAAGATCTTTCATTTTGCTTATAAGGCATTGCCTATATTTTATAAGGGAAAAACCTTTTAAAAATTAAAGTACCTCATAAATTATTGCAGTTTTAACTCTCTAACTGTAATTTTTCCTGTTTGATTTTTAACATATTTTTGAAAAGATTAATTATGTTATATTAAAATATAACCAATAGAATTTGTATTTTTTCCCCATATGTAGTGGGGTTTTATAATTTTTTTTAAATATTTGGATGGAATCAAAATTATATATGTCACTTTTATGTTTACTGCCTTATTAATCATACCATATAATTTTTATGTTTACTTCTCAACATAAAGAATTTTCTTTGCTTTTATATATATATGTATATATGGAGAAAAATAGGGGAGGGAAATAAATTCCCCCCCCCTGATTTTTCTTTAAATTTCAATGAAATCAAGTTCTAAGAAAAAAAATTGAAACATTTGAATTATGATGAATGTTTATTGATCTGTTCAGTCTGCATATTTGAATTCAAATAAAAGCTTTTGTTAAACTTTTATTTAAAAAAAAAAAAAAAAAAAAAAAAAAAATTCAAATTAAATAGTATACTGGTTTAAAAGATTATCTTAGAATTTAATTTCAGAATTCAATCGGACTTTGTGCAATTCTCTATGCCTTTAATTTTCAATTCTGAATAGTTGTTTAACTTCTTTACTTCTGAAGCTTCCCCCCTCCCCCCCCCCCCCCCCTCTGTTGAATTTGAACCAGATGTATTTCACTATAGAGTGCAAAAAATGCCTTTCAATACTTTATTGGGTGTATGACATTTGTTAAAAAATATGTCTTTACCTCTGTAACTATTTTTATTATCTGATCAATATGTAGTTTACAATGGAAAGAAACTTTAAAAAGGTCCTTCTTTTAAGAAGTATTTTTAACAAAGTTTGCAAAAAAACTTTTTTTTTTTTTTTTAACCAGGTTTTTATTAGTATGTTTCCTAGTCATATTATACATATTTGTAAATAAAATTGCCACTTTAAAAAGTAATTAATTTTCCAATATTAATTATTACTTTATCTAAAAGTAATTTAAATTATTGATAATAAATAGGGATGAGATTTTTTCAGCTTTTTTTGTAGGTTGTGATTTTCTTCCTGTAACAACATACAAGAAACAAAGCTTGTACTTTCAGACATGAAATTCTGTTATCTCATCTAATTAAATAAGTTTTCATAGCCATATTAATAAAACATTATTTATTTATTTTTATGTTTTTTAAAGATAAAGCAATCAAATAATTTATTTCTTTAATTCAGGCTTTTGCCACCTGAATTCTTATATTTTGATTTAATGTTTGTCTTTTTCACAAAGTTTTATTTATTTTTACACTTTTTTTTATCTCATTCTTGAATAAGAACTGTTATATCAAAGTGGATTAAATTTTGTTGTAGCGAAAATCTTTTATGTTCAAAACTTGTATAAATGTTCCATAATTATAGTATTGACTTTTCATTAAAATGATGTAAATGGTAACAGAATGACTGAGTTGACAAAAATTTGTTTTTTCAGAATGAATATTAAATCTAACATGCCTTTTCCTACAATTTAATAATAACAAATTAACTCAATAACACTAAAATTCTTAATTTAAAATTCCAATACAATTAAAAAGAGTTGTAGGAAGAGCTTTAAGAAAAAAATTATAATTTTGGATTATGTAATGGAATATTGTGATCTATTTGAAAGTTACTTTTATTGAATAGAATTTAATATTTCAAATAAAATTGCAAGCTTTTATAGCTGTTTTCAAATTAGTTTTCTATTTTAAGGAAATACATTTGTTGAAATAATTCTAATCACAAAAGATTCTACAACATTTTCTAATACTTAGATGTTAAAATTTTTACTGTCATTTTCTTAATTCTAGTACTGTTACATTTTAATAAAATAATTCACAAAATGTCCTTGAATGAAGAACTTTTTGCTTGAAATTTTAAAATCAAAGTTTTTTTTTTTTTTTTAAACTGCCTGGACACATTTTAATGCAGCTTCTTTTTTATTTGATAATTCCAAATCAGCATATCTTGCTTTAAGATTTACTATATAGATTAAAAAAAATGGGCTGCTATTGATTACCATATTATTACAAATACCCAGTTAAAGACCACTTTGTTCAGTTTTGAATAAAACAAAGATAGAGCAAGTTTTTTAATTATGCGACTTTTCATTTTGTCTTGTATAAAATAAATGTGCTTTCCATTGTTATATATTTTATTTTACTGTACTGCATTTAGCCTTAGACCCTTTCATTTAAAATTTTTTTAAGATAATTAATATAGACATTTTTCTTCTACAATTTTTAGATCTTTTGTTGTTTATATATAACTTTTAATACAGCCAGCCAGTCACACATAAAACACATAACTAAAACCTTCTCTGAAGCAAGATTACAAGTCAAATAAATTGAATTAAAAGCAAACATTATTTACATAAAAATAATTTATGAATTTCAATTAAAAAAAGGGACAATAGAATAAATATTTTGAATTTTTTGAAAAAAAAAAATTAGTTTAAACCGTACCAACCCTGATTTTTAATACATACATTTAGTCATCACTGGCAGCAGTGCACTGTGTCAACAATACATTAATTGTTACATGCTGTCATTTTATGGGCTGATTATCGCAAATCAGTTCATTAACACATTCTGTATGCACTTGGACTGGCTGCAGACATCGGATCTCCACTGCAGGATTTTCATGCATACTCGATGTGCCTGGATTCTCAATCTGGCATATCTGTACACTTTTTATGACAGGACTAATGTCAATGTCCACTCATGTTTAGCCATAAACGACACTCATATACCTACAGACATAAATTGGGGAAACAACTTCCACTGTCAGGAATTCAATCACTGCATGCTATTTTAACTTCAAATCCATATTGACCAGTATTGTCCATTTCCAAGTTAGTGGTGCCACCTGCAAAATAAGTGTGCCATAAAGATTTTTTTTTTTTTCTTTTTCCCATTGGAAAATATTACATTTTGTTCATTTAATAATTTGGTTACAAATGTGGAGGCAAAAGTTCTTGAACAAGCCTTGTAGTTTAAAGATTCTTTTTGGTAAATACTTTAAAGATTTTTTTTTTTTTTTTTTTTTTTTTTGAGTAATAAATAACAAATAAAAACAGGGAAGGGAAAAAAAACAAAAAACTGTGGTTTGAAAATTAATAACTGTTTATTTTAAAATATATTAATAGAATAAAGAAAAAAATTACATAAAAATATACATAAGATATATATACATTATTTTTAGAATGTGCATTTCATGTAGAATTCTTTTATTCTCAGTTTGTACAAAACAGAGTTATTATGGAATATCTGTTCTTTCTCTAAACTAGCTTCTTTTCTTATGTTAATTTTCTAGCTAATCTAACATTTTTAACTGTATATGTATTTTGTTAACCCAGTAGCAGAATTTTTCATATCTATCTGCAGCAAAACAAACTTTATCTGCAATTCAGGAATGGCAAACCAAATGTGGTATCATAAGAAATATCAGCAATTGATGAAATATGTAAAATTTGCATGTACAAATAATAATATTAAATAAAAGTAACATATTGTTGATCACATATTTTTTTTATTTATAAGTCCCGCTCTTTTCTATTTCTTTTAAATGTTATACTGTTTCATGAAAAGAACTTTTTGTATCCGTGTATAAATCGCTTAAGTTTTATCCTCGGCAATCAACATGGTAATTGTCACCGAAAAATATAAACACAGATAACACTCAATGTGAATTAAACATGAATCCAAAAAATTAATATTAAAAATATTCTATTTTTGAGGCACGCCTAAAAGTGAGCTAGACTTTTAAAAGGAACAAGTTAACTCATGAATGGTCAACAGTGTGTTAAGATACAGCAATTACAGTGATCTAGAGACATGATGCAAGTTTCATTAGTATTTTTAAGCATGTTATTTCTTTTCACTCTGTTAAATTTATCTGCAGAGCCTAAAACAATCTGCAGTGCACACTGCCATGCCGCACCATTTCTGCTACTCACAAGGAGAGGTCACAGCATGGAAAATTCAGATCAGGACGAAATTGCGCTGGATTGTAGTATACTATGAGGGTAACAACATATTAAAGCAGTAGGACCCACTATCCACAAAATTTCGAGAAAAAAGCATTTAAAGTTTCAGTAATCTTTAAATACAAGTTATTTCGCAAGCAAGTAAGTGCCTCAGTGGTGTGATCCTAAAGCGCAAGTCTCCCAACCAGATGACTTGGGTTCGAGGCTACCTACGGGACTGCATTTTTTTTTTTCTTCTTTAACTTTTTATGTAATCTTAACTTTTTTACTTTATTTTACAATTCAATTCAAAATTTGAAAATTTTAATAAAAAAATTATTTGATTTTCTTGAGTATAAAATAACTCTTTCTATTTTTAATATTTATAACTTAAAAATACAATAAATTTCTATAACTTAAAAAATAAATTTTAGTTTTATTTTAACTGTAAAATAAGGTAAAACTAAAGAAACTGTTTTTAATTATTTATCAAAATATTTTATTTTATTTTAGGTATATTTAATTTTATTAAAAAAAAAAAAATACAGAGAAATGATGATTTTTAATTGCATATGTAATTACTATCCAAATTAAATAATTACTTCTCCAATCAATGCAGTTTCTTGAAAAATTATAGTATAGGATTACGATGCTATTAAATTATTACAGGTAAAGAAATGTTTTCTTTAAATGTAGATTTTAAATGTTAATGAACATAGTTTCTTTTTCGATAACGACTTTTTTTTTTTTTTCTTTTTTTTATCCTTCTGTGGACAAAATAAAATTCTACCTGCCCTTTATTATTAACAAGCTAGAAGTGTTTACGTAATTTTATACACATTCAAACCAAATCAGGAAGCTCAAACCAAGGTTTAAGTATACCTGCTAACTATTTTACACTTTGTTTACAGCTTGCTTATTTTTTAATTATTTAAATATTTGTCTGTTTTTCTTTATGTTTCTTATTTAGGGTTTTGTAAAACTAAACTTTATTTTTTAAGTTATAGAAATTTATTGTATTTTTAAGTTATAAATATTAAAAATAGAAAAAGCTATTTTATACTCAAGAAAATTAAATAATTTTTTATTAAAATTTTCAAAGTTTGAATTGAATTGTAAAATAAAGTAAAAATAAGTAAAAAGTTTAGATTACATAAAAAAATAAATAATAATAATAATAAGAAAAAGTCCTGCAGGTAGCCTTGAACCTAAGTCATCTGGTTGGGAGACTCGCGCTTTAGGATCACACCACTGAGGCGCTTACTCGCTTGCGAAATAACTTGTATTTAAAGATTACTGAAACTTTAAATGCTTTTTTCTCGAAATTTTATGGATAGTGGGTCCTACTGCTTTAATATGTTGTTACCCTCATAGTATACTACAATCCTGCGCAATTTTGTCCCGATCTGAATTTTCCATGTCGTGACCTCTCCTTGTCAGTTTGTTAATATGAGATATATACATTTTTAGTTAAAGCATAGCATTTAACATAAATTTCAGGAAATCTATCATTTTTTATGAAAAGTGAAAGATTTTTCATTTATATGTATGTATGTATGTATAATATTAAAAAAAAGAACACTTTATTTCAGAATTTTTTTTTTTTTTAATTAAATTTTTCTAAATTAAATTGAAAATTTCGTGGTCTATTGGAGTTGTGCCATGATTAATAAATGTCACTTGATACAGCTGTGTTTGCAGACTCAGGGACTTTGCCAACAAATGTTATGTGAGAAATGCCTAGCTGGTAATCAGCCAGGATAGCTCGATGGTTTGAGCATCCACACGTAAAGCAGAAGGCCCCAGGTTCGATTCCTGGCTCTGGTATTTTTCACATAGCTGGTATAAAAAATAAAAATCAGCCTTTCACTTCAAAATTTTCTGAAATAAACTTTCAGTCTTGATGAATAAATTTCTAAATTAAAAAGAACACTTTAATTTTTTTCTTTTAATGGCATAAATCAATAATTAAAAAAGTAAGACATTCAGATGTTGTTTGTAGTTCTAAGTTCCTATATTGTTGATTGTTATTTCTTTTTCTCCATTTAGATTAAATGAAGTTGATTTGAAAAGTAGTCGATCTATACATGAGCCACAGTCTGACGTTGCAAATAATCTTGAAAAAGATCCCCAAATTAAACCTCTGTAAGCTTTTTATTCTTTTAATTTACCTAGAAATATTTGTGAACTTTTGTCGTTTTAGAATATATTATTAATATTAACAATATATTAAAGCCACATAAAATTTAATTTTATTTAAAAGATGTTAAAAATTTTATCCGAAGCTTTTTGCTTTTAAATAGTAAAGCATCATCAGTGATTTTTATTTCTCTTTTGCAATGAGCAGTTTTTCAAATTGACTTTGTTGCTATTCACGTTATTAAAAGACTTAACTGTTGACTGTGAAAGGAAAAATATTTAAAAACTGCTCTTTGGAAAAGAGTAATAAAAATCCCTGATGATGCTTTACTATTTAAAAGCGAAAAGCTTCGGATAAAATTTTTAACATCTTTTAAATAAAATTTTACGTGTTTTTAATATATTTAACAAATGACACGTGTTCAATTTAACACTTTTTTTAGGGATAATTTATAATATTAACAATACTTATTTTTTCTTTTCTGTACACCAATTGTTATCATTAACATGTAATTCTTAAATACAGGTATTCCAAGAATTGTTCTATGCAATTTGTGTATTACAAATTGCCATTATTAAAAGAATATTCCTGAAATTTTAAGTTTTTTTAAAAATATCCAATATACAGAAAAAGTTTTTTGTATTAACTTGTAAATATATTCAGCCTTTGAAAACTATGGATATCTCGAAACTATTTTTATAATTATGTAAGAGTAAGTGTTTGCGGGATCCAGAAAACACAAGAAATTTTTAATATTTTGTTTTAGATCTTGCATCTGAATTCCTTTATAATATCATATTAGTTGTTAATTCACTTATCGGATATTTGTTAAAATTCTTCATAATTGTAGCTTTTATTCTGTAAGTTTTATTTAATTATTAATTTTATTTTTAACATCCTTTTTGATGTAATGAGCTTCGTGTATTGTAAATTTTTGGCAAATGATATCTTAAAAGTAGTTTGACATTCTTTACGATGAAAGTATCCCACAAAATGAATGTTTATGTGAAATTTTGCCCTATTCTACCATGTTTAGAAAATCGTAGATTTCAAAGTATTTACGAAATTTATAAATTAGAAAATTCATAATCGATGATGTTCATGTCAGTATGCTAAATGATATTTTAAAAATGGTCCGATATCTTTACGATGAAAGTATCACTCAAATGGACTTTTATGTAAAATTTTGCTCAATTCTACCTTGTTACGAAATTTGTGAATTTCAAATAATTTACCAAGTTTTCAAAATTGAATTTTCATAATTATGTTCATGGCAGCATGATAACTGATAGCTCAAACATCTTTACTATAAAAATATCCCTTGTAATGCATGTTTAAGAGAAAATTTCCCTTATACTCCCACGTTAAGGAAGTCATAAATTTTTAATAACTTAAAGTTTTTAAATAGAATGTTGTTAATCAATAGGGTTTTTGCCAGTGTCATAAGTAAGATTTTAAAACTGGTCCTACCTCTCTTCGTTTATTTCTTCTTGAGATATCGTGTACATAGTCTAACAGACACCCTACAAATGGACACCCTATTTATTGTTATTTTCGGATTTCTTACACTTCAAAACTTGTAAAACAGTCAAAAACTCAAGGCTGAAAATTTTCACGATTACCTAAGTTTCCTACACCTATATGATGATGCAAAACTAATAAGTATTCAATTTTATTATTTCCCTATCATACTATAGGTATGAAGAACTTGGGTAGGATAAACTGAGGAGCCTTGGCCACATTTAACACTAAAAAATTCATATGGTAGTACATTAGGGTGACCAGCTTTTTTTGATGCAAAATGAGGACAAATGATGCAATGTCCTCATTTCCATGAGAAAAATGAGGACAGTCTTCTTTAAAAATGAGGACATTTCTGAGGACATTAAATTTCATAAAATATAGCGCAAAATTAGCTTATATTAAACTAACCCCACTTGCAGCCATTAATCGTCACTGTCATAAATTTATACTACTTATGAACTTATACGATAAACATTATAAAAAAATATTTATATTTTTTAACTCCTCCACAAGCGTATTTTACGCATTGAAATCTAAAAATACTCCTTAAAATTTTAACCATGAGTATTTTTCACGCTTTGTATTTTTAGGTTAAATTTAGTTTATTTTGTTAAATGTGTCTGAAAAAGTTTATATTATTTCTACAATTCAATGCTCTGCATACTTTTTTTTTTTTAAACCAATTAATATCTTCTCGTACATTGGATAAAAAGTTTTTATAATTAAAATTATTTTGAGTGAAACTGTAAACATTTGCATCAATAACAGAATTTCTCAGATTCACATAAGGCGTTATTTTCCAATGTTCACTGTAATTTATAAACTGAGTCACATTATGTTCATATTCTGAGATTTGATATTACTTTATATAAATTATGCTGAAAGGAATATTACAATTGGCCAGTCCATATAATATAACTTGAACTCGTAATTGAAACTTGTAACATAAGTTCATAGACATATATTTTATTTTTGAACTTATTAAGAAAGAAGTAAAATTTAGCATTAATTCACAAAAGATCAACTTTTTTCTCTTTCACTGTTTTTTTTTACTCCTAATTTTAGTTTTTTTACTCCTTTTACACCAAATTCACTCCTTCAAAAAAGATCAAGGAGTATTTTCACTCCTAGGAAAATATCCTAGCAATATCTCTGAGCATTATTAAATTTATAATAAAAATTACTGTAAACTCGTACACATTATACTTCTCTTTCTATAATATAATGGCATACTATGCTGTTAATATTAATTTCTGATATGTGGTTCACACGAATGTACCAAACTATTTTATATTTGCTTCTATTAATACTTTTATAAACTGTTTTAATACAATTGTTACTATTGTATAGACCAAGTTTTTAGTATAAGCGAAATCATAACTACTTCAAAAGGAAGTGATCCAATAAATAACATTTTAAAAGGAAAAGGCAATCTGAAGAATGTCAATAACTGGCTAAGCTATGAATAAGAACTGATCCACAAACTGAGTTATTATGATGATCTCCGAGTAGCACAGCACTATTTTCTCACTTGAGTGCAAAAAATCAACAGATGTTGACAAGGTATATGTGCAGGGAGATGGAACACGGGCGCAGAATTCATACCGGAATCAGTTTAAGAAACTTCCCTACCTATAATATCGTTGATTTAAGAAGTAGAAAATTTTCTTACATTGATGGATAGTGGTATGAATTCTGCGCCCGTGTTCCATCCCTGTATGTGTTCAGTTCCTATCCCTGATTAGTCAGTTTTCAGTCTTGCTAAAAAATGCTTTTCCATTTAAAATGTTATTTAAATTTAGTTAGTTATAAAATCTAATTAGTAATAAAATAACTTCCAGCTTCATGTTAAATTTTTAAATACTTTTTTTTTTCTACTTTTATGAAAATTCAGCTTTTTTTTTTCTTGGATGGGTTTTTACATCGCCCTAGTGCTGTGCAATGGCAATTGGTGACAGTCTGAGACTCACCCTAAGAGGTAGTCCGGAGGCATGCCATCACAATTGTGATCCTCCACGAGGGATGTAATAGTGTTGGAGATGATTTAAAAATAAATGCAATGAATAGAGAAATCATGATTTTTTTACGTTCTGTTCAGTTGTAGAATCAGTGTTGCAAATTAATAAGGTCAGCAGCATTTCATGTAATGTTGAAATTTTAAGCAAAGAAGAAAATTACTGAAAAATGAGGACAAATGAGAACGAACGTCCAAAAATGAGGACATGAGAACTTCTGAAAGTAACTGAGGACAACACTTGAAAAATGAGGACTGTCTTCATAAAATGAGGACATATGGTCACCCTATAGTACATACTAAAGGAAATTTTATTGAGAGTAAGGATATAATTGTGAAAATATAAATAGTGCTTTTTTTCTTCTCTAAATTTATTAATTCTTAAAACATAGTCATGTTGGCCAAACCTCCCTTTGTAAGGGAGACTTAGCCCATTGCATGGGAGGCTTGGCCCGTGCAATAATGTAAAATTTTAAGATGCACAGTAATAATCTTTTTTAGTAATTTTGAAAGCATAAAGAGTAAAATTTTTAATATTATAATTGTACACTCTGAAATCATTTGAAGATTATATGTACGAGTATTATATTTGAGTAATGCATTTATAGTATTTTAGCTGTAATAAAAATTAGAAAATAATTTAATTATAAAATTGTCTGTACAAATCAAGTAAATAGACCTTTTTATTTATGTTAAATACATTTTATTAAGTTTATATATACATCAAATGTACTAAATATATCAGCCTTAGTTTGAACTTATAAATTTTCTTAATGGCATGAACTGAGAAAAATCAAAATTAAATTGCATTTTCATAGGTATTCAAGACGTAGGTCATGGCAATTTAATCATATCTGTTAACTGCACGACAAACAGATAAGTCTTCCTTTTCAGGATATATAAAATTACATGTTTATTCGCATCAGATCATAGAAGGCGACTTCCTACTCATCATTTACAATTTCACGCGTCATCCAGCCAACCAAATAACACAAATCTTTCTTTGTGCAAATTTTACTACAAAGTCACCATTATAAACATGTTCTTTCATCTTTTCTCAGAGATAACTCCTGATGTCGATACATAAGTCCACAAAGCCAATCATGAGAATCTATTATACCTTGAATCCATTTGCAGGGGATTTGTTTATTGTTTGCAACTACAAACTCATATATACAAACTGCTAGTATTCTTTGGAGATAATCCACAATGCAGTTTGGATCATATTAGATATTCAATCAAAAGCTTTTCTTCCTCATCAATAAACAATTACCTAGTTTTGTAATTAGGGTGCATATCTTTGTCTTCTCTGTTTGCTCAACTTGTACTTTTACTTGCTTCACAAGAGTTATTTGTGCAATACCATGATCAACAGCTGTGCTGTGAAACACTAAAACCTTCATCAGTGACTTTCTTCACTGCTGCTTTCATAACTCCTGTGGCATGTATAGATTTCCAAAATTATTCAATTTAAGGGAGCCTTGGCCCAGTGGCCAATCCTCCCTTACAGAGATTGGGCCAACATCTCATTGAGCCTCGGGAACTACAGCCCAGACAGCACATCGCTTCCCCAGGATATCTTCAAGATGTCTTCTGGATGAAAAGGCATCCCAGAAACGTCTTTAAGATGTACTGTGGATAAGTTAAGCCTAACTGTGCTGTTAGGGAGTATAGTATAGGTTTTTGCTGAATTTTGCTACAGCTGTGAGATTATTTTCATAAAGTTGGTTCTGGGTTTTCGGTACAACATACCTCTGGTCAGTGTACCTAGCTCTCAAGGATCTGCTAAGGGCAACCTTATATATTAAGTCACTAGCAAGTCTACCTGGAATTGCACGTCGAAATTGTGCTTATAGAATTTGAGATTCAAACGAAAGAACTAAGCAAAGAAGGTGTGACGTGAAAGAATAATTGAAATAAAAAATCTTTTCGCATTATGATATTGTGACTGGAAGTTTTAAATAAATGGATTCCAAACTCAACCCCAGGAGGTCAATGAAACATGTTGACAAATCTTTAGAACTATGTAAACAATATTTTTAGTTTTAAAATGATTGAATATAATGAATGGAATGGGTAAACTTTTCTGTATTAGATTAACATTTCTTTTCAATAATTTTAAAGTTCAGTTTTTATTTTAATACCTTTTAAACTAATTTCCCAATTAAACTAAAAAATATGACATGAGCTTAATTTTGCTCTGATCAATAAGTGTACTAATTTTCATGACAATAGGTGGAATTGTGTAGCTTATATAGCAAACTAAGAACAAATTCACCAACATATTTACAGTTTTATATAGATATAGATAAAGGTCAACGCATGTTTATAGATACATGACCATCTCATTTTCAGATTTATTAATTTATTTAAAGTGGAATTTCGTTCAGTTTTTCTCTTCATTTTATTTTAGACATTCAAGCTCTGATGACACTACCAATAAAATTCACACTGAGCCATTATCAGATTCTAAGTCACATGTTAAATTATCCAGTGAAAAGTTATCCAAAGATCCGAAATTAAGTACTTCTGCAACTTCTACCGGTGCTATTCCTAATGCAAAGTTGCCTGAAGCTGTAAGTGAAGAGAAAATTGAAGATAATGTACACCAACAGTATGATGGCATGCCCTCGTTTGACGAGTGGAAGAAGATGATGCTTGCAGAACAAGAAAAAGGAGGTGATTTATTTCATATTTTAAATTGTCAAATATTTTAATTCTGTAATAAAGCAAAGCAACAAATGCATGTGATTTATTTTGCATTAATAATTAATGCAAATTAATAATAATTGTAATAATTGTGATTTATCTGCCTGCCTCTAGAATAGCTTGAAGTCTACTGAACAAAAGAGCTGAGGAAATCGGCCAAAAAATACTTCAGTAGACATATAGTTTTTTTTTTTTTTTATAATAAGTATAAAATATATTCTGCCATAAGTAAATCTATTCAGAAGAGGTGAAACTGCAGGAGCAGGGCCCGACTTAGACTACCTGGAGCCCCGGGTCAAGCCTATTCTGGGGCCCCCTTGCAGTGGCGAAGGGGGCCCCTTCCAGAAGGGGGCCCAGGGCATTTGCCCCGTATGCCCTGGCGTTAGTCAAGGCCTGTGCAGGAGCTATCCTTGAATTCAGGGTTTTTGAAAATTTTTCTGCCACAGAATTTGTTAAATATTTTGTTTTATTAGAAATTTCTCATTTTATAAGCTTAATTTGCTTTAATGTATTAAAAAAAAAAACTCCAAATACAGTCGAACCTCATTAACGTGAATCTGAAGGGAATAAAAAAATTGTTCATGCTATCAATGAAAGTAATCTTCATTTTGAGAGGGATTGCGGAAACAATTCATGTTAAAAGTAATTCATGTTAAGCATGTTCTTGTTAACGATTTTTGACTGCATAATTCATTACAAATTAATTCCTTAATAACAGTTGTATAACGTCAAGTGTCCACCTGCCTGCATGCAAGTAGAAATTTTCAGTGATTTTACATGATGGGTTGTTTCATCCATAATTCAGTGGCTAATGTTATATTTAAAACTGTTTTTAAAATATTAAGATGTTTCTTAGGTTATAATGTTTCATAGCATAAATGCAGAAAATATGATTTGTGTATCATTCGAGTAATCAGTTTCTCCTTAAATTAATTTTAAGGTGCTCAATGTGGAGAGATTTTTTTTTTTCTCCAACTTCGCTAACTATAAATTTTAAGAAGTATGTATTTGAGTATTGCAGTTACAGTATGGTATATGTAATATTCAAATATTATATTTTGGTATAGTGTTTAATATATGTTAATTAATCTAAAACAAGACTTCTGTGAAAATAAAAATATAAACATATCGTTTTACATGAAATAGTAGAATATAGTACTTTTTTGTAAATTTGAATCTTTACACAAAGATTCCATCTTTTTTTCTTACACCATGTTTTTTTTAACTTGAATTCTTGTTTGTTTGTCCAGTACAAATCTTGCAATCTGTTTTTAACTAACTTCCCGACTAGCTAGACATTTGAAACTTTCAGAATAGCTCAGAACACAATAACAATGCATTTTAAAAAATACTTTTAGCTAATTGTTTTGGGTCCCTGCTGCTTTCGATCATGTTTATATGATTCAACAATCATATAACTTCCTGACTAGCTAGAAATTTGAAACTTTTAGAATAGCTCAGAACATGATGACAATGCATTTTTTTAATACTTTTAGCCAATTGTTTCAGGTCCCTGCTGCCTTCGGTAATGTTTATATGATTCAACAGAATATTTAAAAACAGGGTATATGAAAAGTTCTTTTTATCTTGTAATTATTTAAACATTAGATTGATAATGTAATTTTTTTTGTTTTGTTTTTATAGTTGTATTATATCTATAAAGTTATCCGTATGAATGTTCAGTTAATTTTAAGTGTTAAAAATTTATTCTAGGTCAGAAGGTTCCATCTCCTTCTCCTCCTGGTAAAAAAATATCTAGTCAGAAGCGCAGGCGTAATTACTCTTCCTACGAGTGTGGAGCCAAAATTGTAGCTGCAAATAATGAAGCAGAAGGAACCAGTCGCATACTAAATGAATTGGTTGATGAATATATGTTAAATCCATGTAAAGCAAAAATTTGGTTTGTTATTGAACTATGTGAAACAGTTCAAGCTTCGCAGGTAAATTTTATATTCATTTGCAGTTTATTTTGTTTATTCCTAATTAGTGTTATAGGTTTTCGTTAAGTGTAGGGTAGGCTGGTCTAAGAGTATGCACTTAAGGTTCAAACTATTCTAAAATAAAAATATACAATACTAGGTAATCAGATTAACTTTTATTTTGTTCTTAATTAACACATCTTTCATAAAATGTAACAAAAATGCACCACATCTTTGGAAAAATTTAAAAATAACAAAAGTAAGGATTGCGTACTCTTACAAGTGCTATTGGATAAGAGTACATGGAAAAGTGATCTGAAAATTTATGCCTATGTTACTTGCAGTGGTCACAAATAAAGTTTACTTCACCTTCATAGCTTGTATAAGCTTCATGCCACCACTCCTCGCATTTTGAGCATCTTATCCAGTCTTCGTCTGGGGGTGATGGTGTAAGTATACTTCACCACATTGTGCACATTTCCATATTTTCTTTTTGGGTGTCTTCTTTAGAACTTGAAACTGTTTTTGACCCCTTTAGTACTTGGTTTTGGAATTATTTTTGTTTTTTTCTTCGGTACCTGTTTAGAGGCCTAATCCTCTTCGAGAGCCAACTTGAAATGGAGATCCATTACAAGTTGTTCTTACAAGTTGTTAATGGAGATCCATTACAATCCATTTGATTATGTTTTTTTTTTTTTTTTTTTTTTTGCGGTTAGATCTTTAGAATACTTCAGTTTGTGGCAGTGGCGCCGACTATGTGGGGGCTCGAGGGAAAACATTTTCTGTAGGGGCTCAGGCCCCCAGAAATTTTGAATACTGATTCCCTATTAAACAAGAAAGTCTTTCCTCTATTTCTTATTTAGTTTTTTACCAAAATCATAGCTGTAAAGAAAGGTTGTTGCAATTGAAAACAAACATAAATCGACTAAGAAAAAAAAAAAAAGAAAAACAAAGGCTGAAAGTCTCTGTATGGGGCGCGGGGGGGGGGTGGGGGGGAGTTCAGAGGAAGATGATTCCCTTTGCTGTGCTATGGGAATCTACTACCCTGAAATTTAATACTATAAATGCAGATTGGAGATTAAGGGGTAAGATAGCGAGGACTGTTATGCAAACCTATGATAAAACAATTCAAATTAGGCTTCGGAACAACTTTATTCGACAAGTAATTCTGTGTGAGGGGGCCTACCGCCCCCCTCAACCCCCTGTTTCATTACTTTACCTACATTTTTATAGAATTCAAATCTGTTATTAAATTCAAAAGTTCATTTAAAATTATTCAGGCAACTTTCACACCAACATTCCTAAAAACATGATTTTTGGATTCAAGAGACCTCAAAACGTGTAAACATAACAAAAACTCAATTTAGAAAATTTGACCCAAAAACAATACTTTCTCTATCATATGGGTAAGAAAAAGGTAATAAATCGATTTAGTACGAAAAATATGAACGTAGCGATATTATCTTCATTTGTCCTATCACCTTAAATAATTAATTAAAGATCATTGCAGAAAATTTTGGAATGTAAATTTGATTTTTTATACCAACTATGTGAAAAATACCAGAGTCGGGTATCGAACCCGGGCCTTCCGCTTTACGTGCGGATGATCAAATCATTGAGCTACCCTGGCTAATTACCAGCTAGGCATTTCGCACATAACATTCGATGACAATGTCACAGAGTCTGTACACACAGCTATATCAAGTGACATTAATAGTCATGGCACAACTCCAATAGACCACGAAATTTTAATTTAATTTAGAAATTTATTCATCAACCCTGAAAGTTCATTTCAGAAAATTTTGGAGTGGAAGGTTGATTTTTTATACCAACTATGTGAAAAATACCAGAGCCGGTTATCGAACTCGGGCCTTCCGCTTTTAATTAAATATATATATGTAATATATTATAAATAATATTAAATGATGAGTTCTGTTGTTTACACGGACTGGTGTAACGATCCTCTTATCATAGTGAAATAGAAGTCCAGGCATCTTATATAAGAGATTAGAGAGTCCATTTGAGTCACGAATATGCTTTATTAAGTTCTAAAGGCAGTGACAATATATGATGCAGTCATGGGCCGAGTACGAAGACATCCGTAGCGGTATATCCCGGAAAAAGGTGCCGATGGCCGGCACTTTCGGCGAACCCCGAAGGGCCGCGCGAGTTTAGCTAGTACGACTATTACATGATGGAATATCAGTTAGACGTGAATTTATTAGGCAAGTGATGGTCTTAAAAAGCCACGAGTTTTCGCGTGCTCCCGTTTAAATACTGCATATTTCGGCGGGAACCGAAACTATTCTTATGAATGCTTATTGGATAATTAGCTAATCTAAAATCCGCCTACTTTTTACGATTGGTTGACCCGGGCATTCAGGATTTATTATTTTGCAATGCTTTACCGTTTATTCCGACTATTGCATAATTTTGATTACGAAACTTATTCTGAAATCAGATTCCCGCGCTATGAAGCTCTGATGAGAAAACAACTTTACCTGGGCACTCAAATAGAATTCTCATAAAATTGCTCTTAAAATTAAGATTTATTCTGAGATATTAATATTAAGTTATCACTTAATATTAATTTAAATACTAATCTAGAATCTTGCTTATTTTATCCTTTCATATCCCCCCCCCCCCCGCTCCAAGCCGACGCTCCCCCATATTTGCCTGCAAATTTGTGGGAAGTCCCTCAGAAGTAGAAGATACTCCAGGAGAAAGTTTAACTTAAAATGGAAAATTTGACAAGTTATAAAATTTAACTTTTTTGGAAAATTTATTTAAAACTGGAAAATTTTATTTTTTAGAAAATTTTGTCTGGAAAATTTTATTATGAAATCATTATTATTGGTATTGTCACGAGAAAAATTCTAAAAAAAAAAAATAAAAATAAAAATTTAGCTTATAAAATCTTAAATTTGGCTGCATTAAATTTTAACCAACTCAGGATGTCTTTGGCCTGTACATGATAAATACAAAATATTAATACAGTTTCTGAAGAATACAAACAAATGTTATGAAAATGACTGGACAGAAGATACACAAGACTTTCACGATTAACATTGAAATATTTTGTACTGTTGTACTCCATCACAACCTGACAAATTTATATAAATATGGTATACAAACAATATAACATCATGACACCTAAAGTACACTAAAACTTAAAACATATGAAAATTTATACAACATAAGAAATATGACTTTTATTTTAACAGAACCTGTAGGCCACAATGTATTCAAGTCCTGGTATCTAGCAACACTGCAATATGACGACACCTAAATATTTCTTCTAGTATAATAGTGACATTAGTAACATAGAAATACAATAAAGAGACTAAATATGTAAGATGAATAAAACGAATAATAGTATATAAAAGTATAAAAACACTAGACAGTTTTTTTTTTTTTTTTTTTTTTTTTTTGGAAAACTTAGTATATGTTAAATTGTACAATTAAAACTCAACTTGAAACCTGAAAAAATATTATATTAGAAAATATCAACATATAAAATAGGAAAGAAAAAAAAAAAATAATTTATATCATAGGTCTGCAGGTGAGTATCCTATTTTAGATAGCCTCTCCATCATTGTAATATATCTCCTTTTAGTAGGATGATGAATTCCAGTCACTCCATATTAAGAGAGTTCACTCAAAGAAATACTCCACAATAGATGATGCAGTTGTTTATTTGAAGACAGTCATATTACACTTTATTAACAGTCACATCATTTTGAGCACGCTGTACAGATCCGTAGCCGAGTCGGGCCGAAATCGTTCCATTAACGGCAGAACCGCGAATCAATCCCCCTCCTGGGACCGTTAACTTAAACTTGTTATTGACGTGAACTATTTAATCAAAAGATTCCATGGAAAAAGACCCCGATTTTCGGGTGCTCCCGTTTTTATATGGATATTTCGGCGGGAACCAAAACTATTCTTATGAATGCTTATTGGATAATTAGGTCAGCCAAAATCCAGCCCACATTCTTTCATTGGCTGACCCGGATATCCAGGATTTCGTATTTCGCAATGCATTGCCGCTAATTTCAACTATTGCATAATTTTGATTATGAAACTTCTTCTAACTAAGATTCCCGCGCTATGATGTGTTTTGCTGAAAAACTAACTTTACTGGGGCGCTAAAATAGAACTCTCACAAAGTTGTTCTTAAAATTAAGATTTATTCTGAGCTAATACTATTAAGATATCATTTAATATTAATTTAAATATTAATTTAGAATCTTGCTTATTTTATCCTTTCATATCCCCCCCTCCAAGCCGACGCTCCCCCATACTTGCCTGCAAGTATGTGGGAAGTCCCTCAGAAGTAGAAGATACTCCAGGAGAAAGTTAAACTTAAAATGGAAAATTTGACAAATTATAAAACTTAAGTTTTTGAAAAATTTATTTAAAATGGAAAATTTTATTTTAAAAATGGAAAATTTTATTTTTTAGAAAATTTCGTCTGAAATATTTTGTTATGGAATCATTTTTAAGTAGGAGTTATGGCCTTTCCCTTTATTTATAAAAAAAAATTAATTTTTCTTTTTTAATTTATTTACTTGTATGTTGGACTGGTCAACGTGCTCGCCTGATACATATAATGGTATTTACAGCACTTGTTTACAAACATAAGAAAAGTTTAATAATATAATGTACGAAAACGTATGACATACTGAAAAAAAAAATTATAACATAACATGTTTACCGGCATAACATTTTTGACAAGATATCTTTCTTATGTACAAACTAGTTTGTTGAGGAAAGTCTTTAAAATGTAAAGTTCCTTTTGGCCAATAAAGTTTTTAAATGTCTTGAATAATAACACTGATTGTTGACAATAAATAATTGTTGTAAAAAGTCTGATCTTGGTTATTGAGTCCATATAGAATATGTTTAACAATAATTATAACACTGTAATTTTAACAGTACATTGTAAAAAATGTTTTGTAAATTGTAAACAAACTTTTCTTTTCACAAAATCTGTGTTTTTCTTTGTGTATCTTTTTAATAATGCAAAGATATTTTAATCAAACATAAAGTATATGAAAAACAATTATATCATGGTACATTTTTAACAATTTCTAGAAACTTTATTTACATACTAACACAAATAATTTTTTCATAAATATAACATTTAACAGACACATAAAACTATTTAATAAATACAATAGTGTTTAATACACTCTAATAATACTACTACTAATATTAAGAATACCAGTACTACTAGGTCTTTTCTTTTTACAAACTATTTACATAAAACCAACTTAATCACTTTATTTAATAATTAATTGTTTTAAAATACCACATTGGCATCAACATAGAGCTTGGTCAGCCATTGGCAAGCCAACAAAAAAAATTGTTTTTGTGGGTAACTTGACCCCTGAACTTGTGAGAAGTCAAGTCTTTCCAAAAAGGTGAGTTGGGATAAAGGTGGTAATTGGTGAATTTTTACAGAGGGCAAAAACAAATCATTTTTCCCGCACTCTCTGATCACTTTATAGTGATGAAGATCAGAAGATCACGAGAATGATAAATAAATAAAAAAAAAAAAAATACTTGGGGCATGGAGTTGATCCCTAACTAAAATTATTCATGACTTAATTTGAATTTTTGAGGGTTATTATAGTATCTTAACTTAGATGAATGAACAATTTCTGACTTTCTTTTAAAATGGGGACTGGGTTTGTCTATTTCAAAATTAACTTCAGATATTTGTTTTAAGATTGTGTAAGGGCCTGAATAAGGTGGACTTAACTTACGTGTGTTGGGATATTGGAATTCTTCATAAATAATTTCATCACCAACTTTAAATTTAACAGGGAGAAATCGAGCATCAAATCGGATTTTGTTTTTTTTTATGATATTGTATTGTTTTTTCTTTTGCTATTTTTCTAGCTTCATCAACTGAAGGATAGTAACTATTGTTTACTAATAATGGATCATATGGTAATTCTCCTAATAATAAATAACTAGGTGGGAATTGAGTTACAGAGTGAGGTGTTAAGTTATATTGATGTAAAACTTCATCAATTAATTTAGTCCAGGGGATTTTATTTGAAGAAGAGTTAACCTTACATTTTAGATGCGTAACAATAGTCCGATTGAGGCGCTCGACTTTCCCGTTGCATTCGGGATGATGGCTACTTGTTAACAAATGTTTTGTATCATAATTTCGAAGGAATTTTTTGAAACGGGATGCCGGGAATGCTGCATTCCTATCTGTTAACAATTTTTTAGGTACTTGAATTTGAAAAAGTTGTTTTAAAAAGTTTGTATAAGTTTCTGTGGTAACGCTTTTTGATGGAAATCCCCACACATAACGGGTTGCATGGTCCACGACCAAATGCAAATATTTTTTTGTAGAATTATAGTAGTTAAACCCACCAACAGTGTCCAAAGACAAACATTCAAAAGGTTTATCTGTTGGCAGTACTTCCTGTCCTGTAATGACCCAAACCATTTTTGTCTGCATTTTTTATTTATTTGACAGGTATGACAATGTTTTACAAAATTTTCAATATCTTTATTAATATTAGGCCAATAATACTGTGGTGTAATTAAATTTATCATTTTATAAATTCCTGGGTGTCCAAATTGAGTGTGGGTTTTCTGTAGGAGGCGTTATCTTAATGACATCGGGACTATTACCTTATACAAACCTTTCTTTTTAATTACAATTACATCTTCAATTTCAAGAGTTTTCTTAATGTTAATACCTGTGTTTTCTTTTTTCTGGTTTTCTTTAATTTCATTTAAGTCTAGGAGGTGTACATGGTGTGACACATTTTCCAAAACAGGCAATCTAGATAGCATATCAGCTTCCATATTTGTTGATCCTTTTTGATATTTAATTTCATAGTCAAACATACTAAGTTTAAGGGACCAGCGGAATAATCTTCCTCTTAAATTTTTAACATTTTTTAACCAAGTGAGAGACGCATGATCCGTATGTATGACAAACTTTTGACCGTGCAAATAATGATAAAAGGTATCTAAGGCATCAATAATTGCTAAACATTCTAATTCCGTAATTGCATAATTTTTTTCATAATCTCGTAAATTTCTTGAACGATATGCCACTGGGTGTAAAGTACCATTCACATCTGCCTGTTTAACAACACATCCCACACCATGACTCGAGGCATCAACAAATAACTGACAGGGAGCTCTGGGATCATAAAGTCTTAAAATAGGTTTACTTATAAGAGCATTTTTTAATTTTTGGAAGGATTTTTCACACTTCTGGTCCCAAACATAGGGGACATTTTTCTTTAATAAATTATTTAAAGGAGCTCTTGTTTCGGCATATTTTGGAATAAATCTAGCATAAACGTTAACTGATCCCAAAACTCTCTGTAATTCCTTGACATTTTTTGGCGGTTTCAAATTTTTTATTACTTCAATGTTTGGATTATCAGGGGTAATTAGGCCATTAGTTATTTCGTATCCTAAAAAGTTAATTTTTGTTTTGGCAAAATTGCATTTTGATAGTTTTAATTTTAAGTTTTCTTTAACACATTTATCAAAAAGTTGCTGTAGGTGTTGGAAGTGTTCATCTTCTGACTGTGAAAATACAATTATATCATCAAAATAATTACAGGCAAAGTCTATTTTGTATTTATTTAGAATCCTTCTAATGGTTCGATTGAAGATAGCAGGGGCATTTTTAAGCCCAAAGGGAAGGTATTTCCACTCATATAATCCGAAAGTTGTAGCAAAAGCCAATTTTTCAGTATCTTTTGGGTGGATAGGAATGTGCCAATATCCACTGCCAAGTCAAGAGTGGAAAAAAATTTTTGCTTTAGCTAGTTTATCTAACAAAGTATCTATTCTGGGAAGTGGTTCAGCATCTGTTTTAGTGATCGAATTGAGTTTACGGAAGTCAATACATAATTGCGTCTTTTTGCCTTCTTCTCGTTTATACACCAAAGTTACAGGTGCGGAATAAGGCGAACAACTTTCTTTTATAATACCGGCCTGTAATAAATTTTGAACTTGGGTTTTAATTTCTTCTTCTTCCTTAGGGGAAGTTCTATATGCTCTGAGAGAAATAGGTAAATCTGAAGTTAAACGAATCCTTTGTGGTACCATATGAATTCTTCCAACATCATATTTAGATTTTGCAAAAATTTGGACATACTTTGATAATAAAGTAGGAAGTTTTCCTTTTCTAGCAGACTGAGGATTTACGTGGTTCTCAGTGGCTTGAGTGTACTTGAACTCCCTTACTCTATTGTTTGTTGGAATATTAAAATTTTTCTTTTGACTATTGGTATTTTCACTTTCAGAAGTTATATGTAAAGTTTGTGTACATTTAGATATATTTTTTAACAATGGGAGAATGGTATTATTTTGTTTTACCAGCTTTTTAGCACAATCAATAGTCAACTGAAACAGACAACAATGTGATAAGCTAAGGAGAGCATAAGGTAAGTTATTATCTAATATAAACATTTCTATATTTTTTGTACTATTACCAATTTGTAATTTAAAGTAACATTTTTCTCGAATTGTCAACATCCCCTGTGTTTGAATGACGTGTAATGGTGAGACCTTTTTTGTTTGAAGTTTAAATTTATGGACAAAATGTTGAGGAATAATGCTTAAGTTGCTGCCCGTATCGAAGATTAAAGGAATGGTAGAGTACGATTCTGGATGTTTAACACCTTGATTAGTTTGCTTGTTTTTTCTTTGGATATCCTTGTATATAATGCGACTGGTCGCTGCAAACTGTCAATAGGTGTTATTTGTTCCTTCTGTTCCCAAGTTAAAATTCTTGCTGGTATTTGTTTGCTAGTCTAGCATTAAATGCTGTATCACAGCAAGTAAAATAGCATAAAATACCAAAAATATTTGCTGGTTCCACCAAAATTACCAGCAAGTCATGGTGTGTATTGGCACAGTTTATTGCTTGTCCAGCATACATAATCCAGCTTCTGTTGCTTGAATAGTATGTTGCTGGTCCAGCAATAATTATGACTACTATTTGCTTGAAATTTCTGCTATACTAGCAGTAATTCACAACCAACAGATGCTTTTTTGTTGCTATTTTCTCACTTCTCACTGGCATCTAGCATGCCATGCTATTTCTACTTAAGCTGCCGACATAACATATTACGCTGGCAAGCATAGAAAAGCACATAATAGCTTGTTAAGGTATATACCTCTCCAGGCTTTGGAAAAGCTTAAACAACAAATAAGCATAAAATGCTTGTATATAGCTTGTCGTGCTATTGCTGTGTAAGCTAGCTAATATAGCATTTTATGCTGGCTAGCATTATAAAGCATATAACAGCATGAAAATCTAGCAGACAAAGCAAAACATAGCAATAACTAGCCTATTTTCTTTGCTGGTACTAGCATGGATTTTAACTTGGGTTGTATTATCTACCACTGTTGACTCTTCTGTGACATGAGTTGGATTTTCTTGTTTGAAAGGGCATTCACTATGCCAATGAAAGGCATTAGGGATGTTGAGTTTTGAACAATATTTACATGGGAGAGGAGGCAAAGTGCCTTGAAAGTGAATGTGTGTATTTGGGTTTGAAAAATGGGGTCTAGGCCCTCTTAGATTGGTTCGAGTATTGTTTGCGAAATTTGGTCTGTTTTGATTAGGGTATCCCATATGTGGTCTCTGCACATGAGGAAACCGGTAACTCCAGGGTTGTGGTCGGGGAGCATATTGAACTGGGTTTCTATTTTCCCTGTCTTGTGGATAGGTGAACCTTTGAAATTGACCTGGCAACTTGTTTGGAAGGGGATCAGCAGATTTTTCAGATATCTGCAGTTTATTTAATTTGTGGACAAGATCCCTCCATTCATTTAATGTTTTTGGCGCATTAGCCACAACAAGTTGTCTTAAAGTCAGTGGCAATCCGTCTGTTAATCCTTCCATGAGAAACTTGGGCTCTAAGCCTAGTGCTCGCCCTACTTGGAGTTTTTTCTGATAATACTCCATGACATTTTCACCTGCCTTAAAGCAAATGCTCGAGAAATCTGTTAAAGATGTTTCACCTGGTGTCGTGAATTCCTCTGTAAAAATTTCAACCAATTCCTCCCAATGAAGCATGTTTAAACTGTTGTTTATATACACTGTGAGGGCTTTACCCTTCAAAAATCTTTGTATATTACGGACTCACCAAACCTCATCTTTTCCATTCTCCTCACACCAGGCTTGAAAATACATTAGCCAGGACGTCCATATCATGCCGTTTTCAGGGCAAAAAGCAATGAGGACATCGTCCTCTCTTACAGTGGGAGATTTATTTATATTTAAAGATTTCTTTACATCATTTGCACTACTCATTGCCTTTACTAGTGTGTTTGGGGAGGGCAGTTTACTCACATTAAGTAGGTTATTTTCTAAATTGGTATCCACAAGTAAATTTTCCTCTGTTCCCTTAGGGGGTGTCAATAAACATGTTGGGGTGTCACTTTCGGACATGTTTAATTTTATTCACAATTCAAAATTTTGAAAAAAAAAAAAAGAAAACTTTTTTTTTTTTTTTTTTTTTTTTTGAAACAGATAATTTATTTAATTTTGCTAATTAAATTCGGTATTTATTAATTATCACAGCTTTACCAAAGTATTCAATAAATTAAATATCACAATCAATATAAATAGTATATATTTTTTTTTTAATATCACAGTTGTTATATCACCTAAATAAATCCAAATAATAAATAAATATAAATAATAGACAAATAAATCAACTTTATTGACGTTCAAAATAAATACTTCTGGCTATTCTTTGTCTATAGTAATAAATAGCACACAACAAAATTCTTATTTCTGAAAACAAGGAATCAAATAGTAATAAATAGCACACAACAAAATTCTTATTTCTGAAAACAAGGAATCAAATTTTTCAAAAAAAAAAATTAATTTTCTATATAAATATTTATGAAAATTTTATTTTTAAATCTCTTAACATAAAATATAATAACCAATTAAGAATTTATTTTATTTCTTTATCTTCTTTTATTTTATTATTATTATTAATTAATTAATTTTTATTTATTTATTTTTTTTTTTTTTTTAATCAAATTTCAAAAATTTTAGTTTTCTATATAAGTATTTATGAAAATCTCTAAATTTAACATATGAAATATAATACTTTTGCAAACTTAATAAAAATCTCTATATTATTATTATTTTAAATCTGACAACAAGTAATTAAGCTTAAAACATTTTCAATTCAAATCATAAAATATATCGCGAAAATAAACGATGTCAAACATTATCATAATTCATTTTTATTAACAAATTAAGATAAATATAAAGTCAATAACAAATCATCCTTCCTAAATATAAATAAAATGAAATCACTCACCCCTTTTGTTTATTTTATACTGAGATGAAAACACAATAATAAATTTAAAAAATAAAATAAAAAACCTATTTTTATTTCCTGTGGAGCAAGAGAATTTTATTCAAAACATCTGGGCTAACACATAAAAAAAAAAGCAGGTGTTTCTGGCAGGCTTGCAACACATCCGGAAGAGGCCATCTGTTTGTTATATCACAGCACTTGAAACACAGCACTTAAGAGAGCAATCGAAACAGCTTGGATCAAAACTGGCGTAAGTCACATGCATTTCAGAACGTAATCGGAAACATTTGAAGCAAAGTGATGCAAGTTAAGTCTTTCCTTCTTTTTTCCTAAAGGCACTGTCTGGCATCTTTCACACAAAACTGGTGTAAGTCAGTATTTTTTCTTTCTAATAGCATTTGAGTACAGATGATGTTACTAATGTTGCTTGCTTTTTAAGGGCACTATTTCTTTCTGACATCGTCCGGCTTGATTTAGAAAAGTCCGGTCTGTTTTTGCAAATTTCCGGCTGGTTTTGGAAAGTTCCGGTCCAAGGAGGTCATATTGCAAAATATTGCAGTTCCATTCAAATAATTAAAACTAATATAAGGTGCTGACCACAACTTATTTCATGCTGACTTGTTGGCTTTCCTTTACAGGTAAACTATCCTGTCCGGCTTCATTGTAATATATCTCCTTTTAGTAGGATGATGAATTCCAGTCACTCCATATTAAGAGAGTTCACTCAAAGAAATACTCCACAATAGATGATGCAGTCGTTTATTTGAAGACAGTCATATTACACTTTATTAACAGTCACATCATTTTGAGCACGCTGTACAGATCCGTAGCCGAGTCGGGCCGAAATCGTTCCATTAACGGCGGAACCGCGAATCAATCCCCCTCCTGGGACCGTTAACTTAAACTTGTTATTGACGTGAACTATTTAATCAAAAGATTCCATGGAAAAAGACCCCGATTTTCGGGTGCTCCCGTTTTTATATGGATATTTCGGCGGGAACCAAAACTATTCTTATGAATGCTTATTGGATAATTAGGTCAGCCAAAATCCAGCCCACATTCTTTCATTGGCTGACCCGGATATCCAGGATTTCGTATTTCACAATGCATTGCCGCTAATTTCAACTATTGCATAATTTTGATTATGAAACTTCTTCTAACTACGATTCCCGCGCTATGATGTGTTTTGCTGAAAAACTAACTTTACTGGGGTGCTAAAATAGAACTCTCACAAAGTTGTTCTTAAAATTAAGATTTATTCTGAGCTAATACTATTAAGATATCATTTAATATTAATTTAAATATTAATTTAGAATCTTGCTTATTTTATCCTTTCATATATATATATATATATATATATATATATATTTTAAACAGCTGTTTAAAAAAATTAAAATTAAATTTTATGGTCTATTGGAGCTGTGCCATGTTCAAATTTGTCACTTGATATAGCTGCTCTAATGCAGACTCGGTGACCTTGTCAACATAAATTATGTGAGAAGTGCCAAGCTGGTTATCAGCAGTGTAGCTCAGTGGTTAGAGCATCCGCGCGTGAAGCGGAATGGCCCGGGTTCGATTCCCGGCTCTGGTATTTTTCACATAGTTGGTAAAAAATCAGCCTTCTACTCCATTCTATCAAAATTCAATTAAAGATAGTTTATGAAATTTTAACATTTTAAGTAAAAATGAAAAATAAGAACAAATATTTTTTTTAAACTTAAAGAGAAGATATAGCACAAATTATTTCGAGATTCTGCCTTTCCCCTCCAATTTTAACTTAACCATAATCACAATATTGGTTTCAAATATAAGTGACTTATGGCCGTATTATCCCAGTGACCTTCCTGCTACTCTTAATTTTGTTTTATAAATTCGATTTTCATAAATTAAATGGCAAAGATTATGATGGCATTTTCAGGACCAGTTTTGGGGCCCTTTGCTACTCAGGGCCCCTGGCACGTGCCCCTATGTTAATCAGGCCATTGTTTGTGTGTGCATATGTTCTTTTCCTTGGGTAAGCGTGTGTACATGATTATACCATATTTGATGACCTTGTATTAGAAATGTGATTCCCCCCCCCCTCAAAAAATAATTCCGGCTACGGCCTTGGTTCGAGCCCCCCCCCAGAAATTTTTCAAAGTCGGCGCTGCTGGTTTGTGGTTGTGGGGCTACATCTGCAAGCAGTACGTGAGGCGATTTAATTCCTTTATTTTTAATGCAGGCAGGTGGTGTATGCGCTCTTTCTCTCAAAATATTTTGACTATCTTTGAGTGACATGTTCTCACCCTGCAATTTACTCGATATTTCATTTTTTGTGCATGAGGACAGGGATGAATTGCCTGGTACATTGTTGTTTTCCAATATTGTGATATGTTTGTAAACATTTATTTGCATAAAAATAAATGTAGTTCTTTACTAAAATTTGGGGGTTTTAACTTCTGACAATACAGTGCCCCTATGGACAAAAATTTAATTTTTTTTCTTTATTGAAAAAAGAGGAGGAAGCATTCTTCCTTTTGAGAGAATGGTTTTTTGGCAATACTCTCTAAACTATAAATATTCCATCAATTTTTATAAATTTTAAAAGTGTTTACAAACGTATTTATCATTCTGCAATATTGATTAATATGGGAAAGTTTGTAAAATTTTACTATGGTCATGTGCTATTTCCTATTTAGAAGTGGTATTCAATCATTTAACTTATTTATAAATTTTTGTTTTCATTGTATTTATTGTATAGTTTAACTATAATTTCTTAAATTTTTCTGAATAATATTTAAATGACTTCAAAATTAGTTTTGCTATAAAAAGGTTTAGAATGTGAAAATTTATAAGTTATTTAATAACTAATTTTAAGGTTTAATATCATACAGATGGGTTATATGTGTGTATAATATTTATTTATTTTATTATTATTTTTTAGATCGAATTGGCAAACTTTGAGCTTTTCTCATCTTGCCCAAAAGACTTTGCTGTGTATGCCAGTGATAATTTTCCTACTCGAGACTGGGTCCCTTTAGGTACATTTACAGCAGCAGAACAGAGAGTTCTCCAAAGCTTTGAATTGAAACAAGAGGGCTTTGGGAAATTCATCAAAGTGTGTACTTAATAGGATTTCTAAATTTTAACTCTTTTGTCTATCAAAAAGCTTTAAATTTTTCTATACTTAAAAATTTTTAATGAAAATTTCCTAGATTACTAAATAAATACATAGAAAAATGGCCTACTTGGAAATTTGCAGCATAAATTTCTCGGTGCGAGCCCGCACCTTCCTAAGTACAAAACCTTCAGGTGTCTGTTGGCTTGTTTGGCTCTGGCACTGAAGTCACTCTCTCCTTCCTCTTTCCAAACAGGTGTCACCACTTGCCGATATCCATTGGTTTGTTTTGATTGCAGCCTGCGCATATTACTAACAATAACTATAACTACTATTAACTGATTACTAATAACTATAATAACAAATAACTAACTATTGTTAGTAATATGTGCAGTTGCAATCAGAACGAATCAATGGATATCGACAAGTGGCGACACCTGTTTGGAAAGAGGAAGGAGAGAGTGACTTCAATGCCAGAGCCAAGCAAGCCTGCAAACATCTGAAAGTTTTGCACTTAGGAAGGTGCGGGCCTGCACCGAGAAATTTATGCTGCAAATTTCCAAGTCGGTAATTTTTATATGTATTTTATATTTTTCTGTTTATAAATATACATAAATTCAATTTTCAAGGTTGTTTTTTTATAGACAATATTGTTTTTTTTTTTAAAGTAATTCTAAACTGATTTACTAAATTTTTTACTCTCTATCTTATCTGTAAATATGTATATTGTATAATTATGAGAGCTTCTTTGAATTTGTTGCATTAAGCAAGCAAAAGACTTTCATGTAATTAGAACCTGAGCTTTTCGAACAAAATAACAAATTGGGTAAAGTTGTTTTTATAAATTTCTTTTGAACTCAGTTTTTTTTCTTTCCACTGTAATATATTTCTCTTTCCAATTTTGGGGATAATCCTTAAATAAATTATAGTACATACTTGTTCTTTAAGTAGAAATTGTTTTTATTATTCTAATTCTTGAATGAATACATTAAATAGATATTTGATCCTGATTCAAGTACAAAGAACCTTATAAATATTATATCACCTCTGCTATATGTGTGTGATCCGAATAAATTTCACTGCTAGGATGATAATGAGAATGTCTGACAATTACTATTTTTAAATATTGAATATTTTAACCCTTAAATGTCAAGTGTTGCCTTTTGCCAACATACCCAATTTTGTCTTCTAATGTATTACTAGAATAATATTGAAGTTCTAAAGCCTCATGTTTGCCAATTGGCAATAATTTGCTTTTTAGCTCTAAACCATAGTTAAAATAAAGTATGACTTTTAAAAGTGTTTTTCCCCATGATTTATTTAAGCGAGGGAAGAAGTATAGCATTTTTAAATTGATTTTAAAATAATCGGTCATTTAAGGGTTAAGATGCCCCAGAAGAATAAAATTAATAAAAAATACTCTATGTGTAATTTTGCGATTTTTTTTTTTTTTTTTTTAAATCTAAGCTTAGTTTAGACAGCAAAATTCTTGTATGCTTATTTAAATTGTTATAATTCTTCACTTCAGTTGCTACTTAATCATGTTGCCTAGGAAAATATGTAATATATTGCAAAATTTGAATGGTAACAAAATTCTGTGGATACTTCATACCATACTGATCAATGTGAATATTCCATAAATTGAAATTATTTTCAGTGTATTGACTACAACGGACTCTTCCCACCTGATGTGAGAGGTCACATGACATAGATAAACAAAGAGCAGACAGTCTTCTATATCTATAGCGATTGCTAAAATAACACAATTTCTCTTCTTATTTTTGATCAGTCTGATGTAATCTGTGTTATTTATACATCTGTGTTATTTATATATCTGTGTTTTTATACATCATTTTGAATCCATTTTATATCATTATTCAATATTATTTGTTTGCTGTATACATTTACAATCATCATTTAGTTTATATTTGTTATTGATGTTCATGGAGAACATGTTAAGTACTCTGATTTTTGATACTTATATCATTAACGGCGCAACATCGTATGGTGTAAAGCCATTTTGGCCGGTAGGTAAGTTAATGAACTTGTTGTATGTAACACCTTTACCCGATTAAATTTAACTTAAAACATTTTTAATTAATTTCAAGTTATAATCCATAAACATTCCACTATTTATTGCTGGATCAGTTAATGTAACAGTTGCACTAGAACATACAAAAATAGATTCTTAATTGTGAAAGTAAATAAACACATAAAATGTTTTTTAAAAATTATTAAATTTACAAATACAATTATTCTACTGTTTACAAATGCACAATATTACTTTTATTTTATATTAAATATTAACATTTTTGTTCTTAAGAACAATATTTAACTGAATTCGATTCTTTGTTTTTCTGTATCACGTGATTGAGCAGACGATGTTGGGAAGAGCCCATTATTTTTCATGGATATAGACTATCACACTTAAAATACATATATACAGATTCCATTGAAAAATCCTTTCAGTAGGATTGTTCAGATTACTGTGAGGTTAGATTTTTGCATTCTTGAAAATTTCCTGTTTAAAAGTTACTTTTAGCCTTTTTATTTTTTTTTGAGGTAGTACTTTACAAATGTTCCCGAGCATTTTTCAGTATTCAACATAATTTGTTAATAGTTAATGATTTGTTTTTAAACTTAACTTTTTACTTTACAATGAACTATAACTTGTTTAACTTTTAGGAAACATTATTTTTTACAAATTTTTATTTCTGTTCGTTTTAGATTGAATTACAGAGTCATTATGGGGAAGAACATTACTGCCCTTTAAGTGTTGTTCGCATTTTTGGCACATCAATGGTTGATGAATATGAAGAAATGGAAACTTTAGATAGTCGCCCTGACATATCGGATGATGATCTTGACAGATTAGGTAATAGTTTTGGATGCATTTCTTGATTTATGGATGAATAATTAACAAATGTTATTGCTAGTTTTATCTCCCTGGCTATGCTTTGAAAAAATAAACCTAATGAATTTTGAATCCTTGATTTGGAGAACTTTTCTTGCCTGTTTCCCCCCCCCCCCTCTTCCTATTAAAATAATTTTCCAATATATATATATTCTTATCTACAATTTAATCTGTTTCTGAATCTATAGAGATTTCTTGAGTTCAAAAAATAAATAAAACATGAATTGCCAATTACTGCAGTTAAAAAAAGAAAGAAAGAAAAAAAAAAAATGTAAAAATGTTTAATTTACTAAATCAAGGAAATGCCCTGTTGTTTAGTCAAGATAAAAAATTAGGATACTGCTTAAGACTAAGTTGATTTTCTGCTACTCTGAAAAATTAATTTCAATGTATTTTTAACCATTTTTCTCAATGATCTAATTTCCAGTCAAAGGGGTAATAATTAGTTGAGAATGTTCTTGTCAGTTATTTCTTAATGTTTTATTAATAATAGTTTTATATTTTATGGGAATGGTATAAAATAAATTTTTACCTTTATTTAGCTCTTACAAAAAATTAAACTAAATTAAAAAGTATTATCATCATTTTATGTCAAGATTGCATATTTTTTTTATGAACATACCAATTTCAATATATTTACAATGATTTGCATTAGCGTAATATAATATTCTCAATTTGGAAGCCGAATGTACTGTATGATCTGTAAGTGCGTTAAATGTTTAAAAAACTCATGAAAATTGTAGGAATGGATATATTTTAGTGTTTGTGCCAAAGGTATTCTATTAAAAGAGACTTCTTTTTCGGCAAAAATAAAAAATAAAAATAAAAACATTTTAAGTTCTTGTCAAAGGAGGGTACAAGAACAGTGAATTATACAGACCAGAGTTCTATAAAATAAAGGATGTGTTATTAAAAGTTAATTTTTGATTTTTCAGATTACTTGTTCTTCCTAATCAAAGCTTTTTATTATTATGTTGACATTGATGAATAAAGCACTGTTGGTGAAATTATTTTACTTCAATCATGAATGGCTGAAGTTCTAGGAAGATTTTGGATACTAAAGAAGCTGAAGAATGTTTCAAACAGTCATTTGTGATAATGACAGACATTTGAAAGAAGTTCTCTGATATTGATATGCCTGTAGACATTTTTCTGCATGAAAATAATGTAGTTTTCTGAAAGTACTGTGATTTGCCCTCTAACAACTAATTTTAAAACTAATTTTTTCCGCTTTGCATTGGAAAAAATCCCTCAAGAGAAAGCTTTCTGTATAGATGAATGACATTAAATGTACCAATTCCTGCAATTTTTATGAAGTTTTCAAGTATTTATAGACTTATAAATTCATTTAGTCTTTTCATTATCATAGTGACTACTGACTTGTATATTTAAAATAAATAAATAAATAAATAGAAACCTTTAAACTAGTCTTATTTTCTGAGCCTGAAAACTCTTTAGGAAAATTTAAAGACTTTTTCGATATTTAGAGTCTTATAGTAGTGTATGAGGCTGTATGGGAAGGAGAGGAGGGGGAGTCATGGAATAAGATAAAAAATACTCTTCTGTGGCCAAACCTCTGCATCATTGAATAGAAAGGGAAGCATTATCTTGATAACTGAAGAAAAACGTATTGCTACCAAGTCTTCTGTTTCTTAAAGAATATTTCATACTAGAAATTGTTCATAATTGTTTTCAATTTACTTAATCCATAAGAATATGATAGATATTTTTAAAAAAATAGTGGTCATAAATCTGATTTAAAAATTTGAAAGGTTGACAGCTATGTAAAAGGCATTAGAAAGAGAACATCAGCCTGCATAAGGTCGCAACCAATGCTTTCCTCCATTGAAAGCATAAAAAACAAAGATAATTTTTCAGAAAATGAAACAAAAAGTCAAAAGGGTTTTAAAAGAAGCTATATATTACAACAAAATTAAAATCCCTAAAGAAAATTAAATTCTGAATTTTGACCAGATCCCTGGGTATCAACCAGAAGCTAGTTCCGAGATGAGTCTGAAGGACCAATCAGAGGCCAGTATCTAACTTCAAAAAATTACAATTCTCCAACAAAATTTTGTCACCAAAACTAGGTAGGATTATGTCCTGATCAACTCAATCAATTAGAGTTTGAGTACAGGCAACCCTTCTAAAAATTAAATCCTAAACTTACAGACAATAAAAAATGAATAAAACTAATAAAAAAATGCCAAATAATTAAAAAAAATAATCTCTCGGTTCAAATTTTTGAAAAAGTATTTACAAAAATAATAAAGGATTTCACTAGAAGGAAGGTGGAAGCTCAGTAGTTAGGCCTGATGCTAGGGTTAGCCAACTCTAGAGGAACATTTTCTTCGATCTAGAGGAAAATATAATTTAGCGAGGAAATTCGCTGTTAGGTAACTTCAGAAATATCAGAAAAAGTTAAGCGTGGAAATGAAGTATTTTAATTCTTTTTATGTGTAAACAATTTTACACCATATCTGTTTAATGATTCATGAAATGCACACTGTAAGTATGAAATTTTGATATTGCATATTACACATATTTTATTAATATTATTTTCTAATAAAAAAACAACATATATTTCAAAATTTGATCACAGCAGCCTTTTTTTAATTTCCACTATACTGGACAAAAAAAGATGTGTGCGACTCTGGAAAGAGGGTTAATACCATTGGGCAATAGCAGCTTAAAGTTTAGTGCTTGCATATCCTGCTAAAATTTCAGATCTTAAGCACTAGTAGATACCAAGATAAACTTTTTCTATATCCTACCTGTGCAAAAAACAAAATTTCAGGCGTTCAATTTTATATTGTTAAGATTTGTCATTTAAAGAAATTTTATATGTAAGACCTAATAAATTCTGAATGTTGCTTCCTTGGAAATGTTTTGGGAGAGTTTTTTAAATGCAATTTTCTTTCTTTTTTATATCCAAGGACAATCAGCACCTGAAGCTTTTCACTTGGCCTCTGTAGATTATATTAGTGATAATTGAATGTCACAGTCAGCATTTACAATTAATAATTGCAAAATGTTCTTAAGAATATTCTAATTTTTGGAATCAATATTATTTTAATAAATACTCCAAAATAAACTAGGCGAGATGTATATTTGTACATTTGCTTGTACAAATTTTCAGACATTCAATTTTATATTGTTAAGATTTGTCATTTAAAGAAATTTTATATGTAAGACCTAATAAATTCTGAATGTTGCTTCCTTGGAAATGTTTTGGGAGAGTATACTCCAAAATAAACTTTTATCCCACCCTTTTCCTCTCCTTGAACATATGTCTTTGTGTAATAGATTTGGTGTAATGCATACAGAACCAAAGAAATATTCCTGGACATAAATTAATCGATATTTATTTTAAAACTATATTGAATCAAAATTGTGACAAATTCCCATAATTATTGAGTTGAAAACTGTTTCTATATATGTATGGGAAAATAATAATAAATGGGGAAAAAAAAAAAAAAAAATCTATATCAAATCAGGGGTAGAAATTAAGAAAATTAAATCACTAGTCTGCAGGATGAGTAATTTTAAAATTGAACTTTTCCATACATACTTTGACTGATCCATTTATCCATTCTATTATATTTTTAAATTTAAAAATTTGTAGAACTCTGTTTTACTCCAACTTTGTTTGTGTGCTTAAAACTTTACAGGGCAAATAAGATATTTTTTAATAAATAATTTAAAAGATACAAATGAAGTCTTATATAAATAAAAAATTTGTTCTTTAATAAACGAGCTAAATGCTGCATAATAACCATTGAGAATTAAAAAAGTTATTAAAGTGAAATTAAATGAAATATTACAGAGAATAAGTGATAATTATAATGGAGTACATTTACTATGAAAAATAAAATAATATAATTGAAAAGCTTCACTGGTCCGATGGACCACTAGAATTCATATTTTGCTGGTCTGTGGAATATTTTTGTGGTCCCAGATCACTGTTAATTTCGAGTCCTGTCTGATTTTTTGTCAAACTAATTTATAGTCTTTTCAGAAAAAATTAACATCGAAAGGATAGAAGGTAAATTTAATGTTGAAAAAATATGACTATTCTGTCTCTTGCCAATAATAATTTCTAAATCAGCCCCTGAAGATATTTACGACTATACATTCTAAAGTACTATAGAAATGACAGTGTTGTGGAACAGGACATAAGAACCTTTATACGTGCATTGCATATGAAAATGAAAAAATACAAAAATGTTGTTTGAGGTGTGTTCATATGTTCAATTCTTTAATTATTTTCAATTACTCATCTATGTAAACTCATTTTATTCATTATGTGTTTGATACTCACAAAAGATCTTTTTTATATATTTCAAAGTTTCTATAGATTTTTTTTTTTTTTTTGTGATACCATCAACTTCAATGTATGGAAATTCTATTGTGTATGTACATCAGAAATCATTTGTAACTTGCTAGTCATGTTTAAAAAAGGGTCATTATTGCACGAATAAATGTTTTGTGTTTTTTTATACTGACTAATACCAAACTTCTGTCAAGAAAAAATAGGATTGTTTTTAATAATCTCTTACTCAAAATAGGAAATGTTGAAAGGCTATTCTTAATTTAACATTAAAATACTAAATCACTAAATCATATTAATTTAACATTAAAATACTAAGTCATATCAGTTTAAAAGGTATCACTGGAATTAGTTCAGCTAGTTCAACATGATTTGAAAAAAAAAGCTAAACAGCCAAATCTCAAAGCACTTTTAAGATTTAAGAATTACTAGTTTTGAATCGCTTAAATATTTCGCACCATATTTGTTTATTTAGGTGAATTTTAATTCTGTGACAGAATTATTGCTGTTCATAATAATAATAAAAATTGAGGTATACTTATTCCTTATTTTCTTTATTATAATAGAAAATAATAATAAAATTTGAGGTATACTTATTTCTTATTTTCTTTATTATAATAGAAATTACTTAAAAAAAGAAAAGATATATTCATTATTATTTTTTTCTAACTTCTAAAATTTTAGCATAATGCTTACATTTATCTTCTTGCACTTTAAGACCCTAAAAAGATCGAATTAAAATGGCAATCGAATATGATTATAATTTTCAGACATACCAGCAGAAGACACAAAATCTACAAATATTTTTGGTAGTGCTACAGATGCAGTGATGAATATTGTGAAGAAAGCAGCTCAAGCTCTGGGTCAACAAACAATAGATGGTAGGTTTATATGGAATGTAATTTATCTGATGTAAGAGTTACTTTTGTGTACACTATATTTAAAATATTAAGTAAATTTTAAACTAATATCTAATGATGGTTTTTTTTTTTTTTTTTTTTTTTTTTTTTTCAATTATTTATCTAGCATACATTGTTAAAAATTATAATAGTAATGTATCAATACTTATATATCAATAATATATCAAGTCTATAAAATTTTTATATAAATCGGGTAAATATGATTGTAAATGAAGGAAATAAATGGGAAATTTTGGTTCTTTTTTTCCACCCCAAAAAAGCATTTAGCAGCACAAATTTAGTTAAATGAATAAATTCTAAATTTGTCTTTCTAGTCAAACTTGTATCATTTTCAATTTTGAGCATGTTTTATTTAATAAATAAAAATAAATATGCATGTATGACATTACAGATATTCTAGTGTTTCATTTGCAATGCCCTGTATACATAATTGTATGTCGAATATGAATTTTAATTCAAATTCTTCATAGCACTATCCTTAACAATGCTTCTTTTTTTTTTTTTTTTTTTTTTTTTTTTCCCGTTTGCGATTTAAAGTTTGCAATTGTGTTTTGTTATGAATTGTATTTGCATGTACTTTATTTGCATGGTAAAGTTTTCTTCAAAACAAGTACTTTTAACTGAGCTTAGAAACTTTAATTATTCATTTGTAGAAAAATGAGGTGAAAGTTAAAAAAAAAAAAAATCTTTTTTAATTATATTTATAAAACTGAAAAGAAGTAAATATCTATGAACACAAATTGCAAAGTAATTTAATTTCAGTTATAAAAGCTGTTTGCTTGATATATAAAATGCTTTGCAACTAAGTATTACTTTGTATCATGGAATGAATATAAATTTGTCAAATATAAATGATAGATATTATATATTTGTAATTGTAGAGTTTGAAACTTTTTTGTAATGTCAGTCAGCAGTTGAATTTAACCTCTCCCAAAAAGCATAATTTCAGTTGAGTCAAATCTGTATAGAACTGCTGTAGAATCTCTATTATCCATCAGTTTTAGGAATATCGCTATGTAACTAATAAGAGGATAGACATATAATTTAAAAAATGTAAAAGAAATGATTTAAAATATCTTAAAAGATTAGAAATCGTATATTTGAAAGTTATACGCAGTAAGGATATACATCCAGATTCAAATTATATTTTTGCAGTACACATCATTATTAAATGTTAATTGATGATTTACTGTTTCAGAAAGTCTCAATTTCCTTTGTTTTAATTTGCCTGGCCTTTTTTGCTGCTGTGTCACGGTTTTTACACAACAGCAATAATTGTGTAACACCTGCCTCATATTGTTTAAACGATTCTATGGACTTGGAAACCATAGGTTTTGTTTCTGTAAGATTAAATATTTTTGATAGATTTTTTGATGTCTCATCACTTAAGAGCGGACAATACCTAATCTCGACAATACCTAAGTTAAAGCCCATGTTATTCTATTTAAATAATAATAATAATAAATAACAAATAATAATTTCACATTTTTAAAATTTCATTTTCACAATCTGGAAAATTCACCGCCATTCAATCAAACAAGTTTTTTTTTTTTCATAATTTATTTTTTAAAATATTTAAGTGTTAAAATAACTAAGTCCATATTTTAGCTAGAAAATAAAATATGAACCACTTCACCAGCCATACCAAGATAACTCAGGGGAAACATAGCCTTCCACTCACTACAGTGGCTGGTGAAGTGATTAACCCTACAAGGCTCAATGTTTTTTTGTGTGTGTGTGTGCGCGACAAAAATATATAGGTTGTAATTAGCGATCAAAAGATAAAGAAAACTTATAAAAATAAAACCATATTTTACGGAAAAATAAACTTTTTTGCTCAACGTACCGTATGTGGAACATACATAAAAATAGGATTTACTAATACGTTTACTATTGTAATATAAAAAAAAAAAAAACTTCACTCTGCAAAATAGACACTTCGTTATAACACACAGTATTTTTTTTTTTCGAGTCAAAACTGTTCAATAACTATTCTTTTTTTATTTTTCAATTCAGACAAACGACTAACGTATCACTTTCATTCAAATTTCACACTGAGTGCACTATAACAAAAACACGAACGACCTCTTTAGGTAAAGATTCGTATGACTACATTGCTAAATGTCAGTAGCTTCTATCAAGATATGAAGAGATGTCGCTACTAATAGTTTTATAGCTATAGGAACGATTAAAGTCGGTGTTCCACATATGGAACTGGGTGCCTTGTAGGGTTAAAAATGCATAAATTCTGTTTTTCGAAAACAAGTATTAGTTTAACAATTGTTGAATTTTCTGAATGTAATTAGTCATGGATTCAGGGAGCCGAAACCCCCAGAAAACATTGACATTCACTAAACTTACAATTAAAGAAAAACAATTTAAATTCATATTGGAGTGATTGAATAGCATTCTCAGTAAAATTATTTTAAGTAATTATCTGTCTTAGTTCAGTAAACATCAGCAATCAAAAATCTCTCTAAAAATTCACCTCTATTTAAGGACAGTCTCTTATAAGAGTCAATTTTTCTCAATCCCAAAATTTCCTTTGTGGCTTTAATACTGATTTATCTCTATTCAGTGCCCATGTGCAAATGCATATCTCTGTTATGGGTCATGTTTTGGGAGAGCAGGTAATAATTGTTTAACTTTTGAGGTAAATTGACCACTGTGTAACTCCTTTCAAAATCCTCTCTTATTCAAGGCCATAGACCAAAAAATTTTCGAGGGGAGGGGGGAATCGCTTCAAAATTTAGTTACATAGTTTTGAGTGTTAAAAGAAGTTTATTTCAAAACTTTTCAACAAATCTGCAAAATTTCGAGGATTGTTTAAACCGCCAGCCCTTCTCCCCTTGGCTACAACCTTAATCTTATTGCTCTCCAATTTCGAAATCATAGCAAATCTTTTCACTATTGACATATTCATAGGAAATAAGTGTTTAATAAGATTTTATAGTTTTAAATGTACGTATTATAAGTGAAATTCAGGCTTGAAAACAGGAATTTTGTGTCCTACCAATATTCAAGTAATAATTTAAGAAGCTTTTGAGAGAGTAGTGTTAAATTTAGATAGCAAAATTAAAATATTATACATAGTTTAAATTAAAATTTACAAGCTAAACTTTATTTTTACCAAGAGTTTTCAGTGGGCTTAATAAAGACCCCTTATTCATTCAGAAATGATGATCAATTTGATCTAGGTATAAAAGAATTCTTGGAAACAAAATTTCTGTAAAAAAAGGCCTTCACAATTAAAACTAATATTAATGCCTTATTACAAAGCAGTATAGACAATGTAAATATAAATACTTGAATCCATTTCATTCATAATAATTTTTGCCTAATTGTGATTTTCTGAACAACTTCTAGTAAAAGGTGATATCTTTAAAGGGCCTTTTTTTTTTTTTTTTTTTTTTTTTTTCCTTTTCCAGCATTGTGAATGGCTTACTTACAAAGGTTCCACTGTGTTTCTTTTTTTTTTAACACTTTCCAACAAAGTTGAAGTGTTCATAACTACGGTTTGTCTGTCTATCTGTCTGCATTCAAACTCCCGTAAATATTCATGGAATTTCTTGAAACTGATGTATATATTAAAGTTTACTATGGAATGTTTCCTGTTAAAAATAAAGTAAATACTGCCCCTGGTTTGCCTACAGGGGCACCAGAAAGAATTTCACAACATTGCGTCCTATGAGAGTTATTTCTATAAATCATATTTTAACACTTTATTTTGTGCAAATCGTAATGAAATTGACTAACAATACATATGCAAAAAAAAAAAAAAAAGCTTTCTGTAGAATGTTGTATGATTAGCATTTACAGGGCCACAAAACATATTCAGTTACATTAATGGCTATAACTGGAAATGGCTGGAATTGCATTTTTGTTTGCATTAATCATTTTTAGGACTTATGATGTTTAAGAGTGATTATTATTATATGAATTAGTTTATATGTCTTTCTGTCCGTCTGTCTGTGAGTTCTCTAACTTTTGTAAGTATTCACAGAATTTCTTGAAATTGAAGTTTACTATGGGATGTTCCCGATTTAAAATGAGAATTACTAGTTTATGTACAGGGACACCAGAAAAATAAATAAATAAAAATTCTAAAACATTAAGTTCTATGAGAGTTATTTCTATAAATCACATTTTAATACTTTTATTTTGTACAAATCATAATGCTGTGAAATCATAACTATGTGCAAATTTTGCGAGATTGTTGCACATATGTATTACATAGGATTATCTTTTTTTAATGATTATCATCCCCCCCCCTCCATGGATACCTTAATTACATTTTGTTTTTAATTGCTGTTCCCATTAATGTATTACATACTTGCATGTGATGCGTGCATGTATTGTTGAAAATTTTTTTGATAAATCTTTCAAAAATTTCTCCATATAATAATTATAAATAAAATGTTGTAACAATTTCTTAATGCAGTCTATTGTATCTGTGGAATGCATACTGATATTATGATTGTAAAATTTTCATTGATCTGGAATAACATCTCTCAAAATCTCAGGTCCTCCCAAAAGTTAAGTTCTGGATCTGCCACTGAATGTAATAATAGAACAATATTAAGTAATAAGTAATTGTAAAAACAAATTTCCCCATACGATAACATGGGCTTTGGCTGTCAGTGAGATTAGGTATTGTACATTTTTAAACAATCACTCTTAGTCTATATACATTTGCTGCATGTTCATCATCATTTAATATTCCAAACCTTTTGTCATATTTGACCATTTCAACACATTTCTTCCATAGAAATCCAGTATTCTAGACTGTCTAACGGTTGTCAAATGCAACCAATATTTTCCTTCTTGCTTCGTTCTTAAAAAGTCTTTATTTTTCTCTGGCTAACGAATAATCAAAACTTTACTGTATATCAAAAGCATTAATTGCTTCTTGATTTTTAAAGGCTTTATTGAGCAGTCTTTTCTATTTTTTTTTATATTGATTTAGTTTTCTTCAGAGACTTTCAATGATGTTAAGTTTTTATAAACTGATTCTTCAACTTCCATTAACTTTTTGAAATTACATCATTTTCAATACAAATCATATTAACTTATGCTTTTTGTGTGTGTGTGTATGATTTTACTTCTTTGTGTATACTTTTAATGATTTGTGGCTACTAGAAATCTGGAAAATTTTGCCCAAAATGTTCTCTTTAGGGAAAATTTCTAAGTATGGAATAAATTTATTAAATCATAGTTTTATTTAAATTATAGCAGGGCCATAATAAAGATTTTACAAAAATATGTATAATTCAATAAATGACAATTTATAAAGTGTAAACTTCACTATAATACTATTACCAATTAAGAGTTTTTAAATATAAATTATCTATTATATAAGCATATCTTGATCAGACAAGAGATTTTAATTTAAGTAATTATTTTAATGTATAAAGTGTGTTTCATTCCTTATTTGAATTTGGAAAATGCAGTTTAAAAATTTTATGCAAAAACTGTTCTTTCTCCCTTTCCTTTTCTTTCTTCCTTTAAAAAAATAAAAAGGGTGAAATAATTCCTAATTTCCAATTTTTAATTTCTTCAATTTGCTCTTTGCTACTAGTATGCTTAAAAATTGAGTACATTTTGACTGATTTGTGTAGTATTTGTAACTATCACATTTTTAATACATATTTGATAATAAAAAATGAGGTGTCCAAAAAGTCTATCATCTTAAAATCGTGTGTTCAATTTTTTTCTATCTAGAAAAGAAAAACGAAACTTCTACTGATTCACTCAATATATCGGAATCAAAGGCTTGCAGGTAATTTTATAAGAATATATATTTTTTTTTCTGAAGCTGATTGTAAAAAAAAAAAAAAATATTTGAATTGAATATTTATTTTATAGTACTGTGGATTCTTCTTCTGAAGAATGCAAAGAATCTGCAAGTATGGGGAAGTCCTTGTCTACATTGCATAATTTTCCTATGACTCCTACGTCAATGCAGCAGTCGCTTTTCCGTCTGTTACATCGTTGTGACCAGTGTGCCGCTTCTTCTATTCGATATTATTCTTCAGCTCAGCCACATTGCAGGTTCTTTCAAGCAGCACTAGGTCCTGTTATGTTTCAGACTATTTGTGATTGGTTTAAAGATAACCCTCTTGCTGTTGCTCATGAATCCCCTGCCCCTGGAAAAAAGAAAATTCCTGCTGACACATTAGTTATTTCTCCGACAAAAAGTCCTCCTCCACAGATAATAAGAATTCCTTCTGAAAGTGATTTGCCTTTGACTGAATTATTAAAGGACAATTTATCATCCATAGATGTCTCTAAGCAAAGTGTAACAGTTAATGCTACAGCTTTCCCGTCAAAAGCTAATAAATCTACTACATCACAGGATAAAATTGTGTTACAATCATCCATTAAGCCTACTCAAACAGCAAAAATCGATCATAGCAGCATTGTTAACGAAAGTACAAAGATACCATTTGATAGTGTATCCAAAGAAACCATTGTTCCATCGCAAGCTAGTATTGAGCATTCTGTTAAAGAGTCTGTGACTGTGTCAGTAAAGCCTGAAATTTCGAGAATTGATAATTTTTCTGAGCCTGCGACTCTTTCTGTTGCTGATTATACGACTTCAAATGAGGTTTTGACAGAGTCGGAAAGACAACAAATAAATGAAATGTTCCCAGAGACCAATGCTGTTACATCTGAGGACTTGGGCATGGAGGCAGTTCCAGCAACCGAATTACCGCAGTCTTTTAAAATTAGTGAAGGAAAAATCGTAGACATGCGAAATGAAAATCAGGGAAAGCAAGAGCCTGTTGTATCTACTGGATCTACAGCTGCTGGTCAGAAGGAATCTGTTTTCATGCGAATGAGTAATCGTATAAAAGCTCTGGAGATCAATATGTCACTCAGTAGTCTCTATTTACAAGAGCTGAGTCAAAGATATCGTCGTCAGATGGATGAGATGCAAAGAGCTTTCAATCGGACTATTGGAACACTGAATGATACTGCAAGAAAAGCTGCAGAAAAGGTAATCGCTCTTTCCGTTGTCTAAATAAGAAGCTTTGGCCTTTAAATATTTTTTGATAATGAGGAATTTTGTAATAATCTATAGATACTAATGTCTGTGTTTAATAACCTGTTTAGCTGAACTGTGAAGCAAAATTAATTTAATATTTTGCTTGGTAAAGACATTCTCATGTAGTATGGCTTTTTTTATTTATTTTTTAATTAAGAAATGCATACCTATAAACATGAAAACAATTTCTGAATGTCTTTAAATATATTGCAAAAAATTAAATAAGTGAAACCTAAGAGGCCTAATGTGCAGACAGTTAGCTTTAATCCTTATATCACCACCTTTACTTATTTTTATTTTTTCTTTTCTTAAAATAGATATTATATAAATGTGAATTCCATTTTGGGATTGAAAGAAACAAATTTAGTGTCGTATTTATTTCATTGCATTTTAAAATTGGGGAAAACAATGAAAGGGAAGGAATAAACCAATATATTTTTGTGTATTTTTCAAGTTTCACTTGCCACATCAAAAAAAAAAAAAATAAAATAAATAAATAAATAAACCCACAGGCAAATAGATTCCTTTAATTTTCCACCCTAGATAAGAGCAATCAATTTATTTTTTCCTGTTTTTCAATTTTATGTTGTTAACCTTGTTTTGAGTTTTAATAAAATTATATGTCTTTTACAAATCATTAAGCATCCTTATTAATACCCCCCCCCCCCCCACACACACACACACTCCTCCATCATCAAGTTCTTATTTTCATGTACTAATTGTTAGAAGAAAAAAAAAAAAAAATGTAGATTCTCGACTTATTTTTTATTGAAGTTTAATTTTTTTTTCTTTCTTTCTTTTACTTTTTTCTTTCTTTTTTTTTTTTTTTTTTTTTTTTTTTTTGATTATGAAAAATTTTATCCCCCTCCCCTAAAAAAAAAAAAAAAAAAAAAAAAAATGCATTAAATAATGAGAAGACATAGATGGCCAAAAGATCAAGTTCTTGTTTTACATTTTTCTTTTTAAAAAAAAGATTGAAAGAATAAACAAAAAAATGGGTGAGTGTGTTTTCATAATTGAGCCAGTGCATTCATAAATTTTATATTGCTGGGTAAACATTAATAGCTTTTTCTAAATTTATGTACAATTTAGAACAGAATTTTTCGCAAACATTGTGAAAAAGAACGTTAAAAAAGAGTTTTGAAAATAAGAAATAAATAGCTTATATTAATTCCATTATAAATGGTAAAAGTAATTAAAGTTAAAGAAGTGATCATAAATAATTTAAACTTAAAAACCTCATTTGCATTATAAATTATTAAAATATATATTTAAGTTCAATAGAGAGTACTTATGGCTGTTCACAGATTCTTCTCTCCTCAGCCATCAGCACTGCCTTACGTCTATCTCTGAAAGCTTTGCTTCGTTACATGTGTTATTGCTGAACAAAATTTCAACTGGCTCATGTTTAATGCCATAGAAGTACTTGTTAAAAAATTACTTCCACCTCATTGAACATGACACAGTTGAAATTTTGTATAGCAATAATGAATGTAACAATACAGAACTTTTACAGATAGACAAAAGGTGGCACTGCTGGCTGAGGAGAACAGGAACTACCAAACACAATTCGGCAAGTAGACTTATGAAAGATGTGTACAACCCAAAATAACTTCTAGATAGCTTTAACCCTTTATCTACTTATGGTACTTTAAAGTACCATTACTTTTAAAAAAGTATAAAATCAAATTTATAGAAGAAATGTCAAAGATATTTATAAGAAGGGAGCAGATGTACCTCCCTTTAATCTCACTACAAAGCATTAGACGATACATATAGCCATTTTTGTTCCATAAGGGATTTTATAGAGTGCACTTGCTGTTTTTGCTTGATATTTTTCACGATCTTCGTGTGTGTTATAGTTAATTCCTATATTATTTCAAGAATATCCCACTAATCTTAGAAAAAATATGAGAAACATAAAGAGTAAACATTTCTCTACACTTTTTTCATGTCAAAATAATTTTTTCGACCTCTATGTACCAGTGGTACACTAAAGTACAACCTCACAAAATTCTCATTAATTATTATGATGAGGTGATATGCATAATTTTTAACCTATATATCTTTAAATAATGCACTTTAGTAACTAAAAATATGTTTCAAACATAATTTTTGCCTGTATCATAATGCAGTAGATAAAGGGTTAATAGGTATTATAATAATTTATACTAGAAATAATTTAGCTATAAAATTATATGTAGAATTTTTATTATTCAAAAGTAAAGAGAGGGAAAAAATGGAATTTGTAGATATATGTGTATATGTGTATATATGTCTGTTTGTATTGTGAAATCACAATTTTTATTGTTTACTTCATTTCATTACTTCTTTTTCCATTTGTTTCATGTATCTCTAATAATTTTAATAAAATGTATATACATAAATTGTAACTAAAATTTCAATTATTCGAATAAATTACAATCTTAATTTTTTTCTTTCATAAGGATTTGAAGCAACAAGAAATCTTAAACAGTCTTCAGTTACAAGTTGCGAATCTTACTGAAACTGTACAGTTTCTTCTTAATGAAAGAACAGCTATATTTCGTAAGGTAATGTCATCTTGTTCAATTCTCCCTCTTATATACATTTTGATTAGTGTGTGCAATTTTGCTTTTTTTTTTTTTTTTTTTTTATGCATTTAAAATTACTTGCTGTGTGTAAATTTCTTTCCATGTATGCAGTGTAACTTTACTTTTAAACTTTCCAAGGGACATAATGTAAAAAACATAAATTGTGAGAAAGTATAGACAGTGGGAGATAAATTTTTATATATAACTGCTGATCAAAAAATAAATGACATAAGAAAATTTTGTTATTGACATAAGTCATCTTTTTTTTTTTTTTTTAAGACAATTGAAAGACTATTGAGAAGTGACTATTTATGTCTTGGTACCCAACAATATAAAGGAAAACAAAAAGAAAGAAAGAAAGAAGATGCAAATATATTTCAGATAATGCAGTTCCATTAAATAAAGTACCGTAACATATACTTGCACAAACTTTTTTTTTTTTTTTCCAGGAAAACGTTTAAAATTGTTTTCTGCTTTGTTTTTTTTCTATTACAAAAGATTTACTTTTTTTTTTTTTTCCCTATAACTTATAAAGCAGCAAGAAATTAGCACATAGGTATTTTTCAAAGTTATAGTACCTTCTTTATTACTTTGAGTATAGATCTACAGATCAGCTTCCATTTGCAGTATTGTTGCATTGTTTATTTGTCCTCGAGCAGATGGCAAAAAATGTTATCTGCCTTGATTAAATCTGTCCTATTTTATGTATTACTTTTTTTAATTAAATCACAATATGCATTCAATGTGTAAATGATAAGAATAAAAAAAAATAACAAAGATTTAAATTTATTGTAAACGTTGGAAAAATGAAGGAAAAATAAAATATTTAAAAAAAAATTGTAAATTATGGGAAAATATAAATTCTGGGAATAAAAAAGTAAAGAAATATTGAATATTTGTTGTTTTATTTAGTGAATGTATATTATGTTATTTATTCTATTGCTCTTTTCGTTTAGATGATTGAAACTCATGTTTGCCTGATGTTTGTCGAAGCTATTATAATGATTACAATAATGTCTTTGTGCGTTCGCCGAATTTCAAGTGCCAAGGAAAGGCCCCTTAATAACAGGGCTCCAATCCTGTCCCCTTCACGCCTTTCAAAAAGAAGAAATTCTGCGGATTCTTGTTCGTCACCCATTGCTAGAAAAGTCAAAAAACGATCTAATAGTGAAGAAAATTTAAATGCAGGTATATACAAGTATTATGATCTTCTGTTTGAATCATTGTTTTATGAGCTATTAGGATTTTCAAAAAAATAAGTAAGAAAATTTTTGAAAGTAGTGTTCTTCATAAACTAGTGAGATCAGAACTTAAAGAATGGAATAATATTTAAAGCATTTTGAAATCATTTTTGCTGCTTTTGAAAAATTTTGATAAGTATATGTAAAATTTGAACAAGGAATTGATACAGTTTAATTTGGTGCTGAAATTACTTGGTAACATCTAGAATTAAGCTTTGTACTGTACTCTAATATAGAAGTTGAAAAATATATTAGATGTAAATGTGAATTTATCTAAAATTATTATAAATTACGATGCTTGATTAATAAATACCGAAAAGTAGAAGTAATTTCTGAGAAACTAATTTTAAAATGGTTTTTGATAGCTTGAATAGCTGATTTAATCTATCCAAGTACCACATTTGTTAAAATTTCTAAAAAATTAATTTTTTTCAAAAAAATTCAAAATTTTGATCATTAACAAATTAATTAAAAAAAAAAAAAAAAAAAAAAAATTTTTTTTAAATTAGTTTTGTAATGGTATTATGTATCAAAATTTACTGTAACTATTAAGTGTGTACCTGAAAGGTTTTGCAAATATACATAGTCTCAGACTATTATTTTAAATGCTGGTTTGTTCTTCAAATACTTTTTATATTTCTTCATCTTATATATTTGCTTAGTAAAATTGTGTAATAATCCCCCACACACACACACACAAAAAAAAAGGTGGGGAGGTTGAACATCCCTAATCCCACTATGACCTTGTATTAGCTGTTGGTTTGTTTTCTATTCAGATAAACAAATTTGAGAGTTATTTCACTTTAATTTTGATTCAATGTTATAAAAAATTGTTGAATTACATTCTGTTTAGAACCTTGTTTTGTGAGAAAATTTCAACGACTTGTGCAAAGCTATTGAATCAACAAAGTTTCTGTAAATTACTATACAACATTTTTTCAGGGGTGCAGAATATGTCCAAAGTTCTGAATGAGGTTCAGAGGGAAATTTTGACTAACTGGGGAAATTTTCAATATTTTCTTGAGAAAAAATAAAAATAAGTTTAAAATAACAATTACTACTTTGCAATGCTTATGATATAAACTAACAGCTTTATTTATGTGTTTATGTGTATACATATTTTCTTAAACACTTGTTAAATAGAATAAATCGCTTTGTGTAACAAAATATTTTTGTGTTATAATTGAGGGAAATTTAGATTGCATGTGGGGGAAATTTCCGAGGTCTGAACATTTCTACACCTCCTTCTTTTGTTTAGGTAATAGCCCTTTACTTTCACCTTATGATTATGAAAATGTAATATCTTGTATAATTTTAAATGCACTGAAACATTTACATTCCAAATAAATGAGAAATGTTCTTCCTTTGTCTGAGATAATGAATGACTATTAATTGCTGCTATGTATATAAGTATAGAAAAAATTGGATGTGTGTTTACTTGTAAAACTTGCCTGCTTAAACTTTTTTTTTTTTTTTAAATCTGAACTATAATGATTGCATGTATTCAACAAGTCTGAAGTTAGGAGGTAGTTAGACATACATAGCTAGAAAATTAGTATTTTTAAATGACAAACCTTATTAAGAGACCTTAGCATTTTAGGTAGCATTTGTTAACAAAATCAGTCAAGGACACTTTTTTTTTCTCTTGGCTAAATTTAACCTTACATCAGGGCTTAATTTGCATGGGAATGCAGTTTCCATACTTCTTTTATTAATTACTAGTATATAACCCCGTCAAAAATGACGGAATGTGAACGATAAATCTTGAAAACAATGTTTAGATCATGATGGTTACCACGTGATCATTTAAATGTATTTTCAATTTTTGTTTATAAATCAAATGTGTTTCGATATTTTATAATTTTTGTTCTTTGTGAGGTCTAACTGTAATAGAGACAATGTTCAGAGATGAGAGAAGTCGTGTAGAGCCACACCAGATTGTAAAAACGTAAGAAAAATTGCAACTTTGGCCTTTATCATGGTTTTCTGAGGTCTAACTGGAACGTTTCCGGCTGCAATCTTTAAGAGACAGTGTCCGGAGATGAGAGAAGTCGTGTAGAGCCGCACCAGATTGTAAAAACGTGAGAAAAATGGAGGCTTTGGCCTTTATCACGGTTCTGTGAGGTCTAATTGCAACGTTTCCGGCTGCAATCTTTAAGAGACAGTGTCCGGAGATGAGAGAAGCAGAGCTGCCAACCTAATCCGGCAAATTGTTAGTACCGCCTCTTTTTCTACACCACTTAATTTTTAAAGAAATTCTCTTCAAATGTATCTACAATGAATTAAGAAGAAAAATACTCTACAAATTAAGTGGTGAAGAAAAAGGGGCGGTACTAACAATTTGCCGGATTAGGTTGGAAGCTCTGGAGAAGTCGTGTAGAACCGCACCAGATTTTAAAAACGTGAGAAAAATGGCGGCTTTGGTCTTTCTCATGGTTCTGTGAAGTCTAACTGCAACGATTCCGGATGCAATCGTTAAGAGACAGTGTCCGGAGTTAAGTGAAGTCGTGTTGAGCCGCACCAGATTGTAAAAACGTGAGAAAAATGGCGGCTTTAGCCTTTCTCATGGTTTTGTGAGGTCTAACTGCAATAGAGACAGTGTCCGGAGATGAGAGAAGTCGTGTAGAGCCGCACCAGATTGTAAAAACGTGAGAAAAATGGAGGCTTTGGTCTTTCTCACGGTTCTGTGAGGCCTAACTGCAACGTTTCCGGCTGCAATCTTTAAGAGACAGTGTCCGGAGATGAGAGAAGTCGTGTAGAGCCGCACCAGATTGTAAAAACGTGAGAAAAATGGCAGCTTTGGGCTTTCTCACGGTTTTGTGAGGTCTAACTGCAATAGAGACAGTGCCCGGAGATGAGAGAAGTCGTGTAACGCCGCACCAGATTTTAAAACAATATACAGTATATAATTATTAACACATCACATTAGCAGTTAATTGTGTGATACATTATTTGTATCCTACAAGGATGGAAAGCATTTGCTGACGATGACGCAAATTCAATGATTTTTCTTCACCCAAAAGTTTTCACTTCAAATGGAAAGCGTCAGCTGACGATGACGGGAGTTCAATGATTTTTGTTCACCCAAAAGTGCTCAACGCGCCTAAAGAAGTTTTCACTTCAAAATTTTTACCCGATCAATAAATATGAATGACAATAAAAAAACTGCTGGTTGACAAAAAATATAGGCCCGACAACACAACAGCAACAACACATCCCAGTGTTCCATTAAGTGCTCTATACGCAAGCGAAGTGTGACGTCACTGACCGTCCGTGTATGTAAGAAAATGATTTCCTATGTTAATCACCCATTGGATTTTTTGTAAAAAATTATTAAAAATCGAGGAAAATTATTTCCCGATTTTAATCCCCATATTTGGGTATATATATGTATTAGTTATCATGTGCATATGTTAGATTGAGCTATTTTGCTGTCAAATTGACAAAATTTTAATTTTAAATTTCAAAACTCTGTTGTCCTTGGCGTTTTTGTATTTGGCGATCAAAAACGTACTACAAAAATATACATGCCAGATGTATATTTTTGTAATATGTGTTGTGCGAAATATTGTTTCATATTATTCCTTACTCTCTTAATATAAATTTTTAAAATAACCATGATTTTTGAAAGGAATTAAATTATATTCGCCAGATAATTTGGCGAATATATATATATATTTTTTTTCTGCCAAGGATGACCAATATCAAATCTATTCCGCTGCAACATATTAGTATCTTATATCAGATACTTTATTTAGACATTTGAAAACAAATTTCACTTCAAATTATGATAGAATATTTATCATTTTCCTTTTAATTAGTATATTAGTTGGATATTTATTGTGTAATATCATCCTTTGAAATGAAATGTTTATGTTTTCAATGGAATATGGAAGTTTTTTTTTTTTTATCTAGAGTTTTGAAATTTAAAATTCAAATTTTATCAATTTTAGAACAAAAACAACTTAATCTAACGCATGCACATGATAACAAATACATATCTAAACCTAAATATGGGGATTAAAATCGGGAAATAATTTCCCTCGATTTTTAATAATTTTTTACGAAAAATCCATTGGGCGTTTAATATAGGAAATATTTTTCTTGTATCCACGAACGGCCAGTGACGTCATCACTTCGCTTGCGTATTTAAACTCCTCATAATAAGAAAAAACGATTCACTTCATTTTACCAAAATACTTTTTTTAAGACTATCGTAGATCCTGTTTTCAAATTTTCTAACTAACTATCCAATAACTACAGACACTCCATGCTAACCCAAATTCACCTCTACTCGATACCTCCAACCAGCTATCTCACCCTCAACATCGTCAAAATATCCAGGATCCAGCTAGGAACTTTCTCATTCTCAACCGAACATTTTACCTTGACTCGACATTATCACATTAGACTACTCTAATTTCAATACTCATTTCAACTGGTGACTTTTACTTGCCCAACCAGGCTTTAATGCGTTTTTACAACTATTTTAAGATTTTTAAGGATTTTTAATATGTTTTAGAAATATTTTAAGCGTTTTTTTAATGAAACAGTCAAAGAGTCGTTCATTCGGAATTAAAAAGTTGTCCATTTGGAATTTGTATTTTCTGAATGGCAACAGTTTTGGTTTGTTTTTATTTGGTCTTGCTTTGTTTATAATCATGAAGTTACATAATTCTATTTATAGGTTCATGTTTATAATAGCCAGTGATCCGCTATACTTAATTTAGACATTTAAACATTACAATTGAATAGTTTTTCAAGGTTTTATAGGAAATAAGAATATGTGCGATACAAAACATGTATGAAAATGATATGTATGTTTCCTAAGTTGAATTAAACAAACGGAAAAAAAATGGCTGCCAAAAGTTTCTGTTTTGAAGCGGTACTAACCGGATTCGTTCATGACAGATGAGGATCATTATATATATTAATTTTAGTGAATTTTTACATATTAGATGAAACAGGTGGGAACTCATTAATAGTGCATATTGGAATGCACCAGTGCATCATTTCTGAAAAATCAAAGTCCCAAGCTGTTTTTTCTATTCTTAATCTTACTTTGCTTATAAAGACATCTACATTTGTAATGTAACTTGGGACACAAGCTTTTTCTTCTATGTAATTTTACCAGCAAGAGAGTAGTGATTTTTTTCTCTCATTTTTCATATAGCGACTAGAAATTGTTAGAATTAACTGTAAATGAATGCAGTTTCTGTTTTTTCTTTTTTTTTTCTTTTGCTGAGCATCAAATTGAAACTCCAATTTAATCAAAATATCAAGAGCAAAAAAATAAACAACAATTTATTTCTAAAGAAGAAAATCAATCTCTTTAACTGGAGTATCTAATGAAAAATGAGAAAATATCTTGCTGATATTTAATAAGATTTGATTTACACTTGGAAAACTAACTTGCACTTGGAGTCATTTTTTTCAAAATTCGTTGATATAGTTGAAATGGGAGATAGATATGAACCTAAGTTTTGTAAATTAGCCTTCCCACGCTTTTGTTTTTTTTGACATGAAGCCCTGCTTGACTTATTGAATGCCAATTTAAGAAGGTTCACAAGAGATAGTTATGCAGATGGATAGAAGTTTCATACAATTGTATTTGGTGCGAAATTGGAAACCTTGCTGTGTTAAGTCTCTTAGTCCATGCGTCTAGTAATGTAAAGTCAGAAATGCTGCAAAAGTCAGATCTTGATTTCTGCTAATGGTTTAGATATATTCAGTATGCTTACCCAAGTTAAAATTCTTGCTGGTATTTGTTTGCTAGTCTAGCATTAAATGCTGTATCCCAGCATGTAAAATAGCATAAAATACCAAAAATATTTGCTGGTTCCACCAAAATTACCAGCAAGTGATGGTGTGTATTGGCACAGTTTATTGCTTGTCTAGCATACATAATCCAGCTTCTGTTGGTTGAATAGTATGTTGCTGGTCCAGCAGTAATTATGACTTCTATTTGCTTGAAATTTCTGCTATACTAGCAGTAATTCACAACCAACAGATGCTTTTTTGTTGCTATTTTCTCACTTCTCACTGGCATCTAGCATGCCATGCTATTTCTACTTAAGCTGCCGACATAACATATTACGCTGGCAAGCATAGAAAAGCACATAATAGCTTGTTAAGGTACATACCTCTCCAGGCTTTGGAAAAGCTTAAACAACAAATAAGCATAAAATGCTTGTATATAGCTTGTCGTGCTATTGCTGTGTAAGCTAGCTAATATAGCATTTTATGCTGGCTAGCATTATAAAGCATATAACAGCATGAAAATCTAGCAGACAAAGCAAAACATAGCAATAACTAGCCTATTTTCTTTGCTGGTACTAGCATGGATTTTAACTTGGGTAAGGACAAAACTACTTACTTAGTACTGACATTTTTCAATTCTAGTACATTATTTTGTAGTCTTCTTTCTAACATTTTTATAATAGTACAAACATTAAAAATGTCGTTTTAATGATCTCTTAATATCCCATTTCCTATTGCTATTAGTGAGATATATAGCAGTGATTGAATATCTATGGGTTTGCATTTCAAGATTTCTATTAAAGATATTAGAAATTGTAGGGTATTATTTTATACTCAATTCTATTGATCTATTAATTTTCTACTGATTAATTTGCATTATTTCTCATTATTGTTCTGTTAGAAAATTTTACCATTTTGTCTTAAACAGTACTTAATTTCATATGATAGAACTTTACTGTATTGCTATACACTACTTTGACAATTCTCTCACTGTTTGCTATTAAAAGTTATTTTTATTTTGCATATATTTTAGCATGTATTTTTCTTACTCTTGCATTTTGTTTCTTTTTCTTGCACTTTTTTCTTTAATGTTTCCTTTCCTATTTTATTCATTTTGGTATGTTTTCTGTTTTCTCTTCTCCCTCCCTCTACGAATGTTATTTTTCTCTTATAAAATAATTTATTGTTCAATTCACAATTGCTTACTTTACCACTAACATCTGCTGAACAAAAAGAGAATAAAATGGTCATCAAAACAAATATATATATTTTATATTTTACAATGGAAATGAAGATAATGAATGGGAAATTAATTAATAAATTTAAGAACTTGGTTGAAAGTATCTTTATAGTATTTAAATATACAGGATGTACAAAAAGTATGGAAATACTTTTAAAAAGGTTATCCTAGTCAAAATTAGCAGTAAAAAATACATAATTTTAAAAAATAAGAATGTAAGTTATTATTACTTTTTTTTAACTTTTTTTTATTAACACTCTGTGTAGTAACCATAACTCACTTGTCAAATATCAACATAATTGAACTCTTGCCATAAGCCCACAGAACTCATTACATAACCCAATAACTGCACAACTCTTCACATAACCCCGCAGAAAAAAATCGCATAGGGTAATATCTAGAGATCTCGGAGGTCATTTTGCTAAACACTGATCAGTTGCCTCAACACACTTAATCGAACAATTTAGGAGTTCTGTGTTTTAAACATGCCAAAACATAATTGATGAAATAAGCCCAATTAACTGAAAAACAAAGCTACTTATTCATAACTACAGCATTAAAATACATGAAAATTTTTAAGTGTTTCTGTACTTTTGTACTCCCTGTATAATTTTGAATTACTTTGCTACTTTTCACCACATATTGTTTGAATTTGACTTATTTTTGCTATGTTTTAACATATTAAAATATAAAATTCTGATTAAAAAAATACAAAAAAAAATCTTTATTTTAATTTATTTTATTCAGTACAAAACATTTAAACACACATGCTTTTATGACTTACCAAACACTAATTTTATTCACAATGATTTAAGATAAATCAAATTTTCAAAAGTTTTTTTTTTTTTTTTTTTTTTTTTTTTTAATGTTAAAGCTTTTGGTCACTTTAATTTTTTTTAACCTTGATTATAATTTTCAATCATTCATTCTATTCAATCATTTAGAATTGTTTTAAAAGTGAGTGGTTAAATTGGTTGTTCTACAGTTATTTTTGATATTCTAAATTATATTGATTCTTAACATTTTCATGCTGTCAATTTGAAAGTTGAAAAAAAACAAGAAGTCCGTTCACTTTGGGTAAGGTTAACTTTTTTAAATGTCACGGCTGAACTGCCTTCTGTATAAACATTTCTGCACTTAAATTTTTTCTTGCTTTTGTATATGAAAAAAATTAATTTGAAAAATGGAGAAGGCAAAACTTTTGTAAGTGAAGTGTGCTTATTTTTAAAAAATATTTTGTACAGTATTAGTAGTCGGTATATTTCAATTTTTGCTATGGATGGTGCCTATTGTGTTTAATTTATGTATATTAGTTGTCACATTATTTATATTTTTAGTGCATGAAAAGTAATTAGTTCTTTTTTAAAACTGGTCTTGCTTAAGCAGCTATAGTTCAGAAGTGTTTAATCTTTATGCAATAAAGAAAATTGTGCTTTGGAAAGAAAAAAAAAAAAAAAATATATATATATATATATATAATAAAGATGATCTATTAAATAAATGATAGATATTTTGATAAACCTTAATATTTTAGCATTTAATAGATGCATGTCAATACCAACACAAAAGAAATCAAAGTGATAATAACACATTGCTAAAACTATCATAAAAAGGTTGTGATACATGTTAAGATTCAATAAGAGACAAAAACAATTTAAATTACTTTAGCCCACTTGAGCCAAAAAAAAAAAAAATAGGACCATTAAAAATAATGGCGGAGAAAGTAATTAAAAGACTTCAGAATAATAATTGGAATAAAAAATGCTTAAAAGTAGAAGTATTAATTCATCAGGGGGCAAGTACTTCATAAAGCTGTGAAAGCTGCAACGATTTCGTAAAGCAATATAGCTAACAATGACAAATTTATATTGTTCAGGCCCCAATCGAGCAGCAAAACCATTTTGAATGAGAAAGGAAATAAAATATTAAATCAAGTTATCAAAGAAACCAGTGAGAAAAATAGAAAAAATCGGAGTAACCACATGTAAAGCTATCAACCCAACATGGATAAAAGGAAGTTGCCATCATATTAATGAAATTAAAAATAAATTCTTTGCAAACTTCGATTAATCGATAAAGAATTAACAACTGAGCCTTTTTATTAACGATAAAATTCACAGTGTAATTGTTGATGAAGTTAGTTAAATTTTAATTTTTGTTAAATCAATGAACTTTAAAACCTTCATGGAAGAGAAAATTAATGACAGCTAATATTAATTCAGCAGTGAGCAAGCACCATCTATCCTGTAGCTAGATAAACATTAATAAGTCAGTTAAATTAATTCAGGTTTAAACATATAAGGTGTATTATTTATAGAAGATCTTTAACTTAATGATATAAGTGATTATCTGGCACCATTCAATTAATTAGTTTTGATTTTAATAATGTTAAACCTAGATTAATAAAGCTTAATCTTAAAGTTATTAATAAGAATTAAATGTTAAGTTTTGAAAAGACACATTCACAAGCAATACACCCAAAAAGCACACATGTAAGGAGAAGCAGTACAAGGCAATCTTCAATGATTAAAGTTTATTCTTATGCTAAAGCTATACCAAAGAAATTCTAGTGATGCTGGGGAATAAATCACAGTTACTGCATGCCTTCATATGGAAGAATAGATTAAAAGTCCTGTCGTATTTAATTAAATTCTGTTTTGTGCAGAATTTTATATCTATTACTTATGGCCATATCACATGAGAGAGATTTTGCTAATCATTTTACTAAACACAACATAATCAACTTTTTCACAAGACGGTCAAAACAATTGATTACCTGCTGACCTTGAACTTCCCCCATACACTCCTGTGTTGCGTTTAGTAAAATGTTGTACGAAAATCCCTATCGCTCATCTGATATGGCCATTAGAAAACAAAAATAGGCTTAGGGTTTATATCTATCTATTTATTTATTTTACAATTGTAATGAAATACCTGCTTTGTCTAAAAATTTTGATAAATTTGTTGATTGTTATATAATCAGTGAAATATAATTCATCCTAATAAGAATGTCTATTCATAACTTGGATTTTTAACTTTCTGCTTGCTAGTCTGCATCTTAAAGCTAAGCACTTCTGTATTTTCTAATACGTAGGTCAGTCAGAAAGTTAGTTGCACTCCTTCGTAAAAATTTTCTGTCAAAGTTTATTTTGATGAAACTGTCTGGCGACACTTCAGACATTTATCTGTATTGTGTGGCGTAGCACAGCTTTCACGAGGCAATTTTTGTTTTTCTGATAATCAGTCGTAAACATGTCTTGACAGCTGCAAATGGCGTCCAAATTGGAAATGCCTGCATTTATTCGTTTTTTGTGGGTGAAAAGGTGAAACACTAAAACGATTGCGACAATTACTTAAAAATCGACAGCCAGGTAAACTGTCAAAAGGCATTGGCTCCTGAATGACAGTGCAAGATCGCATGCAGCAAAACAAACGTGCAGACTTATGAAAAGGTTTAGGTGGGAAGTGTGGGATCACCCTCCTTATAGCCCAGACCTTTCACTGCTTGACTGCCATATTTTTGGTCCCGTGAAAGAAGAACTTTCAAAGCGACGATACCACGTGAATGACGAGATGAAAGCTGCAACCCAAGAATGGTTATCGGGCATTGGACGGTATTTCTTTGCAGGAGGCATCGAAAAACTTGTACCACACCTCGACAAAGGCTTAAATAACAGAGATAATTACATTCAAAAGTAGATTTTGAATGAAACTTTAAGATATAAATAAAGTTATTGTAAAATTTCTATCTTGTTTTGCTTTCTTAAGCAGTGCAACTACCTTTTTGACTGACCCAAATATGTGTTTAGCAATGAGTAAGGTGGATTTTCAAAAGATAAATATTATATTTTACATGTTTTAATGCATCTAATCACATCTAATAGCTCCAGTGCACCTTCTGTTAACCTTTTTAACATTCAGATACTTTCTTTTAAAAATTGCTAAACGGATTTCAAATATTTGCTATGAGACACGTAGCTGATCATAAATATGTAAAAAATTCACTTTTCAGAACTTCTTTGGTTTGAAACATGTATGTATTAATCTGATGATTGAGTCTAAATAAGAAATCATTTAATTTATAAATAACTTTGTAGGTAAACACTATAAATTGCAAAAACTCTCGACAGTTGTTTCATGTTAAAGTAATAGCAGGGTCCTTAATTGGGTAAAAACCTTGATACGAATGCATCATCAAAGAAGCCTACTAAGAAATTTTAAATGACTTCTGCATATGGCTTCCTCTGAAACATTGTTAAATTTCAGAGTAGTTCTGTCATTTGCCAAATGTAGACAAAATAAAAGATTTAAAATCTATTTAAAACAAGGAGGAAATATATTTTAGATATTCTTTTTTTATAAGAAAAATAACTTTATAAATTGATGCCATGAAATTAAAACAAATAAAAAAAAAAAAAAAAAAAAAAAAATTCATCCAGTGTCTTAAGGTTGCTGTGTACCCACCCCATCTTTCATATTCAAGGTTCCATGTTAACCTATGAGGAAATTTTGTACTTTAATAATTAATACAAAAATGCTTAAAAATGAATAAAAGTGGTATGACACCAAACAAAAAAAATTTCTGTGCATCTCAGGAGAGGTTTTTTTTTTTTTTTTTTTTTTTTAAAGATTTTCCTCACTGAAGTAAAGTTATCGATGTTTAAAGTAAAACATATGCAAATTCTTTCAGAATAAATTTAATTTAAATGTATTAAAAATCATTTCTTCAAAAAAATAAAACTGTAGAAAGGTGTGAAAAGTGGTCCTCTGCAACACTGACAAATATTTTGTAAAACTATTGGTTTTTGTATTAATTATTAAAGGACAAAATGAAAACATGAAAACTTAAATATTCAAGATGACGGGTACACTGCAACCTTAAGAATTTTAGCCATCAGAATAAAAGTTAATCCTAAAATGTGACTAGAAATTAGCATTTGTCACATTTTCTCAATTAGATTCACTGGAAATTGCTTTTCGTTATTCTTGTAATGGGCTTAATGCAAAACATGCAGATTGATTTATATAAAAAAAAAGGTAGAACTGGTGCCTAATCATCTGTAGAAACCAAAAATGTTTCAAGTGTTAGAAAATACTGGAGTACTTATAATATTTGGATTTGTGTTAAATGCAGCTGCATGTTTTTGATGCATATGAATTTAATGCATGAAGTTTTAGAAATACATATTTTGAATGTTGCTTTTTGATTATTTTTGTTCATTTGTTTCGTATATTTCTTTTCCTAATACCAGTTTCTGAATGTTAGATTTCCTTTATTTTACATTAGTTGAATTTTCTTATGTTCTTGTTTCAGTAAAAGAATAAAATTGGTAGGGGGGAAAAAAAATCTGTAGAAAGTTAATTTTTTTAAAAATATCTCCCATTAATTGTAAGCTTATATTGGAAAAAGAGACGAGGGACAAATAAAGTAAAACTAAATTCAGTAGCCATTACAAAAGTTCAAACTCCTTTCTTTATTATTCTATACCCCCACCCTTTTCCAAAATTTTGAAATTTGGCAAAAAATTTTAAATTGTGCATCATTTTTAGCTTTCCAACATCATATACTAAAGTTTGAATACCCTACAAAAATTTTTTCTGCCTACAGTCTTAGCATCTTAAAATAGTAATCACCCATATGAAATTTTATTATGTAAATTATGCAAAAATATAATTTTTTGTTAAAAATATAATTTTTTGTTTTCAAAATAAGATTTTTTTTTTCTTTTCTTTTTCAAAATGTTTTAAAGTTCTACTGTAAGATCATCAAAGACAGAGGGAAGTAAAAATTTTACTGTTTTTTGTCTTCATAAAAATACTAATGTTCTTATCTATTACATTAATAAATTAAAAGTTACATTGTAATATATGAAAAAAAAAAAAAATAATAATAATAATAATAAAATCGAATATTTGATTAAATTAATGAAAATAAAGATTTCAATTTTACATTTAAAAAAAGGGGGTGTGTGAAAAGTGCTGATTTTCTACAATGAATTTTATTTTTTACATCCAAAAGTAGATTTCTGATTATAGATCTGTGTATTTGAGAGTTATTGTATTTTAAATGTGTATTTGCTTTAACTTTTCTGTTCAAATTTGATAGATAAAATTGTTGAATGCGAGGTAAATATATATATATATTTTTTTTCCTATTTTCAGAAAGCCTTTTGATAGTAGAACCATTGCCAGTATTATTAGATCCCTCATTAAAGGTAAGATATAATTCAGAAAAATTAATAGATGCAAAAGATATCTTTTGACTTTTAATTTGTCTTCCTTTCATGTAAATGTAATACTAGAAACTTTGAATTTTCATTGTTGTGCATATGTTTATATGTTTTGTAACCAGTATTCGTTTATCTATGAGCATTGATTTGTTAACACCATGGGTGTCGGCACATAGGGGCAAGGGGGGACACTAATCTGTAAAAAAAATTATTATTTTAAAGTTTTAAAACTATATCATTAGAGTGTTGATGATTATCTAAATTGTCACATAAAATTTATATCACAGAGCTAATTAGAAACTGGTCTCTCAGTTCTCAAATCATATTGACTCTAATCTTTTCCTGAAAGTACAGCTTAAGTTGATGTGATGGTAAGTTTTTCGGATTTGGGTTGGTTTGGAACAAGCTATATAATTGTACAAAATCTTAGCTTAAATTACATGCAAAAAAAAAAAAAAAATGTTGGTGCCTATACATAGACTTGCTTAATCATCTGAATTAACCAATCAATCAACCATTTAGTCGAATGTAATTTCAAAATTATAATCAAAACTTCTAAAGTTTTCAGTTTGCCCCCCCCCCCCCCCCTGAAAAAATTTCTGGCGATGCCACTGCTGATTAACATATTAATTTTAAATTCTTAATGCTTATTCAGTTATTCCATGAATATTGTTTATTCACTTGTACATTAACCAAGTAGTATACTAACAGAAAAGTCTCAAGTGTTTGAATTGTTATTTGCTTTTTTAGAAATGGGTGCAACATTGCTGTGTGTAAAGGTGCACTTAAGACCAGGACAACAGTTTTAAGACATTTTTTGCAATTATGCTTCTAAAAATGTATATATTGTACTGTATGTTTTTTTTTTTTTTTAATAAAGTTTCTTCTTTAAGAGATTTACAGATCAGTTCCCAATAAAGCACGAACATTATTATTAACAAGTCTTGTTTAAATTTTGCTTTCTTAATTATTTGATATCCTGATTTTTTTTTTTTTTTTCTCTTTTAATATTTAGGTTAATTTATTTAAAAAAAGAAAAAAAAGTTAAAGAACAATTGTTTTTAACCTTAGAGTCTAGTTTTTAACTTGCTGAAAATAATAAAACATATCTTATGTTGAGGGGATCAAGATGTGTTACTTGAGAGTCAATGCAGTAGCACAAACATCAGGGGTGGTTTAAATAAATTTTTTCATGTATAGTATAAATGCCTCATTTATAGGACAGTGATGGGGTTAAATTCTTGACCTTTCATAATAATAGTTTTCAAAAATATAACTGTAGAATTAAAAAAAAAAACTCCATAAATATTTATTCTGTGTTTTCTATTCTTAGTAATGGCTGTAAAACTTAATATATATACTTATTACCAGTAAAACAAAACAAAGTTATTAGCAGAAATCAGACCAGCCAAACTTTATATATTTTCTTTTATAAGTTGTATTTAATGTTATTTACTTTGTATGAGTAACCAATGTATAGAAGCATTGAATTAATTACATACAAAGTGGAAATTTAACATTTTCTTACTTTCTGCCTTGATTTTTCACTGTATTTCAAATGTGTTGTAGCTGCAGCCTGTGATAATGAGGTTGTTTTAGTTGTCTGTATTCATTTGTATGTGAATAGCACATATGTTCAATGGATATAGTGTTATACAAGGTTCCACCTCCCGAAGAGAAGTACTGCCACAATATTCAATGGATATATAAAAGGTTCCTTAACAACAACAGGGATTAACTCACAGAAGTGTTTTCCCAAAGCAAAATCATCCATTTGGGGTCCTCTTCTATAATAAAAATGCTCAAAGTGAATTTTATATATACATAAAACGTTTAAAATTTCGAAAAACAGCCAATTTGGGTCCATTTTATGAATGGTGGCGCCCCATTTGCACCCTGGGAAATCAAGCCTTGAACAACAATGAAATATTTTTTTTATTTTTAACATGGAAGGTTTTGAAGCCTATGTAATGCTATTTTTAAAAACTTAATATCCTACAGGAGACACAATATTCTACAACTAGAATATAATAATTTTGAAATTTCAATACAACTTTAATTTTTTTATGAATGTGACTGCAGTAACTCAGACTGGAGAGAGAACTATTGCATCCTTTACACAGAAATGTGTGTCAAATAAAACTTCTTTTAAAACTATTTTTATTTGTTTTTAAAATTTACAAGAAGTGTTTAAATACTGTAAGTCATATTAAACTTTAAACAGCCATAATATATCTACAGTAATGTAGGATAAGAGAAAGTATTGAAATTTAATTTTTCCGACTGAGTGAAAATAATGCCTTGACCGGGAGTCGAACCTCGGATCTTTGACTTAGAAGGTCAAGGCTCTACCAATTGAGCTATCCAGGCCGACAACCGGTTGGCATTACTCACTCGGACAACCTTTAGGCAGAAACATCTGGTCTATCATGTAGATAGCTCGACAGAAATAAGCCGCAGGTAATGGAAAACACCATTAAACAATGGGAGAAAGAAATTTATTTTCACTCAGTCAGAAAAATAAAATTTCAATAAATATGATTTTCTTCCAATAAGTTGATTGTGTGACTTCAATAAAAATTGTAAGAGAAAGTAGTTTGAGTACTACATCAAACTGTTTTTCTCTTCAGTTTGACAGTGTGTTCACTTAAAATTCAAACTTTTTATCCATTGTTATCATAAAAATCTAATTATTTATCTTTTACAGGTGAAAAAGAAAAACAGAAAGCGTAATAAGGGCATTCACCGTAGTAATTCCCACCCTTTTGTGCAGTGCAGCCAAACTACTAGTCTTTGTAACGAAAAAACTCATAACCACTCAGATGGTTGCATGCTGTGCAATGTCAAGCCAAAGCAGCTGCAGCCTAATAGGTCGAATCATGCTTGTGAAAACTGTGATAACAATAGCTGTACTGCGGATAAAAATGTATCTAAAGAACGGCGGCCAAACAGCATACCACTGCAGAATCTGACAAATGGTTCAGTTATTGGGTCCGACTCTGAAAGTAACACTTCACTCAATAAAAATAAGGAGAAATTCAGTTTTAAAAAGTTCCTCAAGTTCCAGAAAAGGGATTCAATCTAGTCTGTGTTATGTCTTACGAGGTCTACTTATTTCTCTTTTGGACCTTAACTTAAAATTATTTTATATGTTTTTATGTATGTATGTATATATTGTCGGAAATTTTATTTTAAAGATGTTGTTTTAACATAGTGGTTTTAATTGCTTGCACAGGTTAAAAATTGGCATACAGTATCAGTTTTAAAAATGTTTATGGTATTTTTTTTTTTTTTTTTTTTTTTTTTTTTTTTACTGTTACATTTTTTGTATGAAGTAATGTAGTATTTCTTAAACTAAATTTCATTAAAATAAGAGGGGAAAAACTTAATTTTCAGCTAAATTATTTGTATAGTTTATTTTTTGTTCATTAAAAAAACAAATCAAACCACATTTCCTAAAATATTGCACTACGATTTTAATGAGGTGCTTTTCCTCATTTAACATATTGAATGATATTAAATGTAGTGAATTATGGCACACATTTGTGTATTTTCTTTTCTTTTTTTTTTTTTGGAAAGCAATGCTCTCTCCAAAAATAGTTTAACAATGACCTCATTGAATAAGTTATTTATTGTCAAGAAAACAAGTGGATACTAAAAATGAAAGTCCAAGATTTAAATAATTTTGTAAGACAAATAGGCAGAAGGAAAAAGAAATCAGGCATAGATTATGAATCACTTTCTATTACAGGATATAGTTATTGTAAGGAATGCATCAATCAGTGTTGCTTTTAGCTACTGTTGAAAACAGAAAGAAAGGCCATGGTGGTCAGAACTAATATTAATATTAAAATCACATGCTTTAAACTTTTTATTATTTGCATTTACTTTAAAAGAATCTTAGGCATCATGAAATATGTACAGTTAATCTTTATAAATTAATTTATTTAAACATATTAAAAACCTGTAATTTTGTATATTCCTTTTGTATATATGTATGTGATATATACTATTTAAGTTATCTGAATCCTTCCTATTTGATTTGTTAACTGGATGTCTTATAAGAATACTTTTAATAAATTATTCTTCTCTCTCCCCTCCCCCTCCCCCCCCCCCCCCCCAAAAAAAAAAAAAAAAAAAAAAAAAAAAAAAAAGCGCAGAATTTTTAGTTTTTTTTTTAAGTTAAAAGAATGAATAAAAGATAAATGTCAGCTTGAAAATCATTTAGTTCTAAGATATCAAATAGTAAAATAAAATTAATCTTTAATATTTATTTAAAGCCTGCCTTCTTTTTAACCTTCCACTTCAGTTGAGATAGAAGAACTACGTGACTGCTGTTTAAGTTTTCTTGTGCTAATATTTATAAATGCAATATTTCTTTTTCTATACTTAAGTATAAATAAATGTCTGCATTTTATTTTTAGGTAAAAATATTTTGCATTTTTCTTTTAAGAGAATTTAAAATGCTTTGTATATTTGAATTTTATAACTAATTTATGTGTGTGTGTTTCATTAAATACTTTAAAAAAAAAAATCTGTCATTCAGTAGTTTTACAAATTTTTATTATTTTCAGGTAAAATGAAAATGGATCAAGGATTAGCATGTATATTTTGTATAACTAAACGTTATCTTGATTTACTATTTGCTATTAAAAAATATTTAGACCTCCTTAAAAACACTGCATTTAAAAACATGTATTTCATTTATAACTTAAGTCTCATCAGTGGCTTTTGTTACTCACCCCTCTCTTAGAAAAAAAACCACTTGTGTGGATTTTTTTTGCATTGTAACAACATGGATGACAATAATTAAAACTGCAGTATATAGATACATGCACTATAAATGTCTTGTAAGCTGAATATTAATTTGATATTTTAAATGTTTATCTTAATTTTGAAACATTTTTTTACTAATGATTGAACTGGTTACCATTATGTGTCATAGAACTTGGAACGTTAAATAAAAATAAACCTATGGTTTGAGATAGATTTCTTATTATATTAAGATGCATTAAATAAACTTATAGTGGTGCTGAAAAAATAAAATAGAAATAAGTAATTTATTAGACATGTGAAATTAAAAGATAAAAATTGCATTACTAAGATTTTTTTTTTTTATTATTAATCATTTCCAGGAATGTACAAATATATATAAAAAATACATATTTTTTGTTAAAAGTAATTTTAAAAATTTTAGAAATTTAATTCTACCTGCATAATTCATTTTTGATTGTTTTGTTTGTGATCATTTATATAATGAAATGTTTTTCAAACCTAGGTTATAATTTTAACTTTTATATATTGCATAATAACACAAACCTTTTAGATATAGCAAATTATATATATACAGATATGAGTTAGTTTGTCAGCCAGGATTAATTACATGTAAAATTCTCGTTTGCACTTTAATGTCTTTTCTTTTTCCTCAAATTATTAATTTACTATAGAAATATTATTAGCACCTATTTATTTTCATTTTTCTAAAATTAGTTTACTAATTTTAAAATGCATGCCTGTTGTAGAATATATTTTTTCGCCCTGTACAAAAGTCTCCAAAGAAATTTGTTTACAACTACAAATTAACATTTATTTTAAACCACTGTTCATAATGTGCTAATTTTATGAAGCAGGGTGTCTGTCAACCGGAAAAATAGAACATTTGGAGGAAATAAAATAAAGAGCAAAAATAAAATTCTGTCCCAAACAGAACTTAATTTCAGATTATAAAAACAGAATATATGGCATTTTATTTTTTCCAAATTGTAACTTTTTTCTTAAATTATTCACGGTTTTAAGTTTACATATTTGAACACAGAACTGTCTAAAATACTAAAATATTTTTGATTTCATATTTTAATTCCTTATTTGCATGTAAGATTATATATAATATGTGTGTGTATAGATAAATTGTTTTGGCACCACATTTCGGAAATTCTAGAATTGGTAGAGTGCATCCTGATGGTTTTGTTTCTGATATATCTAAGTGTACTACCGTGTCAGGTAAGCATTTTTAACCCCACATTGCTGTATGATTCTGAATCATGAGGATGCACTCTACCTCTTCCAGAAATTCGGAAACAGGGTACTTTGTATATTTAATGGAATACTAAAAGAAAATTATAACATTTGATACATTTCCACAGAGAAATCTTTTAGAAAAGGCAAAAGAGACTTTTAAAACATGGGTAAAAATTGTTTTTTATTTGAAATATATCAGAAAATTATTTGAATTTTAATATCTAGAGTTAAAAATGTAGATTATTGAATCCCAATGCGAACTCCATTATATTTAGTTATCTGAAAATGTGCAGAAAATCTGATTCTATTATGCTATCATGACTTGTGTATCAACAGCATTATGCAACATTTTGTTTCCCATGTCTCCACAAATTTAATGATGTACTTAATTATATGAACTTGTGTAAGCAATTTATATTGTACAAAAGAATGTGATTTCTGTATTGGTTCGTAAATAGTTGCTGTATAAATTTTTTGTTTTTAGGTTGGTGTAAAAAGATTGTGACTTGATTGAATTTTCTTGCTCTGTCATTAGGGGGGAAATAGTGATTTGTTTATATGAGGGACCAAAACAATGTGTAAAAGAAAAAAAAAAGTTTTCATATGTTACTGTTTTATCTTTAGCTCTCTCATCTTTCATTGGTCTCAGTTGGCACTCATTTTTAATATTTGCTGTCTGTAAATAGAGGAGTTTGTCTCGATGGGCAAATAAAAATTTGATAATTTCCAGTTTCCTGTGTGTTTAATTTTGAAATATTATAACATGTACTTACATAAACAGTATAACACAAGAAAAACTGTGTATGTATGTGATCTTACAAACATTTTCTATTTGCTTAATGTTATACAGATATACTAAATATGCTAATAAAAACTGGCTCAATAAAAATATTTTATTGAGCCAGTTTTTAATCTGTATATTTTTCTGAAAAAAAGAAAAAAAAAAAACTTGAGTTCCTTAAATTCTCAACATACTAATTTACTGAAAAATCTAACTTTTAATTAAGTTTTTTTTAAGTTTACTGTGATGTGTGACCTAATGTGATTTTCAAAAATGCATTTTTTATCATTTCCTGCTTAACTCTTTCCGACTGGGAACATTTTTACCTTAAAGCATTACATTCTTCTGTATTTGCAAACTGAAAGAATAATATGGACTATAACCAACATTTGTTGATTGAAAATTGTACTTTCTGTTAATTAGCTCGATCGTCTTTTTCCTGATTTTATTACATACGACTGTTCCAGATGCAGCAATGTGAGTGGATGTCATGGATGTCTAACCCGTACAATCGTACACTTTTGGTCGGAAAGGGTTAAAAGGTTTTTAGGTTCAAGGAGCAGACATAAGCAACATCTGAACATATACCTAAAATAATAACATTAACCCATTTATGCCGGAGGTTGAAAGTTTTGAATTTTTGCATGAAATTCGTATATATTAGGTAGAAAAATGTAAAAAATAATTCACTGAAATTTTTTTTTTATTCCGTGCCATGTATGAGTAATATGATGTTCCATCTTTGGAACACTAGGTCACAAAATCATTGCTGCATTACCTGTTTACAGATGATTTTTCAGAAACCTTCAGGAAAATATAAACCAACTTTCACAACCTCATTGCAGGCAAATATCTGCAGGAGTGACTAACTGAATGTTTTAAGCGAAACTGCTATGCCCCTACGAAGCAGGCTGACGTCACAAATGCAACCACAGTGCGACCTTGAACTCCTAGGTTAAAAATAACTTTCACTCGACTGCTGTTCCATAAATGGAACAGTAGGCATAAATGGGTTAATAAAAGAAGAAAATAACCAGCCTAGGATTTGAACCTTTATTTTGACCTATGCTCTTCCACAAAGCAAATCTGCTTTAATTTAAACGGGTCCTATTTTTACAGGGATTTATTTAACTTAGTATCTTGTTTATGTGTGTGGCCTAAAACTATGTATTGAATTGTCACCTATTACCTACCATCTTATTGAGCTGAAATTTTGCATAACTCTGATGACAATACATGCTCAGGTAGTGACGTACTTAGGCGTCCAGTTCAAAATTTGTTTTTTAATTTTAACCCATTTCTTATCATTTAAGTAAGTTTAAGTTTTGTAAACATGTATATTATCCATGCCTGCTAACTTGAAGTTTTAATACATTTTGAAATAAAAACCTGGTTTAATTTAATTTTTTTTTTTTTTTTTTAATATTTGTTTCATTTTGCATTTGAAGTCAACTAAGTTAGTTAGGTAAGAAATGGTGTGTTATGTCAAAAAATCAGGTTCTTTTCCCACTTTCTCCACTTGGTATAATTAGTTCAGCCATTTTATTTAAAAAATGCATTGTGTACATATTGACAAAGTTAAGATCTTAATTGCATGAAAGTAAGATTTGAAAAATTAAGTTGTAATGTTTACAGTATTTTCATCCTATTGCAAAACCATAAAAACTTTATTATTATTATAGCTACCAGTAAAATCCAGCAGAATTGTCACACTTAATTAAACTGCCATTTTTTTTTTTTTTTTTTTTATTTATCACAGATGAGTTTTCTCGGACTTTAGTAGGAAATTCAGACTTTTCTTAATTTTTTAAAAGTTATTTCGGATTATTTTGATTTTTGTTTAATTTTCTTTGTTTTAATATGTACTTGAACAATTAGTTTTCATATATTCTCATATTTGCTTATGGAAAGTCTGATTTCTTGTATCTGTTTCTTCTTTTATTGCAAAAATTAAATAATCTTTGAGTTTTGTGCATATTTTCAGAACTTTTTGCCTAATTTCCCTTTCTCACTAGTGTTTAAACCCATGAGCAGAAAAGACGGTAAAAAATGGTACACAGAAGGTTGCCAATTGTTATCGATTTTCCATATTTCTTACAAACTTCTATTCTCTGTTACAGTTATGGTGAGCTTAATATTATTATAGAAAAGGGATTTCCCTATTGAGTTTCTGATAATAAGCATATGCAATATTCTTTTTTTAATTTTTTACTGTGCACTTTAGCATTAGCGATTAAAATGTGAGAAGATTGCTAATAAGTGATTTAATAAATGTATGACTTACACAAAACATAAACGTTTGTATGGTAAAACAAGTAGCAAGTATGTTTAGCTTATTGATCTTTGAAGACAATTTCACTAGCATTTAAAGCTTTTAATAATGTCATCACGTGTGACAGTCTTTCTTTTCACGTGTGACAATGTCTTAAAATAAATAGCCAGCAACATTTCTTCAGCCAGTTTTAACGTGGCAGTAGCAGAGAGGTATTTGTTTCGTGGCTTGCATTCTATTTGTCAGTTGTTGTGCTTTGCTGATATGAAATATTATGAAAAAATTGTTTAACCCTTTAATGTTCACAACATATTTTCTATTGAGAATTGTTAATAATAATAATAAAAAAAAAAAAAAACATCAATTAGACATATAGCTGATCATAAATATTTAAAATGAAAAAAAATATTTTTAATTTTTGGGAAATTTTTGGTTTCAGACATGTTAACTTGACTAAATACAAAAAATATTTAATTTAATAGATGAGTAACTTTGTGCAATTTATGGTATTTATTTACAAACTAAATTGTTTCAAGTTAAAACAATACCGTACCCCTTCATCAGGCAAAAAGGCACAAATTCATCTTGCTTTTTTTGAAACTTCATTTGTTAAATTTTGAAATAGTACTGCCACCTACCGAACAGGAAAGGAACAAAAGTTTAAAAAACAATTAAAATATTGAAAATTTTTCCCATAAAAAGTCTTTAAATAGTTCATTTTAGCTCAAAACCAATGAAACTTATTTATCAATGAGATTTATTTATTTATTTTAAGTTAATCTGTATTTAAGTTTCATATATAGGTATTACTGAGCTAACACAATTTATAGTTATGAAATTAGCTTTAGAATGCAACCACTTCTTTGCTCCACTAAATTTCACTATCTGAAAAGTATTTTCAAAAGTAATTAGTCACTGAGTATTGTAACATGGAAATTTCGTAGTTAAATAGGATAGTTTTAGTCCATACTAAGGATCAGTTTTAATTTATTATTTACGACATTTGTTATTTACGACATTTGTAATGAATTAAAAATATGGTATTTTTTTTAGTTACTTCGAAGTAATTTTTAAAGATATAACTACTAAAAATTATTATCATTATTCTAGTTTTTCCATGTGTTGCTTCTTTAGTGTTGCATTGTTAGAGAAACCAAAAAAAGGATCTGAACCGTGAAGGGGTAAAAAAAAAAAACTGAACACTACATGACTTCCTTATATTCTTTAACCACATTTCTTGCAACCATGGAAGCCTCTGCGCAAGTGCGGATTGAACGAGTCCAGTGTTAAAATAGGAGTGACTGAGAGAAAATAAGCGATAAGGGAACACCGAATTACTGGATGTTTGCCAAATAACTATCTTTCGGCCAATTTTGTATCCCTCTGAACTTTAGGACTCGACCTCACTGCTAGTCGTAGGAAACGTGATTGCACTATACACTGATTGAAATATCTATATTGTTATGAAAACATTGTCATTCTTGTGTGAGGTAACTGGTTCATAAATAAATATGTAGGTTCCATGAACATTCCTGAAAATAAGCCAAGGAAACTACTATTCAAAGCACAAAAGTCACAATAATAGGATTTTATTTACTGCAGAAAAATGAAACTTTATATCAAAAAATTAACTCTGTAAGATTGAGAAAACATTTAGAGATTCTGGAAACCCTAAACTGTTATATTGGGCCAAATTTAGTTCTTAATCTCGCCAAGTTTATTTCCTATGCAAATTTTGGCCTTGGCATCAAGTTTGGCGACATCAATCACATTTGGAGAATAATTGTAGTTTAGGGTTGCCAAAGTTTGCAAGCTTTAACTGTAATAAGATTGGAATTTTCCAGAATAATCCTTTGGTTTCTAGCACAAACTTCTTTGAAAGTTATATAAAATACTAACAAGACTTTAAACAGAGAAGTATCATTATTAATGATTGTAGACTAGAATCTGCCTATTTCTTTACGTATTACTTTTTGCATGTATTACAGTAAAAGTGGAAACAAATGGTAGTATTCATGAAAGTGGGCATTGGCAAAAGACTTTGCAACTTGGTGCTCAAATTTGGAAAAAAGTGGTATTACCAAAGCTTTGAATCTCTAATAGGAGCCAAGTTCTCTAATTTTCCAGAATGATTCATTGGTTTCTAGTGCAGAACTAGCACAAAAATACTATAAACCATTGAAAAGACTGTTGTTGAATTCAAATTCTATTCAGTCTTCAAACTCTGCAGTTGATGATTGATCCTAAATTAACAAAATTCCTGAACACACCATCTGTAGTCCGATATGCACCTAAATTGGATTAGCATAATTTTATGATATCCTTCTTTCATACCATGGTTGCTGCATTTATATATAGAATATAACTTGAGATATAGTCTTACATTAAATGGGGAAAATCGGAATATAACAGTGCCACTTATTGAGCAATATATCCCAAAATCTAATCAAAATCAGCACCAATATAAGTCAAGTTCCAACCAGTTATCAAGTTTAGTAGTTAAATTTAATTCATTGGCTCATAACATATATAGCATCAAAAAATTTTTGCTGACACAGACATTTTTAAGAAATGAATATTTTCAGAACATCTTAAAATTTGAAAATTTATCTAATCTGGACTCAAAAGTCCTTAAGAGTCTAAAAAGTTTTATATATAGGAGAATTTATATGAATATTTGAAAGCCGGTATTATAAGCTTCCTAATGATACCAATCTTATATCTCTAAGTTAATTAGGGAATAAAATATGGATAAAACTTATGTTTGGTTAGTATGAAAATACGGATAGAGGGTTTCATTTTAATTTATAACTCAGTATCCCATGTTGAAATTTGCAATAATTATAGATAATAAATATAAAAGTAACATATAATTTTTAAAAGAAAAATTAAATATATACTTTATGAGATATTGGAGGTCAAAGGTCAAAATGTTTGACCTTAATATGAAAATTTTAAAAAATATATACTTGTGATATATTATCATTTGAAAGCCTGTATTATAAGATACCAATCTTTTATCTTTAAGTTAATTAGAAAAAATATATTGGTACATTTGTAGTTGATGAATTTTGAAAAATTATATTTTTCACCCATTTTTGCAGCCCTGTATATTAAAAACTAAAAAAGATAGACTTATTAATTGGTATACATTCATTTCCCAGTAGAACAAATAAATGAGTCCAATTTCATGAACATCTGAGGGGGGCAGGTTTTCAGCTGTGTTCATTTGACCTTTGTTTTGAATGTATCTTGAAGATGTTAAAATGTACCAAAGATAAATTTCGTTCATGTTTTATAGCAACCTGAAAAATCCTTTGAACTGGTATTTACAATAACACGTTGAGTGTATAAGTAGTTTAAATACACGCATAAAAATGACGACACATTTTCATATGAACAACATTTATTGTATAAAACTTCTTAAAAGTAAATACAATATGAGTACAAGCCATCTTTAAAAAAGGTAACATTATACATTTAATGACAAGAGCAAAACATAATCATGCTAAACAATATTTTGAAGAACAATAATATTATGCAGAAGTACATGACATCGCCTGAAATGAATTTTTTTTTTTTTAATCTTTAAGAAAAACAATACTACAAAAAATGCATTTACAGTACTTTACCTGAAATAAAAGATTATATATATAAATTTTTTTAAATCACACTAATTTTGCAGAAAAACAATATTATGAATAAACACGTGTGAATAACCTGAAATAAAAATGAAGATAATAAACCTAATTCACAATTCAACAAAATAAACTATATGAAACATAAGTAGCAGTTGTGAGAAATACACAAAAATACAGAAAATTATTAAAGATGTAAATAGAAAATAGTACTTATTCAATGGTAATACCAAAATCTTAAATAAAAACTAAATAAATTCATAATATGAGAGAGGATGTTACAAGGCTTCTCAAAATGTTAAACGAACACAACAACACAAGTAAAAAATGTATACATTAAAAAAAAAAAATAATAATAAAAGGGTGATTGGGGGGGGGGGGGGGGGAATAGAATGAAAGTGAATAGGGAAAAAGGAACAAAAGATGCATTCAATAAAAATGATAGAATCAAGTTATAAAAAAACAAACCAATGAATCCAGACGAAAGAAACTATATGTGAAAATATATAATGCATTTAAAAAAAATTGCAAGTACTAAAACAAAAATCACATTCAATGAGGAAAAAACTAAACAGAAATGGGCTAAAAAAAATGAGAAAAAAAAAAAACTTCAACAAAAATAATGAATCCTTTAAAAAGAAGAAACTCATTTAAAAATATAGTGAGAAAAATGCGAGCAGTAAAACAAGAATCGCAAGCAATGAGAAAAAAAAAACTAACAACGAATAAAAGAAAAAAGAAACATACTGGATCTATGAAAAGGAAACAGGAAAATACATTTAAAAATATAAAATGCAATGGACCAAATATGTGAGGAGTTAAAAAAAAAATCATATGCATTGAGGAAAAAACAAAACATAGGTAGAAGAAATTAAATTGCGAAGAAAACGCTCAACAAAAATCTAATGAATATATTAAAAAGGAAAAGGAAAACGCATTTAAAAATACAAAATGCAATGAACTAAAATTGCGAGGAGTTAAAAAAAAATGATATGCAATAAGAAAAAAGCTAACAAGGAATGGAATAATATAAATTGAGAAGTAAAAAACCAACAAAAAAATTACAAATCAGTTAAAATGAAAAAAAGAACTTGTGAAAATATAGAACCCAATGATCAAAAACTTTGAGCAGTAAAACAAAAATCATGTGGAAAGCGAAATAAATTAACCAAGAAAAATATAAAGTACATTGAAGAGGAAAAACCCAACAAAAAATCATATCCAATGAGGAAAAAACTAGCAAGGAATGGAATAACATAAATTGAGAAAAAAAAAACCAACAAAAACATAACACATTGGTTAAAAAGAAAAAAAAAAGGACATATGAATATATGAAATGCAATGAACAAAAAATGTTAGCAGATAATAAAAACCATATGGAATAAGGGAAAAACTAACCAAGAAGAAAATAAAGTAAATTAAGAAGGAAAAACCCAACAAAGACATAATGAATCTATGAAAAGTAAACGGGAAAGACATAATGAATCTATTAAAAGGAAAATACATATAAAAATATAAAATGCAAGGGACCATATATATGAGGAGTTAAAAAAAAAAAATCATGTGGATTGAAAAAAAAAAAAAAAAACCCAACAGAAAAAAGAATAAATTGGGAAGAAAAATATTAAATAATAATAATAATAATAAATCGGTTTACCAAAAAAAAAAAAAAAAATGCAAATTTAAGATGCAATGAACGAAAAATGCAAACAGTAAGAAGAAAAATCCTACAGAATGAGGGAAAAACTAACCGATAATAAAACAAAGTAAATTGAGAAAGAAAAAGGAAAATATGTAAAAAAATATAAAATGCAAGTGACCATATATATGAGGAGTTAAAAAAAATATTGAATTGAAGAAAAACCAACCGTACAGAATAAATTAAATTGTGAATAAGAATATCAACAACAACATAATAAATCCCTTAAAAAAAAAAAAAGGAAAAAAAGAAAAAGGATATATATAAAATGCAACAAACGAAAAATTCGAGCATTAAGACAAAAATCATATGGAATGAGGGAAAAACTAAACAAGAATAAAATAAAGTAAATTGAGAAGGAAAAACCCAACAAAGACATAATGATTCTATAAAAGAGGAAAGGGAAAGTTCATATAAAAATATAAAATGCAAGAGACCATATATATGAGGAGTTAAACAAAAACCATATGCATTGTGGACAAACCAACCAAAAACAAAATAAATTAAATCATGAAGAAGAATATAAACAAAAACGTAATGAGAAAAAGAATGAAAGAGAAAATGAAAATGAAAGAGAAAAAGAAATATACATATAATAATTCAAAGTATAAGGGAACATATATAGGAGGAGTGAAACAAAAATCATATGTATTGAGGAAAATCCAACCAGAAACAGAATTGTGAAGAAATATCATCAAAACGTAAATAAACGGTTAAAAAGAAAGAAAGAAATAGCAAAATACAATGAACGAAAAATGCGAGCAGTAAGAAAAAAATCATGTGGAATGAAGAAAAACTAACCAAGAATTAAAAGAAGTAAGTGTTGAAAGAAAACCCCAACAGAAACATAATGAATCTATGAAAGAAAAAAAGAAAACTACATATAAAAATACAAAGTATAAGGGAACATATATAGGAGGAGTTAAACAAAAATCATGTGTATGGAGGAAAAACCAAACAGAAACGAAATTGTGAAGAAAAATATCATCAAAACTTAATGAATCGGTTAAAATAAAAAGAAAGAAAGAAAGAAAGAAAAGGCAAAATACAATGAACGAAAAATGCGAGCAGTAAGACAAAAATCATATGGAATGAAGAAAAACTAACCAAGAATAAAAAAAAGTAAGTATTGAAAGAAAACCTAAGAGAAAAATAATGAATATATGAAAGAGAAAAAGGAAAATAGATATGAAAATATAAAATGCAAGGAACCAAATATATGAGGAGTTAAACAAAAATCATATGCATTGAGGAAAAACCAACCAAAAACAAAATAAGTTAAATTAAGAAGAATATCAACATAAACGTAATGAATAGGTTAAAAAAAAAAAAAAAAAAAGATAAATAAATAAATAAATAAAAAATAAATAAATATAAAATGGGCTATGAACGAAAAAGCGAGCAATAAGACTAAAATCATATGGAATGAAGAAAAATAAAGAATAAAATAAAGAAATTTGAGAAGGAAAAACCCAACAAAGACATAATGAATCTACGAAAGAGAAAAAGGAAAATATATATAAAAATATAAAATTCAAGGGACCATATATATAAAGGATTTCAACAAAAACAATATGCATTGAGGAAAAGATAACCAAAAGCAGACAAAATTAAATTGTAAAAAAAAAAAAAAAAAAAAAAAAAAAAAGAAAAAAAAATATAAAATGCAATGAAAGAAAAACGTGAGCAATAGGACAAAAATCATATGGTATAAGGAGAAATTAACCTAGATTAAATAAACTAAATTGAGAAGGGAAAACCCAACAAAAATATAATATATGTATAGAAGAAAAAAAAATACATATAAAAATATAGAATGCAAGGAAATATATATATGAGGAGTTTGACGAAAATCATATGCATTGAGGATAAGACAGCCAAAAACAAAATAAATTAAATTGTGAAGAAAAATATCAATAAAAATGTAATACATCAATTGAAAAAAAAAAGTGAAAATTAAAATATAATTTGAAATGAACGAAAAATGCGAGCAGTAAGACAAAAATCATGTGGAATGAGGAAACACTAACCAAGAATAAAATAAAGTAAATTGACAAAGAAAAACCCATAATGAATCTATGAAACAGAAAAGGAAAATACATATAAAAAATATAAAACGCAAGGTACTAATTATAACAGGAGTTAAACAAAAATCATATATATATATATATATATATATATATATGTACAATATAAAATGCAATAAACCAAAAATGCGAGTAGTAAGACAAAAATCATATGCAATGAAGAACTAAACAAGAATAAAATAAATGAAATTGAGAAGGAAATACACAACAACGACATAATGAATCTATGAAAAAGAAAAAGGATATAAAAATACAAAATACAAGACACCGTATATGTGAGGAGTTAAACAAAAATCATATGCGTTGAGGAAAAACCAACAAAAAACAGAATAAATTAAATTGTGAAGAAGAATATCAAAATAATAATAATAATAAAGTATCGGTAATATATAAACATATATATATATATATATATATATATATATAATGCAATGAACGAAAAATGCGAGCAGTAAGACAAAAATCATATAGAATGAGGAGAAACTAACCAAGAATACAATAAAAGAAATTGTGAAGAAAAAAACGCAATGAATCTATAAAAACGAAAAGGAAAATACATTAAAAAAATGTTAAATGCACAAAATGAAAATATAAATTGCGAGAAGTTTAAAAAAAATGATATCCAATGAGGAAAAAACTAGCAAGGAATGGAATAATATAAATTGAGAAGAAAAAAACAACAAAAACATAGCACATCGGTTAAAAAAAAAAAAAAAAAAAAAAAAAAGGACATATGAATATATAAAATACAATGAACAAAAAATGTGAGCAGATAATAAAAACTATATGGAATAAGGGAAAAACTAACCAAGAAGAAAATAAAGTAAATTAAGAAGGAAAAACTCAACAAACACGTAATGAATCTATGAAATGAAAATGGAAAAAACATATAAAAATATAAAATGCAAGGGACAAAATATGTGAGGAGTTAAAAAAAAAAAAAAATCATATGCACTGAGGAAAAAAGTGAACAAGAGTTGAATAAATTAAATTGCGAAGAAAACACTCGATATAACCATAATGAATATATAAAAAAGAAAAAGGAAAGCACATTAAAAAATACAAAATGCAATGGATCAAAATTGTGAGGAGTTAAAAAAAAAAAAAGAAAATGATATCCAATGAGGAATAAACTAGCAAGGAATGGAATAATATGAATTGAGAGGAAAAAAAAAAAAATACAAATTGGTTATAGAGAAAAAAAAATCATATGAATATATAGATGCAATGAACAAAAAGACGAACAGTGAAACAAAAGTCATATGGAATGAGAGAAAAACTAACCAAGAATAAAAAAAAAAAGTAAAATTGAGAAAACAAACCAGACAAACACATAATGAATACTAACCGAGAATAAAAGAAAGTAAGTTAAAAGAGAAGAGAAAAAAAAAAAACAAAGACATAATGAATCTATGAAAGCGAAAAAAGGAAAATACCATATATACGAGGAGTTCAAAAAAAATCCTTAATGGATTGAAGAAAACCCAACCAAAAACAGAATAAATTAAACAACATTATGAATCCGCTTTTTTTTTTTTTTTTTTTTTTTTAAACAAAAATATATAAAATGCAATGAACAAAAAATTCGAGCAACAAGACAAAAATCATATGGAATGAAGTAAAACTAACTAAAATTAAAAAAAAGGAAATGTTGAAAGAAAAACCCAACAGAAACATAATGAATCTATGAAAGAGAAAGAGAAAAATACATATAAAATATAAAGTATAAGGGAACATATATATTAAGGAGTTAAACAAAAATCGTACGTATTCAGGAAAAGCCAACCAGAAAAGGAATTGGGAAGAAAAACATGACAAAACTTAATGAATCGGTTAAAAAAAAAAAAAAAAGAAAGAAAGAAAATGCAAAATACAATGAACGAAAAATTCGAGCAGTAAGACAAAAATCATATGGAATGAAGGAAAAACTAACCAAGAATAAAATAAAGTAAATTGAGAAGGAAAAACCCAACAAAGACATAATGAATCTATGAAAAGAAAACGGGAAAGACATAATGAATCTATAAAAAGGAAAAAGGAAAATACATATAAAAATATAAAATGCAAGGGACCATATATATGAGGAGTTAAAAAAAAAAAGTCATGTGGATTGAACAAAAAAAAAACCCAACAGAAAAAAGAATAAATTAAATTGGGAAGAAAAATATTAAATAATAATAATAATAATAAATCAGTTTACCCCCTACCCCCCCCCCCCCAAAAAAAAAAAAAAAAATGCAAATTTAAGATGCAATGAACGAAAAATGCGAACAGTAAGAAGAAAAATCCTATAGAATGAGGGAAAAACTAACCGATAATGAAACAAAGTAAATTGAGATTAAACAAAAAAAAAAGACATACTGAATCTGTGAAAGAGAAAAAGGAAAATATGTAAAAAATATAAAATGCAAGTGAACATATATATGAGGAGTTAAAAAAAATATTGAATTGAAGAAAAAACAACAATACAGAATAAATTAAACTGTAAATAAGAATATCAACAACAACATAATGAATCCCGAAAAAAAAAAAAAAAAAAAAGAAAAAGGATATATATAAAATGCAATAAACGAAAAATTCGAGCATTAAGACAAAAATCATTTGGAGTGAGGGAAAAACTAAAGAAGAATAAAATAAAGTAAATTGAGAAGAAAAAACCCAACAAAGACATAATGATTCTATAAAAGAGGAAAGGGAAAGTTCATATAAAAATATAAATGCAAGAGACCATATATATGAAGAGTTAAAGAAAAACCATATGCATTGTGGACAAACCAACCAAAAACAAAATAAATTAAATCATGAAGAAGAATATAAACAAAAACGTAATGAGAAAAAGAATGAAAGAGAAAATGAAAATGAAAGAGAAAAAGAAATATACATATAATAATTCAAAGTATAAGGGAACATATAGAGGAGGAGTGAAACAAAAATCATATGTATTGAGGAAAATCCAACCAGAAACAGAATATTGAAGAAATATCATCAAAACTTAAAGAAACGGTAAAAAAAAAAAAAAAACAAGAAAAAAAAAAAAAAAAAGAAAGAAAGAAAGAAAATGCAAAATGCAATGAACGAAAAATACGAGCAGTAAGACAAAAATCATATGGAATGAAGAAAAACTAACCAAGAATTAAAAAAAAGTAAGTGTTGAAAAAAACCCCAACAGAAACATAATCAATCTATGAAAGAAAAGAAGAAAAATACATATAAAAATACAAAGTATAAGGGAACATATATAGGAGGAGTTAAACAAAAATCATGCGTATTGAAGAAAAACCAACCAGAAACAAAATTGTGAAGAAAAATATCATCAAAACTTAATGAATCGGTTAAAAAAAAAAAAGAAAGAAAGAAAGAAAAGGCAAAATACAATAAACGAAAAATGCGAGCAGTAAGACAAAAATCATATGGAATGAAGAAAAACTAACCAAGAATAAAAAAAAGTAAGTGTTGAAAGAAAACCTAAGAGAAACATAATGAATCTATGAAAGAGAAAAAGGAAAATAGATATGAAAATATAAAATGCAAGGAATCAAATACATGAGGAGTTAAACAAAAATCACATGTATTGAGGAAAAACCAACCAAAAACAAAATAAATTAAATTATGAAGAAGAATATCAACATAAACGTAATGAATAGGTTAAAAAAAAAAGATAAATAAATACATAAATATAAAATGGGCTATGAACGAAAAATGTGAGCAGTAAGATTAAAATCATATGGAATGAAGAAAAACAAAGAATAAAATAAAGAAATTTGAGAAGGAAAAACCCAACAAAGACATAATGAATCTACGAAAGAGAAAAAGGAAAATATGTATAAAAATATAAAATTCAAGGGACCATATATATAAAGGATTTAAACAAAAACCATATGCATTGAGGAAAAGATAACCAAAAGCAGACAAAATTATATTGTAAAAAAAAAAAAAAAAAAAAAAAAAATGAAAGGCAAATATAAAATGCAATGAAAGAAAAATGTGAGCAGTAGGACAAAAATCATATGGTATAAGGAAAAATTAACCTAGATTAAATAAACTAAATTGAGAGAAGGGAAAACCCAACAAAAATATAATTTATCTATAGAAGAAAAAAAAATACATATAAAAATATAGAATGCAAGGACCATATATATGAGGAGTTAGACGAAAATCATATGCATTGAGGATAAGACAGCCAAAAACAAAATAAATTAAATTGTGAAAAAAAATATCAATAAAAATGTAATACATCAATTAAAAAAAAAGTGAAATATAATTTGAAATGAATGAAAAATGCGAGCAGTAAGACAAAAATCATGTGGAATGAGGAAACACTAACCAAGAATAAAATAAAGTAAATTGACAAAGAAAAACCCATAATGAATCTATGAAACAGAAAAGGAAAATACATATAAAAAATATAAAATGCAAGGTACCAATTATAACAGGAGTTAAACAAAAATCATATATATATATATATATATGTACAATATAAAATGCAATAAACCAAAAATGGGAGTAGTAAGACAAAAATCATATGCAATGAAGAAGAACTAACCATGAATAAAATAAATTAAATTGAGAAGGAAATACACAACAACGACATAATGAATCTATGAAAAAGAAAAAGGATATAAAAATACAAAATGCAAGACACCGTATATGAGAGGAGTTAAACGAAAATCATATGCGTTGAGGAAAAACCAACAAAAAACAGAATAAATTAAATTGTGAAGAAGAATATCAAAATAATAATAATAATAAAGTATCGGTAATATATAAACATATATATATATATATATATATATATATATATATACAATGCAATGAACGAAAAATGCGAGCAGTAAGACAAAAATCATATAGAATGAGGAGAAACTAACCAAGAATACAATAAAAGAAATTGTGAAGAAAAAAACGCAATGAATTTATGAAAACCAAAAAGGAAAATACATTTAAAAAAAGTTAAATGCACAAAATGAAAATATAAATTGCGAGAAGTTTAAAAAAATGATATCCAATGAGGAAAACACTAGCAAGGAATGGAATAATATAAATTGAGAAGAAAAAAACAACAAAAACATAACACATCGGTTAAAAAGAAAAAAAAAGGACATATGAATATATAAAATATGAGGAAAAATATGAAAGAGGAAAATATAAAGTATAAGGGAACATATATATTAAGGAGTTAAACAAAAATCGTACGTATTCAGGAAAAAAACAAAAAATGTGAGCAGATAATAAAAACTATATGGAATAAGGGAAAAACTAACCAAGAAGAAAATAAAGTAAATTAAGAAGGAAAAACTCAACAAACACATAATGAATCTATGAAATGAAAATGGAAAAAACCTAAAATATAAAATGCAAGGGACAAAATATGTGAGGAGTTAAAAAAAAAAAAAAAAAATCATATGCATTGAAGGAAAAAGTGAACAAGAGTTGAATAAATTAAATTGCGAAGAAAACACTCGATATGACTATAATGAATATGTAAAAAAGAAAAAGGAAAGCACATTAAAAAATACAAAATGCAATGGATCAAAATTGTGAGCAGTTAAAAAAAAAAAAAAATGATATCCAATGAGGAATAAACTAGCAAGGAATGGAATAATATGAATTGAGAGAAAAAAAAATACAAATTGGTTATAGAGAAAAAAAAATCATATGAATATATAGATGCAATGAACAAAAAGACGAACAGTAAAACAAAAGTCATATGGAATGAGGGAAGAACTAACCAAGAATTAAAAAAAAGTAAAATTGAGAAAACAAACCAGACAAACACATAATGAATACTAACCGAGAATAAAACAAAGTAAGTTGAGAGAGAAGAGAAAAAAAAAAGACATAATGAATCTATGAAAGAGAAAAAGGAAAATACGTATAAAAATATAAAATGCAAGGGACCATATATATGAGGAGTTAAAAAAAATCCTTAATGGATTGAAGAAAACCCAACCAAAAACAGAATAAATTAAATTGAGAATAAGAATATCAACAACAACATTATGAATCCGCTTTTTTTTTTTTTTTAATAAACATATATAAAATGCAATGAACAAAAAATTCGAGCAATAAGACAAAAATCATATGGAATGAAGTAAAACTAACCAAAAATAAAAAAAAGGAAATGTTGAAAGAAAAACCCAACAGAAACATAATGAATCTATGAAAGAGAAAGAGAAAAATACATATAAAAATATAAAGTATAAGGGAACATATATATTAAGGAGTTAAACAAAAGTCGTACGTATTCAGGAAAAACCAACCAGAAACGGAATTGGGAAGAAAAACATCATCAAAACTTAATGAATCGGTTAAAAAAAAAAAGAAAGAAAGAAAGAAAAGGCAAAATACAATAAACGAAAAATGCGAGCAGTAAGACAAAAATCGTATGGAATAAAGGAAAAACTAACCAAGAATGAAATAAAGTAAATTGAGAAGGAAAAACCCAACAAAGACATAATGAATCTATGAAAAGAAAACGGGAAAGACATAATGAATCTATTAAAAGGAAAAAGGAAAATACATATAAAAATACAAAATGCAAGGGACCATATATATGGGGAGTTAACAAAAAAGTCATGTGGATTGAAAAAAAAAAAACCCAACAGAAAAAAGAATAAATTAAATTGGGAAGAAAAATATTAAATAATAATAATAATAATAAATCACTTTACCAAAAAAAAAAAAAAAAAAAAAAAAAAAAAAATGCAAATTTAAGATGCAATGAACGAAAAATGCGAACAGTAAGAAGAAAAATCCTATAGAATGAGGGAAAAACTAACCGATAATGAAACAAAGTAAATTGAGATTAAACAAAAAAAAAAGACATACTGAATCTGTGAAAGAGAAAAAGGAAAATATGTAAAAAATATAAAATGCAAGTGAACATATATATGAGGAGTTAAAAAAAATATTGAATTGAAGAAAAAACAACAATATAGAATAAATTAAACTGTAAATAAGAATATCAACAACAACATAATGAATCCCGAAAAAAAAAAAAAAAAAGAAAAAGGATATATATAAAATGCAATAAACGAAAAATTCGAGCATTAAGACAAAAATCATTTGGAGTGAGGGAAAAACTAAAGAAGAATAAAATAAAGTACATTGAGAAGAAAAAACCCAACAAAGACATAATGATTCTATAAAAGAGGAAAGGGAAAGTTCATATAAAAATATAAATGCAAGAGACCATATATATGAAGAGTTAAAGAAAAATCATATGCATTGTGGACAAACCAACCAAAAACAAAATAAATTAAATCATGAAGAAGAATATAAACAAAAACGTAATGAGAAAAAGAATGAAAGAGAAAATGAAAATGAGAGAGAAAAAGAAATATACATATAATAATTCAAAGTATAAGGGAACATATAGAGGAGGAGTGAAACAAAAATCATATGTATTGAGGAAAATCCAACCAGAAACAGAATATTGAAGAAATATCATCAAAACTTAAAGAAACGGTAAAAAAAAAAAAAAGAAAAAGAAAGAAAGAAAGAAAGAAAATGAAAATGCAATGAACGAAAAATACGAGCAGTAAGACAAAAATCATATGGAATGAAGAAAAACTAACCAAGAATTAAAAAAAAGTAAGTGTTGAAAAAAACCCCAACAGAAACATAATGAATCTATGAAAGAAAAGAAGAAAAATACATATAAAAATACAAAGTATAAGGGAACATATATAGGAGGAGTTAAACAAAAATCATGCGTATTGAAGAAAAACCAACCAGAAACAAAATTGTGAAGAAAAATATCATCAAAACTTAATGAATCGGTTAAAAAAAAAAAGAAAAAAAGAAAGAAAGAAAGAAAGAAAAGGCAAAATACAATGAACGAAAAATGCGAGCAGTAAGACAAAAATCATATGGAATGAAGAAAAACTAACCAAGAATAAAAAAAAAGTAAGTGTTGAAAGAAAACCTAAGAGAAATATAATGAATCTATGAAAGAGAAAAAGGAAAATAGATATGAAAATATAAAATGCAAGGAACCAAATATATGAGGAGTTAAACAAAAACCATATGCATTGTGGACAAACCAACCAAAAACAAAATAAATTAAATCATGAAGAAGAATATAAACAAAAACGTAATGAGAAAAAGAATGAAAGAGAAAATGAAAATGAAAGAGAAAAAGAAATATACATATAATAATTCAAAGTATAAGGGAACATATATAGGAGGAGCGAAACAAAAATCATATGTATTGAGGAAAATCCAACCAGAAACAGAATTGTGAAGAAATATCATCAAAACGTAAATAAACGGTAAAAAAGAAAGAAAGAAATAGCAAAATACAATGAACGAAAAATGCGAGCATTAAGACAAAAATCATATGGAATGAAAAAAAACTAACCAAGAATAAAAAAAAGTAAGTGTTGAAAGAAAACCTAAGAGAAATATAATGAATCTATGAAAGAGAAAAAGGAAAATAGATATGAAAATATAAAATGCAAGGAACCAAATATATGAGGAGTTAAAGAAAAATCATATGCATTGAGGAAAAACCAACCAAAAAGAAAATAAATTAAACTATGAAGAAGAATATCAACATAAACGTAATGAATAGGTTAAAAAAAAAGATAAATAAATAAATAAATAAAAAATAATTAAATAAATATAAAATGGGCTATGAATGAAAAATGCGAGCAGTAAGACTAAAATCATATGGAATGAAGAAAAACAAAGAATAAAATAAAGAAATTTGAGAAGGAAAAACCCAACAAAGACATAATGAATGTACGAAAGAGAAAAAGGAAAATATATATAAAAATATAAAATTCAAGGGACCATATATATAAATGATTTAAACAAAAACCATATGCATTGAGGAAAAGATAACCAAAAGCAGACAAAATTAAATTGTAAAAAAAAAAAGAAAAAAAAGAAAGGCAAATATAAAATGCAATGAAAGAAAAATGTGAGCAGTAGGACAAAAATCATATGGTATAAAGAGATTAAATAAACTAAATTGAAAAGGGGAAACCCAACAAAAATATAATTTATCTATAGAAGAAAAAAAAATACATATAAAAATATAGAATGCAAGGACCATATATATGAGAAGTTAGACGAAAATCATATGCATTGAGGATAAGACAGCCAAAAACAATATAAATTAATTTGTGAAAAAAAATATCAATAAAAATATAAAACACCGGTTAAAAAAAAAAAGTGAAAATTAAAATATAATTTGGAATGAACGATAAATGTGAGCAGTAAGACAAAAATCACATGGAATGAGGAAACACTAACCAAGAATAAAATAATGTAAATTAACAAAGTAAAACCCAACAAAGACATAACGAATTTATGAAAGAGAAAAGGAAAATACATATAAAAAACATAAAATGCAAGGTACCAATTATATGAAGAGTTAAACAAAAATCATATATATATATATATATATATATAGACAATATAAAATGCAATAAACGAAAAATGCCAGCAGTAAGACAAAAATCATATGCAATGAAGAAAAACTAACCAAGAATAAAATAAATTAAATTGAGAAGGAAAAATCCAACAACGGCATAAGGAATCTATGAAAGAGAAGAAGGGTATAAAAATATAAAATGCAAGGGACCGTATATATGAGGGGTTAAACAAAAATCATATGCATTGAGGAAAAATCAACAAAAAACAGAATAAATTATTTTGTGAAGAAGAATATATAAATAAAAAATAATAATAATGTATCGGTAATATATATACATATAGATATATATATATATATAATGCAATGAACGAAAAATGCGAGGAGTAAGACAAAAATCATATGGAATGAGGAGAAACTAACCAAGAATAAAATAAAGTAAATTGAAAAGGAAAAACCCAACAAAGACATAATGAATTTATGAAAGAGAAAAAAGAAAATACATATAAAAATATAAAATGCAAGGGACGAAATATATGAAGAGTTAAACAAAAGTCATATGCATTGAGAATAAAATTAAACGAGAATAGAATAAATTAAATTCGAAAAAAACACTTAACAGAAACCTAATGAATATATAAAAAAGAAAAAAGAAAACACATTTAAAAATACAAAATGTATTGGACTAAAATTGCGAAGATATAAAAAATGGTAAATGAGGAAAAAGCTAGCAATATAATGGAATAATATAAATTGAGAAGAAAAAAGCAACAAAAACATAACGAATCGGTTAAAAAGAATAAAAGAACATTTGAAAATATAAAATGCAATGAACAGAAAATGCTAATAATAAGACAAAAGCATATGGAGTAAGAAGAAACTAACCAAAAATAATATAAAATGAATTGCGAAGAAAAAATTCAACAGAAACATAATGAATCTATGATAAAAAACAAAAAATAAAAACAAATTTAAGACTATAAAATGCAATGGACGAAAAATGCGTAGAGTTCAACAAAAATTATATGCAATGAGAAAAATATTATCTAGGAATAGAATAAAATAAATTGAAAAGAAAAATACCAACAAAAACATAATAAATCTGTTAAAAAGAAAAAAAAATCGTATGAAAATATAAAATGCAATGAACTAAGAATGCTAGATTTTAATTGAAACACTTCCTAATTTCCTCTATTCATGACACATATTTACACAGAATATTTACTAAAACGATTTGTTTAATATACCCTATTAAGAACTGTTTGTGATTGTGAATACTCTTTTGAAATACCTGACGGTTTAAACAGACGACTTTTACAGAGCAAATTGTGTCTGAAATACAAAAGTACGTTAATTAGGAAAGATATGGAATGGGTAAAATTAAACTTCAGCTGTAAATTGTTTTCTTCAGCTAACATGGGCGAGCAGATGGCCACCAAATTTAGAATTTGACTATTGAAATGCTTTTAAAGAATTCAAAAGTTTTTATTTCAAAAAATTTTCACCAGATTGCGCTTCTTATAAAAAAAAATGGTAAAAATTTAACGAATGGAGGGGTGAGGGGGACAAGGGATCCAAAACAAAATCAATGACTGTTCAAATTTGCATTCTGTAGAAATCTTTTTTTTTTTTTTTTTTTTAATTCTATTTTCAGTTCTTCCCATGCAAAACGCTTCAGAATGGACTTTTTATTTATTTCTTCTTCCTTGAGCACATATTCCGAAATGGTATATATGAATTTTGATGCCAATCCGTTCACTTGTTTTGGCCATAGGAGGACGTTTATTGTATAAGTTTAATTATCAACACCATGTACAAGATTAACATGTCGTACACAGAGCATAAATAAATATGAATTAAACTACATGATACCCAGATTCCTTCAGTGTTGCCGAATTTTAGGGACTTTCATATTCAATATCCATCACCAGTTTTTAATTGCAATGTTCTAACCAACTATCCTATATATAAAATATTATTTTTCAAAATTAATGGTAGTTATTAAATATAAGAGTATCTACAATACTAAATTAAAGAATCAATACAATCAATATTTAAAATCTTCACACACCATAAAATTAATAAAAGCACTACTGGTTTCGGATGGACGTGGCCTTTCTTCCTCAGGTACAAATGCCCTTTCGAAACCGGTAGTGTTTTTAGTAATTTTATGGTGTGTGAAGGAGTTTTTAAGAGTTTCTAGAAGTTAGCAACACTGTATCCATTAGATCCCAATACAAAAGAATGTACTTTTCGTTTCAAAACCTTCTTTATGACACACAAAAGAACTTTCCCTCCCCACTTATTTTAAACCTTTAATACAGGGTTTTTATTACTTCCAGCCTTCCACAACTGTTCACACAGAAAATATTTCTTAATTTTATAGGCTTATTTTATAAAACACATTGTTATTTAAAATTAGTGGTGGAAAACTCGAGAAAAAATTATGGACAGTATGAACCCTGTAGTAACTCCTTATATTAAAACATACTTACTCGAAATACTTACAGAAAGGAATTTTTTAATTCAACCCATTAATGAATGCTGATTCTACAGGGCACATTTTCGAAATGTCTGACAGTATGTACCTCCGTAAACCCCTAAACAAAGAAATGACTCAATAGCATGCCTGGAGAATAAAAAAATATGTTATTTGTGAAAGACACAAGGATAGATTTACACATGGGGCGTTTGATATAAAAATGAAACAAATATGAATGGCACTCCAAAAACACCATCTCAGGGATTCATTAGGATCCAAAAGAATATATGATTTATACCAAAAGCACCTCGGAGACATCCAAACGAATATCTCTTTGTTGTCCTTTCTCCATTTTAATTAAAACATGTAACGACTATATGTGAAAACTAGTATGTTGTGGCCACCACAAGACTTTCTTCTATATTTTCCTGTACAAATTCACTCAGTAACAATATGTATATTATATATTTAAAAAAAAAAAAAAATCGATTTTTTTTTAAATATTGTTTTGTTAAAAGTAAAAAAAAAAAATCCATAACTTTGTTTTAAATTATCACAGATTTATAGTTCAACCATTCCTTTTAAAGGTATTGACGAGACCTTTCGAAAGGTACCCATCTTGAAACTCCCCCCCCCCCCCCCACAGGAGGGAACCAATGCCCCCACATGCACAATTTTTTTTCCTAGTTAACTACTACTATTATCAATAATTCATATTAATTTTACAATCACGAGTTTAAAATAACTCTCATTATGTACATTTATAAGAAATTTTGTCCTATACAGCGATGTTAAAAATTTAGAAAAAAGAAAATGTGATCACAGCACCACCTATTGAGAGATTCATCCCCAAATCTAATCAGTACCACTTTATGCCAGGGAGCAACTAAATACCAAGTTTGATTAAATTTCATTCATTGATTCGTGAGCTACAGTGTCCACAAAAATCGTGATACACACAGACAGACATTTTCTAAAAACTATCAATTCGTGTTCAGGACATCCCAAAACGTGTAAATCCATCAAAAAACGGAGGTCGAAAATTTTCGCAAATCCAATACTTTCTCTGTATTACATATAGAAGAAAGTAAAAATACTTGCTCTCAATACTTACTAATGTACTTGATTGTAACTATCTTTAAACTTCCAAACAAAAACAGAATACATTTTAAAAGTAAGTTGTGCGCCTGAAAATGTCAAAAGAATATTAATAAATACTCAATAATGTATATACTGCTTACAAAACTAAATCAAACAATATTAACATTGTATATATAATCTCCCGTATACATTTATGTTTTCAAAGAATGTGTTTCATACCCATATTATGACATGAATGAAATATGTCTTTTGACCCATCTCAAACCTATATTTTATGTAAATTATTTAACGGGACTTAGCGCCTTTGGAGGTTTCATAAAAAAGCTTCTATTTCCATTTAATATTTAATTAGATATTCAACTAATTTTAAATTGAACTGTATTAAGTTAGTTCAATAAACTATATATTCAGACAACAATTCATATGGTTTTTGATAGATTTTTTTTTACAGATTTGAAATTTTTTAATTGTGTTTTCCCAGACTGCCTATTTTCATGAATTCACGATCGTAAAAATACTAAACTTATTCAGATATTTAAAAAAAGACTTAATATTTTTTGGATGTTTAATAAAACCTACTTAAAAAATTTAGGGATAGATTTTGCAATATCTTTAAAGGAAATAACAATATAAATAAAAATATAACAAAAATCATGTTTTCCTGCAAAGTTTTATACAGACATGCATTTTTTGATTTTTTTGTCCAAAAACTAATTAATAAATTTAAAAATTCCCCCCCCCCTCCCCAACTAATTTTTTTAAGTAGGTTCTATTAAACACGTCAAAAAAATATTAAGTATTTTCTTAAATGTCTGTAGAAGATTTAGCGTTTTGAAGCTCATGAATTCATGAAAAGATGAAAACTGGGAAAACGCGATTTCAGGATTTCAAATCTGTAAGAAATATATAAAAACCCATAAGAATTGTTGCCTGAATATATATTTTAATTGAACAGTCCTAATATAATTTGATATAGAAATATTAAATGGAAATATATAAGCTTTATATGAAATCTTCAGTATAGTGTTAAGTCAACATACAAAGTCCCCTTAATACAGTCGGTAACAAAAGTGTCCGAACATTAGCAAAAATTCCTATGTAAAAAAAGTACACTTCATACGGTTTGGTTAAATAAATCCTTGTCGAATCCTCTTCTTAGTCAGTCTAAGAACATGATTCGATAAGGGTGTATTTAACAGAACCGTATGAAGTGTATTTTTTTTACATAGGAATTTTTGCTAGTGTTCGGACACATTTGTTACCGATTGTACATTACTATATAAAACATACTTACATTCAATACCTACTAAATCGATTTTTCTTAATTTAACCTGTCAAAGAATCCCCTTGCTGAAACTTCCCTTCAAAACTCACAAAGAGAGCGTAAATTGTATGTCTGGAATTGAAAAGTATGTTAGTTATGAAAGATACAAGATTTATTTACGCATTGCAAAACAAAACAAAATCCTATTCTGAAAACACTATTTCCTGGGTGCATAAAGTCTTAGCATATACTATTCATTACAAAATCACCTTCTTGTGGCATCTAAAAAAAATATGTCGTCTACCCCTCCACCTCTGTTCTAAAGAAAACTTTTAATAACTCGTTTGTAAAAATATACTTACTTTCTGTACTTACTAGAATTTACTTTAGTTGTAAATACATTTTTTGAGAATAAGTGAAGGTACGTCCTTCTGGAAACTGCCATATATGAATTAATTTTGAAAGGAATATCTAAAAATGGAAATTATATTAGTATTGAAAGATACATTAAATCAACATATTTAAACACATTGCATTGGGCATTATGTAAGGAACTTACAGAGATTATATAATATCTTATTAACTCAATGAAAAACTGGATAAGAATCTGAATGCTTAAAAGAATCTGACACTGAAGTTAAATCAAAACCTGTACACAGAGTTTAAAATAAGAACGCAGAATCATGCGGTACGCATTGATTATTAACACTTTCCAAATTTACGTAATTGTCGTATTGTATATAACTTTCGATACTATTTGCCTACGCAATCATACAAAAGACAGACAGTAGTTCTGAAAAGCATACAGATAGACTAATAGAATTCCTAATTATTCTTAAACGTTGTTAGGAAGTGCTAAAAATGCTTAACGCTAAATGAGACGTAGCCCTTATATTCTAATTGCAGTCCATAATGTATCTGAATATTTTAGTGTAGCCCTGTAAATCTGAAGGATAACAAAATCGTATTCTATACAAAATATTATTTTTCATATGAAAAGTCAATTTCTTTATGATTTTTACAATAGAAAGTTCTTTAAATGTAAAAATGTCTGTCCTAAAACGCAATGTATTGGCTTTTTTTTTTCAATTGTCCCTGTACACAAACCAGTTGCACAGGACATATAAATGTCATTTAAAATAGGGAACGTTCCATAGTGAATCTGTATAACAGGTATAATTTTGTATAAATTCTGAATATATTCACGGACACTGGAGCGGGCAGATGAACAGCCGGACGGATAGATTACTTAAATTAAAACCATATACCCACTTAACCCTTTATTTATTGCATTATGATACAGACAAAAATTGTGTTTAAAACATATAATTTTAGTTACTAAATTGCATTATTTAAAGGTATATACGTTAAAAATTATGCATATTACCTCATCATTATAATTAATGAGAATTTTGTGGGGTCGTACTTTAGTGTACGACTGGTACATAGAGGTCGAAAAAATTATTTCGACATGAAAAAAGTGTAGAGAAATATTTACTCTTTATGTTCCTCATATATCTCTAAGATTAGTGGGATATTCTTGAAATAATATAGGAATTAATTATAACACACATGAAGATCGTGAAAAATATCAAGCAAAAACAGCAAGCACTCCATAAAATCCTTATGGAACAAAAATGGCTCTATGTATCGTGTAATGCTTTGTAGTGAGATTAAAGGGAGGTACATCTGCTCCCTTCTTATAAATATCTTTGACATTTCTTCTATAAATTCGATTTTATACTCTTTTTAAAGTAATGGTACTTTAAAGTACCGTCAGTAGATAAAGGGTTAAAAAGAGTTCTATCGCTAAATGGAAACAAAAATGCAATTTCAGCAAATCTGCTATGAAAGACTTCAGTGTAACTAAATATTTTTGTGTTTCCAAGTAAATTTAATGCTAATCATACTAGATCCTGTAGAAAGCATTCTTTAGTGTGTATGAATAACATATTTCAATTTTAAAAAACTATACAGATGGGCAAAAAATTTTTAATCTTTTTTTGTCTTTCTGTGCTCACTTTTGTTAACATGCATAAAAATAAAAATGAAAATAAAATGAAAAATTCAAAATTAGGGAGAAAATAATACAAATATAAAAATATGAATCATTTTAATTATCTAATATATTAACCTTAGAAAATATATTTTTCCTCAAGTTGTTTCATTAAAAAAAATATATATATATTTTTTTAATTTTTTAATTTTTTTTTTTTTTTTTTTTTTTTTTAAGGTTATCTTGCCGAAATTCTACTAGAAAGCAGCCAATCCTGCGCAATCATGGCTAACATAACACATGTTTTTCTATATATCAGTCATGCACGTTTGTAGGGCAAAATTTTAAAGTCAATGTAACAATGAAAATGAGATAATGAATACAAAAATTTTAAAAACTTTAAAAATACATTTTAATTAAAAACATTAAAATACATGAAAGACGTTTCGGCTAAAACACTAGCCCTCCTCAGTGTCAAACATACAACATACAAGCACAACATTTACAAAAAAGTTCATAACACATCATAACAATATTATATATTCAGGAGGAATAGCTTTAGCCTCGTTCAAGGCAGAATGTTGCATTTTAGTAAAAGCGCCCTCTAGAAAAATATGGGATTCATATAAATGTGCATTAGAGGCTTTTACTAAAATGCAACATTCTGCCTTGAACGAGGCTAAAGCTATTCCTCTTGAATATATAATCTTGTTATGATGTGTTATGAATTTTTTTTTTGTAAATGTTGTGCTTGTATGTTGTATGTTTGACACTGAGGAGGGCTAGTGTTCTAGCCGAAACGTCTGTCATGTATTTTAATGTTTTTAATTAAAATGTATTTTTAAAGTTTTTAAAATTTTTGTATTCATTATTTCATTTTAAATGTTACATTGGTTTTAATGTATTAATGAGACGTATAAATTATGTTGAATTTTGTTAAATCAAAATTTTAAACTTTTATGATTTTTTGGTGTTTTTACAAAAGTCCCTGATTTTTCTCTGATATTTCCAGATTGGTAAAGTACCCTGATCTTCCCATGATTTCCCTGTTTTCCCTGATTGGCCCCACCCTTTTACATAGTATGTTCTGTACACATAAAAATTTAAGCAAATTTTATAATGTGGATTTGCAATTTTTAAGTGACCGTGATATGGAAACAATATGACGATGGTTTAACTTGGTTAACGAACTCATCCAAGATATTTCTAAGATAAGTTTGCTGACCAACTTTGAATTGATTTGGTTCCCTTTTTCGGAAATTACCGCGATGACAATTTTTTGCATTAAACGTATATACATATATAAAGAAACAAAATGCTTGCAATAGGCAGATTTCTAAAGAAATCAATACAAATAATAAATGAAATCAGGTACAATTCTAACAATAAATTAATGAATGGAAAAAATAGATAAAATAAAGCAAAAAATACCAAGTTAAATGGATGCTTCCTTCAAGAACTTTCATTTCTATACTTTTAATTCATCCAATTCTCTCCTTTCTGCAGCCTAGAATGAAAGATTTCAAACATCACAAAAAACCTGAAGTAGACACCCTTAAAATAAAACAAAACAATATATACACAGTTGGTAACAAAAGTCTCCGAAAACTAGCAAAAATTCCTATATAAAAAAGTACACTTAATACAGTTTTGTTAAATAAATCCTTGTCGAATCCTGTCCTTAGACCGACTAAGAACAGGATTCGACAAGGATTTATTTAACAAAATAGTATTAACTCTACTTTTTATACATAGGAATTTTTGCTAGTGTACGGAGGCTTTTGTTACCAACTGTGTATATATATACTAAACCAATATTAAAATACAAAAGAATGCGTCTTCAACCTCCCCCCCCCCCCCCACCTTCCACATGAGCCTTAAAGAAAATTTTTGATTATAAAATTATAAATATACTTCTAAAATTATACTTACTTTCTATACTTACTAAAATTTACTCTAATTTTAAAAATACTAACTCTTGTAAATACATTATTTAGAAATAAATTAAGGCACGTCCTTCTGGATATTGTCACATATGAATTATTTTTGTAAGGAATATGCATGTCTAAAAAAAGAAAAGTTATATTAGCATTGAAAGATACATTCAGTTTGTATAACATACTAGAAACAAAAAGAACAACTACAGAAAGAATTAATATTACACTCTAAAGACATATAATGCCCCGTATTTATTAAGAAAAGCTCCAACGAAATCTTGCCCAATTTTGGGGTAAATTAATTTTTGAAGTCATGTATTACGCGTATGTTCGAATTAAAAGAGATAAAAGTAAATATATATAAATTAAGATATACATGAACAAACATATTTTTTAAATGCTTTTAAAAAATGATATAAACTGAAGAAATATTTTTACATAAAATGGACACCACAAACATTAAAAAAAAAATATTTCCAATATCTTTACAATCTTACATTGACATAACAGTTTACATTTTTCGTACAATGGAATTAAAAAAGATTTTTAAAGAAAATGATTAAACCAACCAAGTTTTGAATAAATAATTTTATTTTTACATTATGGGGAAGAGTTTTTCCAAATACATTTTTCAGTTAAAGTCATTTACTCCTATTATCCATTCTTTGATTTTATTAGAATCTCCAGTAGTTTTCTTCATATATATATATATATATATATATATATATATATATATATATATATATTTAATATAAAACAGTTATTGCATGCAAAGGTACGGCATTTAAGTTTTACGAGAAGTTCATTATCATCATTTAATCTTCTAAAGTACATCCATGCATGATCCTCAATAAATAAACAAACACCACATGACATAACTTTTTATTTGCATAAAGAATCAGAAATTACACACAGAGGGCATGAACGAAACCCAATATTTAAAGTTTCACAAAAATCTGAAGGGAACTAATAGCTGTTTATTTGCAATGGTACATATGAATAATGCAAAAGACATCTACAATTTAAAAGATTCGTTTTATTCGAGCAGTTATTCTATAGAGTTTCTTTTTCTTTTATATTTTATTGTTGATCGCTACGATTCTTTTTCCCATTAGGAATATCGGGACCTACGGCTTAAACTTTATTATTTTACTATTATATATTATTATCATTTATTAAAAGAAAGGATGAGAAAATTACACAATGTCACCGCTAAATCTGTACTGATAAGTATAAAGGATTTAAGTCCATATTCTTGATTTTTCAGGAGAGGAAAAATAAAGTTATACTAATTAAAATCTAATCAGAAGAATCGATTAGGAAGAAGGGATTTCGTTGACTTATACCCTTTATACCGTTCAGTGATTGTCAACCTTCAATTAATAACGGGAAAAAATTGAATTAAATATTTTATACCATAAATGAATGCTAAATTTCTGACTTGAATCTTTTTTTGCTAATGGATTTTCTCAGAGACTAAATGACATAGACTTAAATCTTTTATACCAATCGATAGTGAATTTTTTTCTGGGTCTGACAATGTACTTAACTCAAAATCGACATTTTTGGACTTAAATCCTTTATACTTATCACTACAGAAATATAAATTAAGGTTTTTCACTGGACAAAAGTACGCATTATTAACATCAGGGATGTTTCCAAAAGTCATACCTAGGTTCAATGAGTGGTCTAAATTAGAGATTTGTAATCAACTATTTTATACATCTTCTTAATAGCAGAGATTATACGAATAATGAAAGTTAAATCTAATAACTAATTAAAAAAAAAAAAAAAAAAAAAAACTTTTCTATAAAAAAAAAATTTCTATAATATTTTAAGGTCTTCTCAATAAACATACTGCGATATTATTAATTAGGTATGCCTAATTTTTTTTATTTAAGAGAAATGTTTTACCTGAAACATAAATTTTTATCAACTTAGGTCCAAAAAATTATATATATATATTTATTACCCCCACATTGAAATGTGTATATATATCTAAGAACATGATATTTCATAGACATTTTTCTAATTCTTTAGTGGATAAAATTACTCGTTCACTAAAGAAGCAACGTAGGCAACAATTAAAACTAACCCCCAATAATCTTCCCAATCAGTTGTCATTTTTCAGCGGGGAAAAAAATTGCTTCTCACATTGACGAAAGAAGCACACGATAAAACAATTGTTTTTACTAGCAGTAACAAATATACACACAACGAAAATATTATTAAAAAATTAATTAAAATTTTCATTTTTTTTTTTTCTACGATTAAAATTATTAAAAAACTTTTTTCCCCCTTAGAAATAAGTCAAAAAAATTTTAAGCAAATAAAAACGGAGAAAAGAAATTTAATACTCTACCATACAAAGTATATTTACGATGGGTTATTATTATTATTATCATTAATTGAACTAAAGTACGTCACATCGGAAATTGCAAGGACCCTAGTAATCAATCTAATAAATTTGTAGTTGCTAGTATATGTTTTAAAAGAAAATTATTTAAAAAAAATATTTAAATTTATTTTAAAAATAAATAAGATATAAACTTAAAATTATTTCTCCCAACAATTTATGTATCGCCACCCTGCCTCAGTCTCCCCACTTCCCATTATATGTTAATGTAAGATGTATATTTAAGAAATGATATATTTTTCCTAAACGGTGTTTAGAATTATTAAAAAAAAAAAAAAAAAAGTAGCATCAATCGAAAAAATTTCTAAAAACGTTTGTGTTCCCAGATACAAATATTATTGTACGATTGTGCACACTTTTAATAAATAAAAAGGACAACTAAGTCATAATTAAGACGTGTTTAAAGAGGATATAGTCATATCACCAATTAGTAATGACTAAAATCAACGTTAATGAATTACAAAGTACAAAATAAAAACTCCAATGCCTAATGATTAAGAGTGATATGAGAAATCTCTTACCGTGAAAAATCTTAAAATTTTGTATAAAAGCAGATAAAACCTAAATCCCTGCAACACAGCCGTCAAGTGACAGTCTTAGAACAATTTGATTGAGTTTCCAAATTAATGTTTGACAAAAAAAAAAAAAAAAAAAAAAAGTAAATGTAACAGTTAAGTTAAGAGGTGAATTTGAAGATAAAAGTTGAAAATTAGTATTTTTATTATTATTATTATTTTTTAATTAAGATAAGCAAAAAGTGTCCTTAACCTTATACTCGAGTTATTTACAAATACTCATTAGTTTTCTTACACATAAATTAAACGTAAATTAATCTAATTTAAAATCATTATAACTGAATTACTAAGTATGAAATATAATTTAAATACCTGGATGCCTATTTGGTTTGTACTCGGTATATTCAAGATAACGAAACTGATTGCAACTCTAATCAAATTCGTCAGCATGCTTGAATGTGCCGAGTCATTTTCCCCAGGTAAACCTACCTTGACTCTTCCTTTCTGTCTGCATCTTTCGAACAGGAAAATCTAATCGTACGACTGATGAAGCCAGGAAGTTCATTTCTAATTCAACTGACATTTTAGAAATTGTTTATCAATTTTTAATTTTTGAAAAATGGTTTCTTATTAGAAGTGAATAGTGAAAATTACAATTTCGAAATTTCTTACTTTTACAAATATTATTAAAAAAATTAACACATACGAAAAGCATCTACGCTGTCGGTAAAAATTTAAATTGCCTCTTACGATGTTAATCTGGTCTGTCATATCTTCATCAGTCATATAGCATTCTTAGCATTATGTACATAATGCGAGCATTATCTGGATGCCAATTTGGTAATTACCCGGTACAGTCAAGGATGCAGATAACTGGATCCTTCACTATAACCGAGTAATTTCCCCAGATAATGCTCACATTTTTCTTTTAACACAATTCATTTATTTTCTTTTGCATGATTAAACACCAAAGCTTAACTATACGACTAATGAAAATACAGGTAATTTGTAATTAATTTTTATTTATTTATTTATTTACTTATTTATTTTTTGTGACTTAAAAAGAAAAACATTCTTACTGTCTGAAAACGAAAGTTTAATAATTTTTCCTGAACTCTAATTTCTACTCTTTAAAATCATGATTTAAAAAGAAAATAAAATCCATGTAAGAAATCTCTACAAATTTTGCCTGCATCCTAAATAATAGATGCTAATTCTAATCTCTTCATCACCCTTTTTTGCATTATGTACATAATGCGTCACCAGGATGCCTGTTTGGTTTTACCCGGTACAGTCAAGGATGCAGATAACTGGATCCTTCACTGTAACCGAGTAATTTCCCCTGGTCACATTTAGATTTTCCTGTGACTATCTTGTTATTTCTTCCTCTGTATCTCTGAAAACATACAAGTTGAACCGTATGATTGTGATTATCATCATCATTATTATGATTTTTCGAAATGCCTTCTTACGATATATACAAAACAATTTAAACAACAAGAAATCGAACTTAATTTTTTCAAAAATGTTATTGTTTTTAAAATTTAAAATTTCGTGATTTTGAGCGAAATAATGCAAAATTTATTCATCAATCATACGGTTAAAATAATACTATACGTAAAATGCATTTAAATACAATACAAAAACAAAATTTTTATGCTGAATTTAGGGGTTGACCCAGGTTCTAATTTTTTGACCCCATTTTCGTGAAACTTGAAATATTTTTGTAAATTATTTATTTTGAGCTTCATTACGCAAATTATTTTATTGTTTATTTATTTTTACTTTTCCTCAATAAAATATTCCAGAACTTACAGTCACTGTATAAAATGCATAATATAAAGTTAATTCTGCTTCATTGAAATAAGTACAAGCAGTCATTACATATAATATTGAAAGTGATAAATATATATGTATATATTTTTAATAATATAAAAATAAATAAATAATAATAAGAAAAACGAAATTTTTTGTAAAGGGCCTTTTTTATTAATTTGAATTTTATGAAAAATCTCATTCCATTTTATGGATTTAAATTTTCTGAATGGGCAGCAGGGCTCAAATTTTAACTGGATCAACCCTTGGATTTAAAGCATTATTAAAATATAATAGTACATAAATACAACAAACTGGAAATAAGAATTTTAAAAAAGTGACTAGTTTCGTAACTCTCGCAATTAATTTCGCAATTTTCCTTTTTATGATTTACACCTTTCAAAGTTAAGTTTAGCTGAAATTCATATCGAAAATATCACACAGAGTCTGAATACAGCAAGAGATTACTCTCAGACACATTGACGTGGACTCGGTGTATATTTCCAAATAACAAAATCTGTAAAAGTGAGAACACGAGAAACCAAACTCGTAAACACAGAATTTATAAATTAATTTTACCGTCCTTCTAAAATAAGGCATAAACACCACTGAAAATTGATAAAAGAAAAATGCTGAAAAAGATCGAAATATGAAACATCAAAACCTGTGTACATTGAAGTCTCTTGGTGTTGATTCTCAGAGTCTGAAAATTTTCATGGAAAAAAATGTTGAAACAGGCATACACTTTTCTAAAGAGTACACAAAATTTTATCGCTTCGATTAAAGGGACAGATAGAGAAAAATGCTTAAAAATACCTATAATTACACGACAAGAGCAGAAAAAAACTCACCCTGTATAGTATAGCTGTAAACCAACACAATTGAAAACACTGCATTGTGCATGTGCATTATGTAAGAAACACAGAGATTATATAAAATCTTATTAACATAATTAAAACTCGATAATGATCAAGATGCTTAAAAAACAGCATGACATTGAAATTAAAACAAAACCTGTGCAACATAGCTTCAAAGAAATATAAGAAGCCATTAAATTCTAAAAAGCATGGCTGTAAATTTACAGAACTGCACCACTATCAATAAACATATTCACATTCCAGTCGTGAAAAATTAGCAATATTAGCAGCGAACATATAACAGTATAGACTTCTTTTTACAAATTCAGAGCAAATTGTTAAAATAGCTTCAAACTTCAAAATTAAGATATAATTGTTTGATTGAAGAATGAGACGATGACTTGCAAATTCAAACAGGTAAACCATCCTAAAAATAGATAAAACAGATATTCAGTTGTTAGACAATTTGTCCCATTTTTAAATTTCTTGCACACAGCATTGTAATGTTCCACACATAAAACGAAGGATATACACTCCTTTAAAAACTGATAATGTGCAAATCGTACATAAGGAAAAAATGCTAACATAAATTGTGCTATTTCATAAAATCAACAGCTATGCGGGGAAGAGAAAATACCAAATTCCGAAAAAACGAATAGAAATCACTCTCGTGTGCGATAATAGCCTGAAATGTCGAACATGCTGCATGTTTAACCTCAAAGAAGTAAAGAAAATAGAAAAAAATTGAGACTTAATATTACAGGAAATACATTTAAAAATAATATTTTAATTGCCCAGTTAGGCTCCCAGCCGGAATAGGGATAACCCTCCAGGCAAACTCACGTGTGGGCGCCCAGTCAACTTGCTTCCGACATTTCGGTAGAAACCTGAAAAACAACAGAATTTATGAAATTAAATAACATAACTAATAGCAGAATTAAATTAAAATATATCAGAAGTCTAGCCAAAACCTGAGTAACGTACGAGCCGAATCAGCTTCAATCACAGGGACCCAAAATATTGCTTTAGGTTGATTACTTAAAAAATCTTTGAAGGGAAAAAAATGCAAATTTTCATTAACTAAATGCGGAGAAAATTCCTCATTTATTAAAAAAGAACAACGAAGTGTTTAAACAGTTTTACAAAACCATATATTTCAATATAATGTTTTTAAAGTCATTTTTAATTTTCGCGAAAATGGTGATTTTGTTACAAAAAGAAAGAAATGACGGCTATTGCCACGATATATTAAAACAACCTTGCCAATATAATTAAATATTAATATTCTGAAAAAAAAATTTTCTTTAGTTTCAAAATAAGATTAACTTACTTTACTCACCAATCTGAAAAATCTCCAATAAAAAATTTGCTTACACGGATTAATTTTTACGTGAGGTTATAGGAAAAAAAAAACCTAATTTTATTACAGGAAGTAGGAAGGTATTTCTGAGAGAAAATATTACAAAAATTTAACGTATTGTGGACATTTTAAGTTGAAAATGAAAGCGATGAAGATTATCACCATTACATTAAAAAAAAAAAAAAAAGAAGAAGAAGAAAGAAAAAGGAAAGAAAACACGCGTACACTGCAAAATATTATTATTGCTGCTTTCGCGCTGCCCTTGTACCCACTTTTTCTGGTTTAAAAACGAGTCCCATTCAGTTATTTCTCTCTGAAACAACAGTTGTACATTTTCATTTATCAATGCTAATTTTCCTCATCTGTCATTCGTAGATAAATCCAGTTGATAGATAAGTCCAGTACAAACTTTCATGAAAATTAATTCAGTGCTTCAAAATTTATTGCCATGACATATTTTCAAGTGGCAGCTACAAAATGGCAAATAAAAATCATTAACAATCTTCTTGAGATATTTATACAGGGTGGCTACAGAAATTCAGAAAAAGAAGTTCCCTGATTTTTCTCTGACTAACTTTGATAGATTTTCATGATTCTATTACCAATTATATACATTCCATAATTTTGTGTACATCATTAAACCCCTCTCTAAATCACTGTAATTAAAAAAACTATACAGACGGGCAAAAATATTTCAATCTTTTTTTTCTCTTTCTTTCTTTTCTTCACTTTGTTAACATGCGCAAAAAAGAAAATAAAATGAAAAGATTAAAATTTGGGAGAAGTTAATAAAATTATAAAAATATGAATCATTTTAATTGCCTAATATATTAACATAAAAAATATATTTTTCTTCAAGTTGTTGCATTAAAAATATTAAATTATTCTTATTTTTATTTTATTTATTTATTTATTTTAAGGTTAGCTTGGCGAAATTCTACTAAAAAGCAGCCAATCCTGCGCAATCGTAGCTAAGATAACACCTGTTTGGCGGTCTATCAGTCATGCATGTTTACAGGGCAAAATTTTAAACTTCCATTTTTTATTTATTTATTTATTTTTTTGTGTGTTTTTACAAAATTCCCTGATTTTTCTCTGATATTTCCAGACGGATAAAGTACCCCGATCTTTCCATAATTTTCCTGTTTTCCCTGCTTGTCCCCACCCTGTTACATAGTCTGTACACATGAAAATTTAAGCCAATCGAACCTTGGATGCAATTTTTACAATGTGGATCTGTAATTTTCAAGTGACCGCGACATGGTAACAATATGATGGTTTAACTTGGTTAACGAACTCATCCAAAATATTTCAAAGATAAGTTTGCAGACCAACTTTGAATCGATTTGGTTCATTCTTTCGGAAATTACCATGATGCCATTTTTTTACATTATACGTATATACATAGATAAAGAAACAAAGTGCTTGCAATAGGCAGCTTTCTAAAGAAATCAATACAAATAATAAATAAAATCAGGTACAATTCTAATAATAAATTAATAAATGGAAAAAATAGATAAAATAGATAAAATGAAGCAAAAAATACCAAGTTAAATGGATGTTTCCTTCAAGAACTTTCATTTCTATATTTTTAATTCCTCTAATTCGTTTCTTACTGCAGCCTAGAATGAAAGTTTTTAAATATCACAAAAAAACCTTAAATAGACACCTTTACACTGAGAAAAACCATATACCGCTTTCATCATCTAGAAGGAATAAGGGGTCCTTTTCTAAATCTCTAAACTGGAAATATAGATTTACGAGCTGTGCGGATAAGACACGCCAAAAAAGTGAATGGACGAAACGAAGAGAATTTCTAGTCTACACAATTCTAGATAGTGAAACAATATCCTGAATATCCTGAATCTTTTGTATTGCGAGAAATTCTCGCTTGATTTTCTAGAATTGGATCATAAATCAAGATTGTTGTTGCTGAAACCCGCCTCTTGTATTCACATTTATTTGCAGAGATTTTTAAATAACTTTGTCCTCGATAATATAGGAAAACGCTCTAGAATTCTAATAGAGGTTTGCAGAATTCGCATTCAAAGGGGACTAGAATTTATAAGGATGACATCGAACTATTTTTTCTAGAGCCAAAATTTAGATTCTAGATGTCAGTCACAGAATTTTTTCTCAGTGTAAAACAAAACCCAAAACAAAACAAAATAATGTATATATATATACACACAGTCAAACCTCGTTAACGGGAACACTGTTAACGTAAATTATTTTTAACAAGAACTGTTTCCATAATCCCCGTCAAAATGAAGATTAGTTTTTCATTATATGAAGATTAGTTACTGATAACATTGAAAATTTTTTTTATCCCCCTTGAGATACACGTTAACGAGGTTCGACTGTATATATACTGGAACAATATTAAAGTACAAAAGAATGCGTCTTCTATCCCCCTTCCACATGTGTCCTAAGGAAAACTTTTAATAAATCACTTATAAAATTATACTTACTTTCTATACTTACTAAAATTTCCTCTAATTCTAAAAATACTAACGCTTGTAAATATATTAATTAGAAATGAATGAAGATACGTCCTTCTGGAAATTGCCACATATGAATTATTTTTGAAATTAATATGTGTGTCTAAAAAAGAAAAAAATATATTAGTATTGAAAGATACATTAAATTTGTATTCCATACTAGACACAAAAACAACAACTACAGAAATAATTAATATGACACACTGACGACATAATGCCCTATATTCATTGAGAAAAGGTCCAACAAATTCCTGCCCAATTTTGGGGGAAAATAAATTTTAAATCCATGTATTAAGCGTGTGTTCGAAATATAAGAGATAAAAGTAAATGCATGTAAATTAAGGTATATCTATAAACAATCACATTTTTTAAATGCTTTCAAAAAATGATATAAACTGTAGATATATTTTTACATAAAATGGACACCACAAACATTTAAAAAAAATTTATTTTCAATATCTTTACAATCTTACACTGATATAACAGTTTACATATCACGTAGAATGGATTTAAAAAAGATTTTTTAAAGAAAACGATTAAACAAACCGCGTTTTGAATAAATCATTTTATTTTTACATCATGGAGAAGAGTTTTTTCAAATACATTTTTCTGTTAAAGTCATTTACTTCTAATCACCCATTCTTCTATTTCATTAGAATCTTAAATGCAAAGGTACAGCATTTTATTTTTGCGAGAATCTCATTGTCATCATTTAATCTTCTGGAGTTCATCCATGCATGAGCCTCAATAAACAGACAAACACCACATGACATAACTTTTTATTTGCATAAAATACCAATAATTACACACAAAGGGCATAAATGAAAACCCAACACATAACGTTTCGCAGAAATCTAGAGAGAACATTCATGTTGAAGTAGATTGTCTTATCTAAAAACTGTTTATTGGCAATGGTACTTATGAATAATGGAAAAGAAATCTAAAATTTAAAAGTTTATTTTATTTTAGCAGAAATTCTATGGAATGTTTATTTATTTATTTTTATTGTTGTTCTCTACGATTCTTTTTCCCAATAGGAATATCAGGACCTCGGCTTAAAGTTAATCATTATTATTTATCTTTTGTTCTATTAAAAGATGGGAAGTGAAAATATTACACAATGTCACTACTAAACATAAATTATGGTTTTTCACTGGACAAAAGTACACTTTATTAACGTCAGAGAGGATCCCAAAAGTCATAGTTAGGTTCAATGAGTGATGATAGAAATTAGAGATTTGCAATCAGCTATTTTATACATCTTATTAATATAAGAGACTATGCGAATAATGATCATTGAATCAAAAAACTGATTAAAAAAAAAAAAAAAAAAAAAAAACACAATTCTTCTCTGACAAAATTTCTAAAATATTTTAAGTTCTTCTCGATAAACATACTTCGGTATAATTGGTTAGGTATGCATAAATTTTTATTTAAGAGAGAGGTATAAATGTTTTACTTAAAACATTATTTTTAATTTATTTAGGTCCAAAAAATTATATGTATGTGTATATATATACTATATATATATATATATATATATATACGTATATGTATATCTGAGAAGATGATATTCCATAAACATTTCTATAATTCCTTAGTGGATAAAATTACTCGTCCACTAAATAAGCAACACAGACAACTGTTACACAAGCAACACACAACTAACCTCGAATAGTCTCCCCTATCATTTATAATATAAGTTTTCAGCGGAGAAAAAAAAAAAAAAGAAAAGAAAAGAAAAATGGCTTCTCACATTGACGAAAGAAACACATGATAAAACAATTGTTTTTACTAGAAGTAACAAATATGCGGACAATGAAAATAGTATTAAAAAAAATAATAATAATAATAATAATAATTTTTCTCTACCAATAAAATTATGGAAATACTCTCTTTTCTTTAGGAATTAGTTAAAAACTTTTCAAGTAAATAAAAATGGAGAAAGGAAACCTAATACTGTACCATATACATATATATATTTATGATGGATTATTATTATTATTATTATTATTATATACTTTTTTAATTGAACATAATTTTTGTATATCACATTGGAAACGGCAAGGACCCTAGTAACCAATCCAATAAGTTTGTAGATGTTAGTATATGTTTCAAAAGATTTAAAAAGAACTGAAATATAAAATTAAAATTTCTTTTCCCAACAATTTATGTATCGCCACCATGTCACAGTCACTCCACATCCCAACTATATATTAATGTAAGATGTATATTTAGTAAATGGCATTTTTTTTCCAAAGGTGTTTAGGATTATATAAAAATGTAACATCAAATGAAAAATTTTCTAAAAACGTTTGTGTTATAGATACAAATATTATTGTGTGATTCACACTTTTAACAAATAAACAGAATAACTAAGTCATAATTAAGGCGTGTTTAAAGATTGTCGTATCACCAATTAGTAATGACTGAAATCAACGTTCATGAATTACAAAGTACAAAATAAAAACCCCAATGCCTAACGATTAAGAGGGAAAGGGGAAAGATCTTGTAGTGAAAAATCCTAAAATTTTGTGTAAAAGCACACAAAACCTAAATTCGCGCAACACAGCGGTCAATGAACAGTCTTAGAACAATTTTACTGAGTTTTAAAATTAATGTTTGAAAAAAAAAAAAATGTAATGGTTAAGCTAAGTGGTGATTTTTAAGGTAAAAGTTTATTTTTTTATTTTTTTTTTTAAATCAAGATCAATAAACAAGCAAAAAGTGTCCTTAACCTTATACTCGAGTTATTTACAAATACTCATTAGTTCTCTTGCACACAGATTAAACGTAAATTTAAAATCATGATAACTGAATTACTAAGTATGAAATATAATGAAATACCTGGATGCCTATTTGGTTTGTACTCGGTAAATTCAAGATAACGAAACTGATTGCAACTCTAATCAAATTCGTCAGCATGCTTGAATGTACCGAGTCATTTTCCCCAGGTAAACCTACCTCGACTCTTCCTTTCTTTCTGCATCTTTGTAACAGAAAAATCTAATAGTACGACTGATGAAGCCAGGACATTTATTTCTAATTCAACTGACATTTTAGAAATTGTTTAAAAATTTTTAATTTTTGAAAAATGATTTGTTATTGGAATTGAATTGTGAAATTTATAATTCCGAAATTTGTTTTTTCTTACTTTTACAAACATCATGTAAAGAAAAACACGTACGAAAAGCATCCTCACTATCGCTAAAGATTTGCAAAGCAATTTACGAGGCTAATCATGTCTCTTCATCAGTCGTATAGCGTTTTTTGCATTATGTACATAATGCGAGCATTATCTGGATGCCAATTTGGTAATTACCCGGTACAGTCAAGGATGCAGATAACTGGATCCTTCACTATAACCGAGTAATTTCCCCAGATAATGCTCATCTTTATTCGTTTAACACAATTCTTTTATCTTATTTTGCATGACTAAACACCAAAGCTTAACCATGCGACTGATGAAAATGCAGGTAATTTGTAATTAATTAAAATTTCATTTCATTTTTTTTTTCTTCTGATAATTAAAAAGAAAAATATTTTTACTGTCTGAAAGCGGAAGTTTGATAAATTTTCTTGAACTTTAATTTCTGCTCTTTAAAATCTTGATTTAAAAATAAAATAAAATCCATGTAAGAAATCTCTACGAATTTTGCCTGCATCCTAAATAATAGATGCTAATTCTAATCTCATCATCACCCTTTTTTGCATCATGTACACAATGCGTAACCAGGATGCCTTTTTGGTTTTACCCGGTACAGTGAAGGATGCAGATAACTGGATCCTTCACAGTAACCAAGTAATTTCCCCTAGTTACATTTAGATTTTCCTGTGACTATCTTGTTATTTCTTCATCTGTGTATCTCTGAAAACATACAAATTGAACCGTATGATTGTGATTATCATGATTTTTTTCCCCCTTTTTTTTTCCGAAATACCTTTTTACGATATATACAAAACAATTTAAAGAACAACAAGAAATCGAACTTAATTTTTTCAAAGATTTTATTGTTTTAAAAACTAAAATGTTTAATTTTGAACGTATTAATGCAGAATTTATTCATCAATCATACGGTTAAAATAATGCTATACGTAAAATACATTTAAATACAATACAAAAACAAAATTTTTATTCTGAATTTAGGGGTTGATCCAGGTTCTAATTCTTGAACCCCATTATCGTGAAACAGGAAATATTTTTGTAAATTATTTATTTTGAGCTTCATTACTTAAATTCTTTTATTATTTATTTATTTTTATTTTTCCTCAGTGAAATATCTTGTAAAATATTCCACAACTTACAATCACAGTATATAATGTATAATGTAAAGTTAATTCGGCTTCAATGAAACAAGTATAAGCAGTCGTTTGATATAACGTTGAAAGCAAGATTTTTTTTTATTATTATATATAAATATATATATGTATATACACCACTTTTAAACAACGAAATTTTGTGTAAAGGGCCTTTTTTACTAATTTGAATTTTATGAAAGAGCTCATTTTACAAATGAGAGTTTGCTGAAGGCTTCCATTTTATGGATTTAAATTTTCTGACAGGGGAGCGGGACCCAAAATTTTAACTGGATCAACCCTTGGATTTAAAGCATTATTAAAATATAATAGTATGTAATTACAACAAACTGGAAATGAGAAATTTTAAAAAGTCACTAGTTTCGTAACTCTCACAATTAATTTCGCAATTTTCATTTGAATGATTTAGTTCTTCAAACTTAAGTTTATCTGAAATTCATATGGAACATATCAAACAAAGAGTCTGAATACAGCAAGAAATTACTCGCAGATACGTCAACGTGGACTGAGTGTCAGTCCCTGTTGCACCAAAATACAAAATCTTTAAAAGTGAGAACAACACGAGAAATGAAACTCGTAAACATAGAATTGTATTAAAATAACTTTACTGTTCTCATAAAATAAGGTATGAGCACCACTGAACATTGATATAAGAAAAATGTTGAAAAAGGTCGAAATACGAAATATCAAAACATGTATACATTAATGGCTGTTGATTCTCAAACTCTGAACACTTCGAGAGTAAATATGTTCAAACACGCGTACATTTTTCTAAAGAAAAATCGTCAAAATTTTAGAACGTCACTTAAAGGGATAAAATCGAGCAAAATGCTTAAAATTTTCATTTCTTGAAAATGACTAAAATAGCATGACAAGAAAAGAAAAATAAATCTCTCGGTATAGCATAGCATTAAGTCAACACAATTAAAAACGTTGCATTGTGCCTGTGCATTATGTAAGAAACATAGAGATTATATAAAATCTTATTAACATAATTAAAGCTCGATAATGATCAAGATGGTTAAAAAACGGCATGAATTGAAATTAAAACGATACCTGTGCAACATAGCTTCAAAGAAATATAAAAAGCCATTAAATTCTAAAAAGCATGGCTGTATTTACAGAACTGCACCACTATCAATAAACATATTCACAATCCAGTCGTGAAAAATTGGCAATATCAGCACCGAACACATAACAATATAGACTTCTTTTTACAAATTCAGAGCAAATTGCTAAAATAGCTCCAAACGTTAAAAAAGATATAGTCGTTTGATTCAAGAATGAGACGATGACTTGTAAATTCAAACAGATAAACCACCCTAAAAATAGATAAAACAGATATTCAGTTGTTAGATAATTTGTCCCATTTTTTATTTTCATACACACAGCATTGTAATGTTCCACACACAAAACGAAGGATATACACTCCTTTAAAAACTGGTAATGTGCAAATCGTACATAAGGAAAAATGCTAACATAAACTGTGCTATTTCATAAAATCAACAGCTATGCAAGGAAGAGAAAATACCAAATTCAGAAAAAACGAATCGAAATCATTCTCGTGTGCGATAATGGCCTGAAATGTCTAACATGCTGCATGTTTAACCTCAAAGAAGTAAAGAAAATAGAAAAAAATTGAGACTTAATATTACAGGAAGTATATTTAAAAATAATATTTTAAATGCCCAGTTAGGCTCCCAGCCGGAATGGGGATAACCCTCTAGGCAAACTCACGTGTGGGCGCCCAATCCACTTGCTTCCAACATTTGGGTAGAAACCTGAAAAACAACAGAATTTATGAGATTAAACAACATAACTAACAGCAGAATTAAATTTAAAAATATCAGAAGTCTAGTAAGACCTGAGTAATGTACGAGCCGAATCGGCTTCAATCACAGGGACCCAAAATTTTGCTTCAGGTTGATTATTTAAAAAATCTTTGGAGGGAAAAAAATGCAAATTTTCATTAACTAAATGCGGAGAAAATTTATCCTTTATTAAGTAAGCACAACGAAGTGTTTAAACAGCTTTACAAAACCATATATTTCAATATAATGTTTTTAAAGTTATTTTATTTTTCGCAAAAATGGTGATTTTTTACAAAAAGGAAAAAAAAAATAAAGACAGAATATATTAAAACAACCTTGCCAATATAATTCAATATTAATATTCTGGGAAAAAAATTCCTTTAGTTTCAAATTCGAATAATACCGAATAAGATTAAAGAATAAGATTAACGAATAATACCCGCCAATCTAAAAAATCACCAATAAAAAATTTGCTTACACGGATTAGTTTTTACGTGAGGTTATAGGAAAAAAAAAAAAAAAAAAAAAACTAATTTTTATCACAGAAAGTAGAAAGATATATCTGAGAGAAAATAAAAAAAATTTAACGTACTGTGGACATTTTAAATGGAAAATGAAAACATTGAAGACTATTACCATTAAATAAAAAAACAAGAAGAAGAAGAATGAAAAAGAAAAGAAAGCATCCGAACACTGCAAAATATTGTTATTGCTGCTTTCGCGCTGCCCTTGTACCTACTTTTTCTGGTTTAAAAACGAGTCCCATTCAGTTATTTCTCTCTGAAACAACAGTTGTACATTTTCATTTAACAATGCTAATTTTCCTCATCTATCATTCGTAGATAAATCCAGTTGATAGATAAATCCAGTACAAACTTTGATGAAAATTAATTCAGTGCTTCACAATTCATTGCCATGACATATTTTCAAGTGGCAGCTACAAAATGGCAAATAAAAATCATTAACAATCTTCTTGAGATAATTATACAGGGTGGCTACAGAAATTCAGAATTAAAAGTTTCCTGATTTTTCTCTGACAAATTTTTATAGATTTTCATGATTCCATTACCAATTATATGTATTCCATAATTTTGTGTACATCATTAAACCCCTCGCTAAACCACTGTAATTAAAAAAACTATACAGACGGGCAAAAATATTTCAATCTTTTTTTTTTTTTTTTTTGTTTCTTTGTTTCTTTGTTCACTTTGTTAACATGCACGAAAAAGAAAATAAAATGAAAAGTTCAAAATTTTGGAGAAGTTAATAAAATTATAAAAATAAGAATCATTTCAATTGCCTAATATATTAACATGAAAAATATATTTTTCTTCAAGTTGTTGCATTAAAAATATTTTATTTTTATTTTATTTATTTATTTATTTTAAGGTTAGCTTGGCGAAATTCTACTAGAAAGCAGCCAATCCTGCGCAATCATGGCTAAGATAACACCTGTTTGGCGGTCTATCAGTCATGCATGTTTGCAGGGCAGAGTTTTAAACTTCCATTATTTTCTTGGTGTTTTTACAAAATTACCCGATTCTCCTCTGATATTTCCGGATAGATAAAGTACCCCGATCTTTCCTTGTTTTCCCTGGTTGTCCCCACCCTGTTACATAATCTGTACACATGAAAATTTAAGCAAATCGAAACTTGGATACAAATTTTACAATGTGGATTTGTAATTTTCAAGTGACCGCGACATGGTAACAATAGGATGGTTTAACTTGGTTAACTAACTCATGCAAAATATTTCAAAGATAAGTTTGCTGACCAACTTTGAATCGATTTGATTCATTCTTTCGGAAATTACCATGATCAAATTTTTTTTACATTATACGTATATACATAGATAAAGAAACAAAGTGCTTGCAATAGGCAGCTTTCTAAAGAAATCAATACAAATAATAAATAAAGTCAGGTACAATTCTAATAATAAATTAATAAATGGAAAAAATAGATAAAATAAAGCAAAAAAGTACCAAGTTAAATGGATGTTTCCTTCAATAACTTTAATTTCTGTATTTTTAATTCCTTTAACTCGTTCCTTACTGCAACCTAGAATGAAAGTTTTCAAATATCACAAAAAACCTGAAGTAGACACCTTTACACTGAGAAAAAGCATATACCGCCTTCATCTAGAAGGAATAAGTGGTATATAAACAAAAACTGAGATTATTGTTTCTGAAACCTGCCTCTTGTGTGGTCATTTTCTAAATCTCTAAACTAGAAATATAGATTTCCGAGCTATGCGCATAAGGCACGCCGATAAGGTGGATAGACGAAATGGAGAGAATTTCTAGTCTACACAGTTCTAGATGGTGAAACAATATCCTGAATATTCTGAATCTTTTGTATTGCGAGAAATTCTCGCTTGATTTTCTAGAATTGGAGTATAAACCAAGATTATAGTTGCTGAAACTCGCCTCTTGTATTCGCATTTATTTGAAGAGATTTTTAAATATGTTTGCCCTCGATAATATAGGAAAACGCTCTAGAATTCTAATAGGGGTTTACAGAATTCGCATTCAAAGGGGACTAGAATTTATAAGGATGACATGGAACAATATTTCTAGAGCCAAAATTTAGATTCTAGATGTTAGCTACAGAATTTTTTCTCAGTGTAAAACAAAACAATGTATATGCATATATATATATATATATATATATATATATATACAGTCAAACCTCGTTAACGTGAACACTGTTAACGTGAATTATATTTAACATGAACTGTTTCCATAATCCCCGTCAAAATTAAGATTAGTTTAGTTATATGAATATTAGTTACTGATAGCATGAACTACTGATAAAATGAACAAATTTTTTACCCCCCTTGAGATTCACGTTGACGAGGTTCGACTGTATATATACTGAAACAATATTAAAATACAAAAGAAAGCGTCTTCTATCCCCTTTCCACATATGTCCTAAAGAAAACTTTTAATAAATCACTTATAAAATTATACTTACTTTCTATACTTACTAAAATTTCCTCTAATTCTAAAAATACTAACGCTTGTAAATATATTAATTAGGAATGAATGAAGATACGTCCTTCTGGAAATTGCCACGTATGAATTATTTTTGAAATTAATATGTGTGTCTAAAAAAGAAAAAATATATTAGTATTGAAATATACATTAAATTTGTATTCCATACTAGACAAAATAAAATAACAACTACAGAAAGAATTAATGTTACACACTTAAGATATAATGCCCTTTATTCATTGAGAAAAGCTCCAACAAAATCTTGCCCGGTTTTGTGTAAATTAAATTTTGAATCCTGTATTAACCGTGTGTTCGAATTACAAGAGATAAAAGTGCATATATTTAAATTAAGATATAAATATAAACAATTACGTTTTTTAGATACTTTCAAAAGATGATATAAACTGCAGAAATATTTTTACATAAAATGAACACAAACAACATTTTTAAAAGTTTATTTTCAATATCTTTACAATCTTACAGTTTATAAACACAGTTTACATTTTACGTACGATAACAGTTTACATTTCACGTAAAATGGATTTAAAAAAGATTTTTTAATGAAAATGATTAAACAAACCACGTTTTGAATAAATCCTTTTATTCTCACATCAGGGAGAAGAGTTTTTCCTAATACATTTTTCTGTTAAAGTCTTTTACTTCTAATTACCCATTCTTCGATTTTATAATAATCTTCAATGCAAAGGTACAGCATTTAATTTTTGCGAGAATCTCATTGTCATCATTTAATCTTCTGGAGTTCATCCATGCATGAGCCTCAATAAACTGACAAATACCACATGACATAACTTTTTATTTGCATAAAATACCAATATTTACATACAGAGGGCATAAATGAAAACCCAACACATAACGTTTCGCAGAAATCTAGAGAGAACATTCATGTTGAAGTACAATTTCTTATCTAAAAACTGTTTATTGGTAATGGTACTTACGAATAATGCAAAAGAAATATAAATTTAAAAGTGTTTTTTATTTTAGCAGAAATTCTATGCAGTGTTTATCTATTTATTTTTATTGTTCTTCTCTACGATTCTTTTTCCCACGGGGGATATCGGGACTTACGGCTTAACGTTTATTATTATTATTTATCTTTTGTTCAATTACAAGATGGGAGTTTAAAATTACACAATGTCTCTACCAAATATAAATTAAGATATTTCACTGGACAAAACTACACTTTATTAACATCAGTGAGGATCCCAAAATTCATAGTTAGGTTCAATATGTGATAGAAATTAGAGATTTGCAACCAACTATTTTTTACATCTTATTAATATAAGAGACTATACGAATAATGAACATTAAATCAAACAAATGATTAAAAAAAAAAAAAAAAAAAAAAAAAAAACACACACAATTTTTCTCTGACAAAATTTCTAGAATATTTTAAGGTCTTCTCGATAATACTTCGGTATAATTGGTTAGGTATGCATACATTTTTATTTAAGAGAGAGGTATAAATGCTTTACTTAAAACATTATTTTTAATTTATTTAGGTCCAAAAAATTATATGTATGTGTATATATATACTATATATATATATACGTATATGTATATCTGAGAACATGATATTCCATAAATATTTCTATAATTCCTTAGTGGATAAAATTACTCGTCCACTAAATAAGCAACACAGACATCCGTTACACAAGCAACACACAACTAACCTCCAATAGTCTCCCCTATTATTTATAATATAAGTTTTCAGCGGAGAAAAAAAAAAGGAAAAAAAATGGCTTCTCACATTGACGAAAGAAACACATGATAAAACAATTGTTTTTACTAGAAGTAACAAATATGCGGACAATGAAAATAGTATTAAAATAATAATAATAATAATAATAATTTTTCTCTACGAATAAAATTATGGAAATACTCTTTTTTTCTATAGGAATTAGTTAAAAACTTTTCAAGTAAATAAAAATGGAGGAAGGAAACCTAATACTCTACCATATAGATATATATATTTATGATGGATTATTATTATTATTATTATATACTTTTTTAATTGAACATAATTTTTGAATATCCCATTGGAAACGGTAAGGACCCTAGTAACCAATTCAATAAGTTTGTAGATGTTAGTATATGTTTCAAAAGGTTTAAAAAGAACTAAAATATAAAATTAAAATTTCTTTTCCCGACAATTTATGTATCGCCACCATGTCGCAGTCACTCCACATCCCACTATATATTAATGTAAGGTGTATATTTAATAAATGATATTTTTTTCCCCAAAGGTGTTTAGGATTATATAAAAATGTAACACATCAAGTGAAAATTTTTCTAAAAACGTTTGTGTTATAGATACAAATATTATTGTGTGAGTCACACTTTTAACAAATAAACAGAATAACTAAGTCATAATTAAGGCGTGTTTAAAGATTGTCGTATCACCAATTAGTAATGACTGAAATCAACGTTCATGAATTACAAAGTACAAAATAATGCCTATCGATTAAGAGGGAAAGGGAAAGATCTTGTAGTGAAAAATCCTAAAATTTTGTTTAAAAGCACACAAAACCTAAATTCGTGCAACACAACGGTCAATGAACAGTCTTAGAACAATTTGACTGAGTTTTAAAATTAATGTTTGAAAAAAAAAAAAAAAATGTAACGGTTAAGCTAAGTGGTGATTTTTAAGGTAAAAGTTTATTTTTTTTTTTTTTTTTAAATTAAGATTAATAAACAAGCAAAAAGTGTCCTTAACCTTATACTCGAGTTATTTACAAATACTCATTAGTTCTCTTGCACACAGATTAAACGTAAATTTAAAATCATGATAACCGAATTACTAAGTATGAAATATAATTAAATACCTGGATGCCTATTTGGTTTGTACTCGGTATATTCAAGATAACGAAACTGATTGCAACTCTAATCAAATTCGTCAGCAGGCTTGAATGTACCGAGTCATTTTCCCCAGGTAAACCTACCTTGACTCTTCCTTTCTTTCTGCATCTTTGGAACAGAAAAATCTGATAGTACGACTGATGAAGCCAGGAAGTTCATTTCTAAATCAACTGACATTTTAGAAATTGTTTATCAATTTTTAATTTTTGAAAAATGGTTTGTTATTAGAAGTGAATAGTGAAAATTACAATTTTGAAATTTCTTACTTTTACAAATATTATTAAAAAAATTAACACATACGAAAAGCATCTACACTGTCGGTAAAAATTTAAATTGCCTCTTACGATGTTAATCTGGTCTCTTCATCAGTCATATAGCTTTCTTAGCATTATGTACATAATGCGAGCATTATCTGGATGCCAATTTGGTAATTATCCGGTACAGTGAAGGATGCAGTAACTGGATCCTTCACTGTAACCGAGTAATTTCCCCAGATAATGCTCATCTTTATTCTTTTAAAACAATTCTTTTATCTTCTTTTGTATGATTAATAACCAAAGCTTAACCATGCGGTTGATGAAAATGCAGGTAATTTGTAACTAATTAAAATTTAAAATTTCACTTTTCCCCCCCTTAGAATTAAAAAGAAAAACATTCATACTGTCTGAAAGCGAAAGTTTAATAATTTTTCTTGAACGTTAATTTCTGCTCTTTAAAATCTTGATTTAAAAAGAAAGCAAAACCCGTGTAAGAAATCACTACGAATTTTGCCTGCATCCTAAATAATAGATGCTAATTCGAATCTCATCATCACTCTTTTTTGCATCATGTACACAATGCGTAACCAGGATGCCTTTTTGGTTTTACCCGGTACAGTCAAGGATTCAGAAAACTGGATCTTTCACTGTAACCGAGTAATTTCCCCTGGTTACATTTAGATTTTCCTGTGACTATCTTGTTATTTCTTCATCTGTGTATCTCTGAAAACATACAAGTTGAACCGTATGATTGTGATTATCATGATTTTTTTTTTTTTTTTTTTTCGAAATACCTTTTTACGATATATACAAAACAATTTAAAGAACAACGAGAAATCGAACTTAATTTTTTCAAAGATTTTATTGTTTTAAAAACTAAAATGTTTAATTTTGAACGTATTAATGCAGAATTTATTCATCAATCATACGGTTAAAATAATGCTATACGTAAAATACATTTAAATACAATACAAAAACAAAATTTTTATACTGAATTTAGGGGTTGATCCAGGTTCTAATTCTTGAACCCCATTTTCGTGAAACAGGAAATATTTTTGTAAATTATTTATTTTGAGCTTCATTACTTAAATTATTTTATTATTTATTTATTTTTATTTTTTCCTCAGTGAAATATCTTGTAAAATATTCCACAACATACAGTCACAGTATATAATGTATAATGTAAAGTTAATTCGGCTTCAATGAAACAAGTATAAGCAGTCGTTTGATATAACGTTGAAAGCAAGATTTTTTTTTATTATTATATATAAATATATATATGTATATACACCACTTTTAAACAACGAAATTTTGTGTAAAGGGCCTTTTTTACTAATTTGAATTTTATGAAAGAGCTCATTTTACAAATGAGAGTTTGCTGAAGGCTTCCATTTTATGGATTTAAATTTTCTGACAGGGGAGCGGGACCCAAAATTTTAACTGGATCAACCCTTGGATTTAAAGCATTATTAAAATATAATAGTATGTAATTACAACAAACTGGAAATGAGAAATTTTAAAAAGTCACTAGTTTCGTAACTCTCACAATTAATTTCGCAATTTTCATTTGAATGATTTAGTTCTTCAAACTTAAGTTTATCTGAAATTCATATGGAACATATCAAACAAAGAGTCTGAATACAGCAAGAAATTACTCGCAGATACGTCAACGTGGACTGAGTGTCAGTCCCTGTTGCACCAAAATACAAAATCTTTAAAAGTGAGAACAACACGAGAAATGAAACTCGTAAACATAGAATTGTATTAAAATAACTTTACTGTTCTCATAAAATAAGGTATGAGCACCACTGAACATTGATATAAGAAAAATGTTGAAAAAGGTCGAAATACGAAATATCAAAACATGTATACATTAATGGCTGTTGATTCTCAAACTCTGAACACTTCGAGAGTAAATATGTTCAAACACGCGTACATTTTTCTAAAGAAAAATCGTCAAAATTTTAGAACGTCACTTAAAGGGATAAAATCGAGCAAAATGCTTAAAATTTTCATTTCTTGAAAATGACTAAAATAGCATGACAAGAAAAGAAAAATAAATCTCTCGGTATAGCATAGCATTAAGTCAACACAATTAAAAACGTTGCATTGTGCCTGTGCATTATGTAAGAAACATAGAGATTATATAAAATCTTATTAACATAATTAAAGCTCGATAATGATCAAGATGGTTAAAAAACGGCATGAATTGAAATTAAAACGATACCTGTGCAACATAGCTTCAAAGAAATATAAAAAGCCATTAAATTCTAAAAAGCATGGCTGTATTTACAGAACTGCACCACTATCAATAAACATATTCACAATCCAGTCGTGAAAAATTGGCAATATCAGCACCGAACACATAACAATATAGACTTCTTTTTACAAATTCAGAGCAAATTGCTAAAATAGCTCCAAACGTTAAAAAAGATATAGTCGTTTGATTCAAGAATGAGACGATGACTTGTAAATTCAAACAGATAAACCACCCTAAAAATAGATAAAACAGATATTCAGTTGTTAGATAATTTGTCCCATTTTTTATTTTCATACACACAGCATTGTAATGTTCCACACACAAAACGAAGGATATACACTCCTTTAAAAACTGGTAATGTGCAAATCGTACATAAGGAAAAATGCTAACATAAACTGTGCTATTTCATAAAATCAACAGCTATGCAAGGAAGAGAAAATACCAAATTCAGAAAAAACGAATCGAAATCATTCTCGTGTGCGATAATGGCCTGAAATGTCTAACATGCTGCATGTTTAACCTCAAAGAAGTAAAGAAAATAGAAAAAAATTGAGACTTAATATTACAGGAAGTATATTTAAAAATAATATTTTAAATGCCCAGTTAGGCTCCCAGCCGGAATGGGGATAACCCTCTAGGCAAACTCACGTGTGGGCGCCCAATCCACTTGCTTCCAACATTTGGGTAGAAACCTGAAAAACAACAGAATTTATGAGATTAAACAACATAACTAACAGCAGAATTAAATTTAAAAATATCAGAAGTCTAGTAAGACCTGAGTAATGTACGAGCCGAATCGGCTTCAATCACAGGGACCCAAAATTTTGCTTCAGGTTGATTATTTAAAAAATCTTTGGAGGGAAAAAAATGCAAATTTTCATTAACTAAATGCGGAGAAAATTTATCCTTTATTAAGTAAGCACAACGAAGTGTTTAAACAGCTTTACAAAACCATATATTTCAATATAATGTTTTTAAAGTTATTTTATTTTTCGCAAAAATGGTGATTTTTTACAAAAAGGAAAAAAAAAATAAAGACAGAATATATTAAAACAACCTTGCCAATATAATTCAATATTAATATTCTGGGAAAAAAATTCCTTTAGTTTCAAATTCGAATAATACCGAATAAGATTAAAGAATAAGATTAACGAATAATACCCGCCAATCTAAAAAATCACCAATAAAAAATTTGCTTACACGGATTAGTTTTTACGTGAGGTTATAGGAAAAAAAAAAAAAAAAAAAAACTAATTTTTATCACAGAAAGTAGAAAGATATATCTGAGAGAAAATAAAAAAAATTTAACGTACTGTGGACATTTTAAATGGAAAATGAAAACATTGAAGACTATTACCATTAAATAAAAAAACAAGAAGAAGAAGAATGAAAAAGAAAAGAAAGCATCCGAACACTGCAAAATATTGTTATTGCTGCTTTCGCGCTGCCCTTGTACCTACTTTTTCTGGTTTAAAAACGAGTCCCATTCAGTTATTTCTCTCTGAAACAACAGTTGTACATTTTCATTTAACAATGCTAATTTTCCTCATCTATCATTCGTAGATAAATCCAGTTGATAGATAAATCCAGTACAAACTTTGATGAAAATTAATTCAGTGCTTCACAATTCATTGCCATGACATATTTTCAAGTGGCAGCTACAAAATGGCAAATAAAAATCATTAACAATCTTCTTGAGATAATTATACAGGGTGGCTACAGAAATTCAGAATTAAAAGTTTCCTGATTTTTCTCTGACAAATTTTTATAGATTTTCATGATTCCATTACCAATTATATGTATTCCATAATTTTGTGTACATCATTAAACCCCTCGCTAAACCACTGTAATTAAAAAAACTATACAGACGGGCAAAAATATTTCAATCTTTTTTTTTTTTTTTTTTTGTTTCTTTGTTTCTTTGTTCACTTTGTTAACATGCACGAAAAAGAAAATAAAATGAAAAGTTCAAAATTTTGGAGAAGTTAATAAAATTATAAAAATAAGAATCATTTCAATTGCCTAATATATTAACATGAAAAATATATTTTTCTTCAAGTTGTTGCATTAAAAATATTTTATTTTTATTTTATTTATTTATTTATTTTAAGGTTAGCTTGGCGAAATTCTACTAGAAAGCAGCCAATCCTGCGCAATCATGGCTAAGATAACACCTGTTTGGCGGTCTATCAGTCATGCATGTTTGCAGGGCAGAGTTTTAAACTTCCATTATTTTCTTGGTGTTTTTACAAAATTACCCGATTCTCCTCTGATATTTCCGGATAGATAAAGTACCCCGATCTTTCCTTGTTTTCCCTGGTTGTCCCCACCCTGTTACATAATCTGTACACATGAAAATTTAAGCAAATCGAAACTTGGATACAAATTTTACAATGTGGATTTGTAATTTTCAAGTGACCGCGACATGGTAACAATAGGATGGTTTAACTTGGTTAACTAACTCATGCAAAATATTTCAAAGATAAGTTTGCTGACCAACTTTGAATCGATTTGATTCATTCTTTCGGAAATTACCATGATCAAATTTTTTTTACATTATACGTATATACATAGATAAAGAAACAAAGTGCTTGCAATAGGCAGCTTTCTAAAGAAATCAATACAAATAATAAATAAAGTCAGGTACAATTCTAATAATAAATTAATAAATGGAAAAAATAGATAAAATAAAGCAAAAAAGTACCAAGTTAAATGGATGTTTCCTTCAATAACTTTAATTTCTGTATTTTTAATTCCTTTAACTCGTTCCTTACTGCAACCTAGAATGAAAGTTTTCAAATATCACAAAAAACCTGAAGTAGACACCTTTACACTGAGAAAAAGCATATACCGCCTTCATCTAGAAGGAATAAGTGGTATATAAACAAAAACTGAGATTATTGTTTCTGAAACCTGCCTCTTGTGTGGTCATTTTCTAAATCTCTAAACTAGAAATATAGATTTCCGAGCTATGCGCATAAGGCACGCCGATAAGGTGGATAGACGAAATGGAGAGAATTTCTAGTCTACACAGTTCTAGATGGTGAAACAATATCCTGAATATTCTGAATCTTTTGTATTGCGAGAAATTCTCGCTTGATTTTCTAGAATTGGAGTATAAACCAAGATTATAGTTGCTGAAACTCGCCTCTTGTATTCGCATTTATTTGAAGAGATTTTTAAATATGTTTGCCCTCGATAATATAGGAAAACGCTCTAGAATTCTAATAGGGGTTTACAGAATTCGCATTCAAAGGGGACTAGAATTTATAAGGATGACATGGAACAATATTTCTAGAGCCAAAATTTAGATTCTAGATGTTAGCTACAGAATTTTTTCTCAGTGTAAAACAAAACAATGTATATGCATATATATATATATATATATATATATATATATATACAGTCAAACCTCGTTAACGTGAACACTGTTAACGTGAATTATATTTAACATGAACTGTTTCCATAATCCCCGTCAAAATTAAGATTAGTTTAGTTATATGAATATTAGTTACTGATAGCATGAACTACTGATAAAATGAACAAATTTTTTACCCCCCTTGAGATTCACGTTGACGAGGTTCGACTGTATATATACTGAAACAATATTAAAATACAAAAGAAAGCGTCTTCTATCCCCTTTCCACATATGTCCTAAAGAAAACTTTTAATAAATCACTTATAAAATTATACTTACTTTCTATACTTACTAAAATTTCCTCTAATTCTAAAAATACTAACGCTTGTAAATATATTAATTAGGAATGAATGAAGATACGTCCTTCTGGAAATTGCCACGTATGAATTATTTTTGAAATTAATATGTGTGTCTAAAAAAGAAAAAATATATTAGTATTGAAATATACATTAAATTTGTATTCCATACTAGACAAAATAAAATAACAACTACAGAAAGAATTAATGTTACACACTTAAGATATAATGCCCTTTATTCATTGAGAAAAGCTCCAACAAAATCTTGCCCGGTTTTGTGTAAATTAAATTTTGAATCCTGTATTAACCGTGTGTTCGAATTACAAGAGATAAAAGTGCATATATTTAAATTAAGATATAACTATAAACAATTACGTTTTTTAGATACTTTCAAAAGATGATATAAACTGCAGAAATATTTTTACATAAAATGAACACAAACAACATTTTTAAAAGTTTATTTTCAATATCTTTACAATCTTACAGTTTATAAACACAGTTTACATTTTACGTACGATAACAGTTTACATTTCACGTAAAATGGATTTAAAAAAGATTTTTTAATGAAAATGATTAAACAAACCACGTTTTGAATAAATCCTTTTATTTTCACATCAGGGAGAAGAGTTTTTCCAAATACATTTTTCTGTTAAAGTCTTTTACTTCTAATTACCCATTCTTCGATTTTATAATAATCTTCAATGCAAAGGTACAGCATTTAATTTTTGCGAGAATCTCATTGTCATCATTTAATCTTCTGGAGTTCATCCATGCATGAGCCTCAATAAACTGACAAATACCACATGGCATAACTTTTTATTTGCATAAAATACCAATAATTACATACAGAGGGCATAAATGAAAACCCAACACATAACGTTTCGCAGAAATCTAGAGAGAACATTCATGTTGAAGTACAATTTCTTATCTAAAAACTGTTTATTGGTAATGGTACTTACGAATAATGCAAAAGAAATATAAATTTAAAAGTGTTTTTTATTTTAGCAGAAATTCTATGCAGTGTTTATCTATTTATTTTTATTGTTCTTCTCTACGATTCTTTTTCCCACGGGGGATATCGGGACTTACGGCTTAACGTTTATTATTATTATTTATCTTTTGTTCAATTAAAAGATGGGAGTTTAAAATTACACAATGTCTCTACCAAATATAAATTAAGATATTTCACTGGACAAAACTACACTTTATTAACATCAGTGAGGATCCCAAAATTCATAGTTAGGTTCAATATGTGATAGAAATTAGAGATTTGCAACCAACTATTTTTTACATCTTATTAATATAAGAGACTATACGAATAATGAACATTAAATCAAACAAATGATTAAAAAAAAAAAAAAAAAAAAAAAACACAATTTTTCTCTGACAAAATTTCTAGAATATTTTAAGGTCTTCTCGATAATACTTCGGTATAATTGGTTAGGTATGCATAAATTTTTATTTAAGAGAGAGGTATAAATGCTTTACTTAAAACATTATTTTTAATTTATTTAGGTCCAAAAAATTATATGTATGTGTATATATATACTATATATATATATATACGTATATGTATATCTGAGAACATGATATTCCATAAGTATTTCTATAATTCCTTAGTGGATAAAATTACTCGTCCACTAAATAAGCAACACAAACATCCGTTACACAAGCAACACACAACTAACCTCCAATAGTCTCCCCTATTATTTATAATATAAGTTTTCAGCGGAGAAAAAAAAAAGGGAAAAAAATGGCTTCTCACATTGACGAAAGAAACACATGATAAAACAATTGTTTTTACTAGAAGTAACAAATATGCGGACAATGAAAATAGTATTAAAATAATAATAATAATAATAATAATTTTTCTCTACGAATAAAATTATAGAAATACTCTTTTTTTCTATAGGAATTAGTTAAAAACTTTTCAAGTAAATAAAAATGGAGGAAGGAAACCTAATACTCTACCATATACATATATATATTTATGATGGATTATTATTATTATTATTATATACTTTTTTAATTGAACATAATTTTTGAATATCCCATTGGAAACGGTAAGGACCCTAGTAACCAATTCAATAAGTTTGTAGATGTTAGTATATGTTTCAAAAGGTTTAAAAAGAACTAAAATATAAAATTAAAATTTCTTTTCCCGACAATTTATGTATCGCCACCATGTCGCAGTCACTCCACATCCCACTATATATTAATGTAAGGTGTATATTTAATAAATGATATTTTTTTCCCCAAAGGTGTTTAGGATTATATAAAAATGTAACACATCAAGTGAAAATTTTTCTAAAAACGTTTGTGTTATAGATACAAATATTATTGTGTGAGTCACACTTTTAACAAATAAACAGAATAACTAAGTCATAATTAAGGCGTGTTTAAAGATTGTCGTATCACCAATTAGTAATGACTGAAATCAACGTTCATGAATTACAAAGTACAAAATAATGCCTATCGATTAAGAGGGAAAGGGAAAGATCTTGTAGTGAAAAATCCTAAAATTTTGTTTAAAAGCACACAAAACCTAAATTCGTGCAACACAACGGTCAATGAACAGTCTTAGAACAATTTGACTGAGTTTTAAAATTAATGTTTGAAAAAAAAAAAAAAAAAAAAAAAAAAAAAAAAATGTAACGGTTAAGCTAAGTGGTGATTTTTAAGGTAAAAGTTTATTTTATTTTTTTTTTTAAATTAAGATTAATAAACAAGCAAAAAGTGTCCTTAACCTTATACTCGAGTTATTTACAAATACTCATTAGTTCTCTTGCACACAGATTAAACGTAAATTTAAAATCATGATAACCGAATTACTAAGTATGAAATATAATGAAATACCTGGATGCCTATTTGGTTTGTACTCGGTATATTCAAGATAACGAAACTGATTGCAACTCTAATCAAATTCGTCAGCAGGCTTGAATGTACCGAGTCATTTTCCCCAGGTAAACCTACCTTGACTCTTCCTTTCTTTCTGCATCTTTGGAACAGAAAAATCTGATAGTACGACTGATGAAGCCAGGAAGTTCATTTCTAAATCAACTGACATTTTAGAAATTGTTTATCAATTTTTAATTTTTGAAAAATGGTTTGTTATTAGAAGTGAATAGTGAAAATTACAATTTCGAAATTTCTTACTTTTACAAATATTATTAAAAAAATTAACACATACGAAAAGCATCTACACTGTCGGTAAAAATTTAAATTGCCTCTTACGATGTTAATCTGGTCTCTTCATCAGTCATATAGCTTTCTTAGCATTATGTACATAATGCGAGCATTATCTGGATGCCAATTTGGTAATTATCCGGTACAGTGAAGGATGCAGTAACTGGATCCTTCACTGTAACCGAGTAATTTCCCCAGATAATGCTCATCTTTATTCTTTTAAAACAATTCTTTTATCTTCTTTTGTATGATTAATAACCAAAGCTTAACCATGCGGTTGATGAAAATGCAGGTAATTTGTAACTAATTAAAATTTAAAATTTCACTTTTTCCCCCCTTAGAATTAAAAAGAAAAACATTCATACTGTCTGAAAGCGAAAGTTTAATAATTTTTCTTGAACGTTAATTTCTGCTCTTTAAAATCTTGATTTAAAAAGAAAGCAAAACCCGTGTAAGAAATCTCTACGAATTTTGCCTGCATCCTAAATAATAGATGCTAATTCGAATCTCATCATCACTCTTTTTTGCATCATGTACACAATGCGTAACCAGGATGCCTTTTTGGTTTTACCCGGTACAGTCAAGGATGCAGAAAACTGGATCTTTCACTGTAACCGAGTAATTTCCCCTGGTTACATTTAGATTTTCCTGTGACTATCTTGTTATTTCTTCATCTGTGTATCTCTGAAAACATACAAGTTGAACCGTATGATTGTGATTATCATGATTTTTTTTTTTTTTTTTCGAAATACCTTTTTACGATATATACAAAACAATTTAAAGAACAACGAGAAATCGAACTTAATTTTTTCAAAGATTTTATTGTTTTAAAAACTAAAATGTTTAATTTTGAACGTATTAATGCAGAATTTATTCATCAATCATACGGTTAAAATAATGCTATACGTAAAATACATTTAAATACAATACAAAAACAAAATTTTTATACTGAATTTAGGGGTTGATCCAGGTTCTAATTCTTGAACCCCATTTTCGTGAAACAGGAAATATTTTTGTAAATTATTTATTTTGAGCTTCATTACTTAAATTATTTTATTATTTATTTATTTTTATTTTTTCCTCAGTGAAATATCTTGTAAAATATTCCACAACATACAGTCACAGTATATAATGTATAATGTAAAGTTAATTCGGCTTCAATGAAACAAGTATAAGCAGTCGTTTGATATAACGTTGAAAGCAAGATTTTTTTTTATTATTATATATAAATATATATATGTATATACACCACTTTTAAACAACGAAATTTTGTGTAAAGGGCCTTTTTTACTAATTTGAATTTTATGAAAGAGCTCATTTTACAAATGAGAGTTTGCTGAAGGCTTCCATTTTATGGATTTAAATTTTCTGACAGGGGAGCGGGACCCAAAATTTTAACTGGATCAACCCTTGGATTTAAAGCATTATTAAAATATAATAGTATGTAATTACAACAAACTGGAAATGAGAAATTTTAAAAAGTCACTAGTTTCGTAACTCTCACAATTAATTTCGCAATTTTCATTTGAATGATTTAGTTCTTCAAACTTAAGTTTATCTGAAATTCATATGGAACATATCAAACAAAGAGTCTGAATACAGCAAGAAATTACTCGCAGATACGTCAACGTGGACTGAGTGTCAGTCCCTGTTGCACCAAAATACAAAATCTTTAAAAGTGAGAACAACACGAGAAATGAAACTCGTAAACATAGAATTGTATTAAAATAACTTTACTGTTCTCATAAAATAAGGTATGAGCACCACTGAACATTGATATAAGAAAAATGTTGAAAAAGGTCGAAATACGAAATATCAAAACATGTATACATTAATGGCTGTTGATTCTCAAACTCTGAACACTTCGAGAGTAAATATGTTCAAACACGCGTACATTTTTCTAAAGAAAAATCGTCAAAATTTTAGAACGTCACTTAAAGGGATAAAATCGAGCAAAATGCTTAAAATTTTCATTTCTTGAAAATGACTAAAATAGCATGACAAGAAAAGAAAAATAAATCTCTCGGTATAGCATAGCATTAAGTCAACACAATTAAAAACGTTGCATTGTGCCTGTGCATTATGTAAGAAACATAGAGATTATATAAAATCTTATTACCATAATTAAAGCTCGATAATGATCAAGATGGTTAAAAAACGGCATGAATTGAAATTAAAACGATACCTGTGCAACATAGCTTCAAAGAAATATAAAAAGCCATTAAATTCTAAAAAGCATGGCTGTATTTACAGAACTGCACCACTATCAATAAACATATTCACAATCCAGTCGTGAAAAATTGGCAATATCAGCACCGAACACATAACAATATAGACTTATTTTTACAAATTCAGAGCAAATTGCTAAAATAGCTCCAAACGTTAAAAAAGATATAGTCGTTTGATTCAAGAATGAGACGATGACTTGTAAATTCAAACAGATAAACCACCCTAAAAATAGATAAAACAGATATTCAGTTGTTAGATAATTTGTCCCATTTTTTATTTTCATACACACAGCATTGTAATGTTCCACACACAAAACGAAGGATATACACTCCTTTAAAAACTGGTAATGTGCAAATCGTACATAAGGAAAAATGCTAACATAAACTGTGCTATTTCATAAAATCAACAGCTATGCAAGGAAGAGAAAATACCAAATTCAGAAAAAACGAATCGAAATCATTCTCGTGTGCGATAATGGCCTGAAATGTCTAACATGCTGCATGTTTAACCTCAAGGAAGGAGAAAAATTGAGACTTAATATTACAGGAATTACGTTTAAAAATAATATTTTAAATGCCCAGTTAGGCTCCCAGCCGGAATGGGGATAACCCTCTAGGCAGACTCACATGCGGGCGTCCAATCCAATTGTAGTCAGAATTTTGGCAGGAACCTGAAAAATGACAGAATTTATAAAATTGAGTAACATATTTAATAACAGAATTGAATTCGAAATATCAGATGTTTTACCAGTATCTGAGTAATTCACGAGCCGAGTCCACTTAAATTACAAAATATTGCTTTAGGTTGATTTCTTTAAAAAAAAAAAAAAAAAAATGCAAATTTTCATCAGTTAAATGCGGAGAAAATTTATTTTTTATTAAGTATGCACAGCGAAGTGTTTAAACAATTTTACAAAACCATATATTTCAATTTAATGTTTTAAAAGTTATTTATATTTTTTGCGAAAATAGTGATTTTGTTACAAAAGAGAGAGAGAGAAAAAAAAGACAAATTTTGATAGAATATATTAAAAGAACCTTACGAATATAATAAATATTAATTCCCTAAAAAAAAAAAAAAAACTTTGAATTTCCACGTTAGATTAACGTATTATATCTACCAATCTTAAAAAATTTGCTTATACAGATTAATTTGTTTCGTGAGATTATCAGGAAAACAAAACAAAGTAATAAAATAAAATAAATAAAGTGAATTGTATCACAGAATGTATAAAAGGATTTCTGAGAGAAAATATTACAAAATTTTAGCGTACTGTGGACATTATCAGTTGAGAATGAAAACTTTGAAGATTATCGCAAGTGAATAAATTAAAAAAAAAAAATAAAAAAATCTAACATAGCAAAATGTTGTTGTTGATGCTTTTACGCTGCACTCGTTCCCACTTTTCCTTGTTTAATGATGAGTCGCACGTTCAGTTATTTCAATCTGAAATGAAAGTAGGCTCTTTTTTTTTTTCTTTACAATACTTATTAATCCACATTTATCATTCGTAGTGTTATTCGATGTCTTTTCCTCCTCCAGACTTACTAGTCCAGTTAAATTAAGTAACAGACAATGCGATACGCATTTATTTATATTGAATGATTCAATTTTCTTGCAATTTATTTTTAAATTCTCTTACTCATTTATGGTAGAGAAGGGTAGAATTTCAAAGATTTGAATTTTGAATTTCACACGTTTTGACGTTCCCTGAATACGGAAATCAAGTGTTTGGCGGTTGGTTCATGCGTGTTGGCCTGTTGTCAGTATAACTCAAACACAAATATTAGCAGAAAGTCTACATTCTATGTCCTAAATCAGTATCCTATGGTGATATTTTTTGAAGCTTTTATTAAAATCGAACAAATGGTTCATGTACAGGGACGTTCAAAAGAATACAAATACATTATGACTAATGGCAAAATTTCTCGTTTGTACATTTTAACATTTTTGTGCTGCACTAAACAAAATAATTTAACCATATATTCCTTATAACACGTAAACAAGCATCGTATAGAATATTGTTTAAAAAACATTCATCATTCATTTACAGAACAGAAGAGAGAAAAACAATCAGATTTAATTGGAGATATATCTAGAAGCTTCTTACAACTACTTATTAAACTGTGTTATGAGAGTCTCTCTGTTCTAAACACGATTACACTATATGGAGCATATACTATATACAGGGCTGCTCAAAATTTAGCGAATACATCATCTTATCATGTTTTTATTAACTTCTATTCTTGTTTGTGCGGTACAAATCTTGCAATCGATTTTTAACTAAACCCTACTAGCTAGAGATTTGAAACTTTCAGAATAGCTGAGAACCCGATGACAACACAATACTTCGAAGCCCGATTTTAGAATTTTTGATTAGTTTTTCTTTAATTAATTAAAATATGAAAATAATAACCTCCTAATAGCTTTAACAATAGCCATTAAAATATTAGCTATATTTTAATTGTTGCGAAAAAAAAATTTACGAGTTCATTTTCTTTCGACAGAAAAATAAATACATTTAATTAAACGTGAAAGTTAAAAAAATTGTAAAAAGATAAAATAGGCATCTCACAAAAATGGATGTCATTATCACTTTAAAATTTTTCTACACATTGATAAAATGCTAATGTAGTTCTATAGCTATTCAACAGAAAATTTAAAAGCATGGTATATAAAAAGTTTATCTTATGATTATTAAGTATATTTATTATTATTAAGTATTTTATTAAGCATAATTTATCAAAGTGCTTCAGGAAATTATACCGTGCTCAGAGAAATTGGTTAGTAGTGATAATTACTTCCTCCTGTACAGATAGTAAAAAAAAAAAAAAAAAAAAAAAAAAAAAAAATGTTTCCGAGTCCAGTTATTTTAAATTGATTTTTTTTTTTTTTTTTTCTGTAATTACGCCTTTTGGGGTCTCCTGAATATGCATATCAATTTTTTAGTAACTAGTTTTTGTATCAATTTTCATTATAACTTAAAAAAATTAAAAAAAAATATCTGTGAATATTTTAATCTCATATAAATTCATTTTACATAGTATGATTAAAAAAAAAGTTTTATCCCCCCCCCCGAAAAAAAATAAATAAATAAATAAATAAAAATCTGTTCAATTTAAACTTTAATTTAGAGCACACACTTATTAATTTAACAAAAATAAAATTTTTAGTTTACCATCCTGTTACAAGTACGGGAAAATTTAAGCATTCGTTGAAATTTTTATTTATTTTGTTTTATTTTTCCTTTTGACATACAAAGAATGCGATCAAAATGTCAATGTGATGTCCGCAGACAGGCTACTTTACTTGTTAAATTCGCTATATACTTTGTATAGATTTGATTTTAAAAATTAACGATCGCAAGGAAATGGGATCTGTTTTAAAATATTTTATAGGATAGCATCCAGAACCCTTTTAAATTTAAACATTTTGCTTTAAAAAAAATTCGTAAGTTATTCAAAATTAAATTTTTCTTAACATAGCAGGATACAAAGGATTTTCCCATAAACGTGCAGTACGAGAATTAGTTTCATCGTAAGTATCTCAAAAATGGTTTAGAACCAAGTACGCACCTACAAATATTTTAAATACAATTACATAAAAGTAATTGAAGAAAAATCTTCAATATTAAACTTCAAAGTTAAAAAAAAAAAAAAAAATTATGAGAAGAAATTTTTTATTTTAAATTATTTGATTAGTTTTGTGTATTTATTTATTTATTAATCTGTTAGTTTATTAACGATTCCATATCTGTTAATTTTTCAAATGTGAGGGGACTGAAAAATATGAAATAATTCTATTAGACATTTTGCTTGTTTGACTTATTCTATGTATGTCTAATAGAATTTATTTTAAGTCATTGATGAAAAAATTAAACTTCCGATATATTTAGAATTTTCCTTTGGCCATATAATTTAATAGGAAAATATTATAGTGATATATTTTTTCAAGTGTTATTTGATTTAAAAAGTCAGAATCTTAGAATAAATATAATTAATAAATTTTACGTAGTTAGTTCAAATTTGTTATTCTGAAGATCACATAAGAATACTGTTTTAAAAATTTTAATTGAAAGATTGGTAATTTTGAAAGAATAGCCGTGTGGATGAAATTTTTCCGATTGATTTGAAAAAATATTTTAAATATACTAACAGCTTTAACTGAATTTTTTTCAAATGTGAAGGGATTCAGAAATATGAAATAATTCTATTATAATTTTTGCTAACTTGACTTATTGATGGTAAAAGTTTAGTTTAAATTCAGTAAAGAAAATTATTAATCTAATATCTTTTTCAATATATACATATAGTAATCAAATTCCAAAATAAATAAATAAATGATGAAATAAAATACCAATACATTTTAAATAAAATCTTCACTTACTCATTGAATAAGTATAAGTTGCAGAAAAAATATTTTAATGGCGAGGCGAGCTTGATTATTCTACAACTTAATGCAAAGAGAAAGCCAGGCAGACGATTACTCTTGCCTTTTATAGTACTGCACTAAAATAACAACCTTTGAATGTTCATTGGGTTAGATCATTTAACAGTTAGCTCAAGATGAAAAAGATAACGAGTGTTGTTACAATTTTTGTAAATATTTTGTGGCAATGGCAACTTTTTGAAACTGAAATCATATAACAGGTTCTGTTCGTCAGTGGTGTCTTGACTATGTATAGCATCTTTATGATGATTATTTTTACTTTCTATTATCTATATAAAACGTAGAAAATACTGTTTTAAGATGAAATTTTAATTTTAATTTTAATTTTAATTAATTAATTAATTAATTTTTTATTTTTTTTGCTGTAACTACACATTATTTGTCCAAAAATCAGGTTTTCAGCGGTTGGCATGTGTGTTCATCTGTGTTAAGAGTCCTGAGAAGGTCGAGTAAAATTGATCCGCACCCGGCCCACGACCCGCAAAAATGAATAATTCAATTTAAATTATATAAAAAACTGGATTAAAATTCTATTTAACGAAAAACATTTATACTACTGATCCTATCTTCCAGAGAATCAATTATTGCATAAATAATTACAAGCATATAATTATATTAAAACTAGTGAATAATTATAAAATTATATTAAAAGTAATTAGTATAATCATAAACAAAATTTCTGTGTGTAATACGTATTGCAAAATTTCTTGTGCATTAGATTTACTTTTAAAGAATCAACTATTTTAAGCATTCACAGTGCATAAAAAAAAAAAAAAAAAAGAAGAAGAAGAAGGATGCAAATATACTTTGGAAGGCAAGTAATTTTCTCATATAACGTTTTAAACGTCAAGTATTCCTATTTATGGATTTCATCTTAACGAATTATGTTATGAGTCCCGTTACTTTAAATTGCTAGGAAGGAAGAGAATATCATCCAATCTCTACGTTCAAAAGATTATATTCATGAAAAAGCACCATAAAAGAAATTCTTCGAAGAAAAATAGTTTGCGGGTAGACCCGAAATTTTACTCACGGGACAAAAATTAATGCTAACTTGACCCACACCCGTCCTGCAAAGTGAGTAATCCGCGTGTACCCGACCCGATCTGTGTGTATGTGAGTCTGTTATCAGCTTAACTCAAAAAAAAAAAAAAAAAAAAAAAAAAAAAACTGAAAGTCCAAACACGGCGTTCTGAATCTGTGTCATATGGGGATGGTACTACTTGAAAAATTTTTAATGAGAACGAACGGCTCGTGTACAGGGAAACACAAAAGTATTTAAATACATGACGTCCATGAGTGAAATTTCTGGTTGGTACGCCTTAACATTTCCACACTGAACTGTACAAAATGAAATTAATATCTATTTTCTATAAGCGTAAAAGCATGTTTCACATAGAGTGTTATATTGAAAGCATTTATCCTAGTTTACAGAGCCACCCAAAAGAATTTGAATATATTAGAACAATAGCTGGAAGTGACTTGAAATATATTGTATATAAATTTTATTTACTGTACCAAATTGAACTACGGTATGTTTTCCATTTACAATTTATAGCCAAATACAGGACTATCCAAAATGAGTTGAATTGCTATCAAAGATTGGTTGGTTGTGGGTATTAAGGGGATGGTGGGCTTTGAAAATCTTAAAATTCAAGAGAAAACATCAATTTTTCGTTTTGTTATATTTATTTTCTATAACTAATTCTGAACAATATGCAACAAACCGCATGCTTCTAAGTTGATATTTTCAAAAATTACAAGGGTTTAAAAAAAAAAAATAATGATCTGATTAAATGCCCTTTAAAATATCCGTTTTAAGTTTCGCCTATATTTAGACTTTTAAGACTGTCTTATTATGCGCGAGATTGAAATTGTCATAAAAAATCAGTATATTTCACAAAAATTATTCTTAAAACTAAACTTCTGAACGAATAGAAAATCCGATACCCAAATTTATTTAAAATATATAAATGAATAATAATCAAGCAAAATAATAAAAAAATATGAAAAATATAAACGTGAGAGACATTTAAAATAAAAAATATATATATTTTTTTAAATTAAAAAAAATTAAATAATTTTTATTTTTATTTTTATGTTATTAATATTGTAATACTTCAGTGCATATGTATATACAAAAAATTAAAACTTTTGCTGTAAAATTTAAAATATTTATTTATGATGCCCACCGTCCCCTTAAGGCCGATTGACTGTTCTAGGGTCCTAGGCCTGAAGGGAGTGTCCTCCGTGAAGGTCTTTCTAAGGGGTCCTAGCCTGTATTTACGCAAGTTTCAGAAAAAACCACGGAAAAATCCAAACGGCTAGGCCAACCAGTGCGACCTAGGATCGAACTTGGCACCTCACGTCTACTAGCTTTAAACGCAGAACCACTCGGCCGCTGGTTGGCTGCTTTCAAAGAATGGTGTGAAAAAAAACGCTCTGAGTAATTTGAAACAGTTCTGACTTTCCAAACGTATATTATACATGAAAGGTATTGTAATCGTGATAAAATTACGCTATGAGATTTTAGTGTACCTCTTTATGTTTTGAGATATACTAAATTAATTTTCTGAATTTTTACAGTGATATGCGCATACGTATACTTATGTATGCGGGAGAGTAAACACGACAACTTCTAAGCGCTTCCTTCGACTGAGCTCAGAGTTGGTAATTAAGTTATAGATCACCGTCGCACGAACTGTATAGATTCTGATGAATGTAAGACATACAGTTCTTTTATAGGGCCAAAGAGATATTATTTCGCAGCACAGTCTATGGAATTAAATTATTTAAAGAGTGACATCGTGAGCGTCTAAATGTCTTATCCGATTCAAGTAAAAGTTTGTAGGTACGTCATAAGTCATCGTCATACTATCTGTGTAGATTTTAAAGAGTGTAGGTAGGGAACAGTTTTTTTTTTTTTTTAAAGATTACCTTACGGAACAACCTTACGAATATAATTAAATATTAATATCCTCAAAAAAAAAAAAAAAAAAAAATCCTTTAATTTCAAGGTTAGATTAACGTATGATACCTACCAATCTGAAAAATTTCTAATAAAAAATTTGCTTATACGGATTAATGTTTTTCATGAGATTATCAGAAAAACAAAACAAAACAAAAAATAAATAAATAAAAATTAAAATAAAATAAAATAAAAACGAATTTTGTCACAGAAAGTATAAAAGTATTTCTGGAAGAAAATATTACAAAATTTTAGCGTACTGTGGACATTATAAGTTGAGAATGAAAACTCCGAAGATTATCACCACTGAATTAAACAAATAATACAAACATAGAAAAATGTTGTTATTGCTGCTTTCACGCTGCACTCGTTCTTACTTTTCCTCGTTTAATAATGAGTCACGCGTTCAATTATTTCAACTTGAAACAACAACATGGTTTTTGTTTTTTTGTTTTTTTGTTTGTTTTTTTAACAATGGTATTAATCCTCATTTATCATTCGTAGTGTTATTCGATGTCTTTTTCTCCCTCAGACTTGCAAGTCCAGTTAAATTAAATAATTATATCCTGAGTTAATTAATGAGTTATGCTGAGTTATCATTTTCTGAGTTATCCTGAATAATTATATCATTGGTTAATTAAATAATTACATCCCCCCTTCCCCCCAAATAATAATAATAATAATAATAATAATAATAATTTCAAGGTTAGATTAACGTTTCATACCTGACAATCTGAAACATTTCTAATAAAAAATTTGCTTATACGGATTAATTTTTCTCGGGAGATTATCGGGAAAACATAAAAAAAAAAAGAAATATATATATATATATATATATATATGTATGTATATGTATATTTATAAATAAATAAACAAATAAATAAAAACAAATTTTATCACAGAATGTATAAAAGTATTTCTGAGAGAAAATATTACAAAATTTTAGCGTACTGCGGACATTATAAGTTGAGAATGAAAACTTTGAAGATTATTACCACTAAACTAAAAAAAAAAAAAAAAAAAAAAAAAACACCACTAACATAGTAAAATGCTGTTATTGCTGCTTTCACGCTACACTCGTTCCCACTTTTCCTCGTTTAATGATCAGTTGTGCGATCAGTTATTTCAATCTGAAACGACAGTAGTTTTCTCTCTCTCTCTCTCTCTTTTTTTTTTTTAACAATGCTAATTATCATTCGATGTTTTTTTCTCCTCTAGACTTAGTCACAGACATTGCATTTATTTATAATGAATAATTAAATTTTGCTGCAATTTATTTTTAAATTCTCTTACTCATTTATGGTAGAGAATGGTAGAATTTCCAAGATTTGAATTTTGAATTTTATACATTTTGAGGTCCCCTGAATACGGAAATCAAGTGTCTGGCGATTGGTCCATGTGCGTTGGCCTGTTGTCAGTATAGCTCGAACGCAAATATAAGCAGAAAGTCCATATTCCATGTCCTAAATCTGTATTATATGGGGATATTTTATGAAGCTTTTATATTGAAATCGAACAAATGGTTCATGTACAGGGACATTCAAAAGAATACAAATACATTATGACTAATGGCGAAATATCTCGTTTGCATATTTTCACATTTTTGTGCTGCAGTAAACAAAATAATTTAAACATTTATTCCTTATAGCATGTAAATATGTATCGTATAGAATATTGTTTAAAAAACATTCATCATTCATCTTCAGAAAAAAAAAGTAAAAAAAAAAAATAATAATAAAATAAAAATAATCAGATTTGTTAGGAGGTATATCTCGAAGCTTCTTACAACTGCTTATCAAATTGAGTTATGAGATTCTCTATGCGCTAAACATGATTACACTATATGGAGCATATACTATATACAAGGCTACTCAAAATTTAGTGGACACATTATTTTTTAACAAGTATAATTTATCAAAGTGCTTCAGGAAATTATACCGTGATCAGAGAAATTGGTTCATAGTAATAATTACTTCCTCCTATCTAGATAGTAAAAACAAAATGTTTTTTCGGAGTCCAATTATTTTAGGCTAATTTTTTGCTATAATTACGCCTTTTGTGGTCTCCTGAATATGCATATCAAATTTTTAGTAAATAGTCTTTTATCTATTTTCATTATAACTTAAAAAAAGGTAAATGAAAAAAATTAAAGTCTATGAATATTTTAATCTCATACACATTCATTTTACATAGTATGATTTTTAAAAGAAGTTCTATATATATATATATATATATATATATATATATATATATAAATTTGTTCAATCTAAACTTTAATTTAGCGCACAAACTAATTAATTAAACAAAAATAAAATTTTTAATTAAACATCATGTTACAGGTACGGGAAATTTTAAGTATTCGTTGAAATTTTTATTTATTTTTTTATTTTTTTAAATTTTTATTTTTTCCACTTGACGTTTTGATATACAAACAATGCGAAAGATCAAAATATTAATGTGATGTCCGCAGGCAAGTTAGTTTACTTGTTAAGTTTGTTGTATAGATTTTATTTTAAGAATGAACGTTTGTAAGGAAAGGGGATCTGTTTTAAAATATTTTATAGGATAGCATCCAGAACCCTTTCAAATTTAAACATTTTGCTTTAAAAAATTTCGTAAGTTATTCGAAATTAAATTTTTCTTAACATGGCAAGATACAAAAGATTTTCCCATAAACGTGCAGTATGAGGATTAGTTTCATCGTAAATATCTCAGAAATGGTTTAGAACCAAGTACGCACCTACAAATATTTTAAATACAATTACATAAAAGTAATTGAAGAAAATTGAAGAAAAATCTTCAATATTAAACTTCAAAGTTTTTAACAAAAAATTTTTTATGAGAAGAAATTTTTATTTTAAATTATTTGATTAGTTTTGTGTATTTATTTATTTATTAATCTGTTAGTTTATTAACGATTCCATGTCTGTTAATTTTTCAAATGTGAGGGGACTGAAAAATATGAAATAATTCTGTTAGACATTTTGCTTGTTTGACTTATTCTATGTATGTGTAATAGAATTTATTTTAAGTCATTGATGAAAAAATTAAACTTCCGATATATTTAGAATTTTCCTTTGGCCATATAATTTAATAGGAAAATATTATAGTGATATATTTTTTCAAATGTTATTTGATTTAAAAAGTCAGAATCTTAGAATAAATATAATTAATAAATTTTACATAGTCAGTTCAAATTTGATATTTTGAGGATCACATAAGAATACCATTTTAAAATTTTGGATGAAAATTGTGGATGAAAATTTTGTGATTGATTTGATTTTTTTTTTTTTTTAATCTAATAACAGCTGTAACTGAAATTTTTTTCAAATGTGAGGGGACTCAGAAATATGAAATAATTCTATTAGACTTTTTCTCTTGCTTGATTTATTGATGGTAATTTTTAGTTTAAATTCAGTAAAAAAAATTATTGTGCCAATATATATATATATATATATATATATTGTAATCAAAAAGTCAAAAATAAATAAATAAATTATGAAATATAATATCAATAAATTTGATATAAAATCTTCACTTACTCATCGAATAAATATATCCTGTAGAATACAATTTAATCCAAAGTAAAGCAAAGCAGACGATTATCGTTGCCTTTTATAAGTACTGCACTAAAATTGCAACCTTTGAATGTTCAATGGGGTTAAATCATTTAACTATTGACTGAAGATGAAAAATATAACGAATGTTGTTATAATTTTTGTAAATATTTTGTGGCAATGGCATATAAAATGTTCTGTTCATCAGTGGCATATTGAATATGTATTGTTTTAGCTCCTTCATGATGATTATTTTTACTTTCTCTCATCTATATAAAATGTAGAAAATACTGTTTTAAGATGAAATTTTTAATAATAAATATTTTGCTGTAACTGCACAGTAAACTTGTCCTGCATCCAACCCGTAACCCGACCTACGACCAGAAAAAACGTATCATTCAATTTAAATTATCTAAGAAACTGTATTAAAATTATTCTATTTTACGAAGTACATTTATATTATTGAACATATTTTCGAGAGAATTAGTTATTACATAAATATTACAAGTATATAATTATATTAAAACTAGTGACTAAGTAAAATTATATTAAAAACAACTAGTCAAATCATAAACAAAATTTCAGTGTACAATATTACAAAATTTCTTGTGCATTACATTTACTTTTAAAAAATCAACTGTTCATTCAAAAAAAAAAAAAAAAAAAAAAAAAAAAATGTAAAATAAAGATGCAAATATACTCTGGAAGGTAAATAATATAACATTTTAAATGTCAAGTATTCATATTTATGGATTTCTTGTGGATATAGAGTATATTTGCAGAAAAGAGGAGCTAAAGCATCCCTTTCTACGCGTAAACGCAATGAAAAACATACAGGAAATTTCATTAGTTGTACAGATTTACTTGTTCATAATGTTAAAACTCAAGTACAAAGTTGAAAATAAACTAAACTAAACTAAAAGTTTATCTCGCTGAAATTTTAGACAATGAAATGGATTTTCGTCTGAAAGTAGAATCTGGAATGAAAAATGGATGTATATATAAAAAAAAAATCCATTATTTAATGGTATAGCTATACAAATAATTGAACTCTAAGCATCGATAAACACGTTAGTATAGAAACATTAGCATCCATTCAAATATTTAAGTGATCTGCACATATTATTCCTTGTCTACAATTTTTTATCTGTAAGTACGTCAATTCCTATCGCAAAAACTCCCGTTTATATTATTCTTTCAGTTCTGTATATCATTTAAATAATCAAGTCAGTTTTATATATGTATATATAAATCCCGGCTTTTAATTAAATATTATATTCTGTAAAATCTGTAGGGGAAATGCTACCTCAAATATTCTAAAATGTCAATGTATTTCCGACCTTGAATTTTATTAAATGATATTTTATTATTGTTATTATTATTTTGCACAAAATCTGTAACATTCAAAGATATTTTTAAACTGTGAACTCAAAAACCCTTTTTATAGATTTTTTATTTTCTCTTACCCTTACGGTAGAGAAAGAATTGTTTTAGGGTCAAATTTTCGAAAGTGAATTTTTGTTATATTTACATGTTCTGAGATTCCCTGAATACGAAAATCATGTTTTTAGCGAATGGTCTGTGTGTGTGTGTGTCTGTCTGTATGTCTCTTATCAGCATATCTCAAGAACAAATAGTAGCAGAAATTCCAAACTCGGTATTCTAGATGTGTACCATATAGGGATGCTACACTAAGCTTTTCGTTGAGATGAAGCAAATGGTTCGTGTACAGGGACACTCAAAAGTACTCAAATACATTACGTCTATGGGAAAAATTGCAGGTAAGTAGGTTTAACATCTACAGACTGCCCTAAACCAAATGAACTGCCCTAAATGAATGATTGCCCTAAACCGAATATATATTTTTTGTAATAGAGATAGTCAACTGGGAAAAAAAATTGTGTATGTAGGAGCTTCACCTCCCCCCTGGGGGGGAAGTCCCCCCTCGAGGGGAGTAAATTTTCATGATGGGTATCTTTCAAAAGAGCTCGCCAATACCTTTAAAATGAATGGTTGAACCATCGATCTGCGATAATTCAAAATATAGGGGAAAAGTTTGATCAGGATTGATAAGTTTCAATGAATGTTGCGTGTGAAAATTGTCTGTATAATTTTAAGTAAACTTTTAATTTTGATAACAGAATTAAATTCTATGTAAATGTAGGTGCATTAATGAAACAGGGGTTGAGGGGGCGGTAGCCCCCCTCACACAGAACTAATCATCACATAAAACTTTTCCGAAGCCTAATTTGAATTGTTTGACATAGGTTTACATAACAGAACTCGTTATCTTACCTCATAATTGCCAACCTGTATTTATAGTATTAAATTTCAGGGTAAGAGAAAGTCGTGTGAGTGACACACCAGATTATTTTGGTTAAAATCCGTTGAAAATTTGAAAAATAGATAAAATAAAATAAAATAAACAAGGGTGGAAGAGTTTCTGCCTGAAGACGGAACACTGACACCAGCACTCTTTATCAGTAATTTCTATCCTATTTGTGCAGTAATTTATTGGGATAGAAATTATTGATAAAGCGTGCTGGTTGGTGTCAGTGCTCCTTTCTGAGACTGAAACTCTTCCCACCCTGAGAATCAATTGAGCCGGCAAGGGGTTAAAACTAAATTTTATAAATGCGATTAGCTTAAGTGATTATCTATCTGAAAAAAACAATTTTTGAAGAATTTTGCACATTTTGATATTCTCTAGCTCGTTTTAAAAAAATTTTCTTGACGAAGAAAAATGAAGTTCAAAAACTTGTCAAAACATCTAATTTTACGCTAATTTGAAAATGCTCACATTTTCTAAATAATTAATTTAGAAATTTCATTTTTATATTAAATTAAAGCTGTCGCTGATATGAATATTTTACTTTTTGTTTTATTTTTCTGCGATGTCTGGTTTTTCAAATTTTTGAACCTTTACAGGAAAAAAGTTTGTCGATTTAACATGGAAAATTTCGTTTCTGTATAATGAGCAGCTAACGGTCTTGGGTTACTTTCTGGAGATTTCACTATTGGCGCTTTCTGTTGTTGTTGTAATGGTTGTTTGTTTGTTTTGTTTTTTGACGACCGTTTCTGCTTGATAATAAAACATTCAAAACAAATAATCGCCGGTAATGCGATAACTGACAAAAAAATTAACCTTTACCCAACAATTAGCCGCCACATCTTTGCCACACATTCTTATACTACCGTGATAAAGCAATGCTCCGTCCACTGTAGTAATGTCTATGAATTTGTGTCAAAAAGTTGTCAGAAATGTAAATATAATAGCAGTTGAGCAAAATGAGGTCAAAATCTAAATATGACAGAACGTTATAACACTTATTTAACTATTCTTAACCCATTTCCCTTATTTAAATTTGAAAAACTTCTTCACACACCATAAAATTAATGAAAGCATTACTGGTTTCGAAAAGACGTGAGCTTTCTTCTTCTGGTGTAAAAACACGTGCTACTGCCTTGGAGGCAAAAGCAAGACTCCACTTGCTGCCTCCAAGACAGTAGCACGCGTTTTCGCACCCGAAGAAGAAAGGCGACGTCCTTTTTTTAACCGGTAGTGTTTTCTTTAATTTGATGGTGTGTGAAGAAGTTTTCATGTTTAGACCATTTCACTTAATTATTTTTGTAGTAATTAATTAATTACCATCCAACAACAGGCATAACCTTCAAACAACTGACATAAGAATATTGAAAATCAGCTGTAAAACTATTAAAACAAAGCCATAAGCTTTCAACTAATCCTGGACCCCTAAAGCTTAAGAATTATTATTTCTTACTTTGCCATTTTGACCTCATTGATAACATTATGCGTCAACTAAATTAAAAAAAAAATTGTAATAATTATATTTTACGAGATAAACTCAATGGTTTTTATTGTAAAAATTGCTTCAAGTAAGAAATATTTAATTTAAATAATTTGTTACACGAGTGCATTATATCAGTCACGAGAATTCACAATATCAGTTTAAAAAGCGACTATAATTTATAACTTTTCGCAATTTTCCAACACTTTCATTTTGTTCCACAAGAATTATTATTATTTTTTCTTTTAAATCATTTTTTGTATCGAAATATAAATCAAACAATTTAATTATATAATAAATGGATCTTGTAGCCGAAAATAGCAATATGGCTGAAAATTTTGAAGCCGCTGCTGGATCAAATAAAGATGCAAGTGCTGAAATGTCTGTTACAAACGAAAGTAATGTCAGTTCTATATCCAGCAAACGAATAAAAAATATGGAGTATAAAGCTGAAAAGGAAAGCTTAAAATTCAAGAATATTGAAGTTAAAAAACTGAAAGTGTCTGAGAGCAAAAGCTTGAAGAGAAAAGCTGCTCATCCTCCAACTTCTGAAATGGTTCTCGATTCTCTTAAAGCTCTAAAAAAGCGTAATGGCGCCACATTTGAAGACATTAAAAAACAAATAGAAGAGAAGTATCCAGTTAACATGAAAGTATTGAAGCACCATGTCAACAAGTTTTTGCAGAAAAGTGTTGATAATGGAATACTTGAGAAAATCGACGGTACTGGCACAGAAGGAAGATTCAAAATACAGAAATCGGAAAACATCAAGAGACATTCACAAGAATTGCGCCGGAAAGAGCTGAAAAAGAAACCAGCTAAGAAACTGATTGCACCAAAAAAGCAACGGAAAAACTAGCCTAAATTATTTCAGATCCAAATTTTTTACGCAGGTGATGGAATAAGACACAGTTAATTCAAAATTGTAAATTACTTGTCTTAAATGTGCGGAATTTTTCAGTTCAATTTTATCAATGATTGTAAAATAAAGTTTTTGGAATAATCTATTTTCTCTCTTTTTCTTAAATGTCGCAGTTTGTTTTACTGTATATAATTTTCATAATATTAGAACAGGCAATAATTAATAATATAAAATCTACTCAAAAGAAAAAAATAAATAAGTAAAAAGAAAAGAAAATTAAATTTGCATCATCCAAAAATTTCTAATAAAAATGGCGCCTTTTTAATTGTTTTAATTAATTTATTTATATTTAAAATATTAACCTCGTTTAATCAAATCGTCTTTTATCTTTATTTTTATTTTATTGTTCACAAAGTAATGTTGGGTACAGCTGTAGCATAAAGTCCCTTTGGCGACTTTTATGTAATATTTTTTGGCGATAAATAAAAATAGCTATTGCAATTCAGTACGTAAAGACATTGGCAAGAAACATCGGAGCTGGGAACAATTTTAGTATATCCCCACAGCGATATTTGGCGATTTTTTGTTAGCTTTTATGGTTAAATCATAAATCTAAAAATCATAAAACATAAAACAAAAATAAACAACATATAGGCTGCCATATTATATCGCAAACAATCCAGAACGACATCCTTATCGTTCAAAACGGCACCAAAGAAAAATCGCCAATTTCAGCTGTGGGGGTATACTAAAGTTATGCCTTTAGTTTATTTATAGCTTATTAATAAAACCGAAATAGCGTCTGCCTTTCCCTCTGTCAGAAGTGTCCAGAAAAAGCTACCACACCTACAAATGTGAAATTTGGCACACAATCTGAAATGTCTCGGTGTACTTCATAAAATGTCCTTTTTACTTTCTCTTACCCATAAGGTAGAGAAAGTATTGTTTTTTGGGTCAAATTTCCAAAGTTGAATTTTTGTTTTATTTACACGTTTTGAGGTCCCCTGAATACAAAAATCATGTTTTTAGCTGTTGGTCTCTGTCTGTTATCAGCATATCTCAAAAACAAATTATAGCAGAAAGTCCAAACTTGGTATTCTTGGTGAGATGAAGCAAATGGTGCATGTACAGGGACACCCAAGAGTTTTCAAATACATTACATCCATGGGGAAAATTGCAGGCAAGTAGAGTTTAACATCTATAGACTGCACTAAACCAAATCAAACGAATATATATATTTTATATATGCAAAAATATGTTTCGTGTAGAATATGGTATAGAAATCATTCATAGTTCATTTACAGGGCTTACACAAACGAACTAGATTACAGTACGACAATACTTGAAAATTGATGGAAGTGTACTCCAGGTTGTGCCGTGTGTTATTAATATAGGATTATATTTACGTACACCATGTGATGTGTACATAATTTTCAGAAGATATACAGGGCTACCAATATTTAAGCCATAACATTCTTTTTTTATTCGTAAGTGGAAGTGCTTCACTATAATATGCTTCACCCTGTCCAGGAAAGCTCCTCAGGAATTGAAATTAATTCCTCATAGCCGTATGGTAAATAATGTATTTTTTTAAGCTAAATATTCATCGCTTGGTTTTTGGTATATTTAGACGTTTTGAGGCTTCCTGAATACCGAAGTCATGTTTTTAACGTTTCACCTTTGTCTGTGTCTGTTAGAATAAATTAAAAGCAAATAATTTCAGGCAATCCAAATGTTGTATTTTGAAGTTAATGGGCTTGTTACTGGAAACGTTTGATCAAGATTGATAAGTTTCAAGGAATGTTGATGTGAAAGCTGTCTCAATAATTTTAAATGAACTTTTGGATTTAATAACAGATTCGAATTCTATATAAATGTAGGTACAGTAGGGAAACGGAGGGTTGAGGGGGGGGGCAGTAGACCCCCTCACACAGAATTACTTGTGAAATAAAGCTACTCCGAAGCCTAATTTGAATTGTTTTAACATAGGTTTGCATAACAGTATCTTGTCCCTTTGAGTATACGCAAGCGAAGTGTGACGTTACTGACCGTAAGTAGATGCAAGAGAAAGATTTCCCATGTTAATCGCCCATTGGATTTTTTGTAAAAGATTATTAAAAAACAGGAAAATTATTTCCCAATTTCAATCCCCATATTTAGGTATAGATATGTATTAGTTATCGTATGCATGTGTTAAATTGAGTTATTTTGCTGTCAAATTGACAAAATTTTAATTTTAAATTTCAAAACTCTGTCAATCTTGGCGTTTTTTGTATTTGGCGATCAAAAACGTAATACGAATATATACATGCCAGATGTATATTTTCGTAATATGTATTGTACGAAATATTGTTTCATATTATTCATTACTCTCTTATTATAAATTGTTAAAATACCCATGATTTTTGAAAGGAATTATATATGTTCGCCAGATAATTTGGCGATATTTTTTTTTTTTTTTTTTCCCGCAAAGGATGACAAATATGAAATCTATTCCGCTGCGACATATGAGTATCTTATATTAGACACTTTATTAAACATTTGAAAACAAATTTGACTTCAAATTATGATAGAATATTCATCATTTTCTTTTTAATTAGTATATTAGTTGGATATTTATTGTGTAAATATCATCCTTTGAAATGAAATGTTGGGGTTTTCAATCGAATATGGAAGTCTGCCATTTTTACTTCCTTATACAAAGTATAAGGAAGTATAGTAATCCCTATTTGCGAAATGGATTTTGTATTTCACATTGCTCGAAAACGAATGATCGCTGAATGTTGCCAATTTATACGTGTGACTGTCATGATGTATAGTTGTACACCTGCAAGTGTCGTCTGAACACGAGCTCTCGTTTTAGAGATATAAGCGATTTTACACGATTTTTCGTGACGTCTGTATGTGTGTGTGTGCGTGTGTCTGTGTGTGTGTGTGTATGTCGCATAACTCAAAAACGGTTGGACGTAGAAAGTTGCGAATTGGTACATAGGTTTGTTATAACATCTAGTTGTGCACCTCCCGGTTTGGACTTTGTATGATTTTCCGTTTTGGAGATATTTAGGAAAATTAGATTCATAATGACAAAAATACATAGGTTTTGGCCATAATGTATCAAAAAACGGTAATAACTCAAAAACGGTTGAACGTAGAAAGTTGCGAATTGGTACATAGGTTTGTTATAACATATAGTTCTGCACCTCCCTTTTTGGACTTTGTATGATTTTCCATTTTGGAGATATTTAGGAAAATTAGGTTCATAATGACCAAAAATACATTGGTTTTGGCCATAATGTATCAAAAAACGGTAATAACTCAAAAACGGTTTGGACAAATCTTGCAATTTAACTGACTTCCCGACTAGCTAGACATTTGAAACTTTCAGAAAAGCTCAGAACACGTTTACAATGCGTTTTTTTAATATTTTTGGCCAACTGCTTCCGATACCTGCTGCCTTCGGCAGCGTTACCAGTACAAATCTTGCAATCGATTTTTAACTAACTTCCCGACTAGCTAGACATTTAAAACTTCCAGAAAAGCTCAGAACACGGCGACAATGCATTTTTTAAATATTTTTAGCCAATTGCTTCGTGTCACTGCTGCCTTTAGCAGCGTTTATATGATTCAACAGAAAATCTATTTAACTAACTTCCCGACTAGTTAGAGATTTGAAATTTCCGGAATAGTTCAGAAACACGGTGAAAAGGCATTTTTTAACACTTTTATCCAATTGTTTCGGATCCGAAGTCCCCCCCCCAAGGCACAACTTTGACATGAGTCCCCCTCCCAAGGCACATGAGTCCCCCCCAAGGCACATGAGTCCCCCCCAAGGTACAACTTTGACATGAGTCCCCCCCAAGGCATAACTTTGACATGAGTCCCCCCAAGGTGCAACTTTGAAATAAGGCCCCCCAAGGCCCAACTTTGACATGAGTCCCCCCAAGGCACAACTTTGACATGAGTCCCCCCCCACCCCCCACCCCCCACCCCCAAGGATTTTAAAATGAGTCCCCTCAAGGCACAATTTTATTTATTTATTTATTTTTTTTTTTTACGTATGCATGCATTTTTTTTTAAATATTTTTAGCCAACTGTTTCGGGTCCAGTGACAATATTTTTTAACATTATGTATATTTCTAAAAGTGTATAAGGAAGTCATGTGGTGCCCACATCAGATTTTTTTTTTTTTTTTTTTTTAATGCTAGAGTTTTGAAATTCAAAATGCAATCATTTTTACAGCAAAAACAACTTAATCTAACGCATACACATGATAACTAACACATATCTATACCCAAATATGGGTATTAAAATCGGGAAATAATTTTCCTCGATTTTTAATGATTTTTTACAAAAAATCCAATGGGCAATTAACATAGGGATTTTGTTCTTGCATCCACGGACGGCCAGTGACATCATCGCTTCGCTTGCGTATTAAATATATTTTTTCAATAAAAAAAAAAAATAATAATAAAAATAAAAAAAACCTTTAGAGCTATAATGACGTCAATTTTACCCTGCAAGTTTAATTTTTCACAAAGTTTTATATCGGTTTTAATATTTACGCGTGAATTTCTTTTCATTTCAAAATTTTTTCTAAATCAACTCGTAAGCTTTTTTGGCAACAATTAAAAATTTAAATAAATTATCTATTTTTGTCTAAATAATTATAAGATTTAAAAAAAAAACTTATACCATATTTTAAATTTTCTGACGAAGCATAAAGCTGTTATCAATGCACATGGAATTTTTAAAGTGATAATGACGTCAATTTTTGTGAGATGCATACTTTAACTTTTTATAATTTTTTAACGTTCACGTTTAATTAAATGTATTTATTTTTATGTCGAAAAAATATGAACTCATTTTTTTTTGTTGTTTGTTTGTTTTTTGGCAACAATTAAAGTATAACTAATATTTTAATGGCTATTTTAAAGCTATTAGGATGTTATTATTTTAATATTGTAATTAATTATAAGAAAACTAATCGAAAATTCGAAAATAGGACTTCGAAGTATTGTGTTGTCACCGGGTTCTGAGCTACTGTGCAAGTTTCAAATATCTAGCTAGTAGAGAAGTTAATTAAAATTCGATTGCAAGATTTGTACCGGACATACAAACAAACAAACAAGAATAGAAGTTATTAAAAACATGGTAATAAGGGCTACTTCAACATTTTAGATATTGTCTGTTTCGATACTGATTATTTTTCACTTTCTTTTCTTTTTCTTAAAAAAAAAAAATAAAAAAAAAATAATAATAATAATAATAAACTAATAGTTCTCTGTACTAAACTAAATTCTGATTTTGCCAGAATTTCATCAAAATCCTTTTTTTTTTTTTTTTTTTTTTTTTCAATTAAATATTATTAATTCCCGACCGCGCTTCAGAATGTAAAAATCGAGGAAAAAAGGCCATAGGAAAAAGCATGGGATGAGAAGGAAAAAAGAAGAAAAAAAAAAAGCTAACACTGGAAGGAATAAAAGGTGAAAATTGACACGAGAAAAAGCCATATAAGCTCAAGAAAGGATTGGGCTCGGGGCCCTGAAGCTATTGTCGAGGTTTTGCTACGTCTCGTCTGTTATGTGACTTTTGTCTATTTCTGTATGTGTATCAATGCACTGTAGTTTTCAAACAAATAAACCAATTTTAATGATTTTTTTTTTTTTTTTTTTTTTTTTTTTTTTTTTACTTGTAGGCTGATTTAATTTGGATTCTGTTAAAAATTAAATTTTGTTCGAGAAATATTTTTAAATAATTGTTTAATAAAATGGGGATATTTTTCAGGATACTTTGAATTGAAATTTTAGTTTCCGAGCTACCAATCTTCCAATTCTTGCCTCTTCCCAGATAAGTTTTACAATTTTTGATTGAACTATTAAAAAACTTATTATTATTACTAGTATATAACCCCGTTAAAAATGGCGGAATGTGAAATCAATAAAGGTAGTGAATCAACGAAGGCTTTCCCTGCTTCGCTTGGTCACTATATTTAAAGGAAACTCTTTTCTATATAGCTTTATTAAAAAAAATCATGAAATTGCTCAAAAGGCCGCTTTCTGTCCCAGATGCCTTCGGCAGCGACCCACGCATTCGCAGACTATCGTGTGCCTGTCCCTATTGCCTGTGACAATAGCTTACCAGTGGGCTTCCATTTGGACGTTTATCAGATAACAGTTTCGAAACGGACAGTGTCGAAAAAATTGAAGTAGCAATTTTATTTTTGAATCCCAGTTACATAAGAACGACACTATACGTGGTGTACATAATATTTTCCTTCACGTTATTTTCTATATTTATTCGATTTATTCGAACTATAAAACGACAACAATTTCATGCCAAATATTATATTACAATATGATAGGATCGGCTACTTATATCTCGTGAGACAATTAAATTTTTGTGGTTATAATAGTAGTTGAATTAGTTAATAGTAGTTGGTATATAAAAAATAAATAATTGAATAATTAAATACGCAAATCTGATCATAGTACAGCTTTAATGTAGCTCCCTTTGTCGACTTTTGAATTTTTATCGCCATTTTAGACAAAAATACATAATTCATGCAATTATTTTTTCTGTTTCTTTCATTTTCCTTTCCTTTTTCCTTTCTGTTTTTCAGTATCTTATCATTTATTTATATTTTTGATGCGCTACTTGGCTTAAAGTGGCTTTCACAAAAGTAGAGTCCTTGGCGAAAAATGTCCGATCTATTTCAGCATCAAAATTATAAAATATTATCCAGGATTATAAATGAATTAGCTTTCATGCCAAGCGCGATTCATTCGTGCCAAAAACATACTATTTAAACGAAACAAAAAAAAAAAAAAAAAAAAAAAACTAAAATTGAAGCATATTACAAAAGGTTATGTTTGTTTTTTTGCTCCATTTTCATATTTTCATTTTTTCATATGCATGAGCAAATTTAATATTTTACAATTTTTTGTTTTTCGCATGAAAGCATATTTCATTTTATGCTTAAAAAAAAAAAAAAAAAAAAAAAAAAAAAAAAACTGGTAAATTTTTTTGGCAACAATTATGAATTTAAATGTCCACTTTTCAAGTTATTACCAGGTTATTCTTTTCATTTAATTAATTTTAAAAAAATCTAATCAAAACTTCGTTACAACCAAATGAAAGGGGCGAATTTTCAGAATCCTTCGGACTAAACAGCTTCCCTATCGCATAATTAGATTTTTTTTTTTTTATTAACTAAAGTATGAAAGGCAACTTGCTATATAGATGAGTACGAACCGGAATCGTCACCTCTCTTGCAAATTATATAAATAGATTTTTATTTAATCGCGAATTTTTAACTGATTTTAATTGCTATACAGTGTCTAAAGATCACCAATTTCATTAAAAATTAGAGACTCTGTAGAAAAATTATATTTAGTTAAATTTAAGGTTAGCCTCATATTCACATTTTGTATCATTATTTACCCATAAAAATAATTACATTAAAAATAAAAGATTCCTTTTAATATATATATATCTTCTGTCCTTCTGCCTTTTTTAGGCAGTGTATGAGGGGGAAAAAATCTCTTATAGTGTCAAGAAGGTATTCAAATGTTCCTTTATTTTTATGAACTTTTTTGTATTAAAAATTCCTATAAAAGAAAGTTGTTACAGTTTCTTAAAATTCCAGTTAAACAATAGACGCAGTAATTTGTATAGATGTAGCATCCCTATACTCTCTACTACAGAATATTGCTTCTAAGAGGCAACAACCATTAGAGTGATAAAATTTCATGTTAAGTGAATGAGAGGTAAATCGAAATTTTAGACAGTCGGCAGCAAAATTATTGAAACGCTAGCCATAATTCTTATTTAAAAGATGGGCACTTAATAATGTTTTGTTAAGTAAATACTTGTCGAGTCATGATCTTAATCTTTATGCTGCTTATAAAAAAGTAGGTTGATGATAAAAATTAGCGATCGAATTAAAAAATAAATAATAAAAGAAAATAAAAAGAAAAATAATAAAAAGCAGGGATATGTGCTTCAATAATTTTGCTGCCGAATTTTGCATACTTGCCAGTATTTCATTTTCTAGGTACCTGAAATTAAACTTTGCCATACCTTATCTAGAGATCCCCATTCTAGAGATCTGCATAGGCCCGAACCTAACCTGAGGACTGCAACTAGAAGGGCTTGTTGCGGCCAACAGACAACAACAAACGTCGTTTGCCGGACCGAGGCGGCAAACGACGGTACATTTTCAAACACAAACTAGGCTGGCAAAGCAAAAACCAATTTTTAAGTGCGCAAAGCAGCCAAAACACAGATGACTTTTTTATTTCGAAGTCTCCTATAGAAAATTAAATTTCTTTTTTAAGTAAAAGTTCAGCATTTTGTGTATATTATAAAAAATTATATGTCACCAAAATTTAAATAAATATCTGTTGCAATTAATGCACATCATATTATTTCATTTGGATATCATTATTCAACCCATTAAAAAACAATCTGGTGTGTCACTGAGACGACTTTCTCTTACCCTGGAATTGAATGCTATAAATACAGGTTAGAGAGATTAAGGGGTAAGATAACGAGTTCAGTTATATAAATCTATGTTAAAACAATTCAAATTAGGCTTCGGAAGAGTTTTATATGATAATTAGTTCTGTGTGAGGGGGGGGGGGAGCTAAACCCCCGTTTGAATTCTCTTGGGTGTCCCTGTACACGAATCATTTGCTTGATTTCTACGAAAAGTTTAGTGTAACATCCCTATATCATACACATTTAGAATACTAAGTTTGGAGTTTCTGCCATGATTTGTTTTTGAGATATGCTTATAACAGACACACACACACACACACACACACAGAGCAACCGCTAAAAATATGATTTTCGGATTCAGAGGACATTAAAACTTGTAAATATAACAAAAACTCACTTTCGAAAATCTGACCCCAAAACAATATTTTCTCTACCTTATGGGTAAGAGAAAGTAATAAGCATTTTTATCTATTAAATTCTGAATGATTTAATGTTAAAAGTGATGTTTGTGGTATGCAAACCCTTGAACAGAGTGGAAAAGTCGATTTTGAAATCACTTAAACCTAAAAGGTCCAGGCCCTTGTCATTTTTTATTTTCACTTACTATTTAGGTAGGAAAAGTATTGTTTTGGGGTAAAAGTTTCGAAGGTGAGTTTTTGTTATATTTACACATTTTGAGGTCTTCCCCGCACCCCACCCCGGCCAAATCCGAAAATTATGTTTTTAGCGGTTGGTCTGTGTGTCTGTCTGTTTCTGTTATCAGCATATCTCAAGGACAAATAATAGCAGAAAGTCCAAATTTGGTATTCTAAATGTGTATCATTCTTGAGACAACATATTTTGTTTTTTCATTTATTTACAAAAATTCTGCAGAACTTATACTATATTTCTTAGTTGCAATACATTTATATTCTCATTCTATATGCTTATATTTTTTACTTTCTCTTACCCATATCACTTAGAAAGTATTGTTTAGAGAAAGATTAGAGAGATTTGGTAGAGAAAGTATTGTTTTTGGGTCAAATTTTCAAAATTGAGTTGTTGTTATATTTTTTCGTTTTGAGGTTCCCTGAATCCAAAAATCATGTTTTTAGCAGTTGAACTGTGTGTGTGTCTGCCTGTTATCAGCATATCTCAAGAACAAATGACAGCAGAAAGTCCAAATTCAGTATTCAAAATATGTATCCTATAGGGACGCTACACTAAACTTTTCGTTGAGATCAAGCAAATGGTTCGTGTACAGGGACATCCAAGATAATTAAAATACATTATGTCTGTGGGGAAATTTCGGGTAAGTACAGTGTAACATGTACAGGGGGACTTAAACAAAACGGAATGAACAAAATTCATTCTATGCATAAAAACACGTTTTGCGTAGATTGTTGTTTGGAAATCATTCATCATTGATTTACAGGGCTACCCAAAATATTTGGATATATTGCGGCTATACTTGGAAATTGCTGGAAATGTAATTCCTTTTGTGCTGTATGTTTTTCAAGTAAGACTAAATTTAAGTACACAATATTGTTTATAGTGCATATTAATTATAGACAATATACAGGGCTACCCAAAATTAAGCTAAACATTCTTTTCTATTGAATGCAATTGATGGAAAAGCTTTGCTGCATTTTACTATGTCAACGAAGACTGCTCACGAAGCAAAATAAATTTTTCATTCGCATACTGCAAACTAAGTATTTTTTTAATTTTCAACATTGTTTTTTGTATAATATCATGTTTTGAGGTGCCCTGTTTACGAAAGTCCAATTTTTAGCGCTCCGATCTGTATGCATATCCATTATCAGCATAACTTAGAAACAAATAACTGCAGAAATTCCAATTTGGTATTTTGAAGTCCGTATTTAAGATTTGATCAAGACTGGCAACAACTCTGAAGGCAAATGAATAACAGATTTTTTTTTTTTTTTAAATAATTGTATGCACTGTAATTGAACGGGAGGTTGAACGTAGAATTACAAGTCAAATAAAACCGTTTCTAAACCTATTTTAGATTATTTTAAAAGTACATTGAACTTTATTATCTTACGCTATTAACATTAAGACTTAATACGCAATCTATTTTTATAATATTGAAATGCAGGGTAAGAGAAAGTCGTGTGAGTGACACACCAGATTATTTTCACGATTAATTGCTTCATTTTTTGAACTTTTATTTCAAAAAATCACTTGTCTTTATATACTTATAAGACGCACTGTTGTTTTTATTGGTGTATATAAAATCTGTGGCTCGTGTACAGACATGCAAAAGAATTTCGTACCATTAGGGTCTATAGACGGTATTTCTTATAAGTGCCTTTTAAAATGATTACACTCCATTAAACACAATGACGTAAATATACGGTATTGGAAAATTTAAACGTATGTTTTTTGTTAGAAAATAGTAAACATAGAACTGGTAATTAGTTTACAGGGCTGCAGAAAATAATTCCGATAAGTTATGCAATCATTTGGCACAAGTGTTTATGAGTTACATGGAATGAACGCAAGGTTACGAGTTACAAGGAAATATATATGTATATGCACATACATAAGGTAAAGCTAGGAGAGATTGCGCACACAGCGGATCGGTGGGAAGTGAGAAGGATAGTTTGCCTCGCTTTCGAAATTGGTTGCCTGAATTTTCATAACACTTCCCAGGAATTACCGCAGGATGGTAGAATTACAAAATATTTTTAAATTGAATGATTTTTCATGGACTGTTTTATATAGGATACTTGTGAGAGATAGTTGCACGGAAGCTGTATCATTTACAACAAAAAGTACAGAGATTGTGGACAATGACAAATTAGGTCAGCAAACAAGAAAACATTCAATAGGAAAAGGAAATGTACTAATTTTGTTTAAACGTGTTATCTAGAAACAATATTATTTTATAATCTTATCTGGTCTTTTTTTTTTTTTTTTCTTCTTTTTGATTCCTTAAAATTTTTTCTTTAAATATATATATATTTTAATTCTTCTTCAATTCTTCTTATTTTTTTAATTGTTAAAATGAAATAGCCACCTCTAATACAAAAATATTTGTTTACTAAAACCTAACAACAATTGTTCATAATTTTAATTATAATTAAGCACAATCTCTCCTACCCATGAGCACTATCTCCCCTATCCTGTAAGGAGAAATTGCGCAAGTAGCTCTCTTGGTTTTATTATAGCTGTTGCTTTAATTTAAAGCATAACAACAAATTAGCAATAGAAATGCATAGAATACGAATGAGTTCCAAAATTAGTCAGCAATAGTTTAGCAAAAAACTAATATTTTGATTTTTTTTATATCATTCTGTTGATAGGTACGCAAACTCTACTAGCTTTACCTTACAGATCGTTCTAGCCAGACAGAGACAACAAAGGGTTGAGAAGAGCGGCAGCCTGCTTCAGAAACGTATCTGGTTAATCATTCATATGTGTATATATATATATATATATATATATAATTATTTTAAATAATATGGAATAAATAAAAATGATCTGCTTAGAAATGAGGATACAAATAGGACGTTGAGGCTCCTGATCTGCAGATCCATTAGTTAGAATGACGTCATTTTCATTGACTTTTTTTTTTCTGCTTAGTTGCTTTTGACATCAAAAACAACAATGCTCTAACGTAAATACATTAAATGATTTCTAATACCATTGTTGGCAACAACAATTAAAAAATAAGTTATTTTTATTAGAATTCTAAAATTCTGGTTCATTTCTCACTTTTTCTTTTGCTGAATAAGCTAGCTGAAATAAGTTGCAGACATGTTGGTAAGACGTATTTTGTCCGTTGATTCTTTCTTTTCAGATTCTCGTAGGAAAGCAGTGGATGTCATCGCCGATGGACGTGGATATTCAACAGAAGTTATGGAAACAGGTGGCCGGAAAAAGGCAAAGAAAAAGGTAAGTTTTGCCGAAAACCTGGTCGAAGAAATCGAAGTTAGCCCGCCACCAACACCTCCGCCTTGGCCACCTGTTAAGGTAAGATGGTATCAGAAAGTTTTGGCTTTCTGTTGTATATGTTATGAAGTTGATTTTTAAATAAGCTCATTTTTAAATTGTAAACGATCGCAATATTGCATTCAAAATTTTTATTTTAAATTATTTTCTGATGCGTGTAATTTATTTAATTTTGGCATAATAATTATTTTTATAGTGACATAATTACACAGATGTCAATATTTCTGAAATAGATACATGCATTGCTCTCTGTCAGAAGGCATGATGATAACGGATTGTAATTAGAGCTGTTGAGCAATTATATACCAGCAGAAATGAAAAAAGAAAAATTACCCTTTCTTAAAAGAAATTAAGACATCTCAGAAAAATAAAAGTTTTTTTACTTAGTTACTTTTTTTACTGAGTAGTATAATATTAAAATATTTGAATTCATATATTTTTTTTTAAGAGTGAAAAACATTTCTAATTAAAATGCTTTTTTGCATCCATCTTTTTAAAATCGCACGATAAATACTGTTTTCTTTAACTAGTATGCATAAGAAAAGAATGGTTGTAGATTTTTGAAATAAATAATAATTATATGAATGCTTAAATACAACCAAGATAGATACTTTACAGTTTGGGGATCGTCACACGATTTGGCGTACATCTGGCGATTCATACAATCGATGAGACCCAAAGATAATGCTACAGCAGGACTAAACTATTTGAGATTTTCTTCTTCTCCGTAACTTAAAAAACAAGATAGTTGTAATAATTAATAAAATAAATAATAAATACATAAATAAGGTATTTTTGACCGCCAAATCACCAAATGGAATCCCCTCAACTGGAACAATACCGTCAGATAAAAACTAAAATATTTTTTTTTTTTTTATGCAGGTATACATCAAGAGTAAAATATTTCGTCGATTATTAGATTTCAAAATACATTGGCGTAAGATGTTAGAAGTAACATTTTATTATTTGAATAAAAATAGTGAAATCAATAACTATTCCTTAAATTACATGTAGGTTTCAATCAAAATGCCGACAGAGGTCATGCATGTATTTTTCTAAAAAGTTTTTTTTTTTTTTTTTTCTCCCGAAAAAACTATCTTTTCAGCTTCATAACATATATTTTTCTTTCTTTGTGATTTATCACATTTAAGCGGCCTTTTTGTGTAAATATCTAAATTTTATTTCATGTATTTATGTAGATTTAAGCACAACCTAATGGAAATTTATTGTTTTGGCCTCTCTTTAAAATGCAAATTATCATACTGTTACAATAGTTTATAAATAGTTTTAAAACAGAAAACAACACATACAACACAAACAACACAAACAACATTACACAATAAATAAATAAACATATTTCTTTCACACAACACACGCGCCGGCAATATATATAGGTTTCTTGTCTTCTCCCATGAAATACCATCCAAATATATTTCAGTGAAAGCGATTAGGTCTTTATCCAAATGTTTCTGGTTTCTCTCCAATCCCACAGTGTACTTTAGGCAGACTATGGCAGCAGTAATTTGGCTTTTTCTTCTTCTTGGCATGTTCTCCTGTTCCTCTCGATAACCAGTCAACATCAACTGGCAAGTAAAGGGGTGTAAATAACAGCTCTCCTTTCTCCTGGCATCCACTCTATCAACAGCCAATCAATATCTGGCATTCATTAACGACGAATCAAAAGAACTCTTGGCTCTTCAGTAACATCAACAACTAGCCAATTTCATCAGGCTAGACGATGGTTCTTTCTTTCTCTTGTCTTCTGTAACATCAACAACTAGCCATTTCCAACAGGCTAAAGAACGGCTCTTCCTATCTCTTCAGATGTTCGGTAGTATGGCAGCAGTAATTTGGCTTTTCCTTCTTTTTGGCATGTTCTGTTCCTCTTGATAACCAGTTAACATCGACTGGCAAGTAAAGGTAAATAACAGCTCTCCTTTCTCCTGGCATCCGCTCTATCAACAACCAATCAATGTCTGGCATTCATTAACGACGAATCAAAAGAACTCTTGGCTCTTCAGTAACATCAGCAACTAGCCAATTCCACCAGGCTAGACGATGGCTCTTTCTTTCTCAACTCTTGTCTCCTATAACATCAACAACTAGCCATTTCCAACAGGCTAAAGGACGGCTCTTCCTATCTCTTCAGATGTTCGGTAGTATTGCAGCACTGGCTCTTTTTCTTCTTTTTAATCGATTCCTCATAGTTCTTTTGTATTTATGAGAAATCGATAAAGGGTTTTTAAAAGCAATGGGGAAAAATAATAAAGTCGTATTAAAGGCTTCGCGCGCGTATAAAAAGCAGAGCTGGCCGATTTAGCAAGCTTCTTAATTATAAATTTTTAACAGCTCTATGTATAATTTAAGTATTAATATTACCACTAAAACTTGCTTTGTGAATATCCTATAATTGAGAAAACGTTAACGTGTTTTTCAAACATCCGTTATTGTACTGATGATAATAATAATAATACTAAAGTATTAATAATAAACTCTAGAACGTTAATTTTGAATATAAGTTATTTGCCGTGAAGATGATATAAATAAGATTATTTCTAAATTGATATTAAAAAATTATTTTTAGTTTAAAGTAAATAATTACATTTTTGTTCTGTGATATTTAATCTGTAGCTAGGCGTTTAAATTTTTTTTGAGAGAATTTCGTAATGATTTTCTTATTTGATTTTTATCAAGTTTTATTTAATGAAATTATTTTTTAACTGCGTGATATTTAATGAAAAATAAAATATACTCAACATAGAGTCATTAAAGTTAATTTTTAAATTCAGAGCATAGTTTTTAAATATTTCGCACTAGAAAGTTAACACCCAGTATTAACAATCGATCCCATATTTTCAATATTCCGTTTAAAATCCAAATTAGGTGCAATAAAACGAAATTTTAATTCCCCGACATGAACTTTGTCAGTAAAGTTCATACCAACTTTAAATTGTTTTTTTCAGTTATAAATAATTTGTTTTAGTATAGAAGCTTGAAAGAATAGTTGTTGGTCAGCTCTGCTGTGGGGGGTGGGGGGCCCCTCCGACGAGGTCCCACCTTAACGTGGTGGAGGGGTTTAAGAGTGCCATTTCAATTCACATATACAGGGGAAAATTGTAATGCCAGATTTGAATAATAATAAAGGCATAACTTCCCATGTATTATTTATTTAAAGCACATAATACTTTGAAAAATGTTTTAGCACTAAACTTATTTGAAAAGTAATGCGTGCATTAAACAAATAAATAACAATGATAATTTTTTATTCTCCTGAAAGAAAGAACAGAACGGATGTGATATAACACCGTTTGTATGACATGAGAGAATAGTATTTGTATGTATAAATGAAGTGGCACTCGAACTAAGAGGACCTCAAAGAACAAAGTTGGAGAGCCATCATTATAAAAGAACCTTAAGAGGTCTAATCGCACGGGGAAAAAAAAAAAAAAAAAAAAAAAAAAAAATGGAATTTTATATTAACCTATGGGATAAACGCCAGACGAATGCGATGTAAAAAAAAACCCAATCAACCAATCAAAAATTATCTTTTTTTTTTTTTTTTTTTTGCAAAATCTTGAGGATGCTAAAAGCATGGACGAAGCTTTAAAAAATTTTCTACGGGGTGCGGGGCATGGTGTTAGATACCTTTGAAGCCTATTAACGAATTAGAAAATTGTTTTCATAGCGCCAGTAAAGAATGTTTTTTTTTTTCTTCTTCTTAGAAATAAAAATTTCTCATTCAAAATAACAGATGAGAGTAAGAAGAATAAACCCCTTCGATTGTTGTTTTTCGGGGTCAAATCTTGCAAACGAATTTGAAATCACTTCTTATCCAATTGAGCTGAAATTGTGCATACATGATGCATAACTGCACACTGTTAAAAATGGTTTCTTAAAAAGGAGCAAAATTGTCTCAAAATAGCTCCGAAACGATATATACTGGGTGCGTCAAAAAAAAAAAAAAAAAAAAAAAAAAAAAATTATACACACTTTGAACCATCATAGAAAATTTATGTTCCGTTCTACAATTTTCAGTTGCTGGAAATAGAAAGCTTAATGTCCAATTTGAAACATAAATGTACTTTCTGATGCAAATGTGATTACTGTTCAAAATGGCGGCCTTCAGCATCCATACATTGCTGAGTACGAGTCACCACTGATTCTGCACATCGTACCAACGTGTCCAGTGGGATTTCTGCGCACACCGCTTGAATCTCATTCCAAAGTGTGTCTAGGTTACTTGGTTTACGTTTGTACACCTCATCTTTTACTGTGCCCCATAAGAAGAAATCTAGCGGCGTAAGGTTTGGAGAGTGTGAAAGAAACTCGATTGGCCCCCTACGTCCTATCCACTGGCCTGGCAAATTTTGATCCAGGTTCAGGTACAGTCGGTAACAAAAGTCTCCGAATACTAGTTAAAATTCCTATGTAAAAAAAGTACACTTACTACAGTTTTGTTAAATAAATCCTTGTCGAATCCTGTTTTTAGACTGACTAAGAACAGGATTCGACAAGGATTTATTTAACAAAACTGTATTAAGCGTACTTTTTTTACATAAGAATTTTCGCTAGTGTTCGGACATTTTTGTTACCGACTGTATGCTCATGCGTCGCGATGATAGAGCGGCGGGGGGCGGGGGCGCCATATTGTTGGAAATAAAACTTGTAGCACGGGAAATACAGTTTCTATGACGGTTCTAAGTGTGTATACATTTTTTTGACGTACCCGGAACTTAAATTTGAACTATGTACTTATCTTTGAGTATATTGGCATGTTAAACAGAAGGATATTGGTCAACCCCATATTTGAGCATGTCAGTATACTCAAAAATGAGTACATGGGATTTTCAAATTTAAGTATATATTGCTTCGGAGCTATTTTGAGACAATTTAGCTCATTTTTAAGAAACCATTTTTAACAGTGCAATAACTCAAGATGCTGCAGACTCAAAGGAGAGGTGCGTTTTTGTCTGTCAGAGTCAAAAATTTCAAACAAATTTTAACTCATTTCCTATCATCCGATTGAGCTGAACTTATGCCACATGTATAAATCCGATGACCAATACATGCTCAACATATTAACACATTTAGCACTGATTACACTGCTCTGAAAAAAAAAAAAAAAAAAATCGAGTTCTGATACCATTTTTGCTGATTCTTTTGTAAAATGACCTCCTGAATCCGAATAGGACTCCCATTTTTCCCAGTCACCCACGTTTTCTAGATACACCACCCCTCCCCCCCCAATTTCTTTCCCTGATCGATAATTTTATGACCATGAATTTGATTTGAAGAATGAAAAAGAATTAACACCTAAAAACAAAAAAATATAAAGTTTCAAAAAATAACATTAATAACAGATTAATATATATATATATATATATATATATGATATATAATGCATAATTTCAGTGGCAAATCCCCCCCAAAATTTTTCCCTTGTCGCAAATGTCCATGTTTTACAATTTTCCAACTCTGTAGCCCCTCGGAAGATATTTAACGGTTAAAATAATCCTCCCCCCTTCTAAAAATCAAATTTATAGCCATAAAATCACCGAAAAATGATAAAAATAAGAGACCATTCCTAAAACAAGGTGGGTGATAGGGCAAAACGGGCGTCCAATTCGGATTCAGGAGGTCATTTTACGTAAGAATATGCTGAAAGGGTGTCAGATGCAATTTTCATGCCGAGCAGAGTTAACACTTTCTAACTGTACGTAATCTTTGCATCGTTAAACCTTCAATGCTCTTTACCTAAGCTATCACACAGCTGACACACAAAAGGCAGACAGATAAACTAATTCAAATCACATTCATTCTTAAACATTGTTAAAAAGTGCTAAATACGCTTAATGTGAACGAAAATTAAATTTCAGTAAATTTCCAGTAATAGCCCTTAATGTAGCTGTATATTTTGCATGGCCCTGTAAATTTTAATGTCAATCATACTGTATTCAACAGAAAGCATTCTTTAGTGCATATGAATAACATATTTCAATTTTGTTAAGATTTATGAAAAGTTATTAAAATAGGGTTTATTAGAAGTACCACTCATAGAACGCAACTTTTGGGTGTCGCTGTACACAAACCAGTAGTGGTATTGACTCCATTTTCAATACAGAACATCCGATAGGGAACCTGAATAGTATATACTAGTTTCAGGAAATTCCATGAATATTTACGGGAGTTAGAGCACGGACACACAAACAGACAGACAAACCGAAGTCATAAACACTTTTCAACCACATAAAAAAAGCACCACACAACTGGTCTTTAAAAGTAATGAGTATAAAACTTTGAATAAGCACTATAAAAAGCAAGAACTCGCAACAATTGTTTCGGGTCAAAAGAAGACACGATTCTTCATTAGCCGAACAAAGAAGGTACGAGTTCTGCAAACAAAGTGGCAACATACCCGTTTTATTTGCAGAATTCGTGTCTACTTTGTTCGCCGGGCGAAGGGTCGTGTCATCTTTCGACCCGAAACAACTGTTGCAAGTTCTTGCTTTTTATGGTGTTTATTCAAAGGTTTATACTCATTACTTTTCAACCTTGTTAGAAAGTGTTAAAAAGATGAAGGGACAGGTACTTCTTTTTATTCAACGTGCACTATGTTAACATTAATTGAATTAAAATAAAAATTTGTGTAACCCATTTTTACTTCCATTACCCAACTACCGTAGGTAATGTAAGTATTGTATTCGGTCTGAAAATTCGACATCGAGATTTCACCTGATTTACATGTTTTAAGGTCCCCCGAGTCCAAAAAAGTGGTTTTTGGCAATTGATCAGTATGTATGTGTGTGCGTATGTATGTGGAGAATCTTCTGGCTATTATATCTCGGAAACTAACTAAGATAGAACTACGAAACTTTAGAATTGAAAGAAGTCTGGTGTACAGATGAATTTTCCAAATTTTGGTGAAAATTGAAAAACCGGAAGTGGGACTGTAAGTCCGTATCTCAAAAACGGCTCTAACGATATTCTTCACATTTGCTGTATAAACACTCTATTAGATGTCCTTTCGAATGATATAGTTGGTTAGTTCAGGAAAATTGATAGGCATCCTGTATAAATAGCTCAATTTCAGGTCTCGCAAGCGCGCTCCTTTAAAAACGGCTGTACGGATTATTTTCAAACTCACCATATTACCTCACTTTTAAATATGCTTTTGTAATTATTGTTTTCCTGTCAATAATTGAGTTTTGGTAAAAGTTGATATCTCAAAAACGGCTCTAACGATTTTCTTGAAAATTGTTATATAAATCCATTTCTTTCTTATGTATCAAGTAGTTATTAGAGGAAAATTAACAGCTACCCTGTTTAGGTAGATCTCGAAAATTGGTGTATCAAAAAATAACTCTACTATTTTTTTTTCTTATTTTTTACCTCGATATATGTAAGCTTCGTTTTATATGTCTTTACATACATGTGTATAAGGTTCATCTTACCAGGAAAATGTTAGGTTTCTACTTCTTTAGGTCACTTTTATATCTTCTGATCACATTTTCTCCAAAAAGTGCATATAATATGTGTAATAGTGGGTAATGGAAGTCGTGTGGTTGTTTCACACCAGATTTTTTTTTCTTTTTTTGAAAGGAACTGAAATTCAGTTCATTCTACAGACGATAATTTTTTTCAATTTCCCCGATATTTGTTTGGGGTTTACACCTACGTAGCCTCAATACGTTTGACTATATGTCAAAGAAGTATTTTTACTTCCTTATACAAAGTATAAGGAAGTATAGTAATCCCGATTTGCGAAATGGATTTTGTATTTCACATTGCTCGAAAACGAATGATCGCTGAATGTTGCCAATTTATACGTGTGACTGTCATGATGTTTAGTTGTACACCTGCAAGTGTCGTCTTAACACGAGCTGTCGTTTTAGAGATATAAGCGACTTTACACGATTTTTCGTGACGTCTGTATGTATGTGTGTCTGTGTGTCTGTGTGTGTGTGTGTAAGTCGCATAACTCAAAAACGGTTGGTCGTAGAAAGTTGCAAATTGGTACATAGGTTTGTTATAACATCTAGTTGTGCACCTCCCTTTTTGGACTTTGTATGATTTTCCGTTTTGGAGATATTTAGGAAAATTAGGTTCATAGTGACCAAAAATACATAGGTTTTGGCCATAATGTATCAAAAAACGGTAATAACTCAAAAACGGTTTGGAGAAATCATGCAATTTAATTGACTTCCCGACTAGCTAGGCATTTGAAACTTTCAGAAAAGCTCAAAACACGTTGACAATGCATTTTTTAAATATTTTTAGCCAACTGTTTCCGATACCTGCTGCCCTCAGCAGCGTTTATGTGATTCAACAGAAAATTTATTTAACTAACTTCACGACTAGCTAGACATTTGAAACTTTCAGACTAGATCAGAACACGGTAAAAATGCATTTTTTTTATACTTTTAGCCAATTGTTAAGGGTCCCTGCTGTCTTCGGCAGCGTTACCAGTACAAATCTTGCATCAGTTTTTAACTAACTTTCAGAAAAGCTCAGAACACGGTGATAATTCAATTTTAGGACTGAGGGCCTATTAGTCTCAGACAGCGATTTTTACGTTGTCGTTTTCGATAGTTGGACATTTGTTGAAATCGTTTTTCGATGGACATTTATCGAAATCTAAAATTTATCGAAAATATAATTGAGTAACTTGAAAAATGTTATAATTGGGAAGAAAAAAAAACTAATAGTCCTCCGTCCTAAACTATATTCTGCTTTTGCCAGAATTTCATCAAAATCTTTTCAAAATGACATTGACATGAGTCTCCCCAAGGCACAACTATGACATGAGTTCCCCCCAAGGCATAACTTTGACATGAGTCCCCCCCAAGGCACAACTTTGACATGAGTCCCCCCCAGGCCCAACATTGACATGAGATTCCCAAGGCACAACTTTGACATGAGTCCCCCCCAAGGTACAACTTTGACATGAGTCCCCCCAAGGCGCAACTTTGACGTGAGTCCCCTCCCCAAGGCACAACTTTGACATGAGTCCCCCCAAGGCACAACTTTGACATGGGTCCCCCCCAAGGCACAACTTTGACATGAGTCCCCCCCAGGCCCAACTTTGACATGAGTCCCCCCAAGGCCCAACTTTGACATGAGTCCCCAAAAGTTACAACTTTGACATGAGTCGCCCCAAGGCACAACTTTGACATGAGTCCCCCCTAAGGCACAACTTTGACATGAGTCCCCCCCCCCCCAAGACACAACTTTAAAATGAGTCCCCTCAAGGCACATTTTTTTTTTTTTTATATATTTTTAGCCAACTGTTTCGGGTCCAGTGACAATGTTTTTTAACATTATGTATATTTCTAAAAGTGTATAAGGAAGTCATGTGGTGCCCACATCAGATTTTTTAAGTATTGCGCAAGTTAAAATTAAAAAATATTTAGTAAAAATACTCATCAAACATGAAACATTTTAAAATTTTGACTACAGCATGCAGTGTTTAATGTGTTTCATCAAAATAGCCGGAAGACATGAAAGCCCCGAAAAATAATGTATATGCACTATATGGTGCATACACAATATATAAACACTGTACAGGGTTACTTAAAAGCACTCGAATTCATTGATTTCTGTTTGAAACTGACATGAACGCTTTTTGAAATTATACTATACACACCACTTAGGTCGTGCTGTCTTAAGCACACCTGTATTTTTATTTATTCATTAGTACCTGGATGACCGAGTTTACTAGGCCTCATTATAAAAATCATTCGTAGTATAGATACAGTGACTTGTTTTCAGATAATTGTATTTTTTATTTGTTTGCCTAGGGAGGAGCATGGGTTACCACTGAAAGCTAATTTTCCTATAGAAAAGGAAAATTCAAATCGAATTATCATATCAAATCTTTAGCTACAATTTCTTATCAAAATCGTTCAATGAGTTGCTATCCTGCGCAAATTGCGCAGGCGATCACAATACAGAAAACTGTACTAGTGACAAAGTGCAATGCATCAATTGTAAATCGTCTAAATGTACGGACTGTAATCACCAAGCATCAAGCCCATCCTGTTCGGCATATTTATCTTACAAAGAAAAAGAATTGGTCAACTTTTATACTAAGACTTTTCAGAGAACGAAACAATTTAATTTAAGAAATCAACAACCAAACTCAAAAAATCTTCAGCAAGTTAAACCAGCCAGCTTTTCAAAATCTTTCGGGCCCCCACCCACACGATGGAGGTTTGCCACAGCAAAACATTTCTACAGATCAAAACCTACTAGTACATGTAAAGAAAAGTCAAACACTTCCCGATGCTCATAAGGCACCGCCATGAATAACAACTGTTTTAATACCTTAACAATGATTCTAGGACTACTTAAGATCATCATAACACTAAAAATGAACTGAATTTGAATTCAGGGTCATCAACAACACAGGTAAGCCCACAGTAACAATCTCCCCCAAATAAATTTCAAATTGTTAATAACCCTAAAAACTATGTACCACTGAAAGACCACTACAATACTCAAATTTCCCAAGTCTCCAGTATAAAATATAAATTTTAAAATTTCTGTTTGCTTATCATATTTATTCAGTTCATGGTCTTGAATTTACTAAATTAGCATAAACGAAATATCTCAAATGAGCTTAAAGAATTCCTTACACCTCCAAGGAATAAGACAGTAATTTAAGAATGTATATCAACAGAAATGCTAAATTCTATGTAAAACTGAAATGATATAAACAACTACTAAATTCTTTATGGACAAACGTCATTCATGGAATTGAATTCTGATAAAATAAAGAATCAACTGATAAGACCACTGTAAAACATCTTAAGTGAAATTATGGATATTATGAACTGTATGAACACTATCTCAAAACATGAAATCAACATATGTCGAAATTAACAAAATTTGTATCTCAAAATATGCAACAAATTTAAAGTTCAATAAATTGGATCCTCGATCCTTCCTGAGGCTTCCTCAGCCTGTCCCCTTGCGGGAGTAGCCTAATGATCATTCTACCTAATGATCCCTCAGAATCATTAGATAATTCCTTCATGGTCACATTACTGCCATAAACCACACTGTTTGGCACTGGCCAGTGGGTGCAATCACAATCGTTCAAGTAATTTCCAAGAAGACCAGATTTCTGCTATATTTTATTCCAGGCAAAGACCAGCGACGGCTAACTTTCCTGCGGAATATAAGACCGGTTTGTCACCTGGGGAAAAAAAAAAAAAAACTCTGAACTTCTTTTTTAAAATCTTTCCGGCAATTTCCAAGAAAATAGAATTTATGCTGTATTTCTCCCAAGTACTATTCGGGTTACCAGGAATTGCTAATTATATTGAAGACTATTTCAGATCGAAATGGTCTCTCAAAAACACACTAATTCTAAATATTTATCAAAGTTATCCAAGTACTTAAAAAAAAAGTTTCTGCCATTTTTTACTTTCTTCTACATTTAACAGAAAAAAGTATTGGATTCGTAAAAATTTTCGACTTCCGGTTTTCGACGGATTTGCACGTTTTGAGAGGTCTAGAACATGATTTGACCATTTTTAGAAAATGTCTGTCTGTCCGTCTGTGTGTGACAAAAGTTTTGTGGTGACTGTATCTCTGGAACTACGGCTTAGAATTGCATATAAATTTATATGTAGATTCACCTTGACGTAAATTAGTGCCTATCAACTTTTGATGTCAACCGCTAAACAGGTGGCGCTGCTATGCAGCGATTTCCACAATTTCAGGGAAGGCTATATCTCAGGGACTACTGCACAAAAATGTATATAAATTCATATATAGATGTAATTTGATATAAATTAGTTCCTATCAACTTTTGGTGTCAATTGCCCAAAAGGTGGCGCTGCAATACAGATATTTTCACAAATTACGGTAAGGCTATATCTCAGGAACTACTGCACAAAAATTTATATAAATTCATATATAGATGCAACTTGATGTAAGTTAGTTCCTACCAACTTTTGATGTCGACCGCTCAACAGGTGGTGCTCTTATGCAGTGATTTCGACAATTTCAGAAAAAGCTATATTTCAGAAACTACTGCATAAAAATTTATGTGTAGATGCATCTTGACATATGTTAGTTTCCATCAATTTTTAGTATCAACTGCTCAGCAGATGGCGCTACTATGCGACGATTTTAACAATTTAAGGGAGGGCTGTACCTCAGGAAGTACTGCGTAAAATTGCATACAAATTTATAAATGGGTGCGCCTTGACAGAAGTTAGTACGAATCAACTTTTGGTACTAATTACTCAACAGGTGGCGCTGCTATAGAGCGATTTCCCGAGTTTAAGGGATTAGGGAAGACTATATCTCAGGTTCTAATGCATATAATCAAATAACTCTTGATATGTGAGAAAGTCATTATGAGACATATGCTGATTCAATTTGGATGTGTATCTACCCATAGGTTGTGCTGTAATAGTGCAATTTTTTCCGAGAACGGGAATGATCTATTTCAACTTCTATGGCATTTAACTGTACGAAACTTGATATATGAGATAACCACTATGAAAATTCATTTTTTAAGATGTTAGTTCAATTTTCTTTCTTTAGATGTTTAGTGTTAGTTTGTTAGTTAGTTAGATAAAAATCGTCTGTTATCATTATGGTAGATAATTTTAATAAATAATAGTTTTTGTAAATTATTTGAAAGTGAATTTGTATAGGAAAATATAGAAGAAAGTCTTGTGGTGGCCAAAACATACTAGTTTTACTGTGGGAAGTGCAGATTACCGGTAAGCACTAAATGTTCTAAAGAGAATGCCAAATTTTATGTTTACAGTCATTTTTTCTATTTTCGACTAAACCTAATTTTTGCCGTATTTTGTAACCAGCGGATAAAGGATTAACAGCAAACACAAGACTTCCTGGAAATGAGTATAATTAATTTTTCATCTCAAATAACTTCTAACCACTCGTTCAAACATTGTAACCAACCGACAAAGGGTTAAAAGCGAACCCCAAATTTCATGAAGATGAGGATAACTCTAATTGATTTTTTTCTCTAAAAAACACTTAACCCCAAACTGTCATCGAAATTCTTATGTCTACTTTCGAGTAAATCCAATATCTGCCATATAGTACAGCCTGCGAATAAAGGGTTAACATCGAACGAGTATTTTCCTGAAGATGTGGATAAACTCAATTGATATAGCACCCAAAAGACAATTTTAAATTTCCATTAAAATCATTACATCGATTTCTGAGTAAACCTAATTTCTATCATAGGGAGCAAACAGCGGATGAAGGGTTATTATCGAACAGGAATTTTCCTGGAGATGAAAATAAATCCAGTCAATTTAGCATCTTCCAAAAAAATTAACCCCAAACTTCATCGAAATCGTTATATCCATTTCTGAGTAAATTTAATTTCTGCCATATGTTGCAACCGGCAAGTAAAGGAATAACATCTAACGCGACTTTTCATGAAGAAGAGAATAAGTCCAATCGATATAGCACCCCAAAAAGCCTTAACTCATTCTATCCATTTCCGAGTAAAGCCAATTTTAGCCATATATTGCATAAAGGCCAAAGGGTTAACAGTAAACGCGAATTTTCCTCAAGATGAGGATAAGGACAATCTTTTTTACTCTAAAAATACTTTAACCCAAAATTTTCATCAAAATCGTTATATCCATTTCCAAGTAAACCCAATTTCTACCATATGTTGCAAATGGCCGATAAAAGGTACACAGCGAATGCGAATTTTTCTGAAGATCAGGTAAGCCCAATAGTTTTTTTTACCCCAAGCTTTCATCAAAATTGTTATATTAATTTCCGAGTAAACTCAATTTCTGCCATATGTTGCAACTGGCAGATAAAGAGATAACAGCCACCACGATTTTTCCTGAATAACAGGATAAGCCCAATCGGTTTTTGCTCCAAAAACCCCTATCTTTCATCAAAATTGTTATATTCATTTCCAAGTAAACCCGATTTCTGCCATATGTTGCAAGTGGCCGATAAAGGGTTAACATCGAACGCAAATTTTCCTGAAGATCAGGATAAGCCTAATCTTTTTTTTTTTTTTTTTTTTTTATCCCAAACTTTCATTATAGTTGTTATATTCATTTCCGAGTAAATTTAATTTCTGCCATAGTTGCAAGTGGATGATAATACTGTCTAATGTCAAGTTTTCTAGCAATGGCATTGTATTGGGTTGGATCTCATACCCTGCATGTCATAACCAAATAATCTGTTGTGGTCGCCACACGATTTACTCTTACCCTTCATTTCAATACATTAAAGACAGATTACAGATTAAATTGTAAGATTACAAATATTGTATATGAATGTATTTTAGAAACAGTTGAAAATACTTTTTAGATGTATATTTTTGTATGACTTGTGAGGCAGCCTCAATCCCTCAACTGAATAGTACTGTCCATACATTCATAATAATAAGAATGATAATAATTTTATTAAGTTTTGAATTTTATTCAAAATTATTTGAATTATGTAATATCTGAATTTTATTCAGACAATTTCCACACATACCTTTACTTGAAACTTATCAATCTGGGTAAAAATTTTCCAGTGGCAAATTTGTGTGATCTTCATACAAAATATATTTTATTGTAATATATTATTATTATCTTCTGTAATTGTTTGCTTTTAAGTTAATGCTGATAACAAACAGATCAACTGCTAAAAATTTGATTTTTGAACTTAGTAGGCCCCAAAATATATAATTATAAGAGAAAAGAAGAAGAAAAAAGTATAAAAAAAATCAGCATTGAAGATTGTATTTTAAACAGTACCTTTGTCTAGCATATGGGTATGAGAGAATAATTACAATTCTAAACAGGTTTTCTGGATTTGAAAAATTTAGCAAAGCGCTTATACCAATTACTTTCAGCAAAAAAGAATGTAATTGCTTGTTAGCCTTGTATATTGTCTATAAATTATATACACAGCACATAGTGTGCTTAAATATGTGGCACATTATGATAAACACTAATAGTTCCAATAACTTCCAAATATAGCCCTAGTATATCTAAGTCTTTTGTCTGATTTCAACTAAAACTTTCACGAATCATTGTCATAGGATATAGATATAAAATACTTAGCTTGGAGATCCTGCTGACATTCACTCTTAAGTTATGTTGATAACAGTCTTATAGACACACCGACCAACTGTTAAAAATGTAATTTTTAGATTTGGGGGTATCACAAAATGTATGAGATAGTAAACACTGAAATTTGAAAAACTGACCCCAAAACAATGCTTTCTCTACCTTTACATGAGTAAAAAAATCTGATGTGGGCACCACATGACTTCCTTATACACTTTTAGAAATATACATAATGTTAAAAAACATTGTCACTGGTCCCGAAACAGTTGGCTAAAAATATTTTAAAAAAATGCATGCATACGTAAAAAAAAAAAAAAAAAAAAAAAAAAAAAAATTGTGCCTTGAGGGGACTCATGTCAAAGTTGTGCCTTGGGGGGACTCATTTCAAAGTTGTGCCTTGGGGGGGACTCATATCAAAGTTGTACCTTGGGAGGGACATGTCAAAGTTGGGCCTTGGGGGGACTCATGTCAAAGTTGGGCCTGGGGGGACTCATGTCAAAGTTGTGCCTTGGGGGGGACTCATGTCAAAGTTGTGCCTTGGGGGGGGACTCATGTCAAAGTTGTGCCTTGGGGGGACTCATGTCAATGTCATTTTGAAAAGATTTTGCGTAAATTCTGGCAAAAGCAGAATTTAGTTTAGGACGGAGGACTATTAGTTTTTTTTTTCTTCCCAATTATAACATCGCTTTCAAATTATTCAATTATATTTTCGATAAATTTTAGATTTCGATAAATTGCAAGATTTGTCCAAACCGTTTTTGAGTTATTACCGTTTTTTGATACATTCTGGCCATAATGAACCTAATTTTCCTAAATATCTCCAAAACGGAAAATCATACAAAGTCCAAAAAGGGAGGTGCACAACTAAATGTTATAACAAACCTATGTACCAATTTGCAACTTTCTACGTCCAACCGTTTTTGAGTTATGCGACATGCACATACACACACACACAGACGTCACGAAAAATCGAGTAAATTCCCTTATATCTCTAAAACGAGAGCTCGTGTTAAGACGACACTTGCAGGTGTACAACTAGACATCATGACAGTCACACGTATAAATTGGCAACATTCAGCGATCATTCGTTTTCGAGCAATGTGAAATGCAAAATCCATTTCGCAAATCGGGATTACTATACTTCCTTATACTTTGTATAAGGAAGTAAAAAGTAAAAACGGGCCTTATCCCCTTAATATATATATATATATATATATATATCTTCATTACTAAACGTGTTATTGAGAGAGAAGGGAATACAAATAACTTAAAGAATTAAAGAAGCTTCATAATCATATGGTTGCTACACACATAAAGCATTTCAAGCATTATCTTTTACAAAATGTTTCGGAACATTTTGTCCTTTAATTTGTTACTGATTTCTTTTTTTTGCTTTTGGAACAAAACTTTCACTGAAATATATGTGGTATGACATGCTCTTTATCACCTACGAAGTTCCAAAAAAATACATTGAGTATTTCTTTAGATAGTTTATAAAATATCAAATTCGAAAAGTGTCTATATACTTTATACGGTTTACATGTATCCTGATAACTGCATCAAAAATTATCCGATTGACTTGAAATTTAGCACAAATATTAATGATTTATATGAAATCCGTGCTATAGTTTTTAGTGTACAGAATGCTTGAAGCTTGTGTAAAGGGATAGTGAAAAGAAGTTCAGTACAACATGGTCTACAATTGGCATTTTTAAGAACATTTTACTATCATTATAGAGCATTAATTTAAATGAATTCAAGATGCATTATTAAGAGGCTTAGAAGTATGATTTCTGCAGAAAAAGACGTGTATAGACTAAATAATTCATTTAATACGCAAAAGTTTTTCAATATGGGTTATTCCACGCCAAGTCAACCAAGGATTTGAACCTAGATTCTTAGAAATTTCGGATATTTGGCACAATGGTCATATTATTGAAGTTATTATAATACATAAAAAGAAAAGAAACTCATATGAACATCACAACTTCCTTATAAGCCCAACTGAAATATATATATATAGTTACGAAAACATTGAGATATGTGTAATATGGTCACTGCTCGTAAATAAACAAGCAGGTTTCAGTGCATCAATATTCCAGAGACAAGTCAATAAAACTATTACTTGAATCACAAAAACAAACTTACATACACCACAACGCACGAATGTGAAAAATACCAAAAAAATTTAACTCTGTTTCAAACTGAGAAAGCAGTTACTAATTCTGGCAACCCTGAGTCTGAACTAGTATTTCACACCAAATTTGGTTACTAATCCAACCAAGGTCTATCGTTCACCGATAATGCTAACCTTAACCTTTGTGACAAACTTGGTAATTTGGTGTTGAATTATGGTGAAAAATGGTAGTATAGGGTTGCCAAAGTTTGAAAGCTCTAGCTTCAATAGGACCCACATTAAAGATTTTTCTGGAATGTTCCAGTGGTTTATAACACAGATTTACCTCATAAATTCTATAAATTACTAACAAAACCACTTAAAAAGAAAAGAAAGGATCACTCTCAGAAAATTCAGATAGTGTCCAAACTTTGAACTGAGCAGTCGTCTCTGGTGTAATTAACATTTTCTCGTGGTGTAATTAACGCTGTTTACTTGACTTATGTGGTACAAATGACTGTTTCGAGAATAATCATTGATTTCTATGGTACAAGAAAGTTTTACTTTTATTGAACTATTTCAAGAATATTTGTTAAATAAAGTGCATTCGCTGACAAGAACCTGCCTATACCTTTACAAATTCTTTAAAACAACATTTATAAGAATGTGAGTGAATCCGAAAAAGTAATACAAATAGTAAACAGGAGTGATAGGAGAGGGGGGAGGGGGAAGTGGAAAGGGTGAAAGCAAAAACATGTTCAAAGGGGCCTCGAAAAGAAGAAAAGGTTTCACAGGTGAAAAAAGTGAACAGATTTTGAAATGTATCATGAAGAAATTGTTTGTTCAGTTATGAAGAAGAATATGTTTTGTTTAATGTGATAAAATTACTGATTTTTTTATTGTAACCCCTTATTATTTCAAGAAAATAAAGAAATACAGGATGGGTAGAAATGGAGGTCATTTTTAGATTTAGCATTCTCAAAAAAAAAAAAAAAAAAGTTTACCTGAAAAATTCCAATTTTTTTTTTCCCCCCCTTTGCAGACCTGTATTATCAACTAAATAAATAAAAAAAAAAGAGAGAGAGAGAGAGAGAGATGATGATGATGACAGAATGATGAATAAAAATATTTGGTGTGTAGAGCTTGTGAGGTGATAGGCCAAATGGCAGGCTATATATATTTTTTAATTAAAACACAGGACTTCAGGCAGTACCCCAGCTTCTAACCATGTTAGAAAGCATCTAGCAACAATTATTATATTAATTCAAATTTAATTCATTGAATGTGAGTATTTTACATAAACAGCAGGTAATCTTATGCCCCTATAATATAAATGGGTGACTGGTACGTGGACTGAGGTCGATTGGGCACAGGAGAGACCTAGGCCTGGAAAGAATATATCCTTGACAATGCTTGGAGATCTTTCTGAGGGATCCTAGCCTATATCCACATGAGTTTCTGAGAAAACAATAGAAAATTCCAAATGGCAAGTAGTCAAAGAGCCCATCTTGTGTCCAAAACAGGTGCCTCTTGTTTACAGACTTTGAAAGCCGAATTGCTTAGCCACTGCTAAGGGTGGTTATAGCTTTGTCTATAAGTGGAGTGTAGTTTTAGTTGAAAATGGGAGCAGTAGCGTACCGATGAATGGGGAAGGGGGGGGGGGAGGTTTGGAGAAAGCCTCCAAAAGAAAAAAAAAAAAAAAAACTTAAGTTTTAAATATATGTACCTAGTCAAGTTGTAACATTATTTTGACCTGAATCATTTGCTAAATTTTACTTTAAGCTTTAGGTTCCAGTATAAAAAACTATTATGTATAAAAAGTGACCACAGAGTGGCAACCTAAAAACCAAAAGATTCCATTTATGCAGGGGCCGCTTTACAATTTTCGCGGCCCTAGGCAAAAGATTTTTGGCGGCCCATCTCTAATAGATATTACGCCAAGGCAGCTTATTACATGTGACCCCAAATAATTTTTTTATGACTCTCATTTCTAACCCCCCTCCCATACAAATATATATATATATATCATATTAGAAAAAAGCCTTCTGATTATAAATTACTATATTAAGACTCAATTTATTCTAAAAATGTAAGTGAATATAAATTTAAATAACACTCGATTTTTTTGTAAAAATTGAGTTGGACCGGGAAAATTTATGAATAAGCAAAATAAGTAGGTAGAATCAAAATTTCAACTTTTCCACATGATCGTGCTAAAGGTACAATTGAAAAATGCCTTAAAATTTTTGCCTATACAATTCGCTATTCTGTAAATGACTTCACACGTAGTGACGCATCACAAACTTTTTGGCAGAAGTTTTAAGTGAAAATAATTACGGAATGGAATAGAAATTTTTTCCATGGTCAGAAAAAGTAAAATGGGAAGCGCGTCATTTCTACTACCCATCTTACAACCACATTGCCAGCCATTATAATAAACGCGATCAGAGTGCGGCATCTCATCACAAAATGGAGAGTGAATCTGTTGCTTCATTTTTACTACCGAAAAAGAAATCCACTGTGAATAATAATAATAATTAAATATTACTGCCATTTCTTTTTAATTAGTTCTTGTTTTTATTATAATTTTAATCCTTCCACTATAAATGATTTATTTTCAGTTGTACATTAAATCAGATGGTAACAAGAATTAATTTTAATCTTTAAACTGGAACGAAAAATCAATTGGTTTGCATAGACTATTAACACTTTCCAACTATCGTATTTGTTGCATCGTTTAACCTTCAATATATTTTGCCTACATGATGACACAACTAACAAAAATCAGACAGATAGATTAACTGAATTCATAATCATTCTGAAACATTGTTGGAAAGTTTTAAAACCGTTAACACAAACAGAAATGCACTTCCAGCAATTTACAATTGTTGTTCTTAATGTATCTGAATATTTTAGTGTAATCCTGTAAAATTTAAAGCTAAAGATATCATATTCTATAGAAAACATTTTCTTAACCATATGAATAATAAATGTAAATTTTAAAATAATTTGCTCAGTACAAAGTTTTTTATGATTTAGAAAAATGCATCTCAGAGAGACCAATGCATGTCATTATTGATGTCCCTGTACACAAGCCAGTTGTGCTATTCCTACTATTTTAAATAAATTGTATTCCATAGAGAACTTGAATAACATAATAGTTTGAAGAAATTCTGAAGGTATTTATGAACGCTAGAGTTCGGATAGACGGACGGAAAGGCAGACAGGTAGACTAATCGAATTCATAGTCACTCTCAAACACTGTTAGAAAATATTTAAAATGCTTAATTAAAATGGAAATACAATTCCAACAATTTCCAATTATAACCCTCAATGTATCTGAATATTTTTGTGTGACCATGTATTGGTATGTGAGATATTCCCTATTTTTAATAAGAAACATTCCATAGTGAACTTGAAAAATATATATCAGTTTCAAAGAATTATATGAACATTTACGGAAATTAAAGTGCAAATAGACAAACAAGGCTGAAGCAAGAAAAAAAATTCTTAGGAGGTTCAGGCTTTAGTATGATGTATAACTCAAAAAGTTTATACAAATTTGCAAAATATTGGGGTGAAGGGGTGCTTGACTACGCCCGGCCTTCAGACAAACTGAAGTCATAAAGATTTTTAAATTTTATTGAAAAGTGTCAAAAATGCTTCTCTGTTCACTTTAGCTTGAACTTTTCCCTTATTAAAAATGTGAAATAAAATTTTCATATATTTATTAGATGAAATTTTGTGTTGGCTTTTATTAGTTCCAAACTAATCATTTTTCAAGCACATATCGTGTATTTGTGCCTTTTCATCCATAAACACACAACAAATAAGATATTCTTATTTAAATATGATACAAATCGAAATAGCGTTTACTTTTGTCCGTATCAAAGTTAGCCTTTTGCAATCAACACTTTAAACAAATTTTCTAGAGTCATCCTTATATAATTTGTATAGTTACTCTTATTCACTTTTTAATATTAATTTGTATACTTTGCGGATTTTTATAAAGACTTTCTGAAATCTGAATTATTTTCGAACTCATTTATAAAGCTACTTTTTTGCAAAAGTATAAAACTTAGATACGTAGAAATTGAATAGTGTTTAATGTCTTCTTATTTTTAGTTCAATTGTTTAGTTAACTATAAACGAATTTTATTGGAATTAGGAGTGGGAATTTCAAGTTGGATGAGTTTAAAAAATAAGGCCACTATATGAAACTTTGACAAAGGTGAAAAAAGGTCTCAACTTTTTCAGATTTAATAAAACTATCGTGAATGAATTCTGTGACTTTAAAGATCTGGTGGGTGGTGGAAAGCTTAGGTCCAAAACCAAATTGTTCTGTTTGCAATTGTTCCTCTACCTCTTTACCATCTAATTTGAAAAATATCTAGTCTACATTCATATATACAATTCAAAGCATACGTTTATTAAAAAACAATATTTTATTACCTTATGGTGTCTTAACAGAGAAAAAAATCTAAGATTGGTTTGTGATTTTCGCTTTTTTTTCCTTCCCTCTTTTCTTTCTTTCTGTTTTTTTTTTTTTTTTTTTTTTTCCCCCACAGTATTCTATCTCTTTGGCGGCCCAAAGCGACCACTTTGGTTCGCCTAATGGTAAAGAGGGCCCTACATTTATGCAAGGCCTGACTAAGGCAGAGCAAGCAGGACAACTGCCTGTGGCTCTGTACAGAGTTCAAATTTTAGTACATAATGTTAACCGTTTGCGCTCGAGAGGTGACTCTCAGTCACCATTCGGTTTGATGTGGAAACTCGAGAGTGACCAAGGATAACCATTTGGTTTGGTGCAATACTTCGAGCAATAACAGTGCTTATTTAAGTTTGGTTTGGGCAATATCGCTTCATTAGCGTAATCAACAGTACATGCATACTAAAAAAAAAAAAAAAAAATACAATTGTAAATCATTTCAGGACGAGCACAGCGATAACCTGTATCAACATTTTTAGGACCGCCTACTTTTATCTTTTTTATTATACTCATTCTAATTAAAATACTTGCATCCAAAGTACATTGATTGGACAAGTATGAATATTGCGTATATTCTTAAGAAATAAAATACCATATAAATTACAAAGGAAAAACCCACTGATGGAGTTACAGATTTTTAAATAATGAGAATCCACATCAGGGGTTGCGAAATTGTTATGCACTTGATCTGTAAAGGGTTAATAATTTATAAATGTCCTTCCTTGAAATACAGAGATATATAAAATGTTAAAATATAAAAGTTTTAAATGTTAAATTGTGTGTGAAATCATTTTATGTTAATGATAAGAAATTCACTTCATATGCAGAAAGTTGTCTTGAGTTACTGATTCATCCGAGCGAAAAAAGCCTCGAGTGCAAAGGGCTAAGTGTCAAAAATGAAGTATAACTCAAAACATTATGACAAATCTACAAAATTTGGGGAGGTGTTTGAACTCCCCAAAACTACTTTGGCTACGACCTTGGTACACACCCATAGCAAGATCTCAACAAATTTTATTAATTAACTTGGTCCACTATCTTGTTTCAAAATGTTGACCACTTGAAACTACAGGACCACTTAAATCATATGGCAACTTGAAAATTAGTCATCGCATTAACTTCTGAAATACTCAACTAATTAGAACTATAGTTAGATAGCATACTTATTTTGTAAATTTCTTTAATAAATTTGTGAATTAAGTTGATCTGCCATTTTATCTCTAAGTGGCAACCACTTGAAAGCTTCAAATTCACATTACAACTGTATTTAGAAACGGATTTGCTTAAAATTTGATATACATATAGCCTATATCAAGTTGATTATTTTTCCTCTATGGTTAAGGTCACAACCAAATTTGCCAAACAACTTGATCTGCTTTCTTGTTTAAAAATGGCAGACACGAAATTTTGTTATCACAATAACTTCTAAAATACTTAATCAATCCAAACCAAAATTGGATGGTTTATTATTACTTTCTTCTATATGTAATATAGAGAAAGTATTGGATTCGTAAAAATTTTCGACCTCGGGTTTTTGATGAATTTACACGTTTTGAGAGCTGTAGAACACGATTTGACCATTTTTAGAAAATGTCTGTCTGTCTGTCTGTGTGTGTGTGTGTGTGACAAAATTTTGTGGCAACTGTATCTCAAGAACTACTGCACAGAATTTCATACAAATTGGTATGTAGTTACACCTTGACATAAATTAGTGCCTATCAACTTTTGGTAAAAATTGTCTTACAGGTTGCGTTGCCATCCCGCTTTTTCTAAATTTTTAACATGGTGATATAGGACAAAATTTTGTATAAATGTGCATAAAGAGAATTATTTTTTAGTAATCGTTATGAAATTTACAAGAATTATTTATAATAGAGATAGTCAACTGGAAAAAAAAATTTGTATGCGTAAGTGCCGCGCCACCCCCCCTGAGGGGGAAGTCCCCCCTCGAGGGGAGTAAATTTTCAAGATGGGTATCTTTCGAAAGGTCTCGTCAATACCTTTAAAACGAATGGTTGAACTATAAATCTGTGATAATTTAAAATAAAGTTATCGATTTTTTTTACTTTTAACGAAAAAAAAAAATTTGTTTCCAAGTGTTCCATTTTATTTCAAAATGGTGGCCACTTGAAATAAGATGACAAATTTGTCATTATGAGTATATGAAATTTTTTTTTTTTTTTTTTTTTTTCAACGAAATTTAACAAGACTTGGTATTTAGTTGGCCCCTGACATAAATTGAGGCTGATTAGATTTGGGGATCAATCGCTCAACAGGTGGCTCTGTGATCGTATTTTTTCTAAATTTTTAACATGGCAGTATAGAAAAAAATTTCGTATAAATGTACATAATGAGAGTTATTCTTAACCTGTGATTGTGAAATTAATATGAATTATTGATAATAGTAGTAGTTAATTAGGAAAAAAAAATTTGGGGTATCGCTTCCCCCCCTAGGGGAAGTCCCCCCCCCCCCGGGGGGGTTGTAAATTTTCAAGATCGGTATCTTTCGAAAGGTCTCGTCAATACCTTTAAAACGAATGGTTGAACTATAAATATGTAGTAATTTAAAACAAAGTTATCGATTTTTTTTACTTTTAACAAAAAAAAAAAACTTTGAAAAAAATCGTATATATATTTTTTTTTAAATATTGTTACTGCGTGAATTTGTATAGGAAAATATAGAAGAAAGTCTTGTGATGGCCACAACATACTAGTTTTTCTTGGATTTGTTTGATGGGTACCATTTTGTTTCCAAGTGTTCCATTTTATTTCAAAATGGTGGCCACTTGAAATAAGATGACAAATTTGTCATTATGAGTATAGAAACATGGCAGTCAACAAATTTGTCATTATGTCATTATGTCTTCTAAAATTCTGAATTAATTTGAAACAAATCTGCACAATAGAAACACCTTTGACAAGTTCATAGGTGACTCATATAAGGGTTGCAATCAAATTTTATATTAACCTGATTCATTATTCGTTTTAAAAAAGAAAGCTACTCAGAAATTTAAAACTCACATAAAAAACCTATTTATGAATAGATTTGCATATAATTTAATATATACATAGCAATGGCGTATCGTGAATGGCATTTTGAGTATATATGGCTGGCTAGAAACAGTTCGTTATTATGAAAAGATCATTCTTCTGATTGACTGTTGAAACGTCATCATACCTACATTGTTTCTCGAAATAAGCGAATTAACCAATAAGATGATTGAATATCTTTTTTAATGTACTGTTTCTAACTACTCGAGTGGAGCATACCCAAATCGTCATTCCCGATACAGCACTGAGACATAGCCCTTCGCGAAAAGAGAAATTAACTTACTGTTTCAATTGTGCCAGAAAAAAGAGGGAGTGTTGTTTCTTTTTGTAACTATATTTAATTTTAAATAAAAACAAAGAAATGAAAAACATACAATAAAGAATTTTTTCTTTAAAGATCATTTATTTATTAATATAATAAATACATATAATACTGATATTGCACATTGATTGCTTTATTTGGATTTTCATTGTGTTTCTTCTGCATATTTAGGCTTCCCCGGACAAACAGCTTGCCATAAACTTTCTAACTGTGATTCTAATTTGCTAGAAAATAAAACAGATTTAATAATGTATTAAACTTTGTTTTAAATTTTGTAAAACTTTATATTAAATTTGATACTTTACATTAGGGTAAGAATTAAAATAAAGCTTCGCTAAAGTTGTGAAGATTAAAACTGAAAATACTATAAATTATGAGACTTTAAGATGTTGAATTTAAATCAAAATGTGGTAGTATCATATTAATCAAGTTAAAATTAGGTAAGTAAGAGTCTTGGCACTCCAAGACTTCTTTATAACTAAATATGCATTTTAAAATAAATCTACACTTAAATAAATAATTTTTAATGGCCGTAGCTGAAAAATCAGTGGCAGTACGATAGATTGATTGATCCGATGACTATAACCAAATCTGGAACTTGAGCTATAATAGAGAATAATAAAAAAAGAACTCACCCAACTTCATGGAATTAATTAGAGGACACATTTCAAAATGCACACACACTTTATTTATTCCTTGGAATTTGACACAACTTTTTAACTTGTCTGGCCAGAGCACACATTTGAAACTACGTATAAAAAAGATGTAAAATTACACAATGATACGCATGATTTTTCTTGATTAATCATAATAGTATGGCACACTTGAAGACACGCCCACATAATTATCGTTATATATCGTTCACCAAATTATAGTTTGATAGAGTTATAATTGACGTACATGGGCGAAAACGGTTATCTTTCTCGCAATGATGGAATTCGATGTAAAAGTTTTCTATATATAATTTTCACTTTCGGAGATAATGCGGCGTCTTATGATGGCACAAAAAACGGTTATCTTTCTCGCAATGATGGAATTCGATGTAAAAGCTTTCTATATATAATTTTCACTTTCGGAGATAATGCGGCGTCTTATGATGGCACAGTGCTGAAGTCTGCTTGAACTCCATTCATGATGCTGCCATAAAGTTGATGAGAGGCTAAATCAAGAAACTAAAGTCCAGTGTATGCAAAACTAAACCTCTTGGACGTAATTATGATGAGTATAGGCATCTCCTTTCAGGATCATTTGGCATTCGTGATAAACTGGAACATCATCGACTTTTGCATTCATGAAAGGCCGGAACACCATGCCACGTAATAGTTACTGTTAAAATCAATCTCCTCAAAAGAATAAAAAGATAAAGTCCTGGATATAATGAATCATCACTTCTCAATAAAGTATATTTATGTCTACATCATAATCCGGGCCTGATGTAGACACCTATCGACTTCAAGCATACAAAACTTAGAAAAACACCTTATGCTACAAAATGGCTGACATAAACAAAAGAACTGGCGTTGGTTCAGAAACCACGGCGAATGCCGGGCTCTTCCCCTAACCTCCTGCACCTGCTAACTCTCTTCTGGATCTGCCTAACCGAACTTTTTGGCAGCCGAATTTCGAAGCCGCGCGCCGTAATAAGCCAATCAGCTTCGTGAACTCACCGGAAGTGACGCACATCGCCACTTCCCGATAAAAGTTCTGGAATGTTCTCTAGGATTCTAGAAGGAATCCCCTAGCTGCCTCCCCTCTTATCGAGCGGGAAAAAGGAAGAAACGATGAGGAAAAATGGCTGCCCGGTGAAAAAAAACAGCGGCGCGTTTATTTAAAATGCGCAAAATCGCTGTATGAAAATCTTGAAGTTAAATCCCGATATTATTAACATATATGGATGGGGAATATCTCATTTTAAAGGTAATGATTAGTAGATTACTCCGGTATCGGTGTCGTTACCGAGATCTCAACCAAAAGTATTTTATTTTTGAATCTAAAAAGGAAAGTAAAATATTAAGAAATAGTTAAAATTGCCTGTTTGTAACATTGTTTAATTAAATTTTGAGCGATGTAGCGTTTTCTCTAAATACGAAATTATATTAGCATGCATTATTCCCGGAGTAATGATGTTTTATGATCGATTGTTATCCATAATAATGTAAATTGTCTATTTTCTTTATTTTTTAACGATGTATACGTTATGACATTTTAAGAAAGAAATGTTACTATTAAACCGGTGTGTAACATTTACCCCCCCCCGTTTAGAAAAAAAATGCTAGGACACCCATTGTAAACAATGAAAGGTGCTATATATGGAAAGTGCGGCACCGTAAAATTGTAAATTTTGGACGGAATATTGTCAGCAGTTCCAGAGAGAGGCAAGTGAGGTATATACACTTACAAATACAACAATCTTTGGTATGTACGAAATTAAAACAATAGTAAAATAAAAAACAATTGTAAAAGTAAAATATGATAATAAATAGTGTTAATATTATGTTAAAGTAATTGTATAAATGAGGTATAAAAAAAAAATATATATATATAATGTATAAGTATAAAAATACGATTGCACAACACAACATCAATGTATAATATGATTACTAAAATAATGAGATATAAATATTAAAACACAAAACATTTCACTGAACCAGGAGTTGGTGAGCCAGATGTATTATTTAAATAGCCTAAGTTGCCATCTCATTCATCCATGGATTAACACAATTGGGTAGGGAGAATTAAAAAAAATGGGAGAGAAGCAAAGAAAAAGTAATTTATTATTATGAAAAAGTTATTTAATTATTGCACAGATCATCAGTGGTATGCAGCAATTTTTGATCAAGTAAGCTTACTATAAACAGGACTTTTACATGAGCTCATATTTTTTTTTTTTTTTTTTTTTTTTTGTAAATTTGAAGATATTAATTTGATTTTCTAATCTATCATCCCTAGGAATTCATAGTGGAGTTTCTGGACACTGCAAAGAGGCTCGACTTGAACAAGTCCTTAAAAAATTCTCTTAGTCATCCATAAGGGAGATTTTAAATGTGAATATCAAGATAAAAAAAAAATTTGTATAGTATCTAATTTTTAGACATTCATGTGAGTAACCTAGCCACAGATTTACGCCTATCTGAGATAGACCACAAGACTACAATGTGTACGTCTCTATCGACTAATATGTACTGTTGGTGAAATGTCTAACTATACTTCATAAATATTCCTTCTATGCATAGAATAAAAATAATAATAAATCAAAACAAATGTTTCCTATGTTGTTGCCTGTACTTTATGTTGATGCTGCTTCTACATTGTATGTTTCAAATACACCTGAAGTTTTGCCAGGGAACAGGTAAGAACAAAATTATTATTATTTTTTTTTTTAGTTATATTGTATAGTTTAATGAAATTTCAGTGGTTCCACTACTCCGGACCAGCCTGCAAGAAGTAGAAATAGAAACTGTTCTGCAGTAACAGTATCTTCCACCTAATCATCTGTATTTTAATTTTGTGATGTGATTTAATAAAGTTATCTGAATAGTCACCGAGTTAATTAATTTTTTTATTACACTGAGTACACCTGTCCATAAACCAAAATTATCAAGTGAGTTGTTTGAGAAAAGAAATTTTAACCACTGATGATTTTACTGTATGGTGTTATTATATCATTGCACAAAAAACATCATATAATATATTGCACTTTGCCTTTCCATAGCTCCTTTATCTCCAGCATAGAGCATGTATAATGTCTCCACCCGAACACCATGAAATGAATAAGAGATTTATATCTATATACAATTGTAAATTTGAGCCAAAAGCACACAAAAAAATTGTAAAACACCTGCCCCACACAGAAACAAAACCAAAAAAAAATGTTATTTCCCTTTATATAATTTACATACATTTATATTAATCAATTTTGCACTATCATCGTTAGCATCCTGAATCAGATAATTATTATTCCTATATTTCCTAATTACCTTGAAGGGACCTGAGTATTTAGGGCCAAAAGTAGATGGAGGAATAAATTGTTTGAGGTAGACTATATCGTCTAGCTGAAAAATACGATCCGGACCCCCCCTTAAAAATTTTTCATGTGTATCAAAATAATTTTGTTCATTCTCCTTGACCATTTTTTGCGTTGTTTGGAAATGCTCTCTTTGTCTTAGTAGATACTCTGAGGGTTGTTCCACAAAATTTGGTGGACTAAAAATTTGAATTGGAAGATTCAAATCTCTTCCGAAAAACAATTGTGCTGGTGTAAAATTTGTAACTGCATGTTTTGAATTGTTATAATGTAATACAAAAAATGGTAATCTCTCGGACCATTCTATAACTTGATCAGAGAGTGCAGCCACTGATTGTTTGAGACTACGGTGAATGCGTTCCAGAAGACCATTAGATCTGGGAAAATAGATAGATGTATTACGATGTTCTATATTTAGAGATTTTAAGTAGTCATCAAAGTCCTGTGATTGGAAATTTTTTGCATTATCTGACAAAATAATTTTAGGTATGCCATATCTAGAAAAATAATTATTTAAAGTTTTGATTATAGAATGAGAGGTTACATTGGGTAGTGGAACTGCCTCAAGAAAACGAGAATAATGGTCGACAATTGTCAAAATAAAAAATTTGCCATCAAGCGATCGGGGTAATTTTCCTACAACATCAATGGCTATCATTTCGCCAGGAGCTAAGTTAGATTTCGAAATCATTTTAGGTTTGGTGTCTGTGGGTTTTGATTTATTAATTAGACATTGATGACATTCATTGCAAAATTTCTGAACTTGTTGAAACATACTTTTCCAAAAATACATCCTCTTCAAAATATCATAGGTTTTTACTGCACCAAAGTGCGGTTGATGTGCAATAGCTATGGCATCGTTTTGTAATGACGGTGGTAGTATTATTTTAGGAGGATTATCGGCTTCATCTGTTTTTGTTTTGTACATTAATAAATTGTTGTCTTTGTCAATGGTGTAATTTGGAAGGATTGGTTTATTGTCTGTAATCTTTTTTCTAATTTCCATCAGTTTTTTGTCCTGCAATTGGTGTTTTAGGATATTTTGAAAAGAGAGCAACTGGTCCCCTGGAGCAAAAATATTTAAAGCATTAACCGTCAGATTATCATCTGCATTGTCATAAACTCGGGAAAGAAAATCAGCTCGGTTATTCATACCTGGAATATGTTCCATTGTGTAATTAAAAGATTGTAAGTACATTAGCCATCTAGATATAATATCAGGTAGTTTACTTAAATTTAAGTGATATGTTAAAGCTTTAGCATCTGTCAAAATTTTAAAGTGTCTGCCATAGAGGTGTTCATGAAAATACTTGACTGAAGCATAAATAGCAAATAATTCTCTTTTAATTGAAGGATACTTTGATTCTGATGTTGAAAGAAGTTTTGAAAAAAATTGAATTGGGTAAAATATATTATTATCCCTCTGCATTAGTATGCCACAGATGGCATGCTTTGATGCGTCTGTAACTAGGTAGAGATCCTTATTGCTGTCAATGTTTTTGATGGTGGGGTTAGAAAGAAGAATGCCTTGTATTTTCATGAAGGCATCTTGGCAGTCCTTGTTCCAGAAAAATTTTACATGTTTTTTGGTGAGATTAATAACTGGTTTCAAAATTTCAGCAAAGTTAAAAATAAGTGGGCGGAAATAATTAACCATCCCAAGAAACGATTGTACTTGCTTTACATTGGTAGGTATTGGAAAACTTTTTATTTTATGTACATTTTCAGGTGAAGGTGAATAACCATTTTGATTGATGTTAAAACCTAAATAAGTGATGTTTGTTTTACATAATTGTAATTTTGCTGGATCTAAAGTTAAATTGAATTCTCTGAGTTTATGAAATACTTTTTGAAGCCAAAAGAGCATTTCCTCCATATCGTCTGCAGCCACAATGATATCATCTAAAAAGTACTGAATGTTATTCCCTTTAATCCCCTCAAGACATTTATTAATTAAAGTGTGAAAGTATGAAGTACTGTTCACTAATCCAAAAGGCAAACGACATGGTTGAAAATTACCGAATTCTGTGGAAAAAGCAAGTAAGTGTTTGTCCTGTTCTTTTAATTGTATCTGAAAAAATGCTGCTTTTAAATCAAGTACTGAATATAGTTTTTTTCCTGAAATGTTTTGAATTATGTCATTTATTTTAGGAAGGCAAATTTTATAAGATTCGGTGATGCTGTTTAAAAGACGGTAATCAATGCACATTCTGAATTTTAAATTGTCTGTAGAATCATTAGGGAGCAATTTTTTTTTGACAAAAATAACAGGGAAACAATAGTTTGATGATGACTCTTCAATAATGCCTGCTTCAAGGAGTTGTGTAATTTCTTTTCTCGCGAATTCTTTAGCAATCTTTGGTATGGGATATGGTTTAGTTTGTAGAGCAAAATCGTGTAGAAGTTTAAATTGTGGTATCACCTTGTCAGTGCTACCTAAAGTTTTGTATGAGGTGGAAAAAACATGAAAATTGGACATTAACAAATTAAGTAGTCTGGTTTTATCGTTAGGAGGTAAGTGATCTAAATTAAAATTTTCTGGTGTAAGTTCATTTTTTCTGAGTTTTAAAATTTCATCTGTGTTTAAGGCATTTATTTGATAAGTGGGGTCTTCGTAGTTATAGTTGATATCTTCGTCCTCAATGGTTTCAATTTTACCTAATTTAGTGTTTTTTCTGATGTATACGTTAGATTCTGAAGGATTGTGGGCATAAATAAAAATAAGTTTTTCGTTTAAATGGATACTTTCATTGATCTGTAAATTAAGTTTAGTTTTGATTGGAGTAAAGAGAAGATTTTTTGCTTGTGAATTGATTTCTGGAACTTTTAGAGCAACGATTTTAGATTGATGGGGATTGATTTTTACAACTTTAAGAGAATTAACAAATTTTTTGGTAGAGTTTTTATTACTGTCTTGCATGTTTAAATTAGGGTTATTATGATGTGTGGTGGGAATTGAATTTGGCGTTTTGTTTTCATAAGGAAGAACAATGTTATCTACTATTAAACTTTTGTTGGCTGAGTCAAGTAATATTTTATTACGGTTAAGGAAATCATATCCCAAGATAAAATCATAATTGGAAGACCAATTTGAATTTGTGACAAAGAAAACATTCGAAAACCATTTTTGTGAAATCTTAAATTTTAAATTGACAGTTGAGTAGTATGGTATTACAGTATTATCAATAGTTTTTATGTTGACTGAACGTGATAAAAAATTTAGCTTTATATGTTCCCTTAGACCCTCAATGACGTGTGGTTGAACTAAACTCAAATTTGCCCCTGTGTCGATTAATCCGTTAAAAGAAAAACCCCCTATGTTAATTGTGATTATCGGTAAACTAGCTTCTATATAGTTAACTGAAAAAACACTTCTATGATTTTGCTCTGCATTTTGATGTCATTGTTGGTTTCTCTTGTAGTACGGTCTTGTTCGATTTTTAAAGTTGTTTTGATGATTCCCCCTAGCCCTATAGTTGTTTTGATTTGAAGCGTTGTTTTGTGGGATGTTTCTGGAGGTGCCTGGGAATTTATAACAGTCAGTCGTCAAATGTTCTCTTCCACAAATGTGGCAAGAGACCTTTTTGAGCTTTTCAATAGTTTCCGTGAGTTCTTTGATTTTTTGGGCATTTTCTATCTGTAGTTTTAATAGGTTGCATATCTGATTCTTGGTGATGTTCGCTATTGACCCAGCCCCCTCTGAGCTATCTAGAGCTCTTTCGATATTTTTTGCGATCCTGATCGCTGATTCTAAGTCTGACGGGCCCTGTTTGGTGAGTTCAAATTTAATGTCCGACCTCAAAGCCTCTAAAAATTTTGAAAAAATCATGCCATGTTGGATATCGATTATTTGTGGGGCATTATCTGGGTTAGGAATGATTTTGTTTACTAGTAATTTTATTTCATCTGCTAGATCTGTCACATTCTGGCCGGGTTTTTGCTTGATCGAGGAAAAGCGCATTTGTAATTCGTGGTGAGATATGGGTCTGTCAAATTTACTTCTCAATAAATGTATTAAAGTGTTGAATGAATTTTCCTGTGCAGCTGAAGGGTCATTATTTAGGAATTCAAGGGCTTTCCCTGTGCATTTTGATCTGAGAATAACCGTTTGCAGATTGTTTCCCCAGTTAGCATGATTGGCGATGTCTGAAATTTGGCGAATAAAGTTATTCACACTTTCAGTCTTTTCCCCCCCAAACTTATCAATGGTCGCGATTAGATTGTTCATTTTAACTGAATATGGGGATTTTAAAATTAAATATCAATCAGAGGAATGGAGAGAAAAAAATTTTTTGACGACCCTATGTTTAGAAAAAATTAATAAAGAGAAATTTAAATATAGTCTTCAAATTACCAAATGCAAACAAAACAGACCAAAAAAAAATTGCGATGCTGCAATATCAAACTAAAATAATGCTTTTCCTTAACCCCCCAAATACTATGACAAATAGTAAATATCAAAATTTTTTTTATATCTATAAGATACTCATTAAATCAGAATAACACCTCAAAAGGATATGTATACCATAAATGTAAACAATAAATATAAAATCAAATATAAAAGAACGATGTGTGTATTTAAATAAATAAAAGGATAAAAGAAGAATTTTTTATATATGTATCTTGATCTAGTGCTAAAACCTAAATAACCAACAAATATACCCCTCAAAAGTACAAATTCAGTATATAACATAAAAGAAACATTGAATTGCAAAAAGAAATCTCATTAAAAAAAAAAAAAAATTCCCCAGTAGTTGCATAAATAGAGAAATCTCAGATTGTAGGTATATTTTAAATTGATTTTTACCCTACCAAAAAAATATACATATATATAAAATACTGTTAAATTATTTGCACAATAAATAAATAAATAGATAAATAAATAAATAAAATATTGAATAAAGCACTCTATATCAATGACATGCAAGGAAAATGTTATGTTTGGATTTTATTTGTATTTTATTTATTCAAACCCTTGCCAAAACAAATTATTTGTTAAATTCTCTCTCTTGGTCATCTCAGTGTCCGGATGGAGATTAAAGTCACCAGAGCATTAAAAAGTGCCACATATATATTGCAGAGCAATCTATATTACCCATTTAATGAAAATCACTTGAATATATTTTAAGTATTCCACATTAAGATATTTAACAATGTATGATCAAACACAACCCAAATATTTTGATAAAATGTATTTTTCTTTGGATGGTGCTTGATAGATAAAATAAAGAAATATATCCATAGATGAAGGAGATAGCACTACATGAAAAGAAAAAAAAAATATCTGTCATCGGATCATTAATGCGTTTTTTTTTTTTTTTTTTTTTTTTTTTTGAAAATAAAATAATAACCTCCGGTTCTGAACCTATTTAAATTTACTAACTTTTGGAACGGCACCACATATTAAACTTTGTTTTAAATTTTGTAAAACTTTATATTAAATTTGATACTTTACATTAGGGTAAGAATTAAAATAAAGCTTCGCTAAAGTTGTGAAGATTAAAACTGAAAATACTATAAATTATGAGACTTTAAGATGTTGAATTTAAATCAAAATGTGGTAGTATCATATTAATCAAGTTAAAATTAGGTAAGTAAGAGTCTTGGCACTCCAAGACTTCTTTATAACTAAATATGCATTTTAAAATAAATCTACACTTAAATAAATAATTTTTAATGGCCGTAGCTGAAAAACCGTGGCAGTACGATAGATTGATTGATCCGATGACTATAATCAAATCTGGAACTTGAGCTATAATAGAGAATAATAAAAAAAGAACTCACCCAACTTCATGGAATTAATTAGAGGACACATTTCAAAATGCACACACACTTTATTTATTCCTTGGAATTTGACACAACTTTTTAACTTGTCTGGCCAGAGCACACATTTGAAACTACGTATAAAAAAGATGTAAAATTACACAATGATATGCATGATTTTTCTTGATTAATCATAATAGTATGGCACACTTGAAGACACGCCCACATAATTATCGTTATATATCGTTCACCAAATTATAGTTTGATAGAGTTATAATTGACGTACATGGGCGAAAACGGTTATCTTTCTCGCAATGATGGAATTCGATGTAAAAGCTTTCTATATATAATTTTCACTTTCGGAGATAATGCGGCGTCTTATGATGGCACAAAAAACGGTTATCTTTCTCGCAATGATGGAATTCGATGTAAAAGCTTTCTATATATAATTTTCACTTTCGGAGATAATGCGGCGTCTTATGATGGCACAGTGCTGAAGTCTGCTTGAACTCCATTCATGATGCTGCCATAAAGTTGATGAGAGGCTAAATCAAGAAACTAAAGTCCAGTGTATGCAAAACTAAACCTCTTGGACGTAATTATGATGAGTATAGGCATCTCCTTTCAGGATCATTTGGCATTCGTGATAAACTGGAACATCATCGACTTTTGTATTCATGAAAGGCCGGAACACCATGCCGCGTAATAGTTACTGTTAAAATCAATCTCCTCAAAAGAATAAAAAGATAAAGTCCTGGATATAATGAATCATCACTTCTCAATAAAGTATATTTATGTCTACATCATAATCCGGGCCTGATGTAGACACCTATCGACTTCAAGCATACAAAACTTAGAAAAACACCTTATGCTACAAAATGGCTGACATAAAAAAAAGAACTGGCGTTGGTTCAGAAACCACGGCGAATGCCGGTCTCTTCCCCTAACCTCCTGCACCTGCCAACTCTCTTCTGGATCTGCCTAACCGAACTTTTTGGCAGCCGAATTTCGAAGCCGCGCGCCGTAATATGCCAATCAGCTTCGCGAACTCACCGGAAGTGACGCGCATCGCCACTTCCCGATAAAAGTTCTGGAATGTTCTCTAGGATTCTAGAAGGAATCCCCTAGCTGCCTCCCCTCTTATCGAGCGGGAAAAAGGAAGAAACGATGAGGAAAAATGGCTGCCCGGTGAAAATGAAAAAAAAACAGCGGCGCGTTTATTTAAAATGCGCAAAATCGCTGTATGAAAATCTTGAAGTTAAATCCCGATATTATTAACGTATATGGATGGGGAATATCTCATTTTAAAGGTAATGATTAGTAGATTACTCCGGTATCGGTGTCGTTACCGAGATCTCGACCAAAAGTATTTTATTTTTGAATCTAAAAAGGAAAGTAAAATATTAAGAAATATTAAGAAATAGTTAAAATTGCCTGTTTGTAACATTGTTTAATTAAATTTTGAGCGATGTAGCGTTTTCTCTAAATACGAAATTATATTAGCATGCATTATTCCCGGAGTAATGATGTTTTATGATCGACTGTTATCCATAATAATGTAAATTGTCTATTTTCTTTATTTTTTAACGATGTATACGTTATGACATTTTAAGAAAGAAATGTTACTATTAAACCGGTGTGTAATATAATATATAGTAGGTACACTGAAAAAATATAGTTTTTTAAATTATTTTTTAAAAATATTTAATTGATTGATTTTTAGATTTATACTGTTATTTTAACAATTATTTTTGTGTGCTCTACCAAACAAACTTGTTTCAATTGCCTAAAAGAACAGGGTTGAAAGAAGAGTGTTTGTCACAGAATAGCATGATATGTTACATCATGGATCTCTCTGTAAAGAGCCAATGAGTGAGCAATGTGCTGTATGAACAAAACTGCTTGTTTAAATAAACAAAACTCTTAAGTTAAAACAAAATAATTTGGTTTAAAAATTAAACTAAAACTTCAAAATATATACACACTTTAATTAAAATTGAGAACAATTAACCTCACTCCTTGAAGTTTCTGTAAGCTTTTCAGAAAGGACACTGGCTTACTTCAGTACTTAGATGATTCCTCTGTGGCTTGAGTGTATCTTCCTTTGACAACTACAAAAAGAGGAAGCAGTACCATCTCTTCTCCCTGTTTATGATTTGATTGGGTTCTAAAGAATTAAAACTGCACTCATCAACTAAAATTTTGATAGTTTTTCTGCTTATGGCACATGTGTGATTTTCATAGTTACAAATCTACTGTAATATTTTCTTCTTTGTTTGGATAGTTAGGGTTCTTGTACTTCTGATATATTTTATGTATTTTTCATGTTCTTTTAACCGTGTTATTTATTGTATGGAACCCAATCAAACCATGGATGAGATATGGTGCTGCCTCCTCCATCCAAAGTTGTCAAAAGAAGATACACTCAAGACACAGAAGAATTGTTTAAGCACTGAAGCCAGCAATCTGGCTGAAAAGCTTATGGAAACTTCAAGGAGTAAGATTAATTGTTTTTCATTTTAATTAAAGTATATAAAATAATAAAATTTTCAAATGCCTGTACAGCCTTTTGGTAAAGCCCTTCCCACCATCATTCATGGACATTTTCAGCACATTTTCTCTGTTCACAGAATTTACGAAAACAAAATAAAATTCCAGGAGTGGCAGAGAGAGCTGCAAATGTTCTGAAGATGTCCATGAATGATGGTGCAAAAAGGCTTTACCTAAAGGGTGTATAGATGTTTGAAAGTTTCGATAGTTAATTAGGACCTTCAATAAATTAATATTCTAATGTAAAATAATTTAATACTCACAAACACTAATATGCATTTTGAGCAATAATTTAAAGTTTTTTATAAATAATTTTTACCTGCATAAACATGAATTTTTCAATCAGTATTTAATGTATGCAATGCATACTATATTAGTACTCTAATAAATAAATATTTATTATACATATTTGTATTTAAGCTAAATAATTCGAATTAATACCAGGGGTGATTGTGACTCAAAGGTAAAACCCCTGAAAATTAGAGCCTCAAATTAGAAAAAACCCAAAATGTCAAATAATACTCAAACTATTTAGGCCAGAAGCCCTCAATTCTTTTACTTTACATTCACATATCACCTGCATAACAAATGAACAATTAATGCACGAAAAAGTAACTTTATAGGATATATGAAAACACAGATGGGTTAGAGTAAAAACCCTGAAATCAGGGGTAAACCCTGAACACAAACACCCCTGTAATACTCAAGGTATCTAATAAAGATGTGATCTGTTCTTACTTTTAGGATAAAATGTCTTATTCATTATTTTCAACATGAATAACTACTGTGAGCTTAATCCAGCTTTGAAATGTTTCCATTTTATGTTTTTATGTTCTTTTTTTTTTTTTTTTTTTTATCATAAAATTTATTTGCTGTATATGTAAGGTGTAAAATGGCAGGAGGTTTAAAATTTCTTTAATGAAAAAGTGAGGATTAAAATTCAAAGTAAACATAAGAAAATCAAAAGAACCTAAAGAAATAATTGTAAATTGTGAGAAAACATAAATTCAAAATAAATAAATAAATAAATAAAAGTGGGGTTATACTGCATTGCTTTTACATAAAACTGCTTTCATAGAGAGTTACATCTGTAAGAAGCAAAACATTTTCTTAAAAATTTGAGTACATTAATCCCTTATCATTTGTGAAGGTTATGTTTCACAAAAAATCTCACAAATGTCAAATTTGTGAATGTTTAAGGCTACCTTCTTGTTAAAAAAAAAAGTTATGTTTCATAAAACTTTAATTAGAAAGATAGAACATTTAAAGAACGAAGAAATATGTTTCTTAACAAGAAGTATATAAGTACTCACATTTAAATACCGAATACAAAAACAAAAACTAGCTATTTTCAGAAAATAATAAACTTAAAAATGTAGAAAATAATGCACATCTGATTTGTCTTCTGAAATTGTAGGGTAGGGAAGTGCATGGGGGCTAGTGTATTTGCAACACAACTTAATCTTTAATCTACAGTAGGTAATAGGGGAAATATAACATCCTCATTTCAAATGACTAAGGCTACAAAGATTAGCTTATTGTAACAGATTTCACACCAGATCGATGTTAGTAGATACTATTTTACTCAGAGAAAAGAAGAAAAAAAAACCTTTGTCCATAATTTATCCTGAAAAAGTGACTGGAAAAAGAAGAAGAAAAAAAAGTAGTTCTATTGATGGTATACTCCTGAAGTTTTGTTGCATTTCTATGTTTGTGAATAATCAGAATTCATGAATGTTTACTGTATATCTCTCTTCATTCCTATATCACCCATTTACATAAGTCCCTTGAAATATGTTTAAAAATAGTGCTTTTCTACCTATCTATCTATCTATGACTTTAAAAAATAAGTTAAATGCAATATGTCAGTAAAGTCAAATAGATATTATTGAAGCAGTAATATAATTAAATAAAAGCCATTTTAACTAAATTTATATTTTTAAAAAAGTACAGAAAATTTGAAGAGTATTGCTCAATGTTCATCTTAAAAAATAAAATTCTGTTTACATTCTTTGTAAACAAAATTTAATTTAGTATGACAGGACTTGATCTTTGTTTGTTAAGAAAAGATCTGTTTTATTTCATATCCGTTGCTTTAAACGCTTGCACTTGAATGAGTTATTTTTGATGATTTTATTTTCCTATGCAGTAAAAATAATTTTGTTTGAATAATAATAATAATAATAAATAGTACTTACATTTAAAATTTGAAACAATTATCAACAAAACTAAGAACTTCAATATTTAATGTACAAAAAAAGAAAAGAAAGAATACTACTTAATTACTTGTAGTGAAAAAAAAAAAAAAAAAAAATTTCTTAATCAAATGTTCATGCAGTTTTGGCGCCTAATGGGTTAAAAAAAAAAATGCACTTTTTTTCCTCCCCTCTGGTTTAAAAATAAATATATATTTACTTATTTATTTTTTGCATCAATTTTTTTTTCCCTCAATAATTTTTATGTTAAAATGGTGATCTTTTTAAATATCTTTTGAACTAATTATCTGATTGAAATAAGAAAATATGGCATTAGCTAGATTTCATCCTTATTAATAAGTAAACCAATTTTTGATAAAATCTAATAACCCAGACAGATACAGCTTTACATACTTTAAATAAAAACAAAAATATTTGCACATTCATTCAAGGTGATGGAGACAAAAAGTGGTAATAACACCAAAATTGCTGTCTGAAAGAAACTGTATGACCTGTCATACTAATATAATAACATTACTACTACAGTATTTTAATATACTATTTGATAACTCTGATAAGAATTCAGTTCCATGCAATAATTCTAAAGCTATCCCCCATACACTTACAGAAGTAAATATACATTTTTTTCCCCTATAAAATGACTGAGTCAGACACATAGAAAATATATAATTTACTTGATTATTGTGAATGTTTGTAGTTTATTTATATTTTTAGCATGTTGCTAGAGTTAAAATGTTTATTGCAGTTGCAGAAATAATGTTCTTGGCATAAAAGTCAGAGCTACTTTGGCACCCAATTTAAAAAGTCTTAAAGAGGGTCCTAAACTAAATCTGTGCCATTCCCAAACTTATCAGCTGTATTTTTTAATTCTGTGACTTTTCCTGATGGCATAACACAATCCTGTGTATATTAAGCACATTCAAATTAAGCACAACAAAATACAGCTGAAATGGGCAAGCAAATTGACAGCGAATTTGGTACATGGATTATATATAATATTTGCTCAAATATTTTAAAAAAATTTCCACCAGGTGCACAATGTATAAAAAAATTGCAACTTTATGAATTGGGATCAAAGTAAACTCTGCTCGCTTGTTTTATCTGCAGGATACTATTTAGAGCAGAAACTTAATTAGAATAACCCTGTATTTAAAAAAAATTCTTTTTAGTGATAACAAGTCTTTGCAAGATAACAGGTTTCTCATGCCTATGATTTTAAGATTTAAAGTAAGGCTTAAAAAAATTGCAAAAGTTAAAATAAATGAAGATTTTTCCCATTAATTATGGATAGAAAGTCAAACTTGAAATGTAACTAATTAAAATTTTAAAAGTATATTGGTTCGGAATAGTTAGAAGCACAGTTGAATGATCTCAAATAAGTGTATTACCTTTTTTCATTTTCCAACTCATTTATCACATTACTTTGGCTAAGGATTTTTGAGTGCAACAAGTCTAACTGCTTTTCATAAAAAAATTTTATACCTTCATCTCTTTGAAGCTCTCTAAAGGAAATGAAAAATACAATTATGGCTACAGGAAAATATATCGTAAAATAAACAAATAAATAATAAAATGCAAAATGTGTGTTTTACATACTGAAAGTACAGTCAAATTTGTAAATTAAAAGGAAGCAAATTTGAAGATTTTTAATGGATAGTCTGGATTTTTAAGAACTATATAAGTTCTAGCTTGAATCTTCCATAAAAGTAAATATTGCACAATACTGTCATATTGCACAATTTTATTAAATAGGACTTATTTTATTTCTGTTTAAGTGTGAATGTATTTAAATGATTAAAAAAAAAAGCAATTTTCTATTGACTAATTGTGGAAATGACCACAAAGAATAGTTTAATCATTGACAGAAAAGTTTCCAAAAGGAGAAATGGCAATTGCAAGACTTTGCTACAACAGTAAATTATTTATTCATGTACAGTTAAAATTAATTTACACTACTATCAGCAGAGTATAATAAATTTGGGTTTCATACAGTTAAATTCTCCAATTACACATCTAAATCAACTGCTAGTTATAAAAGACAGGTTTCAAGAGTGGAATGTTTCACTTAATGATTAACAGTGCAAAAATATTTTAGAAGAATAAATTAGAATGCCTAAAACCTTTTAGGTCACTTCCTTTAGAAATTAACCATTTAGAAATTAACTACTGCAATAAGGTTATTTATCTGTTTAACTAACTATTTATATTAACGGAAAACTTATCATTACAATATCGTCTGAAATACTGAATCCATTCAGACCAAAGGTTGACAGTGGACTTAACTTAGAAATATTTTGGGTGAATTTAATAGTCGACTTGATCTGTTGTATCGTTTCAAAATGGCCACCATTTGAAAATTTTAACTTATACAGTAAAGCACCGTTTATACGTTTTTCAAGGGACTGATGTGAAAGGATGTGTAAATGAAAAGACGTATAATCGAGATTTTAATACTAACACTTTGATTACTACAAATTTAATGACACTTAAGCAAAACTGATATGAAAATACTAATTAATAAAATTTCTTAAGTTAGTAAACGTATATTATACTTTTTTTAACAACAATAATTATTTAAAAAAAAAAAAAAAGATTTATTATAAAAAGTGAGAAAAATCATACTATTAATGCATGACTGGGTACTCATTACATATATCATATATTGAGTACTAATTATATTACATTTCTTAAGAAATATATAAACACATTTTTAATATCAATTATATATATCGTGTATCTTTAATAATAAGCACACAATTTATGTCCATACAGATAGTTATTTAATAACATTAAAAATCTTTAATATTTGTCTGATTTAATGCTTGTCTATGACTATTAAAAATTCTACGGTCAATTCAATTGATTCTTTGATTAGTATTCTTCGATCTTTCCTGCGTTCCTCCATTTAAGATGCTTTCTAGGAAAAATCCGTATTATTTTGAATGGAAAATAATGACAGGTCGAGAAACTTTGCGAATTTTAGTAAAGTGGAAAAGGCGTATAACCGATATGAGCGACGTATAAACGAAGAATTTTCGCATTAAAATGAATAGGAATGAATGGGGACTTCACTAAAAGGACGTTTAAATGAAAAAGACATATAAACGAGAGACATATAAAGGGTGCTTTACTGTATAAAAAAATATATTCATGAACCAATTGGGTCCAAATTTACTAATCAATTTAATCAACAATTTAATCTTGTTTTAAAATGGTGGCCACTTGAAAATGACAGAGAAATCTACATACTTTTCTAACTAAACCAGATGGATATTTTTTTTTTTGCGAGGGATGGATGAGGGGGGAGAGGGGGGGGAAGTCAAGTACAATTTTTGCAAAGTATTCAATCTGTGTTCAAAAACCACTTGCAATAAGTTTAGACACAGAAATTCAAAATAAGCATATTTACACCATTATTAAGACATTAAAATACATTAAACTGATAGATAAAGTACATACATACTAATTTGAAGGGAAAGAAATGAGGCATTTTTTCCCTAATTGATATTTTTTAAAATAATGATTCAAATTTTCTTACCCTAATTTTAATTTCTTAAGCTCTTCTAATTTCTCTTTACTTAATGTCTAAAATATAAAATACATATTTTAGCTAAACACAAGAAAACCTACTTCAATAATTAATTACACAGTAATAATTTTTTTAAATGTATCATGCACAAATATAACATCAATATTCAGAAAATTTTATTTTTACTTTAGAAATGATTCGAAAGAAAAATTTTGTTACACATAAAATAGTTATTCTTGTTTGTGGTTTATATATAAACAGTTTCTTTGAGAGAAAGGAAGACAGAGAGAGACAGCAATAAAAAAAAAAAAAAAAAAAAGTTTATTTTTGATGTTTTAAGTAACAGATACATAAATCTGTACAAAACATAATTTAATTTAGGATGGCAGGACTTTTTTTTTTTTCTTTTAATCTATTCTTCCATATAAAGACATGTGATAACTGTGTTGCATTTCTTATCAACAGCTACCGTTACAGTATTCATTTCTAAAATTTCATTCCCTCAATTCTAATTTAATTTTTTTTTTAATTTAATGTGACAGGGAAAAGGGAAAAAAAAGGATATTTTTTTCAATTGGCCTAAATATACAAGGGCAAAAAAGCAATATATATATATATATATATACTTTAAAATATGAAGTTGTGTTTCTTAGCAATGGCAGGGCATTTAGCACACCTCCCTCAAAAAAATAGGGACTTTAGGAACCGAAATTGAAAAAAAAGCAACTTAAGAGACCTACTTATTTTATGCAAAAATATAAATAATATATATACACACACTCTTTTTTTTTTTTTTTTTAAATGATCCCCCTACCACGTGCAAAACAAGTGTAATACCCAAAATCAAATAAAATATATACATCCAGTTCAAAAGAATTCATACTCTTTTGGTTTTACTGAATACCTTAAGACATAGACATAGATTTACCCCCTGAGCCCAGGGGGCTCAGGCTCCTCCAATAATTTCTACGATGAGCTCACTCTTCATCATGCAAAATGAAAAGTTTCAGATTGTACATTTAAAGCTATGTTCGACATTTTGAATATATACAGATTTTTTTCCATCAATTAATTGTCCTTGAAATTTTTCATTCTATGTATGGGTAGGGTGAAGGTACAATCGATTCTTTACTCAAGGGGCCTAGAGTGTTTTGCCCACCATGGGGTCTTTTTCAGGGGTTTTAACCTGTGTATTCATGTGAGTTTCGGGGGAAAAAAACACAAACTTTCGAATAGCTAGGCAAGGTTCACAAGCGTGACCTGAGTTTAAATCTGACATTTTCTGTCAAGCAGTTTTCAGAAGAAAACCTATAAGCCATTGGTGTGGCTTGCCACTTTAAAAATCTTTTCATAAATAATTCTAGCAAAGTCATACTAACTATAAAAGGATATAACTCTAAGGTCATTTTTGTGGAATAGGGCAAGTTAAAACAGAATCTACAGAGGTGTGCAAAAAAAAAAAAAAAAAAAAAAAAAAAAAAAAATTGCACCACATCATGCTGCAGTTGTAGTCTGTGTTTTGTACAAAAAACAATAACTACACTGCATGCATCTGTCATGAACTGCTGAAAATAATAGAAAAGTATACCTGCAAGAGTTTGAATGTCAAAAATATATTTAATACATTTCATGGCATGAAGTTAAAAAAAAAAAAAAAATCAAGACATTGTAGTTGAAGGGTACAGGCCCACTTCTTCTGTGTTATTAACAAAGCTAGATATTAGCCAAAATAATGCAGTTCAATTGCTACAAGTGAAATAAGAGTTGCATTAACATTGTACCATTATATAGTTTAACAGTCTGTGTAGGGATTGATTTTGATAAATCTGCAGTTTTTTTTTTTTTTTCCTTTATCTACATATATTGCAATTCACATCTTTATTTTAAAAAAAAGTGAAAATCATGTGTGTGTGTTTTCATGCTACATTCATGTTTATAAAATGAATATAATATATTTGAAAGTTTTGGGCATCTGTGTGAAAGATAATAATAAATGGTAAGCATGCAATTTTAAAAATGATCATTCTACAGGAAAATTCTAAAACATACATTAAATTTGTTTCACTCCAAAAAATAAATTTAAGAAAATTAGTCAACGTAATACAGTCGAACTTCATTAATGTGAACACTGTTAACATGAACTGTTTCCACAATACCTGTCAAAATAAAGATTAGTTTAGTTATTATAAGTTATATGAAGATTAGTTACTGTTGGAAAAATTTAAATTCCATTTTAAATTTTTAGTAGCAGATATATTAATTGCATAAGTGGAAGCCAGATTTTTGTTGTTTTAAAAATTACTGTTTGATTAAAATGATTTAGCAATTAAAACAGAATCATATCTTAACAACAAACAAATTTATTTGAACTCAAAACGTAACAAAAAGGTTAGAGTTTAGATAATATACAACATGATAATAAAGGATTTAACATTTAAAATATATATGTATTGCTAGGCAACTTAAATGAACAAAAGACATTTTTAAACTTAAAGAAAACGATGTTTTAAGTGTCAGTTTGAAACATTATATCGTTCTAACACTAGCACTAATTCAAAATAATTTCAAACAATACTTAATCAGATTAACTCCAGGAAACCAGGGCAGCAAAAATTGAAAAGCATCTTTTATAAAACTACATATTAATTCATGACCAGCGTGAAAAAAGAAATGAAATCGCCAACTCGGCGTTTCAAAATAAAAACTGCTTTAACAGCACTAAACCATCTCTAAAGAGATGCAAGAGGCAAGAGAGAGAGAACAAACGTTCACTACAGCTTTTATACCGATCAAAAGATACTACCAACGGCAGACAGTAAACGTCATAACAAATCAGCGTCTACCACGATAGTCAAAACACGGGAGAGCCCGATGATTGACAGTGACGTCAAACGCATCGGTCAACGACCTACTTCCGGCAGACATACGGAAGTAGCGATAAGCAAAAAACTCCCGGCCGAAATACCGGAGGAACGTAAACAAACGATGTCTCTATATTTATTAGTGCTAGTAGAAAGTTTTAATGACTTAAAGATAAACTGTGAAACTAACCAGCTGTTCAAGTAAACAAGCTGGAAAACTGTAAGTAAAGATTAGATAAATTAAATTATAACTATATTTAAGTAAACAATTAATGAAATTCTAAACGTTCATTTCAAACGCAAAGTTAAAGGCTATTTAACACAGCAAGTTTTTTTTTTAAAAACAATTAAGTTAATGAAAAAGTGATTAAACTTAAAAATTTTTGAAACAGCATGGCAAAAACATTAAAAATCCTAACAGTTACTGATAGCATGAACTACTGTTAATATGAACAAACTTTTTATCCCCCTTGAGATTCACGTTAATGAGGTTCGACTATATATAAGAAACCTTTTAAGCTTCTCTGTGAAAGAACTATGCATGATATGCCTTATCATACCATATAATGATCATACATTAGTAAAACAATGTAATGTATACCAGTTTTTACTTTTTATTCTGTGTTAAACAATTTAATAAATCCTTTCTGTATTTGTTTTTTTTATTTACTTTTCGAATAGCAGTGTTCAATAAAATGCATTAGCAAAAAAGCAAAAATCTCTTGTTTTTCACATTCAGTATAAAAGTTACGCCTTTCATTTATTTATTTTTCTTTAAATAAATGTTATGCATTATGGTCCCATTTTACAAAAATGTGTCTGTAGTGAAAACTCTATGCCACTAATACTTAGTGGGATCCACCCCTGGCCTTTACTGCACAACAACTGGTTATTGACAAGATAATTTTTGGATATGTTCAAGGAATATTTCATCGTACAAAGCTTGGATAAGTGCTCTCTTAACTGCATTAAAGATACCAGGCTTACATTCAGATTTAGATCCAGACTATTACCAGGCTATTGCAAAGTAGTAATGTTACGGCAATTTTTTTTTTTTTTTTAAAACCTAGATATGAAGAAAAAAAAAAAAAAAAAACATTATGATGAATACGCTAAAATTGAATACAAGAAAAAGTTGTGTGAAGAATAGATGGGTTCTAACAATATTATGTTATAAATTAAAAATATGTCATCTTTGAGTCAAGTGAATATCCCACTACTATCCTGGATTTTTATAGATATATCTTTACTGGCCATCACAGCTGAATTTGTAGCTGGGTTTATTGTGGAAAATAATTCGGCTCCTGATCGAATGCATCCAATATAACTGCAATTGTAGTAGTGCTGTGCAATGGCAAGAAGACAGTCGGGGTCGGTCCAATGATTTTTTAAATCTTAGCCCCCTCCCTCCTTCTACACAGCCCAGTCACTGAGTTAACCATGAATTTTAGTACCCCTGTTACACATCAGATTACTGACATCCAAAAGTTATTCATTTCATCACATTCGAATAACATTTTTTTGGCATATTTAAAAATCTTAGAAATTTTTGATAGGGGGAAAAAAAGGGACTTAGGGACCATTTTGCCTAAATAAGGGACTTTTAGGGACCTAAAATAAGTTAATGGACTTTAGGGGACTTTAGGAACCACACTAAATGCCCTGCAATGGTTACTATATTAATTTCTTAAAATTTATTTTGCATATTTTCTTTCAACTTTCTTTTTAATATTTCTTTAAACTGTTGCCAAAAGGAAAATTAGGAAAAATCATTTTTAATTGTTCTGTTTCAACTGAAAGCAATAATAGTCTTGTCATTTGAAAATGAATAAATAAAAACCTTTGAGGAAAAAAGAATCTGAGAATTAGATTTTAGTGTATCTAAGTGTTTGGAGATATCCCCAATTAATTTTGGATATTTTTATAGCAAAATAGGCCTAGAAATAATCATTCACTACCTAGCAGTTGAAATTCCTACATTTAGGATATTGGCTGAAAGAATATGACATATTTTAAAACAGACAAGAAAAACAGTCATTTAAATTAATTTGTGGTAAATAATCATTATTTCTGTAGTCGGCAAGAAAAGATGAAGTGTTTCTGAAACTAGTTGCGATTAAAAGTAAATTAAATCAAAAAGTGGCAATACGATTCTACATTTCTGTAAAAGTTCACAAAAGTTTGGCCTACTTCGACAGTCAGGCATTAAAAAAAAAGGAATTTTGTTGATTTTTCTGCTAAATCATGCATTAAAAAATCGGCTTCAGAAACAGTGGGAAATTTGTTGATTAGAAGTGCAACAATTGCCTATTTCAGCAATTGTTGAAAGAGAAACTTCACATATTTTAGCAATTAGAAGCAATTAAAACAAATTTGTTTCACTCAGAAGCAAAAAAGTTTCATATATTGACAATCAGCTGCTAAAATATTGTAATTTATTGGTCAAATATCCAGAAAAGAGTATAATTTTTCTCAAATCGATTATAAATTGACCTAGGTGGACTTTGCTGAGTTCTGCTTCACATACTTGTTTTCATAAATTTCTACTACAGAGCATGCTATATTCATGATAAAATAAATGAATTTAGCCTATTGCACAAAAAGGTCAAAGACTGAAATAACGCACCTAGTAGGTGTTACTCACCATTTAATTCAATATAGTTATCTTATCCTAATTTTCTGATTTGTTTTATTATGGTCCGTTTTGTATTTTAGTTTTCATGCAATTCTATACTATTTCCACTACAACAATTTTCATAATGCACGTTTATATGAAACGTTGCTTTATTCTGCAATGTTAAAGAAATCTTGAATTTCAAATAACTTACTAGGTTTTCAAATTAGAATATTCATAGAATATTCATTGTCAATGATATTCATGCTGATAATGGATCTTTATGCCAAATTTCTTCCTATTTCGGGATGTTAAGAAAATTGTAAATTTCAAATAATTTATGAAGTTTTCACAGCAGTATTTTTATAGTTAATGATGATGCACATGCCAGTATCCAAAATGATATTTCAAAAGCAGTTTGACATTTTTAGGATGAAAACATTCCTCACAATGGATGTCTATGTGAAATTCTGTCCTATTCTGTCATGGTAAAAGATTCGTAAATTTTGAATAACTTACAAGGTTTTTAAAATAGAATGTTCATAATTAATGATGTTCATGCCAGCAACATAACTGATATTTTAAAGCTAATTGGACATCCTCATGATAAAAATATTCTTTTTAATGCACATTCAAGTGAAATTTTGTCCTATTCTCCCAGGTTAAGAAAATCCTAAATTTTAAATATCTCACAAAGTTTTCAAATTAGAATGATGCAAATTAACAGGGTTCTTGCCAGTATTATATATAATTTTGTTCTGATGTGTTATGAATTTTTTGTAAATGTTGTGCTTTGTATGTTTGACACTGAGGAGGGCTAGTGTTCTAGCTGAAACGTCTGTCGTGTATTTTAACGTTTTTAATTAAAATGTATTTTTAAAGTTTAAAAAATGTTTGCAATTCTTTATCTCATTTTAAATGTTACTTTGGTTCTAATATATTAATGAGATGTATAAATTATGTTTAATTTTATTAAATTATAAATGATATTTAAAATTTGTCCGACAATTCTACATTCATCTATTTTTGAGATATCATGTACACATAGACTAACATACTAATGTACAAACAGACTGACACCACATCAATTTTGGGATTTTTGAATTCTTCCTACCACAAAAAGTTAAAAAAAAAAATCAAGTTCAAAATTTTTTACCAATACCTAAGTTTTTCATATTATAGTACAATGAGGAACTAAAAAAAATGACATTTTCAGGGATCAATCTAAGAAAACATTGGATTAAAAAATGAAATCATCAAGAATCTTTAAAAAAAAAAAAAAAAAAAAAAAAAAAACCTTGAGAAAAATTGGGAAAATTTAAATACATCTTATTATTATTTTTTTTTAAAGTACATTTTAAAAAGTTTCTTCCAAAAATTCAGACAAAAAAATCATTTATTTTCATAATTAATGATGGTTGGTTGAATGGCTTTTTTTGGCGCAAGGTCCAAAGTAGGACATGCTGCGCCAAACAAATAGGTAAAAGAAAATGGAGCCTCTGGATAGGTTTACCCATCCAGAAAGTCATTAAAAAAACGCAGAAAAAAGAAGTAAAACTACATAGAAGATAAAATCAACAATAATAAAAACAGTGTACACAATAAAAAACAGATGTAAAATAGGATGAACATTGTAAACAATAAAATCAGATGTCGAAGTAAAAGCCAGCCTCCTTTAAAAAAATTTTCAAGTGATGATGAGGATTTGCACCTAAAAGGCTTGTCAGATTGGGTGAAGATGAATTAAAATAATGCCTATACAGATGACGAAGACAAGGACAGTCAGTGAGCAGATGGCGAATGGTAAGCACACAGAAATGACATTTCGGACAGTCAGGTTCCGGTTGTCCAAGTAGTAAGTATTTATGCGTGATCCTTGAATGCTCAATTCTTAAACGAGTAATTATGACATCATGTTTTCTAGGACTAAGTGTAGGCCAGACTGCAATTTGAGGTTTTATTTCAAGTAATTTATTATTTTGTTGATTATTCCACTCCATTTGCCAATTATTTCTTAAAGTGCTTTTTAGTGTGTGCTTAATGTCATCATAAGGTATAGGACAGTTTAAAAGAATAGAAGACTGCCTCGCGGCTTTGTCTGCTGCTTCATTGCCTTTGATGCCAACATGGCCTGGAACCCAACAAAACAAGATATGAAATCCCTTCTTCAGAAGGTCGTTATATGTTTTTAAAACAGAGATAAATGAAAGAGTGCAAGAGCTAGAAGAAAGAAAGTCAAGAACACTCTTTGAGTCCGTATAGATAATGAATTTTTTGCTGCAGTGAGAGGAAATAATATTTAGAGCTACTTCAACTGCAAAAAACTCTGCAGAAAAAATGGAAAAAGTACTAGGGAGTTGATAGCTATAAATGGTGTCACCAGTGACAACACCACAGCCAACTTTATTACTTGTCTTGGAGCCGTCAGTAAAAATCTCAACATAATCCTTATATTCAGAGCGATGAGATGAGAAAAGCGCTTGAAAAATGGAAGCATCTGTGTTAGATTTGTCAAAACCACTAAAGGGATGCAGACAGGAAATAGCTTGGAAATTCCAAGGTGTCATGTTTAAAAGAGACCGGGGCCGAACTTTGGTATGAATATGAGAGGTGCCTGCAAGAAAGTTCTTAATTCTAAGAGCAAAATGAGGGATGCAAGATGGTTGATTCACATAAAGGTTATGATCGTTGCTATTTAAATGTGAATGAAGTGGATGATTGGGATGTGAAAGAATGCGATAGTACAATTCAAGTGAAAGTCTTTGTCTAATATCAGTGACAGAAGGCTCAACACAGTCAGCATATAAACTAAAAACAGGACTAGTGCGGAATGCTCCTGAGCAAATTCTAAGTGCACTGTGGTGTGTTGTGTCAAGTTTTTTAAGGTAAGAGTGAGGTGCTGAGCCATAAACCTGGCAAGCATAATCAAGTTTTGAGCGAACAGTAGCCCTATATATTTTTAGTAACGATGGATGGTCTGCTCCCCAAGAAGTGTTAGATAGGACTTTTAAAATGTTTAGTGCTTTATCACATTTAATTCTTAAATATGAAATATGAGGAATAAAAGATAATTTTCTGTCAAAAATAACACCCAGAAACCGAGCAGTGTCAACAACGGAAATTGGCCTGTTATTAATCAGAATCTCAGGATCAGGATGAAGACCTCATTTACGACAAAAATGCACACATTGTGTTTTGTCAGTGGAAAATTTAAAACCATTTTTATTTGTCCATTTAGTGATATTTTTTATAGCAAGTTGCAGTTGGCGTTCTATGAAGCGCATGTCATTTCCCTGGCAAAAAATTTGCAGGTCGTCAACATATAAAGTTCCATAGACACTTTGAGGCAGTTGTTTTAGAATATCGTTAATTTTTAAAGAAAAAAAAGTAACACTCAAGACACTGCCTTGAGGCACACCTTCCTCCTGGAAATAAAAAACTGAATAAACTGATCCAATGCGAATTTGAAAGCGTCTGACTCTTAAAAAGTTTTCAATAAAAATAGGGAGATTTCCTCAAAAGTCCAAATTATATAAATCTTTTAAAATGCCATAGCGCCAAGTCTTGTCATAAGCTTTCTCCATGTAAAAAAAAACTGACACCAAATGGTTACGTCTCACATTAGCTTTTCGAATATTAGTCTCCAGTAATAAAATATTGTCAACCGTTGAACGGCCCCGTCGAAAACCACTTTGCCATGGAGAAATCAAATTATTTTTTTCTAAAATGTAAACAAGCCTAGTATTTACCATCTTTTCTAGCAGCTTACATAGACAGCTGGTGAGGGCAATGGGTCTATAATTTTTTGGGTCAGTAGCATCTTTACCTGGCTTAGGAAAAGGAATAACAATAGCATCGTGCCAAGCAATAGGGAAAATATTTTCAGTCCAGATCCTATTGTAAAGATGAAGGAGATTTTTAAGAGACTGTTTTGATAAATGTTTAATCATAATATAGGTAACATTATCGGGTCCGGGAGCAGAGTTATGGCAATGTTTCATACTATTTTTTAATTCATTATCTGTAAAAGGTCTATTGTAGTCTGGTGAAGAGCGGGAGTGAAAATTGATTGACGATCGTTCAGAATTACGTTTATGAGACAAAAAAGGTTTGGAATATGAGTTAGAACTGGAGATATGAGATAAAGTTTTACGATGGTGTTTGCAATATTTTTAGTAGAAGTTATAGTTTTGGCCATTATCTTTTAAAAACGAAATACTTTGATTAGAATATATTCCCATTGCTTTCTTGACACGACGCCAAAGTTGTTTACTGCTTACACTGGAGGTAATGCTGGACACATATTTAATCCAGGAATTTTTTTGGGAGATTCTGCGGATTCTTCGAGCAGCTGCCCTTGCTTTTTTGAATGCGATATAATTAGCAGTAGTAGGGTACCTCCTAAAAATTCCCCATGATTTTTGCTGCTGTCTCTTTGCAATATTGCATTCATCATTCCACCATGGCTTTGAATGTTTATGGAGATGCCCAGAAGATTTTGGAATAGTAAGATTAGCTGCATTTATTATGCAATTAGTGACATCAGTGATTGCTTTGTTGATATCACCTTCAATCACCTCATAATTAATGAAAAATTCTTGAAAAAATAGTGGAGAGTATGCAAATGCTATCTACTGGCTATTGGCAAGAAAGGTGGTAGCCTGAATACAATTTTAGAGGGGATTCAAGATTTAGTACATAATAATGAGTGTTAAAAATCATGTATCACTCAAGAAATTTACACGGATTTGAACCGCTCACCCCCACCTGGTTATGGCTTTCTTGGAGAGTAACTAAAAATTTCAATTTCAGTTTTTAGATCTGTATTAATATACATGTGTATCTATGTGAATAAAAATGAACATGTCTAAACACTGCATTTGATTGAGCTCGGATATGGTAGCAATGCCATAAGAAATCGTCACACACATTTTTATAAATTTTCATGAATGTGAAACTTGTAGTTCTTTCACAGGGGTTAAAATCATAAATTCCTTATACTTTTAGATTGTTACAGCAGTCACAATATTTTTGAAGCTTCATTTTAAGTAAATTGGAGTGTAAAGGTTGATATTTTTTATTTACCAACTATGTGAAAAATACCAGAGCCGGGATTCGAACCCGGGCACCTCCGCTTAACGCACGGAGGCTCTACCACTGAGCTACCCTGGCTGACAACCGGCTAGGCATTTCTCACATAATATTCATTGGCCAAGTCACCGACTCTGCAAACACAGCTGTATTAAGTGACAATATTAATCGCAGCACAACTCCATAGACCACGAATTTTTCACAAAGTTGGTAAATAAAAAATATCAACCTTTACACTCAAATTTACTTAAAATGAATATTCACGGTTGATGAATTCATGAATAAATATTTCTATCTTTGAAGCTTTTGAAATGTGTCTCTTCTTTCAAACATGCTGGTAATTCATGACACATATAAATATATAGATATATATTTTTTATACACATAAATTTGTTCCCAAAATTAAAATCACGATTTTATTATAAATCAGCTAAAAAGAAAAAAAATAAATGTAATAAAAATTTTATATTATCAACTAGTATTAAGAGGTAGAAAGAATTCTTACTGAAATATGTTCTTGTAACCTTCCCATGTTGAGGCTGTAATCCATCATGGTGGACTGAAGAAGCTTTTGCTGGTGATCTTGGAAGGAAGACTAAGGGTGGAAGGAGTCGAAATTAATCTAGGATATCACAAAAACTAGAACAAAAACAGTAAAAAATATTTATCTCTACCTTATTCAGCAGAACATCTCTCTCGATAGAAATTGCCTCTGACTAAAAAGAAAATAAAAATTTAGAACCCCATAAAACACTACTGCATATTAAGTAATTAAGTATAGAAATTAGTAAATTACATATTTAGTTGTAACTAAATAAACAAAAATAGCATTTTATGGGTATTACCAATAGGAAAGGAATAATACTCAATTCAAATTATGTAATATGTTATTTATAAAACCATTTAAACTTTTATGTGTTTTTCTAAAATTTCTGCACTCAGATGTTTTCTTACAGTAAAATAATACATCTAACACTTGAATTTCCTCTAAAAAGACCAGTTTAGCAGCTACAATTACTGACATTGCTATCGAATGTTTATTTTATTACATTTTCAATGACATTGTACAAAACCAAATGTTGTAATTTAAAAAGAAAAGATAAAATTACATTTACAAATATATATGTAAATGAAACAATCAGTTATTGTAGAACCAACTATTAGATAATGCCTATCAGTAAGTTTTTTATTTTACATATTAGAAATGTGTTACATTTAACTTTTTTTTTTTTACTATCATAATTAACATCTTTAATTATTAGTTTTCTTACATGTAACAAGAAGAAGATACAACTTTAGACATTAAGTTGGAGGTAAGCTTCTACAGGACTGTAATATATATATTCAAGGCAACAGATTACTAAAATATTAAAAGGAAATAACTACCAATCTCAAAAAAAAAAAAAAAAAAAAAAAAAAAAAAAAACTGAAATATCTAAGCATTTATTAATTTGAAATCTGGCTGAGTATTGAGTGATGCAGTCAGTGGTGTGATTACCTTGATCTAACTGTCTGTGGTTCAACTGCTCTCAGTGCAGTATTTTTTTTTTTTTAATCTTTAAAATTTGTTAAAGTAAAAATTGTTTTTAAAGTTTATTTATTTTTTTACTTTATAAAATAATAATAACACATATGTAGTTTTTAAATTTTGAGTTCATTTATTAAAGACTACTTAAATGCAACAACTTCAATAATAAATATCATAAAAGCTTAGATAACAAAAACACATTTAGCAAATGATTGATCGTTGACCAAATGAACAAGTTTGTAATAGTTATTTTTATTTATTATTATTATTTTTTTTTTTACAAGATTGATTATAAAACAAAATTATTTAATTTCATCCAAAAGTTATGAAGCATAAAGGGTCAATTTATCAAACAGGAGTTTAGATGGCAATTAATGATGTACTTTTCATTACAGTAAAAAGCATTGAAAAAAAAAAAAAAAAAAAAAAAAAAAAATGTTCAATGATGAAGAATTAAAAAAAAAAGTATAAGCTTAAGACTGCATGACCCAAAGCTTTCCAGAGTAAGCTTGCTCACACAGTGTTAAAAAATATCACAAAGTAAAATTGACGTCAGCACTACCCATTGTGCATTGGTTGCGGTACCCAAATAAAAGCTGTGAAAAACCTGCATGTATATAATATACACTAACTTGTTTTAACCTTATAACAAATCAAAAACCTATTGTGCTTTCTTTAAAAATGTTATCTCTTATGTTTTCAATGAAAACAAGAATTAATTTTGGCTCTAAATGATCATTACAGATGTGATTATTTACTTGAAATTATTAGCGTACATTTGACTTTAAATATTAAATATGTTAAATGTTCATTAATAATTTCAAGCAAATAATCACATCTAAACTGTTTGTTCACTTAGAACCAGAATTAATTAGTGTAAAATATAATTTTTTAAATTTATGTTCTAATGTTGTAAATTGTATTGTAAATCTGAAAATTTTCATGTAATAGTAATTCAGGAAGAAAATGTTAACCACTTGGGTACAGATTTATTTGAGAAAATATTTGCATGTGGAACGGATATAATTTTTGGTTGCTTGGAGTAGTATGTAAAAGCAGTACATTTTATGTAAGAATTTATTTATTTCTAAAATATTGGTGACATGTGTAGTATTAAGGTGTCTTCAAGTAATTAGAATTGTAAGACAAAAATAAAAAACAAAAAAAGCGAATGACATGTCTCAGACATCAAATGCACCCAAGGGGTTAATGTACGCAATTTTCAAAATTAAAATTTTGGTAAAAAAAAAAAAAATTAATTAAAATTTTGGAAAAGGAATCGCTTATAAAAGAGGACTTTATCATTATTTCTTTTATTAAAAAAAGCCTTATGTCATGTTCCATAAAATCAATCAGACACAGACGAAATTCACAAAAATTTTATCATCTAAACAATATATGTTTGTAATCACTTTAAAACCAAAACCTATAACTAAAATAACATTTAGGAATGAACAAATATAATATACACTAACTTGTTCTAACCTCATAACAAATCAAAGCAACCAAATTCAAAATTCCATAGATTTTCTCTTGATCCGTAACGAATGAAAAATTGAAGAAATTAAGATTTCAATAATTACATAAATTGTAAAAAGGCCTGGGCTACTGACAAATGCAAAAGCCATTCAGGCTATGAAAAATGTAATTTTTTTTAGGTTTAGTTCAGCCATCTGGTTTTTGGAAAGTTACAAAACACCTGTTTATTCAGGGCTGCTACACAAATCAGGAGAAAAAATTCCCTGAGTTTTCCCTGTCCCTTTTAGAAGTAAAATACATGACATGCAATCATGTAGCAATAGAATCCAACATGTTTACAAGTTAATTGAACATACTTAGGGTTTATTAATTTTATTAACTTACTATAGTTGGGGAAAAAACATAATCGATTCATTATAAAACACTAAAATTTTCAAAAATATTTGATTATAAAAAAAATTTCCAATGTTTTTCCAAAAATTTTTTTAATTCCCTGAATTTTCCCTGTTTTTGCAATAAATTTTGAAAATTCCCTGAGTTTTCCCTGTTTTTTAATAGATTTTCAAATTCCCTGAGTTTTCCAGTTTTTCCAGGTGCTATAGCAACCCTGTTATTGTTTTATTTATTTAAGTACTAGTTGAAAACAATTAAAAAAAACTTGAAAATGTACAACAAAGATTAATTTAAAATCAAAAGAATATTAAAATGAAATATATACCATACAATTTTCAAAAGTGATATCAACATATTTTCAGCTTCTTGTTGTAAGTGCTTGGATTCTTCTAACTGCGATAGAATTCTACTTTTTTCTTGTAAACATCCCTCTTCTGAAGTTTTTAAAACTTCATTTCTACTTATTAAAACTTTAATTTTTTCTTTTAAGTCTTCAACTTCAGTCAATAATTCAACTTTTGATTCCATAAGTATCTAAAAGCAAAACATTTTAATTTAGTATTACTAATTAGAAATATCATTTATATACATAATTATACATTATAGGGCTTACAACATATTCTCAATTTCAGTTTTTCCTAGGCAAAAAAAAAAAAAAAAAAAAAAAAAAAAAAGTCTAAAATATAAACTTATTTAAAATACTAAACTATATATATTATGAACAAAATGAACAGGTACTTCAAAGAACATTTTGAAAACTTCTAAGTCCTAAGATAAAAAAAAAAAAAAATTGGAATTTGAATTAAGACTAGAAAGACACTGTTTTTCATTATTATTCTTATGAATTCGAACAATTAAACTAACAGCAACAAAGTTGGTAAGTTAAAAATGAGAATAACAATAATAAGCAGCAATGGAAAGAAAAAAAAAGTTTTAAAGAATTATAAGTTTGAGCTTCAATTCTCTTTAAAAACTGGGTGGATCTCTTAATTGGTCTTATGGACACACTGGTTCTGATTCCTTTCTTTGATATTAGTATAGTTAACTAATATGCAAAGTCCATTTACATGTAGAACATGTCTATGTATTATTTTAGAAAAAATGAAAAAGAAAAGGCTATTAATAGATGCAAAAATGCCTTGACATTAATATCTTTTGTTTATAAGACATCCTACTAAATGTTAAACTTGTATTTATTATTTGTTCTAAAACCCATAAAAAAAGAAAAAAAAAAAAATCCTGATTTATTTGAAAACCAGTAAAATTGAATGGAAATCAATATATTTTTACTGATAATGCATAAAAGTTATAAGTATGATGTGCAATTATACCCATTAACAGATACAGGATAAATGTAATGTAAAATTTTGAACTTTTAAATTTCATTTGTTAAGATAAAAAAAAAAGTAATAATTGATAAGTATTTCAAAAATACATTAAGATAAAATTTAGACATCAATATATAATTTCTTTTTTTAATTAATAATCTGGTTATTAATACATATTAAGATGTAAGAAAAAAGGTAAAGCATTTGAATATTTCTCAAGCACTTTAAAAACAACAGTTCAAAACAATTTTATTGAATACAAATTTTTGTGTGGCAAGGCTACTGCACCCCACAACCCCTCATTTGAACACTGTAGCTACATTTATATTTTATTTCAAATTATTCATAGCATTATTATGCACACCACTTTTGAAGAAACTCATTTGAATCCTTTTGAGCAATCTAACAATTATATGTGCACCAAACTCTATATTTAAAATTTGAAAAAAAAAAAAAAAAAAAAAAAAAAAAAACTATGACTTATATATATATATATATATATCAGAATTCTTTCGTGTGGTCCTATAAACAAAAGATAAATATTTTTCTTCTTCTATGTGAAACACGCTTTTGAGCTTTTAAAAAATATATGTAAATTTTATCCTCTTTAGTGTAGTCTAAAGATGTTAAATTATACCAATGAGATTTTTTTTTCTCCACAAATGTAACATATATTTAAATACTTTTGCAAGTCCCTGTATATAAACAATTTGTTCAGTCAAAAGTTTCAAAAAACATCTCCATAAGCTACACATTTAGAATATAGTCTGGACTTTTGCTGATATTGCTTTTTGAGTCATGCTCACAACAAACTCACAAGCACAGACAAATTGCTTAAGTCCTGATTATAAGATTCAGAAGACTTCAAAGCATATAAATATATCAGAAACTAAATTTTGAAAATTTGGTCACAAAACAATACTTTCATAACCTTTTTTTTTTTTTTTTTTTAAAGTATGGAGGACTATTAGTCTCTATCTATGGATAAAATGTTGTCGCCAGTTTTACGATGGTTGGACATTTATCGAAATAAAAAAATTATTGAAAATATAATTGAATAATTTGAAAGCAATGTTATAATTTGAAAAAAAATAAATAATAGTACTAATAAAACTAATAACTCCGTACTAAACTAAATTCTGTTTTTGCCAAAATTTCCTCAAAATCTTTTTTTTTTTTTTTTTTTTACGATGGTTGGACATTTATCGAAATAAAAAAATTATTGAAAATATAATTGAATAATTTGAAAGCAATGTTATAATTTGAAAAAAAATAAATAATAGTACTAATAAAACTAATAACTCCGTACTAAACTAAATTCTGTTTTTGCCAAAATTTCCTCAAAATCTTTTTTTTTTTTTTTTGAAAAAAAAAAAAAAAAAAAAAAGAAAAGAAAATTAATAATAATCAGTATCGAGACTGAAAATATCGAAAAAGTTGAAGAAGTCCTTTTTTAGACAAAAATACATAATTTATTTTAATTCTTAATTGTTGCCAAAAAAGTTTACAAGTTGATTAATTTTTTTTTTTTTGAAATGGAAAAGAAATTTACACATAAATATTAAAATTGATATAAAACTTTGAGAAAAAATATACTTGCAGGGTAAAATTGACATCATTATAGCTCTGAAGGTATTTTTTCTTCCTTCCTTTTTTTTTTCAACAATAATAAAAAGAAATTTTAACATATAGCTTTAAGGTGATATTCTTCTTGACAATAATTTAAACTATTTGGAATAGATGGTCTCTGCTTTGTTCCCCCATCACGCATTTGTTCTCATAAATTTCTACTACAGGGCATTCAAGTTATGACAAATGAATTTGGCTGATCACTGACGTGGTTGCCAAGTGAAATGTCTCACCAATCTGACCACATTTATATTATCCTAATTTACTGATTAATTTTATAGGATTAGTTTCATATTTTAGCTTCCAAGAAATCCCATACTATTTTCAATGAAATGATCCCCCATGATGCAAGTCTATTACACTATTCTGTCACGTTAAGGAAATTTAAAACTTTGAATAACTTACGAAGTTTTCAAAGTAGAATATTCATAGTCTCAATGACATTTGTGCAAATATCATAAATGATATTTTATGTGATCTGATGAAAATATTTCTCATAATGGACTTTTATGTGAAATTTTGCCTAATCTTCCTTAAATTTTGAATTTCCATTTTAATGTCGCAAATCAATAATTATCTTGCCTTTATCATAAGTGATATTTTAAAGCTGGTTCAACCCCTTTACAGTAATTTATTTTTAAGATAATGTCTATACAAAGTAATATACTAACTAATAAATTGACTAACCTATGGATGGACACTACATCAATTTCAAGATTTTCAGATTCCCTCAAAATGGTAAAAATTGCATTAAAATGGTAAAAACATTTTTTTAAAAAGTAAAATTTTTTACAGAAACCTAAGTTTTTCATACATTTAGCGTGATGAGGAACTAAAAATTTATTATATGTATTTTGCCCTGCAACTGAATGTGTACTAAAATATAAAAACTATAACTTTTTAACTCATTAATTACACATGCAAACAAAGCTTTTTTTCATTTATCTATACATACATACAAAGGGAATGAACAAAACATTGCATGCATATATCCTTTCACACACATATACATTTTAAAGGGCAAAAATTAAAAAATAAACCTCATTTTCTTCTTTCAATTTTTTGATTTCTCCAAGATGATTTTTCTTAACTTGATTCAATAACCTACAGTAATAAACAAGCATTGTTACAAAGAATAAATAAAAATAAATAGAATGGAAAAATAATTAACCATCAATACTAAATAAGGCTTTACAAAAAACAAATCATAAGATTAAATATTACATAAACATTTGTATGAGTAAAGCTAAAGGGTAAATGAATATTACTCATGGAAACTAGCAAGCTAATTTTATTGATATATTTATTTTTTAATATCTAAACTATTAGAATTTTTTATTGCATTAATGCAGAAATAAAGTTAATAAATGATATATCCTGAACACAAATTGATGTTTTTACTACCAAAAGACATTTTCTGAGAGAATTGCAATGGTAAAAATACAAAGATTTAAATGATACAAAGTATAAAAGTTTAAAAATATTACTCTGCCCCTCTGAATTTATTACACACACACACACACACACACACACACATATATATATATATATATATAATGATGATATATTAAGCATAGTAGAAGCCAAGCAACATATACAAGACCCCTGAAACACCAATGACCAATAAGATTAAAAATTTCTTTGAGAAGTTCAGAAAAATGAAAAAAAAAAAATTTCCAGGGGATGAAATACACAAATTTCAAGAATCCAGATTTATCAATTAACAGCCTGCAAAACAAACGAATCAATAAACTAACACAACAAATCTTAACTTAAAACCATAAACTATATCAAAATTCATGAAAAACCAAATAAGAAACCCAAGAAAATAAGGAAGGAGGCAGGCGGCAAGACTTGTGACTTGCCTGTGGGGTTAAACTAGTTTCACGCCGGCAACACTCTCCCAGCCTGCCAAGACCAGAACAGGAGTCATATGGACTTAAAAAAGCAAAATTTCAAAGCAGATGAATAACAATGAAACCACGAAGCAACAATGTAATTCACTGATTGATTACAATGTTTTTAATAGTATGATTAGAATTTTAAGAATAGTTGACAACTCAAAAAAGAAGAAACTGAAATTTTAATGGAAAAAGAAAGTTTGCATAGTACAAAGTAAATGCAACAAGCCTTCTGTTTTTTTTTTTTATTATTATTATTTATATATATATTATTACTATTATTACTACTGTTATAAGTTGATCATTGATATTCAAAACGATATGACTGAATTGCCAAATATTATCAATGATTCTTTGATATTCATTACCAAATCATGAACTATCAAATAATCTTCTATTTTCTTGCATAAGAATTTTTATATTGCAAAAAATTCGCACATTCTTCAGGCATCTACCTAAGAAAAATTTATATACTTCATAAAAAACAGGTGATTTAAGTTTTTTTTTTTTTTTTTTTTTTTTTTTTTTTTTTAATTCAGATAAGAAACTTGTATGTTTCAGTAATTAGATATGAAAATATCATATTTGTATAATCAGACACACACACAAAAGGAATTATACATGCTCTCACAAAAAGGGGGAGGGGTGATTCGTAGAGAAATGACACATTTTAAGCTTTGTGACAAAGGCAAATTTTGGCAATTTGTAAAACTTATTCAATACAGATTTAGTCAACTGGTAAGGAAACCAAACAAACAAAATATAAGCAAGTATAGTTCTTTCAAAATATCAAATAATTGAAATCTGAGTATATACAGAGTAAGAACTAAACAGATTTTTGATTAGAACTCTTATTTTAAAACAGATCTTCCAAATGAAAACATTTCCATAAATGCAAATTTTTCATATTAAAAGATTAATTAGCAACAAATAATATAGTTTATGAGTTAATGGCTCTAATTTAATATAATTAATTAGAGTCATTTTTTAGAGCCAAGTCTTTAATAGTTATTATTGATACACCATTGTTTCTAATACAAATTTTACTTAACATATTAACATCAGTCGAATAATGTTGTTAAAAGAGAAAATGTACACTAATTCTTAAAAGCTGAACTAAAAGGAATAAAAAAAAAAAAAAAAAAAAGGAAATCTTTTTTTATAACATTATGATCATAAATTAAAATTTAAGTTCAATATTTTTTAATCCTTTTGTTTTATCTATAAAAAAAAAAAAAAAAAAAAACAGTAAATGAATCAAAATTTAATTGAAATGTAAGTGAAAGATTAATAACAATACTTAAAATAAATCTTTTGATTGTAATTTTAATGGGATGAATTTTTAAAAATACATCAAAATAACTAAATATAATTTTAATATTAATTTCTTTTTTCTTCATTTAATTGTTTCTAATATATATATATTATATATAGAAAACAAGTTTTTTAAAATTTAATGTTTTCAGATACATAGTTAAAAATAATACATGAATATTTACATTTTCTGTTCATCCACCTTTTCGTTCATGAATTCAGAAGATACCATAGATCGAATTTTCTTACACAAATCATCATTCTTACTTTTCAGCAACCTGTTCTCTTCATGTAAAATTTGTATCTGCTCTGATAAAACTTTTCTTTCTTTCTGAAGAGCTTTAATTTGTTCTGATAAACAACTAACTAAAAAATAAAGAAATATCATTCAAAATATTTCAGTAGTATTCAGATCCAATAAAATATTTTCTAAAAGTTTTAAACAAATACAATTGTTACACTGAATAAAAATCTTTGTTAAGCATACACCCTAAACTGAAAAAACTCACATTATTTCAGGTTGAAACAATAGCACAGCCCTTCATCAGACACATAAAGTAAATCCAAATGCAGCATGAAAATAGTAATGTGCACACATGCTTACTTTTTTTTCACCCAGTGAAAGGTACTTGCTATTATTTCAACCTGAAACAACTATTGTGGGTTTTTTTTTTATTTTTTATTTATGGTGAAACAAAGTTTTTTATTAATTGCTCTTCAACATAATTTTTTTGGTCCATTTTACTACAAATCAGGCATGAGAATGCAGAAAATTAGAAAAAGAGGAAACACGCATGTGGGGAAAACAAATATGGTGGAAAATATATATGGTCATAAAATTTATTTCAAATGAAAAGTAATGTGCACAGGAAAAAAACTATACAAAATATTTTAAAAGTGACAAATTAAACTAAAAGAATAATGCACATCAACACAATAAAACATGTGTGGTAAAAAAAGAAAAAAAAAGTTAGTAATCAACATTTAATCATTGATTGGTGATGGAAAATGGAAAAGGGGGGGGGGGGGTAAAAAGTAGTTCATGAGTGAGAAATATTAAACACAATCCTATTTCTTTATGGGTTCTAGAATATCATAGAGTAAGTTTAAAATTAATATTGATATTTTTATTGTGGATGGATAAATATTCAAAAATAAAAGGTTTCCCGCAGAATGTTTGATTGGTGATGGTTAGAGATGAAAAAAAAAGGGGGGAGGGAGTAAGGCAAAAAAAATTACATGAGTGAGAAATATTGAATAATTCTGTTCTTTTATAAGCTATAGCATATGATAAAGTACGTTTAAAATGAATACTGACATTTATATTTTAGATGGAGAAAGATTGACAATCTAAAGTCTTTCGTGAAGTGTTTGAACACTGATCATTATTGGAGTTTGATATTAAAAAAAAAAAAAAAAAAAACGTGGAATTAACGGAAATCACATAAAAGCGGAAAATTGTGGATTCACGGAAAAATCTCATGCCTGTACAAATGGTCAGTGTACATACCTTCCTTATGAGTATCAGCTTCTAATTGGGTTATTTTCAATTTCAAATTGGCATGAAGAGACTCTTCCTTCCTAAAGAGAGGATGAAAAGATTAGAACAGATAATTAAGAAAACAGTGAATGTTATAAACCTTTTCATAAATTGAATCATAGATTTAAAAATCTCTGCATACAAATGCATTGAAACACATCAATATTAAGTAGATTAAATATTTTTTCAAAAACTAGTTTGTTACATTTAATAAAATAAAATTTTATTTATTTTAATTCAGGGTGGCTAGCATTTAAACCTTTTCAAATTCCCTGACTTTCCCTGACTATTTTTTGAGATTTTCCTCCATTTTTCCCTGACTCTCACGTTTATTTTCGATGATAATTTCATGACACTAGCAAAAAATTTAGTGATTTAAAATATCATTAATAATTTAATGATTAATATAGCTTATTTTCACAAAATTTGTTAAAATTCCCTGACTCTTTGATTTTCCCTGACTGCTAGCCACCCTGTAATTCTTAAAATGCTTTTTAACTAATTTAAAATTTTCCCCCTTGACTTTACATATAACAATATAATCTAAACACATTTGGATATTGCTTTGAAAACTAATTAATAAATTAATTTTTTATACATATTTTTGGGTTTGAACATTAAAAATCTGCATGAAATTGCAGCATCTACATATTAATAGGCAAGCATAGAATTTGTGGTGCACTTTTAATGTATTAAATATGGGAGTAGAGGGTTGAAAATGGTATCATTCGAAAGATATGGTTAGCAGAAAACAAAAATTATTTTCTTACGATGTCAAGAAGGTATTTAAAAATACTTTTATTTTTTATGCATTTCCCCCCATTTCCCCCTTTCATACCCGTATTCTTTTACATTAAAAAATACCTAAAAGTAGAAAGTTGTTAAATCTGGCAATTTCTTAAAACTCAAATAAAACCATAGACACAGTAATTTGTATAATGTAGCATCACTATACTCTCGACTACAGATTTTTTATTCTAAGAGAAAACGTCCATTAAAATGACAGAAATTTGAGTGCATGAGTGGTAGATCAAAAGTTTATACTGTTCAAAATAAACGCAAGCAGGGCCCAATTAAGCTTTGAAGCTAAGGGAAGCTCAGTATCATTTCGGGGCCCTCTTTTATTTCAGAAAACCTTGTTTTCCTGTTACATATTGTAATATAAAAATGCTATAGACCAAAATTTAGTGTGTGTTTATAGTTTTTTTTTTTTTTTTTTTCATTCATATATCTGGGTGGTTTCTACACACAACATTAAAATCAATACAACTTTTTAATTAAGAACATTCAGATTTTTGAGGTTAAATAACAGATTCTTCCCGAAATAGTGAGTATTTTATCTTGCTTTAGGCGAATTTTCTCAGAAAAATTCAATCTCTGTATGAAAAAATAAAACAGAAAATTCAAGACCCTGTTTTTAGTCATTTTGGGGGCCCCTCTTAAATTTTAGAGGGGAAGCTTGTGCTTCCCGAGCCTTTTGGGTAATCAGGCCCTGAACGCAAGTAAAAAAAGGATATTATTTATGAGAGTTCTATTTTTTTTCTAATTTTATTAAGATCTAATTAATTTGAAGACATATTTTTGAGCAAAACCATAATGCATTCTAATTAACTGAAATTGACTACTTTTTTTAATGAATTTATTACTATACGCAAGCAATGTGATGACTTCACTCACCATTTGTGGGGCCAAGCAGAAATTTCCTACATTAATCTTTAATTGGATTGATTTTAAACATTAAGAAAAAATATCTCCCAATTTTAATCCCCATATTTGGGTATAGTTTTACATAAGTTACTGTCTGCGTGTGTTAGATTTTTTCTGTCAAATTCATAAAATTTTAATTTTAAATTTCAATGCTCTAAAAAAACAAAATGGCAGATTTCCATTTTCGATTATAAACATAAACATTTCAGTTCAAAGGAATGAGATTTATTTTAAAGGAACAGATTTGATATCTGTCGTCCTCAGCGAAAAAAATAAAAATAAAATAATAATAATAATAATAATATAAGATTGCTAAATTACCTGGCAAGCATAGTTAATTCCTTTCAAAAAACACAGTTATTTTAAAAACGTACATAAAGAGAGCAATCAGTAATATGAAACAAAATTTTGTATAATATGTATGTATTACAAAAATATACATCGGACATATATGTTTTCATATTACGTTTTTGATCGCCAAATATACAAAACGCCAAGGACAAACAGATATCAAATCTATGCCTGTTTTGTTTCTAGAGATTTCAAATTTCAAATTAAAATTTTGTCAATTTGACAGCAAAATAACTTAATCTAACACATGTGCACAATAACTAATTTGTGCACATGTGTAACTAATACACAAATATGGGAATTAAAATCAAGAAATAATTTTCCTCAATTTTTAATAATTTTTTACAAAAATTCCAATGGACGATTAACATAGGAAATTTTTTACTTGGGCACAACAATGGTCAGTGACATCACACTTCGCTTGCATATATATTTTGCATATATAAGAAGAAAGTATAAGATATGGAAAAACTTTTCATTTCCGGTTTTCAATGAATTTACACATTTTGAGATTTCGTTGCATTTCAATTAACTGAAATCGGCTACTATTTTTAAAAAAGTGAATTTATTACTAGCTTTTGCATATATGAGAAGAAAGTAGAAGATACGGAAAAAATTCTGAATTCCGGTTTTTGCTGAATTTACATGTTTTGAGATTTCCTTGCATTTCAATTAACTGAAATTGACTACTTATTTTTTAAAAAGTGGATTTATTATTCTTTCCTCTGCATATATAAGAAGAAAATATAAGATTCAGAAAAATTTTAGATTTTCGGTTTTCGATGAAGTTACACGTTTTGAGATTTCCCGAACTCAATTTGACCATTTTTGCAAAATATCTGTCTTTTTGAGTTCAAACACTGTACTTTATGAACCAATGGAATTAATTTAACCGAATTTGATATTTGGTTGGACATGGTACCGATTAGCTTTTGGACTGTATCCTGTATCACCCAACAAGGATTGTTTCCACGTTGCACAAGGAGTGTTTCCTCTCATTTCAAAAAAGGCTCAACATCTATAGCACACCAAACTTAGAGAAATATATTAAGTAAAACTCTGCTGATTCAGTTAGAGTGCATATTGACAAACAATTGCTGCAGCTGTGTTGCAATTTAATTCTGTTTAGGACAAGGTAATAACTTTGCTTTGCCTTGCTTTGCAAAAAAATGGCCGAGTTTCGACCACTGGGTGATACTAGTTAAAAAAAAAAAAAAAAACTTATCAACACAGAGTAATAAGCAATAAACATAAGGAATAATTTCAAGAAAAATTCTACTTGGATACTAGATTTAGATTATTTTTTTGCTTTATTATTAAATACAGAAAAGAAAATCCTCCCTATTGTGACTGTCCAGGGATGATTGCAGCTTAAAGTTAAAAAACCTGAAAATAAGTGACAAAAAAAAAAAAAAAAGTCAAATTATACTCAAATTATTTAGATCAGAAGCCCTCCATCTTTTTGTATCTTTCATCAGCCAATCAATATAAATATACAATTCATTCACATATCACTTGGGTGAAAAATGAACAACCAATGAAAACAAAAGATAACTTTGTAGGAAATATGAAAAGACTTATGGATTAGATCAAAACTTCTGAAATCAGGGGTAGTCCCTAAATGCAAACATCCCTGCATCCCTATCTCAGAGATATACAGAAATTCTCTCCTAGACAGGTTGGCTAACATTAGACTTTTCAAAATTCCCTACTTTTCAATGACTATTTTTTACCATTTTCTGTGACTTACACTATTTTTTCACAAAAAATTTCACAAAATTAGCAGATAATTTAGCAAATGACAATAATGAGCATTCAAATATGGCTTATTTCCACATTTTTTATTTATTTTTTTATAAATTCCTTGACTATTCCAGACTCAAATTCCCTGACTTTTCCATGGTTACCAGAAATTCCCCGACTAGTACCACCCTGCTAGACAAAGTGATTTTAAAAATTACTTAAATTTAACATAAAAAATAACATCCCAATATTCAGTTAGAGACCTACTATTTACTCTTTGAACAAGCTTGGCTTATTTTTATCTATCTATCTATCTCTCTCTCTCTTTATGTATATATATATATATATTTAAGTAGGATAATGCTAAAGTTCTTCTGAATTTATCTTAGCTGAAATAAAAGTAGTATAGGAACTGAGTTCTCACATGTTCCCATGCAAAATAAGCTCTGACATTAAATTTAGAAAAGGTAAAAGCATTTACATTTTGTTCATAGAAAAACAGTAACAGTTTTCATTAAAGTGGAATAATTTAGAGATTACAAAGCACAAATAATAAATAAGAAAGGGGGAGACTTAAAGAAAGATTTGTTACATACTGGAATAAAACACATTTAAAGGAAAAGAAATATAAATACAGTAGTGGACAAAATTGTGGAAACCTTTTGAAAAAAATTGATTTTAATGATTTGATGTCTAATAACACCACTTTATTTTGTAGCAATACTACAAAATTATATATCATTGGAAAGGTAATTTAATCAAGATTGTAAAGCAATATTATATAAAAATAGTTTTTTAATAGAACAGCATTTATAAAGAAGAAATGTGATACACATAAAAAAATGAGATACACAAAAATTTTCACCATACCAGTTAATACTTAGTTGAGTAACCTTTAGACTTAATTACGGCCATACAGCGATTTCCCATGGAGTGAACCAACTTCTTTAGTTCTGCTGCTGTTATAATATGAAACCAAGATTGAATTATTGCTTCTGTTAATTGGGTTTTATTGCTGGGTTGCTTTTGTCTAACAAACTCCTTTAGCCGGCTCCATAGATTTTCGATTGGATTAAGGTCTGGGCTATTTCCAAGCCATTCCAGCAGTTGAATATGATTATCTTGAAACCACTTCTTGCACACACCAGCAACATGACATGGAGCTGAATCCTGTTGAAATATAAATGCTTCATTATCTTGGAAAAGGTCATGTGCAGAAGGCAGCAGCTTGGGCTCAAGTATTTCATTTATGTATCTTTGGGCATTTATATTCCCATCGATCACGCCAATTCTACCTACACCTCTTGATGTCATACAACCCCAAATCATAATACTAACTGGGTGTTTCACGGTAAGTGTAATGCACTCAGGATGGACATCTTCTCCAATTCTTCTCCATACGTATTTTATGCCATCACTACCAAACAGGGAGATTTTGGTCTCATCACTCCAAATTACACTGTCCCATTGTTCTGTTGTCCAGTTAACATGAGCTTTAGTCCAGTTTAATCTTTTCAACCTTTGTTTCAGCGACAAAAATGGCTTTTTTCGTGGAATTCTAGCGTTTAGACCAAATTCATGCAGTCTGCGCCGAACAGTCCTTGCACTTACCGTCACATTGTATTGTAACATTTCCCCTTGTATACACCGAGATGATTTTTTTCAGTCATCTAGGCACAGTCTTTTAATTCTTCTATCATCACTTGCTGTTGTGCACCTTTTTCTATCTTTACCAGTCTGGTTTTCTAATGACTGAGTCTCCTTGTACCTCTTCGAAAATTTAGAAATGCCACCTTTGGTTAAGTTTCCCCCAATATTTCTTCTAATTTCTTCATAACTGTAGCCTTGTTCACTTAATGTTACTATTTTACATCGCTTCCTAGGTGACCAGTCAACTCTTTGCGCCATTTCTTTAATTTTATATTGATTATTTTTTTTTTATTACGTTTCACAAGCTCACTAGTAAAGGAAAAAACAAAAAACAAAAAACCAACTTGATAGCATTTACAATACACGCTGATAAATGTCCTGTGACCTGTTGGCTTATTGCCAAAAGATTGCCAGAACAAGATGACATCTGATTGGCTCTGTTAACACTCATGCTCATTGGCTACATTCAAATGAAGGACAGCTATTTCCTATAAACGCAAACAAGCTGTGCTTCTTTTTTCTGCTTATTTGGCTATAACTTTTGATATAATACAGATAATTGAACAAATGTTATTGCTTTACAATCTTGATTAAATTACCTTTCCAATGATATATAATTTTATAGTATTGGTACAAAAAGAAGTGGTGTTATTAGACATCAAACCACTAAAATCAACTTTTTTCAAAGGGTTTCCACAATTTTGTCCACTACTGTAAATATCTCCTTTAGATTTCAGTCGAAGTAAATTAAAATTTTTTCTTTATCTATGCATGATCCACGATCCTGATTTCTTGTTAAATTATTATTTTTCTTTTACATTATTATTATTATTTTTTTAATGACATCCATTCAATCATTGTGTGACTCGCTCTATTTTTTATTTAAAGTATATCAGAGATGAGATACAAAAAAAAAAAAAAATTCTGAAACTATATGTAAAGGCAAGACATTGAAATGAAATATTAGAATATTTAAGATAAAATCCTTATATTATAGCAGGAAACAGAGATGAGATTAGCAAAAATAGAAAAAAGCTGAAACTGTATGCAAAGGCAAGATGTTGAAATGAAATACCAGAATTTTGATGACAAAATCTATTATATTAGACTAGAGTAATAAATATTTATTTTAATCTTCAATGTATAAAAAAATAACAAAACAAATGCACATCAGAAGCATAAAAAAAGCTGAAAAAATGTTTAAAAAGCTGAAAAGCTAAATGTACAAAAAAGCTGAAAATCTGAAAAATCTCATCCCTGAGGAAATATATTTTTAAAGAAAATAATTAAGAACCCAGTGGCGGAAAGTTTTGAAGCTGTCTGCGACAGGCTTTTAAAATTTCACAATCTGTCTGTAAAATTTGTGTGTAATCAGGGGTGAAAATGGCTTACACTCAAAAAGTCTGAAAGCTGATGGGGGGGGCTTTACATCAGTGGTGATCTCGTGCAACAATACACAAATACAATTTTGCTACAAAACAATATAGTATAAACAATTGTATTCATTCAATTCATCTCATTCAATTAAATATTTTATAGCAATGTTTGACACAACACAATATAAATAATTATAAATAATAAAAGTATTAGTTTTAGTTTTGATACAGAAATATTTATAAGTGAATTGTTATCCAAAAGTTATGGACAAATTTTTTTCTCAGTGCAGGCAAAAACTGTCTGCAAGCTGTTTTACTATGTCGCCATGTAGCGGTGTTTCTGCCACTGGGATTAAGAAAGAACATAAATGTTAAATTAAAGACTAATTTTCTTTAAGAAAACAGATTACAACATACCATTTTTCATCTCTGATTATTGTTTCAATATGCTTATGCAGTTCTCTATTTTCCTTCGTAAGCTCTTTCATTCTTTCTATTAGAAGCTTTATTTCTTCCTACAATGATTAAAAAAAAAAAAAGATATTGCAAATTAAATTTTAAATCTTTGCATACTAAATTAAAATGAGTTTTTCATTACAGTGTTTATTTTGGCTGGATCATGCTTTAGGGTAGGAAAATAAAAATATATATTAACAAAACTTTGAAAAAATACCTTTTGTTCTTCAATCAGCTTTTTATTTAATAAATCTTCTTTGTGAACTTCTATTTCTCCATCTGATGTACACTAAATATAAGACCATAGCAGAAAACTTTAAAAAAACATTAAATATCTAAATTCTAAATCTATAAAAGAATTATATTTTTATTATTATTTTAAAGCAAATAATATTTCTAGCTAAAAGTTATCTCAAATTATTTTGTCTAGACTTAACTCATTCAAGATATATAATTTTTTTTTTCTTTTTTTAATTTGCATAAAACAGAAGATGTTTCTCACATTATTGAAAATATTAAAGTTATTTGTTTTACATTCATTTTTGAAGATCACATACCTAAAATAATAGTAGCAATAAAATAATAATCTTTATAACAACTGCTATAATAAAATGAAATTACAATTTAGATAAAAATGAGATATTTTAAAACTTGAATTTTTACACACATAAGCATTCAAATAATTTTGTAGTTGTCCAGAGGGCTTAAAAATTGAAAGCTTTGAGAAAGTATACAAAAATAAAAAAGCTTTTGAAAAGACACTGTAAATGAAGACTCTAAAATGTGCACAAACATAAAGCAGTTTTTTTGGGCTGAAATAATTTGAACATTAGGCAAAAAATCTATTTGTAACAACCAAGCAAAACAGTTTCTGCAGAAGCAGTATTTCAGCTTTTTCAAAAGTCAATTTAATTCTTTAAATGATTTCACTTGATCTGAACTTGGTTATCCCCAATTTTGCTTTCTATTCTTTTGTTTACTGATGACTTTAACCAAGTATCCATACTTATGATTTAAGAAATAGAATCAGCGAAACTTTGTTTCAGTTTCAACGATAGAAAGGGACATATGTGCAAAATGAAAAGGTGATTTAAAAGGGGAGTAACGGGTAAGGGTAGATTATTGTGCAATATGAGTGCTGAGAATGCTTCTATGAAGCAAATTCTGAATTCTGACATACTTTTAAATATTTTTGCACTTAAAATCAACCATTAAAAATTTAAATTACACCCAAATATACTAAATAAATAGCAATTCTTGATATTTTCAATGGTTTTTTTTTTTTTTTTTTTTTTTTTTAATTTTGGCCTGAGAATATTTGCATAAAAACTAGAGGTTGTTTTATAAAGATATTTCATGAAATTCTCCAAGTTTGGCTTTCTAGAGAAATTCTTACTGACAAATTTTAGCAAAATGCAGAAAAAAAAAAACTAATAGTTTAAACACTAGTAACTAACGCATAACATTTATTACCCATTATTACATACATTATAAACATTTTTTTGGAGATTGTGTAGTTAGAAGTAATAAAATTGACCTAACTCATTAAAATACGACCAATTTTCTTATAGTAATCAACTAATACCTATGCCGTAAGGACAACTAAAAGACATTGATATAAAAAGTTAGAAGAAAAAAATTAGTAGAACCCCTTTTGAATAACCCATTTCCATACTTGCCAACCAATTTTAATAAAAAAAGGGAAGATTTTTGTTGAAAAACCAGAAGATTTCATAAAAAAAGGGAAGATTTTTTTTTTCTTTGACGTATTAAACAATACAGTTTTACAATTTTAATATTTAGAAGCAAGCTATAAAAATGTTTTACTATAGATAGATTATACTAAATATATAAAAGTTTTAAATGAAGTTATTCCTCTTCAACATATAAATATCTACAAAACAGAATCTGTAAGAAATTTATTTAACAATAAACAAAAAAACTTAGTTAAGTTAAAGTATAACTAATTTTTTAAATAAATATAGAATATGATTTTTGTGTATGTACATTAATCATAAATATAAGAAAAAGTAGCAGTAGCTAATTATCAGTTTCAAACGTACATAAAACCAACTGAGTACTAATATTCTTAAATTGATTTGGGAAAAATTTTCCTACCTAAAATAATTATTCTTCATTTTTTCCCCATGTTTACACATTTGGTATAAATATGACATACAAATATTTAATTTAATTGAGGAAAAATAAACAGATTCATTTAATTCAGCAATAAACATCTAAAAATAATTACATATGTGAGAAATATTGAGCACTTCCATTGCTTTATTGTTTCTAGAATTGATCACAATCCCGGGAAAGGATTGGGGGGGGGGGGGAATACAAAAACAATTACAGAGTAAGAAATATTTAAACTCTTTCAACTCTACTTCTAGAATCTAATGTAAGAACTTTAAAATTAATATTATCATTTATGTTGCAGATGGATAAAGATTAGGAAACAAAAGACTTCTGCAGAACATTTGATTGGTAATCACTAGTTGTAGATAAATAAAGGGGGGGGGGGGGGGCAAAAAATAATTACATCAGCAAGAAATATTTAACTATTCTATTTCTTTAAATGTTCTAGAATCTCATAAAGCAAGTTTGAAATGAATATTGACATTTATGTTATGGATGGAAAAAGATTGGGAATCAGGAGTTTTCGTAGAACATTTGAGTTTCTTTTTAAAACGAATGATATCCGCGACATTTTTAAAAACGGAAGATTTCATCATCTGTCCGGAAGACTGGAAGATACGTTAAAAAACCGGAAGTCATCCGGGAAAACCGGAAAAGTTGGCAAGTATGCATTTCTAAAAACTAAAATTAACCCTTGTGACCAAGACTATTATTAATTTTCTACAGTAATCAACTAGTACAAACTAAAGAACACACACACACACACAAAAAGGCTTTATATAACAAATTTTAAGAAAATCCTTAAAATCATTTTTAATATATCAATTTTGATCTCTTTTCAAGTGTTTTAATTTTTCACCAAATAAAAATTGTTTCTAAAAAATTTGGCTATATATATACTCCAGTGGTGGCCCGTCAAGGGAAGTAAGGGAAGAGCCCCTTCCTCATATATTTCACCAAAAAAAAAAAAAAAAAATCATAAATATTTTTTTAATTTTTTCCATGTTTCTTTTCTTTCTTTCTTTCTTTTTTTTAAAAAAATTAATAAGGATTTATAACAAATTTTCAATAAATAAGAACCAATAAAAACAGCAATTTAAATCTTTTCCTAAACATCCAATTCTGCGCACAAATTCATATAACTAAAGTGCAAGGGAAGAGATGAAAGACATTCCTTTTTACCTCTGCCTTCACTGCGTGGTTACCATGGTAACGCTTACGTCACTCTAAATATTCTACCGCGAATTTTCGAAGGACGAAAGAGAAAGGGAAGACTTTTCATGAAAGAGGTAATAGATCTTCCAGCTTAGCTTAAAAGAGAATTCTCATTGAATTTGATTCCCTTAAAATGTAGTGTTTACCGTTTTAATTTTTTAATTTTGCGATTTATGCTTTTAATTAATTCTTTGTCAGATTTTATAATCTTTAAAGCTTTTAAACACAGTTTAACAGATGAAAAGTTGGAGACAAAAAGATGTTTATGGGAGACTAACAGAGTCTGTAGAAATTATCGTAAAAAAAAAAAAAAGGAAAATGTCACAATGTTAACTTAAAAACATCTTGGTTTGAAGACTATAAATGGCTTTGTATTTCAACTACACTAGGAAAATTACACATTATTGGACTTTTTTTTCTTTAAAAAAAAATTGCTGAATTTTTAAGTTTTAAAATTAATATTTGAAAATGAATGAACACCGAGTTCTTTTTCATTTATTTATACATTTATTATTATTATTACTTTATTGTTTTAAGAATTTTAAATATATAAGTTGTGGAAGTTTAAAAAAAACAAGATAATTGTTACTATTTTTTAAGGTAAATAAATATCTTCCTTCTTTATATGTATTAATGCCATACTCTAGAATGTCTAAACAAAAGTTTTTGGAAATTTTATTTCATTTCATTGTAATTTTTTGTCATAATGTCAAGTATTTTAAAAATCGTGTTTAATTGGGAAAATCCGCGATTGTAATGATCGATAGATGGCGCTTTCTCAACACTGCAGTTGTTAGTAAACATTGCCACGTGTGTTCCATTAGTGTTCTTTATGTTATTCTACTTAATATTCGTACTATAATTTCTCCGCCATTACATTATGGAAAATTGATTGCTTTTGGAAAAAATACTTCAGTTTATTCAAAGTTCGATCGGAAGTAGATTTTTAACTGAAGTTGAACAAATATTAGTTTCAAATCATCGGATTCATTCTTTACTTCCATTAGCCGAAGCAACTGAAATTTTAAATTTGTCATTTGGAAATAAATGGAAGCTCAATTCTGGATTTCCTGATCCTTTGGAGTTAGATTGTAGCACACAACAGTATGTGTTATCTTTTTTACCGTATTTATTCATTTTTATTCAATAAATATATGTGAAACTAAATATCGGCAAGCAATGGCGGCTGTATGGAATTCCAATTAAACCATGTTTATTGTAATTGAACCTTAGCCCACCAGAGGGCGAGCATTTCATTACAATCGCGGATTGCACTTTTTATTAATTTTTATAAAAGGATAATCTATAGTTGCCATTTAAAGTACCTTTATAATATTAGCATTAAAAAAATGCAATCAACGCCCTGTGATCGAAACCTGACCATTTTTTAAGCAGGCATTCAAATAGTAAATACATAATTTCAAAACTTCCATGTAAACAGTATTCTTAATAATTAATTTATTAGAAAAAAAAAAACTATTAGCCTTTATATTTACATGATGATTCAAATCCCTATGAAAGTCTCTGTTTCTCTTTATTTACTTCTCAGTCCTACTGATAGAAATTCTTTGTCCGGCATTTTAAAAGCGTAGAACATTGAACAGTAAAGACTATATCGAAACAGCCTGAAAAAGATTTTTTAAAAAAAGAGAGAGAGAGAAAGAAATAGAAGGAAAGCCCAAAGTTTATTTTTGTTTTCTAATAGGTATAAAAACCTCTAGAAAACAAAATTTCATTTAGTGTGACAAGATGTTTTCTTAATCTATTCTTCCATATAAAAACATGCGGTAACCGTGTTTCATCCCTTAGCAGCAGTTATTATATCCATTTCTTAAAATTTCTTTGATACAGCTTTATTATAGGATCCCTTGGCGGATTTTAAATTTTTGTTATCATTTTGTCGATGAATTAAAATGGCTATCACGGTTGCGTAAGTAAAGATTTTGGCGATAAACTTCCAAGGTACTTTGGTTGCAAATTTCAAATTTTGTCAAAGGGTCCAGCTTTTGATTGTTAGTAATTTTAATGCTCTCCTCTTGTTAAAAACAGGCTAAAAATATAGAACAAATTTCATGTTTGTGCATAAATATATACATAATAGTTCCCGAATTACAGAGGGAGGATTTATGTCAAATAAATGTGGATTAAAAAGTATGAATTATAAGGATTATGATAAGGATAAATTATGATAAATAATTTCTTTGTTACAATTTTTCAAAACAGAAAAATTATTTCAAAATACGTATCTTTCTCAATTTCGTGGACATATGGTACATACGATTACCCTAGTTTATTTGGAATTTAATAAATGACCTCTTTGTGATAAATAATTTTTTCTTTAGTAAATGTAGTAGTTTAAGCTTCAAAATATGATATTTTTTGCATAGTTATTGATTGATACCATCCTAAAGATGATATACGGCATTGACCAATAAAACTGAACTTTTCCCCGCAAGCAAGGAAATTCTTACCCCCCCCCCCCACACACACACACACAAATCCCTATAAAAAAATTTCGTCTTTTAGCTCTTCCCCGTTTTTCCTAGCACGGGCCGCCACTGATATACTCATTGATTCATCATTTGATGTCAATCCTTTGAAAGAAGTATTCACAGTGTTTTTCTATAATATAAAAAATGTTTAATATACTTTTTTTTTTTTTTTTTTTTTTTTTTTTTTAACTTTTATATATTCACATACACACAACAAAAGGAAAGAACATTTGTAAATTAGTTATTTATAATAAAAGAAAATTTACCTCAGAGTCTGTTTTTTCATAACTTTGATTAAGTAAACTGCTATTGTTATAGGTAATATTCACTTGTCTTACTTTGCTTTTTTTCTGGAATATAAAAATATATTACTTTATTAGCAAGAATTGCAAGTAATAAATTACTCTCCTGTAGAAAAATTAAAATATGCATTGAAAAAAAAAAAAAAAAAAAAAAAAAAAAAAACAAGCAGTCACATAATTTAGTAAAATCAATTTTAAATATTCTAATATTTAAAATTATAGTAAAATATATTAGTAAAATATATTCATAGTTAATGTACAAAACAGCTGAAAATAACTTATTAACAACCTGAGAAATTTTCTACAATGTAAAAGAAATCAATAGAATTAAAAATAAATAAATAAATAAACCAATTTACACTATTTTAAAGCACTAACACATCAAAATAGTAGATTCATTCTAATTCTCTAAACTTTTACAAAAGATTTATACAGTAATTAATTACAATTCAATTTATGCCTAGTTTATTTGCTGAAAAAAATAAACTAGTACAGATTTTTAAGAATGAAAAAGCAAAATGTGTTTCTTATAGTAGAGACATTTATTTGTAAAAGGGAAAATATATAACGAGGATGAGTGACAGACGCAGGGATCAGATTAGCAAAAATACAAAAAAGCTGAAACTGTACGCAAAGAAAAGACATTGAAATGAAATACTAGAATTTTGATGACAAAATCTATTATATTTAGAGTAATAAATATTTATTTTAATCTTCAATGTATAAAAAAGAACAAATACACATCAGAAACGCTGAAAAATCTAAAAAAAAAAAAAAAAGCTGAAATCAGCTGAAAAACTGAAAAATCTCATCCCTGTGCTGATTACAGCATTATTAATCTATATATATAAAAGAGTAAACTGACTGATTCACTGACTCAACACGGTTGTGGCGATCCTATGGGAGATAGAGTCACAATTTTTGGTGAGAAGGTTGATTTTAGGACCCTGACGCTCACTAAGACGGGATTTTGCGAAATACCCCCCCGTTCCCCCCCGGGGGGGCAGAAGGCAAAAACCACCTTTATAAGCATATCTCGGCTCCAAATTGCTTCACGGTGAAGAAATTGCAGATGGGGAGACTAGACTTGAATACAAAAAAATCAGTTTCTGCGATTTTGGAATTTTGGATTTTTAAGGGGGGTAGGGGGTAAAAATGAGATTTTCAGGGGCGCATAAGGCAAAAACACATTTATAAGTACGACTCGGCACCAAATTACTTCACAGGGAAGAAATTGCAGATGGGGAGACTAGGCTTGAATACGAAAAAATCATTTTCTGCGATTTTGGAATTTTTGATTTTTTGGGGGGGAAGGGGGTGAAAATGATTATCGGAGTTGCTGAAGACAAAAACACCTTTATAAGCATAACTTGGCTCCAAATTGCTTCACAAGGAAGATATTGCAGATGGGAACACTAGACTTGAATACAAAAAAATCATTTTCTGCGATTTTGGATTTTTGGGGGGAAAGAGGGGTGAAAATGATTATCGGAGTTGCTGAAGACAAAAACACCTTTATAAGCATAACTCGGCTCCAAATTACTTCACGATGAAAAAATTGCAGATGGGGAGACTAGACTTAAGTACAAAAAAATCATTTTCTGCGATTTTGGAATTTTGGATTTTTAAGGGGGGAGAGGGGCTGAAAATGATTTTCGAAGGTGCAGAAGGCAAAAACCACCTTTATAAGAACAACTCGGCTCCAAATTGCTTCACGGTGAAGAAATTGCAGAGGGAGAGACTAGACTTGAAAACAAAAAAATTATTTTCTGCGATTTTGGAATTTTGGATTTTTAAAGGGGGAAGGGGGTATAAATGATTTTCGGAGGCGCATAAGGCAAAAACACATTTATAAGTATAACTCGGCTCCAATTAACTTCACAGTGAAGAAATTGCAGATGGGGAGACTAGACTTGAATACGAAAAAATCATTTCCTGCAATTTTGGAATTTTGGATTTTTAACGGGAGAAGGGGGTATAAATGATTGTCGGAGGCAAATTTAGAAAAATACGGATTTTCGAGTAAAAGTAATAGCTCAAAGATGTAAAAAAAAAAAAAAAAAAAAACCCGCCAAGCGTCTTCTTGAAAATATTTCCAAAAACTCATTTTTTGTTTTTTTCCGATTTTTTTTTAGGGGGGAGGGGGGCAAAAAAATGAAAATAGTGTCAGATCGTTCAAAATTGGTACATAGAGGTTTTCGATACTTACAAATCGATTGCGGATATTTTCGAATTTGTAAAATTATTAGAAGGGGTGGGAAGGGGGGGCAGTATGGGGGGGGCTATGGGCAAAAAAAAATAGAAATACAGTTAGGCCGTTCAAAATTGGTACAGATAGGTTTTAAAGGCCTGCAAGTCGAATGGGGATATTTTCGAAAGTGTAAAGTTATTAGGAGGGGCGAGAAGGGGGAGGGGAGAGGGGGGCAAAAAAATAAAAATAGAGTTAGATTGATCAAAATTTGTATATAGAGGTTTTCGATACTTACAAATCGATTGCAGATATTTTCGAATTTGTAAAATTATTAGGAGGGGCGGGAAGGGGGTGTGTGTGGGCAAAAACAAATAGAAATACAGTTAGGCCTTTCAAAATTGCTACAGATAGGTTTTAGAGGCCAGCAAGTCAAATGGGGATATTTTCGAAAGTGTAAAGTTATTAGGAGGGCCGGGAAGAGGGGGGTGGAGGGGCAAAAAAATAGAATAGAGTTAGAGCATTCAAAATTGGTATATAGAGGTTTTCGATACCTACAAATCGATTGCGGATATTTTCGAATTTTTAAAATTATTAGGATAGACGGGAGGGGGGGCGAAGGGGGAAAATAATAGAAATAAGAGTTAGAGCATTTTGGGAATTTTTTCCGAAGGGAGTGTGAACCGGTGCGACATTTTTCCTAATAAGATTTTTTTTCTGTTTTTTTTTTTTTTTTTTCACGTGATAAAAATTAATGCAATTTTGAGAATTCAGTAATTATAGCGATTCATTTAAAAATAGGGACCAGCGAAGTGGGCGTTGCCTGCTAGTTTATATATAAAAGAGAGACTGTGATATTATACATGCACCTAATTTAAACAGAAATTTTCTAGTGGTTTTCATTACAACATTAGAGTTTTAATACAAAAAAGTAACTTTGACTTTTGATCTACAAATCCAAACATTATTTTTTTTACAAAATTATTCACCACAATATTGAATTTACAAAGTGTCTCTAAACTAATATATATATATAAAGGGGAGTACAATAAAGCTTAATAAGCAAATAAGAAACTAGAGGGTGCAATTTGCAATCTATTAATTTAGAGATTTTCTCTTGAAAATCAATCAGAAATTTTTGTTAACAATTTTAACAACTATAAAATTATTGGAGAAAGTTAAAGACCATGATTTGCCGAACTTTAGCTTACACAACACCAACTCTATTGAAGCGAGCACATGCATGCTAAAAGACTTTTTCTTTCCCTCCTGAAAAACTTTTCATGTAGATTTAGAAATGAGCTCTTGAGAGCTAGATACGTTTTTTTTTTTTTTTCTTTTTAATCATTCTTTTTATTTAAATTAAATGTTGTTATGTCCTTAAAGCTAGTATTTATTTATAGACTTAGAGTCAATTCTTTAGACAATTTTAGAATTATTAGATTTAAATAATAATGAAACTTAAGAGATTAATAACAATTTGAATCTGTTCATACAGATACTTCCGATTTCGAGGTTTAGACTTAACAGATTTTGATTATGAACCACTGAACGCCAGCTGCAGTTATTGTAATGATATTTTCTACATATATCTACTTTGATTCAGGTGAAATCAGATATCATCTTTAGAAGTACTGAAAACAAACTTTTTGATCAATGATAACATTCCAAAAATCTAAATATCTCCTCATCAATTGCAAACTGTGTTTACTTCTATCACTTTCCTAGATGACATTGCAGTATAAACAAAGAAAAGTAAAAAAATTTTTTAAATATGATGAATAGATGAATATCTATTTTTATTAGAATTTTCTTTTGTCATCTTTCAATACCAGTAATTCAGTGCATTTTTCTGCAATTTTGGAAATGAACTTTATATTCTTATAAATTTATGAACAAAATTCTTGATTTGGCATGGAATGATGAAAACTGCATTTCTGAATGAATCGATTGTGACAGTTATCTAATGATATCAAACAATAATTTGTAATATCAGTGATTTATAAATAATTTCACAATTTATAAGACTTTTTTTTTTAATAAAATAAAGCCCCCAATATTCTAAATATACTATTTACTAGCTAAAGATGCAATAAAAATTTTTTGAAATTGTCAACATATGTTTCAAAATCAAACATTATCATTTTCAAGACTGATTAAAAATTATTTTAAAAATCTTTAATCAGTTTGTAAAAGATACCTTTTGATATTGAAACATATGTACTCAATTTTAACTTATTAATGTTTACATTGCGCTTTAGCAAGTAAATGCTATATTAAGAGATTTTCTTTTCTACAGAAATTTTTTAAATAAGTGAATCAAAAAAGTTAAAATTAAGTGAAAATGAGTGCTTTAAATGAACATGATGCATTTTTTTTTTCTGCTTCTTTCAACTGTTCACATATAAACAGGGTTGCCAACTTTTCAAAATCAGTTTGAGGAGTATTCACAGAAATTTTGAGGAGCATTTCAGCTACTTTGAGGAGCAATTTTAAAAACTTAAAATTTTTGGAGTAACAAAAGTCAAAATAATGAACAATTTTAATAGTTTAGATATTAGAAAATGTAATAAAACTGAATCTACAATAAAATAATCATTGTTATTAAGGATGGAAAAGGATTGAAATTGTACAACATTAAATTCAATTTCAGTGCAAACTGACAGCCATCAACTTTTCTGAAACTTTTTTTTTCTCTTAAGATTATTGCTAAATATACCTAAAAAATTGAGAGTTTCTCGTAGAGAGGGGGGGGGGGAGGTAGAATTATGCTTTTACCATTAATTAAATAAATATGCTATTCTTCCTGTATTTGACAGAATTCGCAATATTTTTACGACCGATTGCCGAAATTCGTAATTATTTGACTGCAAATTTACAAAATCTACGTTTAATAGCAAATAATTGCTAATATATACTATAATTTTGCTCTAATTGATAAAATTCACTCTTCTTTAAAGGTAAATCCTAAAATACGCAATTATTATGCGGCCGATTGCCGAAACACGCTATTATTTAGCTACTAATCTATGTAAAATGCGTTCTTCTGAAAGCTGAATCTTAAATACTCAACTATTTTGCCACTAATCAGTGAAATTTGCATTATTATTAGTATTATTGTTATTATTTTTTTTTTTTCAAAGTGGAATCTCGGAAATCGGGAGTAATTTTGAAGTAGATTTCGCAAATACGGGATCGCTTACCCACTAATAATCAAAAATTTACATTTTATATGCTACCATTTGGATGCTAGCCAATAAAGGTTTTTTTTTTTTTTCCCAGTTGATTTCAGTAAATCGCGATATTTTTGTAGCCGATGACGGAAATACGCAATCATTTCGCCACTAATTAACAAAATTTATGTTTAATCGCAATTAATCGCTGAAAAAGGCTTTATTTTGATGCTAATCGATGAATTTCTTGCTTATTTTCAAACATGATTTGCATTATAAGTATAATTTTGTGGCTTTTTACAGAAATACGGAATTATTTTACAGCTAATTTTTAAAATTACGTAATTGTAAACTAATTGCTAAAATAGATGTTATCTTTCTAAAAATGTGTAATTATTTAGTCATAAATCACCTTTTTTTTTTTTTTTTTTTTTTTTTTTGATTACTGAAAAGTCATTTCTTGTGGCTGATTTATAAAATACGCAATTTTCTTGTGCTATTTTTGTGACGAATCCATTTTAAATCCGACGACTTTTGTGAGAGTCCCATTTTCACATATGAAAATTTCTTAGAATCACCCGCGCACTATAAAAACTAAGTTATCGCATATTCAGTTATCCTAAGAAAAAGCACAGAAAATATTCCTTTTCTTTCTCCAACGGTAGATACTTGGTACGATTAAGTTCGAAATTTTCCCATGATTTTCTCAGAAACTTGTATATTAAAACACTTAAGAAAGTTTCCTATTACAGAGGACAATTCCTCCGTTAAAGTCCGACTTTATACTGCTTTCTCCAAAACTCGCGTGATTACGGCCTAAGACACTTTAGAAAGTCTCCCATGGAAGATACCTCTTCCTGGTCTTAGATTCCTTGCGTTGTCAATCGTACTTAAAGTTCAGTAGCTTTGAATCCATTATTTTTATCGATAAATAATTAAAATAAACAATTTATTTCGTTAGAAAGTATTATTTTTTAGCGACTTATTAAGCGTCAACATAACTGGAACATTGATAGAGTTTAAATGAAAATCAAAATACAGCATGAAGATAATCATAGCATTCGGTTTCTTTCTTCCCCCCTTTCAGTTCAGCTTGCGGTTTTAATTAAGCACACTCTCAGCTAATGTAAACAAACACTTGTTCCCGTTCCGAGTCAGCAATATTTCGATTACGCAATACCTAGCACTAGAATGTTTTTTTTTTTTTCTTTACTATTTATTTATGAGTATTTACGTTAAAGCGTGTGGTTCTTCAACTAGATTGTAAAAGTTAGTTTTGTTATTTTATTTATTTTCAAGAGGCGTTGAAGCGCTTTCACAGATAAAACATAAAATTCAAAGAATAATGTTTTATGCGGCAACTGTTGGAAATGTGCAAGAAACTAGTATGTTGTGGCCACCACAAGACTTTCTTCTATATTTTCCTATACATATTCAATCAGTAACAATATTAAAAAAAAAAAAAAAAAAAAAATTCGATTTTTTTTTTTTCTTTTTTGGTTAAAAGTAAAAAAAATCGATAACTTTGTTTTAAATTATCACAGATTTATAGTTCAACCATTCGTTTTAAAGGTATTGACGAGATCTTTCGAATGATATCCATCTTCAAAATTTACCCCCCCACGGGGGGGTACTTCCCCCCAGGGGGGGAAGCGATGCCCCCCCATGCACAAAATTTTTTTCCTAGTTACGTACTACTATTATCAATAATTCATATTAATTTTACAATCACAAGTGTAAAATAACTCTTATTATGCACATTTATACGAATTTTTGTCCTATTCTGCCATGTTAAAAATTTAGATAAAATGCTATCACAGCGCCTCCTGTTGAGCTATTGATCCCGAAATATAATCAGCACCAGTTTATGTCGGGGACCAACTAAATACCAAGTTTGGTAAAATTTCGTTAAAAAAAAAAATAAAAAAAAAAAAAAATACGATTTTTTTTTTTTTTTTTGTTAAAAGTGAAAAAAATCGATAACTTTGTTTTAAATTATCACAGATTTATAGTTCAACCATTCGTTTTAAAGGTATTGACGAGACCTTTCGAAAGATACCCATCTTGAAAATTTATCCCCCCCGGGGGGGTACTTCCCCCCCAGGGGGGGAAGCGATGCCCCCTCATGCAGAAAATTTTTTTCCTAGTTACATACTACTATTATCAATAATTCATATTAATTTTACAATCACAAGTTTAAAACAACTCTAATTATGCACATTTATACGAATTTTTGTCCTATGCTGCCATGTTAAAAATTTAGATAAAATGCTATCACAGTGCCACCTGTTGAGCTATTGATCCCCAAACATAATCAGCACCAGTTTATGTCGGGGACCAACTAAATACCAAGTTTGGTTAAATTTCGTTAAAAAAAAAAAAAAATTGCGATATTTTTCTAAGTTTTTTTTTGTTAAAAGTAAAAAAAATCGATAACTTTGGTTTAAATTATCACAGATTTATCGTTCAACCATTCGTTTTAAAGGTATTGACGAGATCTTTCGAAAGATACCCATCTTGAAACTTTGCCCCCCCGGGTCGGAACTTCCCCCCCGGTGGGGGGGCAACCGATGCCCCCACATGCACAAAAATTTTTTCCCAGTTAACTATTACTATTATCAACGAGACCTTTCGAAAGATACCCATCTTGAAAGTTTACTTCCCCGGGGGGGGGATTTTCCCCCCTGGGGGGGGAACCGATGCTCCCCCATGCACAAAATTTGTTTCCTAGTTAACTACTACTATTATCAATAATTCATATTAATTTTGCAATCGTAAGTTTAAAATAACTCTCATTATGCCCATTTATACGGTATTTTGTCCTATTCTGCCATGTTAAAAATTTGCTAAAATGCGACCACAACGCCACCTGTTGAGCTATTGATCCCCAAATCTAATGGGCACCAGTTCATGTCAGGGTGCAACTAAATACCAAGTTTGGTTAAATTTCATTCATTGGTTCGTGAGATACAGCGTCCACAAAAAAATGATACAGACAGACAGACACACAGACAGACAGACAGACAGACACACAGACAGACATTTTTAAAAAACTATCAATTCGTGTTCAGGACATCCCAAAACGTGTAGATCCGTCAAAAAACGGAGGTCGAAAATTTTCGCGAATCCAATACTTTCTCTATATTACATATAGAAGAAAGTAAAAAACAGAAAGAAAAAAAAAAGATTGTGTTTTTTTTTTTTTTTTCAGTTGCTGCCACTATTCAGTTTTATGTATTTTTAAAAAAATATTTAGCCAGGTGGTCAAGACTGAATTTGCTGAGCATAAAAAATAACTCGCGGAGTTTTTACATTTTTTCGGAGAAACTCCGCAGAAATCGGAGCAGTTGGCAACCCTGTATAAAGCATATTGTCATAATAAGAACAGCCTTAATATACCAAGGATCACACTTGAAATTAGTATCACAGATATGACAATGTATTGAAATAAAGAAAGTAAAGTTTTATCCACAGTTTCATACATATAATATACAATAAAAAAGAGAGACTTTAGCAGAAAAAATTATATCACAACTGCAAAAATGTATTAAGAAGTAAATAAATAAATAAAACATTATCCATTTATATGCATTTTTGGGGGGTAATATGGTTAGAAGACATAAAATTGACCTAATGAAGTACAAACCTAAAATTTTTCCAGTAAGAGAAACTTGATACATGTGTAAAGACATATAAAGCAAAGTTTACACAGCGAGTTAAAAAATAAGAAAAAGAAATTGGTCAAGTTATTATCTGAAACACCAATTTTCGAGATATAAAACTGACCTACTTTACCAGGGTGACTGTTAATTTTCTTGTAATAACCAGCTAATACATGAAAAAGGATATTTAAAATGGATTTATGCAACAATTTTCAAGAAAACCATTACAGCTGTTTTTGAAATACCAACATTTACCAAAACTTTGTATACTCAATTATTGAACGGAAAACAATAAGTACATACCACGGGATACTTAAAAGGAAATTAATATGGCGAATTTGAAAAAAATCCGTACAGCCATTTTTAAAGGAACACACTTCCAAGACCTGAAATTGAGGTATTTATACAGATGCCTATCAATTTTCCTGAAATAACCAACTATATCATTCAAAAGGTCATCTAACAGAGTGTTTATATAGCAACTTTGAAGAAAATTGCAAGAGCCGTTTTTGAGATACGGGCTTACTGTCCAACTTCTGGTTTTCCAATTTTTACCAAAATTCGGAAATTTCATCTGTACACTAGATCTGTCTCAATTCTGAATTTTCATAGTTCTATCTTTATTACTTTAGGAGATATGATAGCCAGAAGATTCCCCACATACATACACACACACACACACTGACCAATTGCCAAAAACTACTTTTTTGGACTTAGGAGACCTTAAGACATGTAAATCAGGTGAAAATTCGATACCGAATTTTTGGATTGAATACAATACTTCCATTACCTATGGTAGTAGTGCAATGGCAGTAAAAATTTAATTTTTAAAATGTTACATTGAACTGTAATGTGAAATATTCCACCAACTTGGTACAATAATCTGACCTGATTCTGGAAATTACAAATAAAAGAGCAGAAAAGTGGCCAACAAGCTTTGGAGCATTATTGGTAAAAGATATCTATCAAGCAGTGGATTAAACCAGAGCAATTAAATTTTGTTTCACAGTTAGTAACATTAATGATTTTTTTTGTACATAAATAAGTTTATTTCCCTCAGAGCTAAGATTACCATCATGACCAAAAAAAGCATGAAATTGTGTACAATATATTAAAGTGTGTGCATACATACATTAAAATGTCTGTGGATGCATATGTTAAAATGTGCAACCAACAATACTTTAAATTGAATACAACAAGACATTTGCATTCTCTGTGTCATTTTGCATACATATAAGAGCTTTCATGCTCATGATATAATGACAGTGGCATGGCTTGATTCACAAAATCAGGTATTCTATCTATTTGACCAATATAACACCATTAATATATTCATAAAGGTTTTATTTGTTGATTAACAAATTATTCTTGAGTATGATTGTGGGAGGCCAAGTCAATCTTTTTTTTTCTAGGACACACAGTAAAAGTTAAACCCTAATTGTATAAACATATATACAGTCGAACCTCGTTAACATGAATCTCAAGGGGGATAAAAAACTTGTTCATGTTATCAGTAGTTCATGCTATCAGTAATTATAATCTTCACATAACTAAACTAATCTTCATTTTGACGAGAATTATGGAAACAGTTCATGTTAAAAGTAATTCACATTACCAGTGTTCACGTTAATGAAGTTCGACTGTATTATAAATGCATATTATGATTAAAACAATTAAATAAATCCCTACATGAAAATACGAAAAAATTAAATAATAATTTAAAAAAAAATGTTAGAATAAATATCCATTTTAATAATAAAGGAAAAGCAAAGAAATGTGTATATTCATGTGAAACATCGTCATTAAAAACGTCTACACATATGCAATAGCCTATTGCTAAGGTTATACATTAGATAAATTGACTTAATGTAAAAGGTAAAATATAGAAATTTTAAAATAGGAATGTGTTGCCAGATAATGCTTGTAATCTTAACAAGGCTCTTATAAAAAAGAAATTTTTAAAAAACAAATTATTAACAACACATGAACACATTGTTTCTGTAGCTGACAGCCTGTAAAGAAATATATTTTTCATAACAAAATTATTTTGCAAATTTCATTAACAAACATTATATATTCAATAGAAATAACCTCTTTGTTAACAGTTGAATACAATGGTTCTTCGGCAGTCTTGAAAGAACTGTGTTCTCTGTCACCAGATAATGCATCTGATGATTCACAGGTATTTTCAAAAAAACTTCTGCCGGGAATTTCATTTGAATGAGTGATGGACTGAGTCTGCTTGCTTTGCAGTTCTTGAATGGTAGAGTATCTAAAACAAGGAGAAGGAAAAATGTTAGATTTTCATCTTAGAGGAAACTAACACTAAACATTCAAAGAAAGACAGTTTTGTTGCCTATAAATAACATCTTAAAAAAATGCGTTTTTATATCAAGTTTCATAAAGTTATATACCATACAAGTTGAGATATAGCCTTCCTGTTATTGAGAAAATTTTCAGTATAACAGCGCCACCTATTGGCCCATAAGCATCCAACTTGAATCAGCATAATGTCTGATAATAATTTTCTCACATATCGAGTTTTGTTTGATGATACGCAATAGAACCTGAGATATAGCCTTTCATTAAACAGTGGAAACTGCTGTGTAGCAGCGCCATCTGTTGAGCAGTTGACACCAAAAGTTGATACGCACTAGTTTATGTCAAAGTGCACCTACACATAAATTTATATGCAATTCTGTGCAGTAGTTCCTCAGATATAGTCGTCCCTTAAATTGCAAAAATTGCTGTATAGCAAGCAGCACCACCTGTTGGCCGATAAGCATTCAAATTGAATCAGCATAATGTCTCATAATGACCATCTCACATATCAAGTTTTGTTTGATTATACGCAATAGAACCTGAGATATAGCCTCCCATTAAATTGCAGAAATCTCTGTATAGAATCGCCATCTGTTGAGCAATTGACACTAAAAGTTGATACACACTAATTTGGGTTAAGATGCATCTACATATAAATTTATCTAAAATTCTGAGTGTGTAGTTCCGGAGATACAGTCGCCACAAAATTTTTATCACACACAGACAGACATTTTCTAAAAATGGTCAAATCTTGTTGTAGATCTCTCAAAACATGTAAACACGTCGAAAACCCAGAAGTCGAAAATTTTTACGAATCTAATACTTTCTTCTATTGAATATCGAAGAAAGTAAAAAAGGATGCATTCTATTGACTGCGTAATGTGCAGGGCATTATACCTTTTGAAAATTGCTTACAAGAAATACGATTACGAATTAATATTTGTAAAACAACTATTTGCATTGACTTATTTAGTATCAGAAAGCCACAAATTGAAATAACCCACATCTATCCTATTCTAGAATGACATCTTTCAAAAAGTCAGAAAACACTGGTAGAAAAGAAATGTATAATTCAGGATGGTAACTAGGTAGCGAAGAATAACAAATAAAAATTAAGTTTCTATATTGATTATTTTTTAATAATAAATAATTTAAACTATAATTTTCTCTCTCCGTGTATAATATATATATATATATATGTTATTATACTTCTTGGTTATGTCTGATTATATACACTGTCCCAATATTTTAAAGAGTTGGTCATCATTAAGTATAGCTGTACAGAATGTTAGTTATATTTTAAAATATAATACATATCATTGATTTAGTTCATATAAATTTGGTTTATAAAAATAAATAATTATAAAATAATAATTTATTTTCATCTAATAATATAAAAATACATAATTTAATGTAGTCTAATATCCTAAATAGTATTAAACAATTTCGACAAGCATTAATTTTCCCAATTAAGTATAATAATTTAAATTTTTGCTTGTTTTATTTAAAATTTAATTTTAATTAATTTTTTAATTTTATTTGCAGTGGTTATGGTCTTGCAGAAAGTTGGATGCCGGTGAAGTTGGTTTAACCCACTCCACCCGCCTTAAGCCTTTGCTCCTTATTCTTTTTATTTCTGTTTTGTTTGTTTGTTTTTTGCCCTTATTGCACACAATTTTCAGTTCTTATATGAATTATATATAATATACATATATATGTTCATGTACATTTATATACAAGTATAAATGATTTATTAAGTTTACATGAAACATACATTAAAAAGATTAAAATAAAATTACATGAGATGAAGGCCGATTAAAAAAAAAAAAAAAAAAAAAGGAAAAATAATGGGAGATTTCTTAAATTGCAAGATGGTATAGAACTAACTTTGTACACTCTGATTACAATACATATAAAATTTTAAATAAACAACATAAAATGCAAGAACTCCCAGCAATTGTTTCAGGTTAAAAGAAAACACAACCCTTCATGAAGTGAACAAAGTAGACAAACAAAACGAGTGCTGCAAACAAAGTAGAAATGCTGACAAAAGTTTGTATTTTTTTTTGACCCAAAACAATTGTTACAAGTTCTTGCATTTTATATTTATTCGAAGTTTTGTGCTTATCACTTTTAAGCGTTAGTTCTACAGTGCCTTTCTTATAATTTTGATTACACTTTAACCCTACACTTTAGAAAATCAGCTTAAAAAAATCAGGAAACTAAGAAAGAATACTAACGTTGGGTCACAAAAATCATCAGACAATTCAGAAACTTTATCAATATCATCTATCTTAGATTTATCTTCTTTAAATGATTCTTGAGATTTAACAGACTTCTTTCTTTTCAACCATTTCTTTGTTTGAGAAGGAGTCAAAACAGCTGCCTGAAAGATAAATGGGATAATTTAAACTTTCGTTATAATAAAAGTTAATACTTGAAAACAAAAAATTATTCATATATACTTTTTGTTGAAATAGTATTGTAAAAAAAAAATGCAGTTTTCAGATATACCACCAGTCTATAATAATAAAAGAAGATGTCTGTCTCTCTGTCTGTCTGAGCATCTATACGTTCAGCCCCTATTGAACGCAGAACTACAATATTTGACATACGGGTGCTCAGAAGCCTGTCCGAGTGCATAGTGAAAAAAAAATTTTAACATTTTAATTAGTTCCGGAGATATTAATTAAAATGTAGACCTATGTCTAATGAAAAAACGATCTCAATGACTGAGAATTCACCGCGATTGCATAAAAATAGATATTTTAACGGAGTTAAAAGCAGAAAAAGTGGAAAATAAATTAGAAATATTAGTCCGGTCATTACAAATTTGGTACCAAATGAAAGGGGAATTTTTTCCGAATCTAAGAGTGCAAGCAGCTTATTGATACAACAATAAGAATTTTTAAAATTAACTAAAGTATAAAATTTAGATGGCAACATCATTTCAATTGTCTGCCATGAAAACAGATCGCAGACAACTGTCTGGATGAAAAAGGAAATGATTGTAATCAATTAAGATGTCAGGTGTTTTATAGTGTGGGGGGAAATTGCAATTTTCTAACTTTTTCTAATTTTCATTCACGTTACATTTGAATTAATATTTGGCCTAGATAGCATATTATAAAGCTACTGTTCAATTTTCATGAAAATATATCAATAAACAAAAAAATTACATATTTATTGGAAAAAGATAAAGTTTTCTTTTATATATTTGCAATATTTTAAATTGAGATATGCCGTTGAAATTTCGTAGTATTTGGTTTTAATGCCCGATAATCCGATTGTGAATATTTTTGAAAGAGTACAATTATTAGGGAGGGCTTGAGGTAGGGGGGAAAGGGGCAAAAATTAAAAAAAAAAAAAAAAAAGTTACAGCGTTTGAAATTGGTTGGCATATTTAGATTTTAAGGCAAGGTAAATGGATTGCGGATATTTTCGAGTGTAAAATTATTATTAGCGATGGAAAGGGGGGGGGGGAGCGAAGGGACAAAGATGTAGAAAAGGAACGGGAGTTTTGGAGAAAACAACGGAATACTCAGAACACCTTTATTCTTTAATATTTTGCAGAGTTTCGAATTCCAATTTCTGCTCACACATCGTACTAAGGATTTTTAACGTTATATAAGCTCGGAATTATGCACGTTTCGGAGAAAACCATGGATAAGTCGGATTTCTGAGAGAGAATAAAAAAAAAAAAAAAAAAAAATCTCTGAGAATACTTAAAAAAAAATTACATTTTAATTTACATTTAATTGCAAATAAAATTAAATTATTTTTAATACTTCATTCGAAAGACATTTTGAAATACTTTTACATTATCAAAAGTGGTATTCGAGATTTCACCCAATTTACACATTTTGAGGTGTCCTGAATCAGTTTTCTTTTGTATCTCAGCTACTAATTAAAATAATGTCATAAGTAATACATCATTTAAAAGCTTTGTTGATTTGGAATTGAACAGTAGATTACAGAAATTTCTACCGCCAGATGGCGCTGTAATATTTTAAAATTTCCTTATTTCAAATTCTAATTATGATTAAATTATTTTTAATACATCATTCAAAAGGTAATTTAACGTTCTTTTATATTATCGAAAGTGGAATTCGAGATTTTACCCGATTTACACGTTTTAAGGTCTTCTGTTTAGGTTTTCTTTTGTATCTCAGCTACTAATTAAAATATTTTCATAAGTAATACATCATTTGAAAGGTTTGTTGATTTAGAATGGAACAGTAGATTACAGAAATTTGTACTGCCAGATGATGCTGTAATATTTTTAAATTTCAATATTTTAAATTCTAATGAGCGAGGAAGGTGTTGTATGTTCTAAAACGGGGATAAGGCGCCGCAGTCGCCACCGAGCGGGACTTTGCTAAAGTCAGAATTTTGAAAGATCATAACACTGTGAGCGAACAGACCGTTTCAGATATTCAAACGGGAAGAGGGCGCCGCAGGCTACCGATCGGGAATTTACTGCGATTAAATTTTTCAATAAAGCTATTTTCACTATATGTCAATAAGCTGTTGTAAGATCTGAAACGGGAAACCACCTGAACAGGCGCCACCGAGCAGGAGTTTCATAAAGTCGGATATTTCAAGGATCGCGAACCCACTGGTCGCCGAAGGCGACTAGTCATAAATAAAGATTATTTTAAGCTTTAAATTTGCCACTTCTTATACAATTAATTTTTCTTATTAATTGAAAAAATTACATTGGTAATTATGTTAGAAAAATGTTGCTTAATTTTAAATACTAGCAAATAAAATGCTACCAGTTGCAAAAAACTTTGACTATAGCTCTCTGACATATCTTTAAAAAAATCATCAGATAAAAAAAAAAAAAAAACTTAAATACTCCACACCACAAACTTTTAAGGGAGCAGGTGAAAATTCATTGGGTTGCAATGCTTAGCAGATAAGGGATAGGGTATAGGTAGGTACCCTTCAGCTTTTGCTCTTGTATCCTTTCCTCCCAAAGAAATTGAAAAGACTACAAAAATGTATTTGTCAACTAAATGTTAGCTATGTGTATAATGCAATTTACATTACTTTAGACGATCTTTATACTGAAAACTTAAAAACACAAGGCTACGTGTTATATAGAATTTTGCATTATATTGATCATGTTCCACACATCATTAAACTTACCTTGTGAACACAGCCAAAATTGTCTGAAACATATCAAAATTGAATAGAGTATCTTAAGTTACATTACTTGGAACAGAAGTAGGGAAGATTATAAACTTCATTGCTAAATTTACTTTTTAAACGTTGTCCAAATATGGCTGGACCAAATCAGTCATTATACGACTCATTAAAAAAAAAAAAAAATTAAGAGTAGTTTTTTGATTAAAAAGCTCCGATTTAAGGAGACAAAGAAAAACTACTATATCCCATTTGGTCCTCTAGAGAGTACCAGTTTTTTATTATGAGGAAATACAAGTGCTTCTTAACTGCAAAATTCATTGTTTATATCTGAGCAGTTTTGTATTATACTGAATTGCATTATAAAAATCTACTGTACTGCTTGTTGTGACAAATTATCTGTTCAAGAGTTTTGGATTAAAGTATAATTTCTTTGAATGGAAAATCTTTCTAAGGGAGCTTAATTCATATTTATATATGTTTAGGAGAAAACAATCTTCAAACTGAAGAATAATGATATACTCAGGGGCTTGGAATTTTTAGAAACACTTACTAGTCAAGGATTTTTCTTATCAGTCAGCAATATATGACACATATAATTCATAATCTTTACAACAAAATGTACACAGTTGTAAAGTGAATTGATTCTTTATTAGTAGCAGTTCTTCTAAAGCATCATTTCTTAAAATACAGTTTCAATATTTATAGAATAATAACAGATTAAAAGGTAATAAAATTTAAAGAAGTTTCTTATTCAAACACTGTTCGTGTTCTTGGGTGGAGTTTTTTTGGCTTTTTACAATGTTGAAAATTGGCTGCAAAACGGATTGACTTAAAATCCACTAGCCATGCCTGAAAAATTACTTCCCTGACCCAGGGACAAGTACATCAAGCTATTCCCCACTCAATGACATACTGAAAATAAATGACATACATCAGGGGTTTGTTTAGAGTTTTCAGAGAGGGTCCTGTTTCGTGAAATTGTGAAAAATCTATATGTAATTTTGGGAGTTAAAAGATAGTGTGAAAACCAAGTTCTTCTGAATTTTTTTGGCTAGGGTCCTTTTTTGTGAAATTATAAAAAATAATTCTACAAAATTGAAATTACATTTAAAAATAAGGTTTGATTTTAGACAATGAATATTAACTTTTGTAGAACTAAACTCACACGTATGCACAGAAATATCTAGACTAATTTTCAAAATGAAAGATATTATATCAAAGATCCAATTTCAAGAGGAAAAATTTTATGAAGGTTGCATTTTATTATAAAAAACTTTGTGAAGGGTCCACTTTTTAGATAAAAATTTTTGTGAAGAGGCCTTTTTTTAAACTGATTAAAAAAAAAAAAAAAAAGAGGAAGTTCACTCTATAATGGCGATTAATTATCAGGAGAAGGTTATTTGCCATGTAGTTAATACAAAAGTACAAACTTATATATTTTTTATTAAGTCCTGTAACCTGGTATATAAACAGAGTTTAATAAAGTAAGTATCAGGGTATAAAGTACTGCTATCTTCACCCTCCCCCCCATTTTTTTTTTTTTTTTTTGTAGCTGCTAAATTAGGTGACTTTTTATTTATTTATTTTTCCGCCAAGGACGATAGATATCAAATCAGCTCCATAAATTTTTAAATGAAATTCTTGTTCAATTGAATGTTTTTATTTTATTGTTATACATTTAAAATAATAACAATACAATAGTAGGTCCTTGGGTAAATTTTTTGCCCCACCAGAATTCTTTTCTATATCTGAATGAAAATAGTTAAGCTACCTTAACAGTAAATACATCTATATAATTTTTAAATTTGAAAACACTTTAACTTGTTTATCGCTCATTTCTATATAAAATCTGCATATTTTTATTATTACTAATATAGTATACGAAAATATAATTACCAAAAGACTTTTATATTTACTGCCTTTCAAAGGTGACGAAGACTGTTGATTTGTAGTTAATTTTGATTTTGTTGGCGTGGATGAATTACTTGGAAATTTAATTTTTGCTGACATTAGTTATAAAAAGTTTATGAAATTACAAAATGTTAATATTACGCGCACAAATAGTAAAAAAAAAATTGATAAAAATTTGCTTTACGATGATAAAAACTGTTTTCGATACACACAATCCGAAATGCTTAAAAATCGTTTTCGTTTGTTTTAAATTCACCTCCCATTACGTACATTATTCTGAACATCTGAACAACTCTAAAAAAAAAATGAAAATGACTCAAACAATAAACAAATATAATTGTTGCCATTTTTAACTTAGAAATTCCGTGAATCTTTACTAAAAACATAGTATAAAAAAATTAAACCCAATTATATAACAGTTGAATACACAGAATCAGTTTCTATTAATAAAAATAGCTTCCTGAGGATATCATATACAGGAATATGTGTTAAGGATAATATGGAACCACATAAAACAACCGCCTCTGTCAGAGGTAAGATAACCAAACCAACCAACCAATCTGCTTGTAAACAATGTTAGTAAGTTCATGTGATCGATATTGATTTGCATCTATATTACAAAAAATGTTTCAGATTGATGAATGTTTTAAGTCTTCAGGTGTTTTTAATGACTTGATAATCAAACGCTTTGATGAAAATTTCAATCCTAAAAATGGTTCACGTCTATGGATGACTCCTGGTCATATCATTTTCACTAGTAGTAATAACAAGGTTCATACTTGTGATGCGAGACCATATGATTTCAGTACATCTCCAAGTGAGACTGATTCAGATGAATTACTTTCCGCCGTTTCTGAAGTACTGGATATTTTCTTTGATACAGAAAGTACATCAACTCGTATGTTTATTGTTTTAAGTAATGGAGATGTACAGATATTTGAGTATAGAATTCTGTTATTTGAATGGGCCAGGATCGGGTATTTTAATGTCAATATTGTATCTCCGAATAGCAACAATAATCATAGCAATAGTAGTGTTACTCATGTGTTAATATCTCAGCATCAAAATACAATATTTTGGTCTGAGAAAACTAGTAGCTCGGATATGAGTTATACTCTAAATAAACGTGAAATATCGCTAAACGGAGCTAGAGAAATCACTCAAAGTGCAGTTGGTGTACCACAAAAATTGTTAAGAAACTGTCCTAAATTTGAAGTTATTGAAATACGTGATAACATTTGTATCATACCACATTTACCAAATTTTGTCAATTTATATATTGTTATATCTGCTCGGTCACACATCTGGCTGTTTCATATCGATGGAAAATTGCTGTACAGAGGAATTGTTGCTGACACTCCAATAGATTTTATTTCAATGTGCACTAAAACTTTAGGATTATGGAGTGAAACTGGTACTGTGAAAGTCTGTAAACTGTTAAACAACTCAAAGAACTTTGCTTATCTGTTGCATAATAAAACACTTTTATCTATAGCACCTAATGGTGAGATTAGTAAGAAGATTAATTTAAACATAGATATCAAGGATTTAAGTGAATGTTACATAATGCATAATGCACTTTTTTCATTTAGTGTTAACCTTACAGTTTTACATATTCATAATCTAAATACTGAGCAAGTGATTCAATCTTTTGATATGAATGAATACAGTCCTTTAAATGGTATTTGGTGCCATTCATCTCTTATTCCAAATATTGGCTTTTACTCAAATAATTCTGTTTACAAAATTAATTACAAACCACTCAAATTAATGCTGATGCCTGAATCCCCTACTGTTATTCATTTACTAAATTATTTAAGACAGGAACATTTTTGTATCTTTTTACTTCTTAAAGATTTAATTCAGAATAAATTTGATTCTTGCAACATTGACCCTTTTAACCTCACTACAAACTCTCTCCAAAGCAAGGCATTGTTGTTAGCTATATTACAGACTTGTAGAGAGAAAGGTTTTAAAGTTGATGATTTTCCTTTGAGGGATATACACAATATCTTACATTCAGAAAGTCAAACATCTTTTAATTCTACAAAGCTAAAAGAGTTGTTAGATCCTCTTGTAGAATGTTTCATAAGGTTTGAAAAAAGTAGAAATGCTTAGCACCAAACATCTTGATTAGGATTGCCAGATTGCGCATCTTTCTGACTTATTATAGATTGTACATTTAAACTGTTCCCGTAAAACAATTTCCGCTGTTTTCTTTTATGTGTAAGATTTTTAATAATTTTAAAAAATAATTTTGAGTTTACTTTCTTGGTTTGCTTTAAAAATTTTACCTTTTTTAAAACATATTTTTTGTGGCATAAACATTATATATGCATGTGTATCAAACAGAAGAAAGAATTGTTTCTAATATATAGGATTGATTGCATTGGATGTTTTAAATATAATGTTCTCTTACATTAAATATTTTTTTTTTTTAAGTTTTGTATTTTTAAGAAAAATTCTATAAAGAAAGTATTGCTGGCATATATATTGAATATATAGAAGAGATCGGGCCACATTGCACCACTTTTACACTCGTATTTTATTTATTTATTTTTTTTACACAAAAGACAGAAAAGCAATGTACTTAGGAAAAAAAAAAAAAAGCAAACAATCTTGACATGTCTTAATTTTTTTATAACAATATTTCCAATGCCTTATGAATGAAAAAATAAATTGCGAGCACTCACAAAGTGGTCCACTTTGCCCCATCACCGGGTTACAGTGGACCAGCCTCTTTTGTTTATATTAAATTAATATAAATTACTTTTTTTTTTTCTCTAAAATTAGTTTCTTATCCTATTCTAGTCTAAACATAATTCAAGCATTTTCATGAAATAAAATAAGCAAATTGAAATTAAAATAAACAAATAAGAAATCAAATCTGAATAAGAAAATTTATTAAGTTAAAATAGATATTGTTTTTTATTCTTTTGTTAATATTATATAAATCAAATATTTTTTTAATTCAGATATTAATAAATATTATACTACTATTCAATTATAATATTTTTAAAATTATTTTGAGATATAATTAATTTACATTATATCTGTAGGATAAATTTAACTAAAATATATGAAGCTACTTCTTTTGCTTTTCACATGTGATCTCTAAAAACAACAATAATAATAAATTATTCCTACTATTTGTTAAATTAGATAATTTTTCTTTTATTAATGCTATATAAATCAAATAGTTAATATATTTAGATATTAATAATTATTATATTACCATTCAAATATTTATTACTTTCAAAAATTTATTATTATTATTTTATTATTATTATAATATTAAGCTATTTATTATTTTGAGATATTAATACTTTACAGTATATTTGTATCTATAAATTTAACTAAAACAAATATAAGTATAAAATCTAATTTGTTCTTTTAGGCACATTGGAAGGGGTCCACTGTGCCCCAGGCCAGAGTAAAACAAATAATAATAATTATATAATATCTAGACTACAAATATGCTAATAATTCTTAGGAATTTAAAAACAGCAATATCTTGCCTTCCTTTAACAGCTATATAGCTCTCTAAGAGCTTCACATCAAGAATGATGCAAAAAGGGAATATATATATGCACACATAGCTGTTAAAGCAAAACACTTAAAAACAGAAAATTATCATAAAGCACATGATTTTCTACTTCTATCTGTAATTTCCCCCCCCCCCCCCCACCACCACTTCTGAATATAAAATGTAATCTATGTTCTGAAGATAAAGCTATCTTGCTGTGTATGAAGCCCAAAATGCATAGTATATTCAATGATGCAGCAATCTGTATATTAATAATAATAAAAATCATTGTATATCCCAAATTTGCTGTAGGGGAGACCAGGTTACTTTTGGAAATTTTAAGTGTTTATTCATAAAGTAATGATTTTTCGTTATTGAAAATATGTGTGCATATTACCTATTTATTGGGTTTTATGTTGCACTCAATCAAAAGCAATAATTATGTTTACTTTTTTTACATAAATTTTTTAATAGCAACTGACAAAGTGGACCATTGTACCCCGTCCCTGGGGTACAATGGTCCATGACATGGGGTACTATGGACCACAAGTCAAATTAAAAAAGTATACTAATGTAATGCGTTTTTTAATAGTATAAAATGTAGAATATATTATATTTGTTTATTTATGTCTTCGATTCATACAAATAATGTATATTATTGAACATTAAAATTAGAAAAGCATACAGCAAATGTTTCTTGTGTCACTGAAAGTCTGCCGTTTTCTTGTGAAGTTGTAGGGTCTGAAAGACTCATCATTACAATAGCTTGAAAATTTACAAGAGATATATCAACACTCTCAGGAAAAAATGTAGAGATCTTAATTAGGTTTTCATTGCATGAATCTCACAAAAACAGATTCATTATCTTTTATTTTTGTGATTAAACCAGCAAAATGTAAAACTATCCTTTTTGTCAAATTTATTTATATTATTATTTTTTAATTTCATTATTTAATTCAGTTTGTTATAGATGTGTGATATTTGTAAAAATATAACAATACAAAAGTAACTAAATGGTTATTAATAAAATCTTTTTGTAAAAAAAATAGAACCGACTCCAAAAAGCAACTACTATTCAAACAAATAATAAAAAAAAATTGAAAAAATGAAACTAAATTGCGCCTAATAGTATAAAATAATTTCCTTCGCCAAACAACCTATAACACTACAATTAATCATAACTTTTGAAGTCGGCGCAAAATTAAATAAAATTTAATTAGTTTTTAAAGGTTTGTTTTTAGATCGGTAGCAACAAATGCTGTTGTCTCGAATGATCCATTTCATGTTTCCTTTATTATTTTATCACTGTATGCAATTGGTTCATTGGTAGCATCTACACAGAACAGTGAACATTCTTCACAATGCGGTATTTATATTTCTACGAAGTTAAGTTTCCTTTGCAAATTTGATATAACTTTGATAACTATAATCCTTGGTGGTTTTTGGATTATTTGGCGTTCAAAGCGTATTGCAAAAATATACACGCAAGATGTATATTTTCATAATATATTTTGTACGAGGTATTGTTTCATATTCTTGATTACTCTCTTAATATACCTTATCAAATTAATCATGATATCCCAAAACAATTAAATGTGTTTGCCAGATAATTTTGCGATTTTTCTTTCACCAAGGTCGTCAGGTACCAGCATCTTCACCAACTTTTGCTGCTTACGAAATCTTATTTGTTTTCTTGAATCAAAACAGTTTTCGGCAGCGTTTTGCAGGTGACAATGTGAGATGTGTATTTTGGATAGGATTTGATATTTGTATTGAATAAAAGTATCAATTTTTATTTAATTTTGCGCCGACTTCAAAAGTTATGATTAATTGTAGTGTTATAGGTTGTTTGGCGAAGGAAATTATTTTATACTATTAGGCGCAATTTAGTTTCATTTTTTCAATTTTTTTTTATTATTTGTTTGAATAGTAGTTGCTTTTTGGAGTCGGTTCTATTTTTTTTACAAAAAGATTTTATTTTTCTCTTTTCAGTGAAAACTTATTCATATAGCAGAACATCAAAAGACGTTCGACTGCAGATTCACAAATCACAACTTCCACGAAAAGTGACATAACTCAAAAAATGGTTTATGTCACTGAAAAATACATGAAATGCACCCAATGTGAACAAAAAAGTTACATCTCCATCTAGAAAGTTATCCACTCGAGAGACAGTTGTGGAAGTTTTATTCTAGTCAAGTTATTTTTAAATTGATTTTTTTCAAATGTTGCATTTTTAAGTTGTGTCACTTTTCTTGCCTTTATCGAATATGAGCAAAAAACTATCTATTGAATGAACATACGTTAAGTTAAAAAGTCTTTAGAAATGCAAAGAACGGATAAGCTGTATTCGTAACCAAAAATTCTGTTAGGCATACATATTGAATTTTACAGTGAATACGTGTCACCCGCTACGCTGGAATTTGCGCAGAGTAAAGTTCAAACAAAGAGCAAAATATGCATTGCAGCTGATAGACAGAAGTTTCAACATCGATACTTACATACTGCTTTTACCAGTGTAGCTGCATGCGTTCAGCAGTTAAAGTGAGAACAGACTTTTGTGAGTATCCTGTAATTTGTTTATATCTTAATGAAATCATAATGGAGCCTATTTCAGGCTAAGATCATTACGACAACAAAAAAAGTATTAAAATTAAATCATTTCTTACGAAGTTATAAGCGAAAAAATTTCAACAACAACAATGAGAAGCATGGTTTGTATTGAGAACCTCTTCCGTTATGAAGTCGGTTTAAAACGTCTATGCGTTAATCGATGTGACCGCTTACAATAACCATACTTTGAATTTTACATAGCTTGAATGTCACCCGCTACGCTACAACATGTGCAATGTCGTTCAAGTGTGCACAAAAAAAGAGATAATGAACAAACAAATGCACGTTTTAAGCGTTCTGTTTTTAGCATTAACGTCTAAACTATCTTTTCGTACTAAATCGATGATGCTCTGCAATTTTATACTTCACTTTTTTCCCCCGTCTTGAACTGTTTCCGAGATAGGAACGCTAACTCCACTGTTTCCCACCAGGTAACGCTGTAGGCGGTTGAATCACGCAGCACATATCCACTTTACTATACCTACTTACCACTTTTATGACTATAGCTGCAGCTGTTCAGCAGTTAAAACAGTCGGGACTGACTTTTTTGGGCACACTGTATTTTCTTTTGATCGTAAGGATATTGTATTGGGACCTATTTCAGACCAAGACCTTTACAATAAAACAAAAAGTACCAAAATTGGATTATCTCTTCAGAAGTTATGAGCTAACAAATAAAAAAAACATACGGTGTGAATTGAGAACCACCTCCTATTTGAAGTCGGTTAATTAGAGCATCTCTTACGAAGTTATAAGCTTACAAACACCAACAACAACACATAGCTCGAATTAAGAACACCCTCTTTTCTGAAGTTGGTTGAAAACGACTTTGCGCTAACCGATGTGACCGCTTACAGTAACAATACTTTGAACTAGGGAGCCTTTATATTGTCTAATTATATGTATTGCCTTAATAATGTCTAAAAACTGTCTTTTCGTAGTAAATCGATGATGCTTTACAACTTCGTAATTAACTTTTCTCACATCGTGAACCGTTTTTGAGATAGAAGCGCTTATTCAGCTGTTTTTCACCAGATGGCTGAAAATTTTATTTTCTTTAGATTGTAAAGATATTACAATGGGACCTACTTCAGACCAAGATCTTTACAACAAAACAAAAAGTATCAAGTAACCGTATTTTTAACTATATAACATATGTCTCACCAGCTAAGCTACAATGTGTGCAATGTAGCTCAAGTGTGCTGTATAGTGTAAGAAATTGCGAACAAACAAATGCACGTTTTTAGCATTGCATTTTTAGCATCGATGTCTAAACTACGTTTTCGTGCTAAATCGATGATGCCCTGCAATTTTATAATTCACTTTTCCCCCCTGTCTTGAACCGTTTGCGAGATAGGAACGCTAGCACGAATGTCTAAACTATCTTTTTGTACTAAATCGATGGTACTTTTCAACTTTGTAACTCACTTTTTTCCCTAGAACCCATTTCTAGATAGTAACACTAACTCCGCTATTTTCCACCAGGTGGTGCTGAAAGCGGTTTAACCTTGTACTGCATGGCCACTTCGCTATACTTATATACCATTTTTAACACTATAGCTGCAGCCGTTTAACAGTTAAAAGAGTTGGGACTGATTTTTTTGGGCACCCTGTATTTTCTTTAGATTGTAAAGATATTACAATGGGACCTATTGCAGACCAAGACCTTTTCAATAAAACAAAAAGTATCAAAATCGGAGCATCCGTTCAGAAGTTATGAGCTAACAAACATAAAAAAAACATACGGTTTGAATTGAGAACCTTCCTTCTTTTTTGAAGTCGGTTAAAAATAAATAAGAAGAAACCTCAAAGTAAATTGCTTTCTTATTTATCTTTGAAGACATAATAGATCTAATTAAAGTTAACTATGAAATTTTTAAGTATAATTTATAGCTAACACTTCAAAAATGTAGATTTCATAAATTAGTTTATTATGACAGAGAATTGGGGTAAATGAACCATGGTCCATTGTACCCCTTGTGGACCTCTGACAGCAAATGTAAAAAAAAAAAAAAAAAAACTTTAAAAAATATTTTAATCAGATTAAATATAGTAATAAATGACCTTAGTTCCTTATTGTGCTAAATAGCCTCTTCCAGATCATAATTCTTGAATAATGAAAAAAAAAAAAAAAAATGTTTAACTCAAAATATTTACTTTTGGCTACCATAAACTAAATTTTACGAATAAAATGGGTAAATTGTCAGTTAGGCATGAAGTTGCTAGCTAAGTTTCATCACTGCAGTGCTGCTATCTATGTACCAAAATATAAACCATAAAAAATAAATAAATAAATACAGTTATAGAGAGTGGTCCATTGTATCCCATTCTCCCCTACAATGTATAGCAAATTTAGGAATTTGTACATGAATTCCAAATGACATGTAATTCAGCACAGTAGCTATATTGGGCTTCTAAACAAATTTATTTAAAGAAATATGATGAAAAATATTAATTTAAATATTTCCAATGAAAATTATTAATTTATAAGCATTATACATTCTTTTTCTGACTAATGAAAACATCAGAATCTAAAACACAGATTAAAACCGGAATTTTTTCCAGTGTTATCATGCTTATCAATCTCATAAACATCATCTATAAAAGGAAAACCAAACAAAAAGGTGAAATATCAATTGATCCTTGGAAATTCTTTAAGGATTATCAAAACATAGCCTCCTAAACTAGATGCCTGTCGAGTTGCTCGAAAACTTGGCAACAGTTGAAACGGTAGTCAGCGCCACCTGGTGCAGATTGCACGACTTTTTTATTCAACAACCACCAAAAATTTTTTAAAGAGGGATATAATATACATAAAAAGCAAATTGAATTGAAGAAACTTCGATTATATAAATCGTACATCACTTCTTTAAGTTATTGGTGGCAGTTAAATAAAAAAAATCGGGCAATCTGTACCAGGTGGCGCTGTCTACCGCTTCAACTGTTGCTATGTTTCCGAGCTACGCTACAGGCATCTAGTTAAGTAGGCTATGATCAAACAATCATTCAAAATGTTCCAAAAATTGCTTGATTTTACATCAGCTTTTGTTGCATGTTAGCTACATTTGATCATATTGGTACTACTTGCTTTTCAAGCCTCTAAATAAATTTAATTATTTTAATTAACTTTATTGTTGAACCTATCCAGGTTATCCACATTTCCACATGCAAACGAAATGAGAAATGTACACTGTTATTAGTGGAGATATAAAAGTAGAATTTTAATGGTGAAAAATAAATTGTAAGTACTTGGTGAAATAAGAGTGTGACAATAATAATTTTAATTTTTCAAAAACCTGTCTTTTACTCGGTATTTTCTATTTCGACAGAATTCTAACGTTACTTAACGTAAAACTAGAATTTATTATTTAAGTATCAACTAATTTGATTCAAAAATATATAGCAATTAAATAAGTAAGTAAAGTTGTTAATTCTTTAAAGAATTGTTTTATGTATAATATAAATAAATGTATGTAACATGTTACAATAAATAACATGCAATAAAACAACATGCTTGTTTGTTTATGTTCTTTATTTACTATGTTCAGTATTTGTCTTTTTATTTAAAGAATTGAAAAAAAAAGTAAAACAGTATTTAATCTTTTATGCATAGCTGCCAATATTTTAATTTATTCCGGAGTAATTTTAGCCCCGCCTGTATTTCGTACCACTTATATTTTAAAAGTAATTTTTTCTGATTTTATCGAAGTTATGTATTGAAGAAAATTTTTCTATAAATAAAGTGGTGCGAAATAAAGGCGGGGCTAAAAGTACACCGGAATAAGTTATAATATTGGCGGCTATGTTTATGTAGAAGAAATTATGGGAACTTGACCCATAGGGGGACTTGATCCATGAGGGTTTTTCCTATGAAAGGGAAATTTTAGGAAAATGCTAGTCATTATACTGATTGATCATACTGACTGATATAATCATACGACAGTATTTTGTAGGGAACAGCCATTGTAGAATTATCAGTGGTTTTCTATCTAGCAATTTAGTGTTGATTGATACTTCATCTTCAAGTAAATTTTGAAGATCGTGGACTTTGTTAAATTTGTACTTCCAGTTTTGAGGCAAGTCAATTTCAGAAGTATAGCTGTTTTAGTCCCTGTCTTAGCTACATATTGGTATATAGTAGCTTCATAAAACTAATGCAAGTTGCTAAAAAATTTCGATTAACAAAGCAACACAGCTTAAGAAGACTTAACCCAATGATTAACACTTTCGCGACTGCATTTGACAGTAAGACCCGCCTGTAGGCGTTATTCTCCCGAAATACAACATTTCAGGACAAAATTTTCTGTATTCACATTTACATTCAAAATGGATATACATCATAATTATATTCTTTCTAACCAAAGTAGTTGTATCCATAGTATATTGATTGTAGAAATATAAATATTGGGTATAAGTAATCGTCGCTTAATAAATTCACTGGTTAATAAAATCAGCCGCTTATTCTGATCAAATTGCCAAAACCGGAATCAAATCAATAAAAACTAATTTTAAAACCGCCGTTAATAAACTCAAAAAAAAAAAAAAAAAATCTCTTCAACAGCAAAAAATTCATTTATCCACGCAAAAAAAAAAAAAAAAAAAATTGTTATTTAGAATGTGACTTTTTATTTATGAAATAAAAAAGAAAGTAACTCTCTGTTATCTCCCTTTGTCGAAAATTTTACATCTAGAGCATACTTACAAATGGAACTCGCCCCATCACTTGTTTTAGTAACAATTTCAAGGAACGTATTTTTTGAAGCCCGGTAATAAATATAAATTTGATTTGGTTCGCAAGTGATATATATTAATTATTAAAAGACAATTTCTAGTTCTTATTTTGAAATACCTAAAAAGCAAGAGGTTTAAAGGGAAAGACTTTAATTTTAAAAGAAAAACGTGAGCTTTTGGCAAAGTAATTCCTTGAAGGAAAGCATATCGAACTTGGGATGTGTTTAATTTACTTATTTTGAAGGAACAATTAATTATCTGCCAAAAGTTAATTAATATTGTTTATTAATTCTATTATTTGGTATCTTTTGAAATTTCTTTCTAAATTCATGGAAGCAATCAATACCTTTTTCTTCAGTGCAGGAACGTTCGCCGGTTATAAAAATCAGCCGCTTCATAAAATCACTTTGTCTCAAAACGAATGTGATTTTAAAAAGCGGCGGGTACTGTATTCTTAAGAAACTAGTATGTTATGGCCACCACATGACTTTTTTCTATATTTTCCTATACAAATTCACTCAGTAAAAATAATTTAATAAAATTATTATTTAAAAAAATTATCTTCCATGATAATGAAGACGATTTCCATATTAGAGAAGTAGCATAACACTAAATATCCAAAACCAAAATCAATTTTATTGTCAATATTGCATTTTTTTTTTTTTTTTTTTTGTTTAAAAATGAAAAAAATCGATAACTTTATTTTAAATTATCGCAGATCGATGGTTCAACCATTCGTTTTAAAGGTATTGGCTCCCACACATACAAACTTTTTTTTCCAGTTGACTATCTCTATTATAAATAATTCTTGTAAATTTCATAATGATTATTAAAAAATAATTCTCTTTATGCACATTTATACAAAATTTTGTCCTATATCACCATGTTAAAAATTTAGAAAAAGCGGTATGGCAACGCAACCTGTAAGACAATTTTTACCAAAAGTTGATAGGCACTCATTTATGTCAAGGTGCAACTACATACCAATCTGTATGAAATTCTGTGCAGTAGTTCCTGAGATACAGTTGCCACAAAAATTTGTCACACACAGACAGACAGGGTCAAATCGTGTTCTACAGCTCTCAAAACTTGTAAATCCTTCAAAAACCCGAGGTCGAAAATTTTTACGAATCCAATACTTTCTTCTATTGAATATAGAAGAAAGTAATGAATAATATACAATTTGTGAAAGAAACGTCCACTAGCGGAGTTACAGATTTAATGAAAGTGCTAATTTAATGTTCTTTGTTTGATTTAATGGAATTTTATCCTATGAACATCTAAAATATTGTGACCTAGGCTTAATTTTTTTTTTTTTTTTTTAAGTAAATAAGTAAAACATTGTGAATATTTAGGTCTAATGAATTGTTTTTATTTAAGAAATAACTAAAATATTTTTAATCATTGAGTCCAATGAATTGTTGCGTAATAAATAACTGAAAAGAAGAAGGATAAGAATATGTTTGCTACTGTCACACCAAACAGAAAAGAAATAGAAGAAAGAAAGTCGCAGAAAGAAGAAAAGAAAGAAAAAAAAAATGTTGACAAAAGAAATTCAAAAAAGGCTCTTAATGTGAAAAGTACAAAGTACGAGAAAAACAAAAGAAAACAATAAACAATTTTTTGTATTCACTAAAATCTTAAAAATAAAACTAGAAAACGTTTAAATCACAAAATCTGTGGTTTTCCTTTCAATACCTGTAAGTTTTCTTACTTTCAGGAGGGGGAATCATGTCGCCCTAAGTAGGGGATCAAGTCTACAGAGTCCACCTATGCCAACTAGTTTCACTGAATAATTGTAATTACTGTTATTTAAAATTTAAAAATGTGTTAAAATATCTGAGAATATGAAAGTATGAAATTGTGTTACAGGGGGGGGGGGATGTATTTCAGATCCATTTTGTTAGTTACTTAACGGCCCTGTTCACTTACCGTCGCCGGAAGCCCGAGCCAATGTTATTCTATGGGGAAATTTTCTTTACAAATAACTTATTAACTAATACATATTTTTAAATTCTGTTTTCACATTCTGAAAATTCCCAGCTGTTAAATGGACGGACCTTTTTTAAAAATGTATTTTTTTTTTAATTTTTAATATTTTATTTTGAAATTGCAAAAGGAAAAAAAATTCACATATTGAAAATTCGTATTTTGCAACTTCAAAATAAAATATAAAAAATTAAAAAAATATTTTTTTAAAAAAGGTCCGTCAATTTAACAGCTGGGAATTTTCTGGATGTGAAAACAAAATTCAGAAATAAGCATTAGTTAATATGTTATTTGTAAAGAAAAATTTCCCATAGAAAAACATTAGCTTCGGCTTCTGGTGGCGGTGAGTGAAGCGGGCCCTTAATGGTAGATTCTTGAGGTGATATATATATATATATATATATATATTAATTGTAATATACGTAAAGACCGTGAAGAATGCAAATCAAAAACAAATAAACTCTATAAAATCCTTTCTTGAACATAAACAGCTACATGTAGACTCTGGTGCCATGCGAGGAGATTAAAGTGGTTCGATTTTTATAGACATCTTTGACATTTTGCTTTACATCAATTCGATTTGATACGGCCCAATGAACATTTGGGACCCTACACATCACTTTCCTCGTGGTTTTTCTCACTCTTTGAAAAAAAAAAAAAGAAGAAGAAGAAGAAGTCTGATTTCTCTACTATTTCACCTAAAAATGCTTGTTTCAGTAAAACATCCCCTTTGTAAAACATTTTGTTTCGATTTTGGATGTAAAATTTTCATGAAGTTGTGTTTTCAAAAACATTTTTATAATATTTTAATTACACTATTTGTATAACTGTAAACGAAATTTCGGGTCTCCATGTTAACATGGCACTGCATGACTGGGAATTGGCCTAGGGGGCTTTAGGCCAATGCCCAGTCAGACCGTGCGTTAATCAGACCCCGAGGACAAATTTTCTAATACCTGCAAAATAAATAGGCAATTAATTTTGAAGATGACTTTAACTATCTTTGGATACTATATTCAACTGTAGAAATCTGACAAAAATAAAGCATTTTTTTTTTTTTTTTTTTTTTTTTTTTTTTAATTTAGAAATAAAAATGAGAATTAGCTAAGATATTTCCCCTCTATCCTACAAGGAATTATTTGAAGACTTTCTACACACTATTTTTCATGTGATTGTATTTAAATTTCGAAAAAGCCTATGTGTAAATCTTTCTATAGATCTCTTTCGAATTTTCAAACAAATTATTTTCTTTTTTGATTACCGAGTCAATGAACTGAAAAGTAAAAAGATATTCTGTCAACATTATGACGGAATATCTTTTCACAAAATATCCTTCTGCGTCCAAACTTTTCATTAATGGGGCTCTTTGTTATCTAATGTTCCTTTCGTTTGCTTTTCTCTTTCTCCAAGCGTTTCTGTAAAATAATAAAGTACTTCCGCAAAGATCCAAATTATTTATTCTAAGTGACCATTATTATTGTAAAATGCGAGATAATTTATAAAATTCGAATTTATTGAATATTTCCTATTTGAACGTTCTAAGTAATAACAGTAATAATATATATATATAATAAAATAAAAATGAATTAAGTTAAAATAATTACGCCAATTTATTGCGGTTTGTATGATGTCTTAAACGTTGTTTTCAAATCACTTGATTTTAATTTTTATTATAAAAATTTTTAATGTTTTAAAACTGTTTTTTTTTTCTTTCTTTTGTTTTTTGTAATACTAAAGAAAAATAAAATTTTACGAATATGGTGTCATTTTACTAATGACTTTTTAACATCCTATAATTAAATTAAATACAGTGCACTAATGTAGTTTTCACGGGACCGAGGGTTGATCCACTCTTCCCACCGGAGATAAAAACAGATTAATTTTTAAACAGATTTGACTGGCAAAATACCAAGACAATTTTCTAATTGTCCGGAACTCCGAAACGGCAAAATACGGACGACCTTTGTTTTTCAAAAGTCTGCAAAAAAAAAAAAAAAAAAAAAAAAAAAAAAAACAGATTTTTATTTTATTTTATTTAAGTTTAAATATTTGCGTGCAATGTAAAAACTTCATAAGTTGAAAAAAAAAAAAAAAAAAAAGTCTTTTGTAATTAATGCGCACCTTATTATTTCATACAGCTTATAGATAGGTAATTTTTCCTTGATCTGCTAAACATAAGGTCTTCGTATTTTTAAATTCATGTTATGGTAAATCTCGCTGCGAAAATACTTGCATTTCAGATTAATTATATTTTCAATGAAGCATTGTATATTGTGGAATGTAAGTCAGTATCAAATCAGTTCATTTAACAAATGACGTAATAATCAATCTATTACTAAATAAAAAATAATACATAATACTCATCATGAAAAGAAATAGGTTTGCTATATGAAAATGATTGAATGGGATGGGCAAGTTCAGACAGCAATCGCTTAAAACTGAACGTGTAGTGCCACACCGTAGTTTGAAAATAAAGGCAAAGAATAAGCCGACTCATTTTGATTTTATTTAGGGCTGGGTTCGAGCATATATCCGAGCTTGAACTTTTAAGATTGTTCAGACCTTTATTGTATCCTCTCCTGTTACATTTCTCATTTATCGTGTCTCTAATAATAATAATAATACTTAAAAAAAGAATTTTATACATGTCTCATGTAGTAGACAATTAAGCATTAATTTTGCTTTGAGAATTTTAAAATGCGTTAAATAAATAAATAACATTTAAGTTAGCATTCTTCTTAATTTTTATTGCCTTCAGTTAATCGCTCAGACAGAAGAGTTGGAGTTAATAATACCTAATCCAGCCGCCAGCCAAGACCCATGTTATTCTGTGGGAAAATTTATTTCCATTATGGCTCATTACCTAATGTATTTTTTTAAACCCATTTTCATATTCAGAAAATTCATAACCGTTGGTTAAATTAAGTACTTATTTTCAATTTTTTTTTTTTTTTTTTTTTTTTAATTTTGAGGTCAAAAATCTGAATTTTTACTAAGTGATTTTTTTTTTTTTTTTTTTTTTTTTTTTTTAAGCAACAAAATGAAATACTAAAAATTAAAAAAAAATCAATTTTTGGAAAATGTGTACCAATTGGCGAAACGTCAGTGGAGGCCTCTATGTTCAGAGTGGGGACTGAAAATGTTTTTGTCTGTTTGTCTGTCTGTATGTATGTATGTATCGCGATAGCGGCCACAAAATCACACTATTGACTTGCAATTTGGAACATATTTTCATGAGCCACACAGAATTAGCTATATAGTTTTAGGTGTGTATACTGTTTGTAGTTCGTGTGCAGGAACACACCAAAGTTTTTCTTATCATCACGGCCTATGGACAGAATTTATAAGTATTGAAATAGCGGCCGCAAAATTCCCCCGATTGACTTGCAAACTGGTACACATGTTTAGAGGCTACACAGAAAGAGCTGTATAATATTTGGTGTACCTATTGTTTATTCTTCGTGTACAGGGATACACCAAAGTTTTCCTTATCATTACGTGCTATAGGAAGATTTTCGTTTAAGCGCATTTTAACATGATTACACTGCTTTCAACAAAATGAAATTAACACACTTTATTGAGTTGCTTTAAAACATGTTTTCTGTAGAAAATGTCTGTTTTGAATTCATAATTCATATACAGGTTCTTACGAAAGTGTTTCGACAATGTCGCGTAATTATCCAAACTATGTCAAATTTCAAACATTTCTTTCATGAGTTGCGTAGAATAAGGTGTATAGTTTTTACTGGTGTATATAACGTTTATAGCTCGTTTACAGGGACACACAAAAGAATTTCGTGACCTTAAAGTCTATGGACAGATTTATGTTAAGCGCATTCAACATTATATATTTAACATAGATTATTAAGATTTTTAAAAACAAGTTTTCTAATATATATATGTATATGTAAACTAAATAATTATTTACAGGCCACACAAAAGAATTTCGATGACATTCTGTAATCCTCCAAATGATGTCAAATTTGGTCGAAATATTAATGAGATACAATGAGTTAGTTGTATATATTTTTAGTGCATATAATTATTGTGACTCGTGTACAGGGACATTACAAAAGACTTTCGCACCATTATGATCTATAGACGGTACTTCTTATAAGTGCATTTTAACATGGTTCGCTCCATTAAACACATTAAATAAACATTTGTTATTAAAATGTATAAAAGCATGCTTTCTGTGGAAAATGGTAGTCACAGAATGGGTAATAAGTGTACAGTGCCACACAAAAAATTTCAGGTACGCTATTCAATCTTTCGCATCAAATTTTGTACAAGTAATTATGAGTTACAAGGAACTATCACAAGCCTATGAGAAATTTATATACATACACATATAGAGAGATAGACAGACAGACACAACGGGGTTTGAGGGAACTTATATGGTTATATAGCGATTTAATAATAATAATGATAATAATAGTAATAATACACACACACACACACATATATATATATATATATAATATATATATATAATTACTTTAAACAATATGGAATAAATAAAAATGATCTTTTGAGTAATGTGTGATGCAAATAGGACGTTGAGGCTCCTGATTTGCAGATCCACTAGTTTAACGATTGTGGATTTTCTGAATGTGAAAACGACAACAACAAAAAAGAAAAATTAGGTAATGAGTAACTGTGGAATTTTTTTTTCTTAGAATAACATGGGACACGTCTGTCGGCGAGATTAGGTATTATCCGCTTTGAATGAAAATTTTCACTCTCTGCATTTTTCATTTATATATTTTAATGTACTGTATATGGGTATAGAAGGCTAAGATTACACTTGCTCCACTACATTTGGTCCGAAATTCTTTTACTCATCTCAAAATAAAAAGGTTCTTTTCATTAATAAAAGTTCTATTATTTCCCCTACAGTAATCCTTCTTTTCTTCAGCATCAAAATACACGGTCCTATATTATATTTCAACAGGTTTTGTTGTCTAATAAATTAAAGTAAGTAATATTATTAATCTTAAAAATTAAATCAATTTAAGATAACTAGCTATACTTTGTTTGGCCTGTGTGTGTTTCTGTGGTGATTTATTTGACTGACTATTCTTCGTTCTCATTCTTTTCTTTTATTATCAAATGGATTATATATGTATATATATATATAGTTTAAAAATACCATTGTTTTTTGTATTACATAAAATTGAAAATAACTTCGAAGCAATAAATGGCTACAGTTCCAGCGTTCGTTAATGAGTCTGGAATTTCGTAACGAATTAAATGACTGTGAGATTTTGTTCGCGACGGGATCAACTGAGTATCCGGTTGACTTATTGATTTCCTCAAAATCAATTTCGAATCGGCTGATTTTAGGTTGGCAGAATTCTAAAATAAATACAGAAAATTTAATGTTTCTTGGTGAGTGTAAGTAGTGTATCTAAATCTAGTTCAGCGAATTTCAGGTCTACCTAAAAAAGAATAATAGTTAGAATTATGAATACTTTTCATCTAGAATGTTAGGGATTAAATATTTCTGGAGCTACTCCTGAATTCAGGGCTTTTGAAATTTTTTCTACCTCTGAATTTCAAGTTAGATTATCTTATTTTAATAGATATTTCCCATTTTGAATGTTTAACTTGCTATAACTATTAAAAACCTCTCCAAATATTACTCATTACAGTTGAAAATTTTATCTTTAATAATAGCCATAGGATATGTCACCAGAATGTCTTCCCGCCATTCATTCTGCATGCATTTAAATAGCAGTTTTAATAGTTTGGGGGTATGAGTTGTCGTTCTTCTGTAGAGTACTGCATCTAGTCATATATACCCGCTTTGTGTTCAGGTACGAGTCGAGTTTGCATTAATTTTTGACTCGAAAGTGTACCTGCAAAAGAATTTAGTTTAGTTTTACTTATTTATTTATTTATTTACTTATTTAATATATATATATATAATAATCTAAGCTTTTAAATGCAGAGATCGGATTGCATTCTCTTCCATACTTAAAACAACTTGACTCATAACATAGGTTTATATTAGTATTCCTTAAATATTGATTCTTAACGTTTAAAATTTTATATGTAAAAATCATTTATTCTCCAATGTATATTGGCTTCTTTACTTTATTTAGTATTTTTTTTTTTTTTCATTTTCCGAACATACATAAGTAAGGAAATTATTGTAATCATCTCAAAAATCTGACTGTGAGATTTCGGTGTTTCTGTACATTTTAAGGTCCCCTGAGTTCATTTTTATTATTTTTACGGTGATGTATGTTTGCATGTATGTGAGTGAACAGTATAGCGTCCAAACACTTTATACGCATAAAATGAGCTAAAAATGTATATGCATGTTATAAGTCACTATCACACGAATTGTATAGATTTTCATGAATCTAGTACTTTACTTATAGTTCTTTTACAGGAACACAAAGAAAAATTATTTATTACTAGCAGGCATTGCCCGCTTCGCTGGTCACTAAATTTAAAGGAAACTCTTTTCTATATAGCTTTATAAAAATAAAATAAAATACTAAAATTGCTCAAAAGCTCGCTTCGGATCCCTGCTGCCTTCGGTAGCGATTTGGTCATCCGCTAAAACTCGGGCGCTTGTCCCTATTACCTGAGACAATGGTTTACCAATAGGCTTGCATTAAGTCCTTATTAGATAACAGTTTCGAAATAGATAGTATCGAAAAAAAAAATGAAGTATCCCCTTTATATTTGAATCCCAGTTACATATGAACAACACTATACGTGGTGCACATAATATTTGCTTTTACGTTATTTCCTATGTTTATTTTGTTTATCCCCGATCAACCATAAAAATGATAACAATTTCACGCTAAATATTATAATATGCTATGACCGGCTACGTCTGTTGCATGAGACAATTAATTTTTTGTGGTTATTAGTATTCATGGTTTGTAAGCATGATCATAGTACCGCCTTAATATAGCTCTCTTTGGCGACTTTTGAATTTTTGTCACCATTTTAGATTTTATCCCTTGTAAAAATAAGACTTAATACCTTGTAACAATATGCTATGAGCGCTATTTCTGACATATTTTAGACAACTAAACTTTTAATGGTTATATATATTTCCCATTAAGCATATTTTTATTTTCATTTATTTATTTAAATATTGATGAAATTTGAACTTCAATTTGGTCTAGTGTTGTACAGGCTGTATACTACACGTTTGTGTTTGTGAAAGAAAATTTATAAAATACATACATTAGTTAATTTTAAAAAATCTAATTGTCCGATCGATAAGCTGTTTAATCCGTTGGATTCACAAAAATTGCATCTTTCATTTGGTATCTTATTTGTAACGATACGACTGACATTTCTAATTTTTACTTCCTTATACAAAGTATAAGGAAGTATAGTAATCCCGATTTGCGAAATGGATTTTGTATTTCACATTGCTCGAAAACGAATGATCGCTGAATGTTGCTAATTTATACGTGTGTCTTTCATGATGTCTAGTTGCACACCTGCAAGTGTCATCTTAACACGAGCTCTCGTTTTAGAGATATAAGGGATTTTACACGATTTTTCGTGACGTCTGTATGTGTGTGTGTCTGTGTGTGGGTATGTCGCATAACTCAAAAACGGTTGGACGTAGGAAGTTGCGAATTGGTACATAGGTTTGTTATAACATCTAGTTGTGCACCTCCCTTTTTGGACTTTCTATGATTTTCCGTTTTGGAGATATTTAGGAAAATTAGGTTCATAATGACAAAAATTTGGCCATAATGTATCAAAAAACGGTAATAACTCAAAAACGGTTTAGACAAATCTTGCAATTTAACTGACTTTCCGATTAGCTAGACATTTGAAACTTTCAGAAAAGCTCAGAACACGTTGACAATGCATTTTTTAAATATTTTTAGCCAACTGTTTCCGATACCTGCTGCCTTCAGCAGCGTTTATGCGATTCAACAGAAAATTTATTTAACTAACTTCCCGACTAGCTAGACATTTGAAACTTTCAGATTAGATCAGAACACGGTGAAAATGCATTTTTTAAATACTTTTAGCCAACTGTATAGGGTCCCTGCTGCCTTCGGCAGCGTTACCAGTTCAAATCTTGGAATCGATTTGTAACTAACTTCCCGACTAGCTAGACATTTAAAACTTCCGGAAAAGCTCAAAATACGGTGACAATGCATTTTTAAAATATTTTTGGCCAATTGTTTCTTGCAATTGGTCACTGCTGCCTTCGGCAGCGTTTACATGGTTCAACAGAAAATTTATTTAACTAACTTCCCGACTAGCTAGACATTTGAAACATTCAGAATAGTTCAGAACACGGTGAATATGCATATTTTTAATACTTTTAGCCAACTGTTTCAGGTCCCTGCTGCCTTCGGCAGCGTTTATATGGTCCAACAAAAAAATTATTTAACTAACTTCCCGACTAGGTAGACATTTGAAACTTTCAGAATAGTTCAGAACATGGTAAAATTCCTTTTAGGTAGATTCCTTATAGGAGATCTACCTATTGCAATGGTTCTCATGACACGACTTCCGGAAAATTTCTCCATATCTTCACCGATCATGACTCCTAGAACCCAAAACTACCCTCCGTTCGAAAGTTTATATATATATATATATATATATATATAGGTATATATATATATGTATAACGCTTTTTCCCATGTTAAGTTGTGAACACGATAACTGGAGTAATTTTTATTTAAATTTAACCAGCTCGGGATATGTTGTCAGGACAGTAAAAATCTCGGTCGAGTTCGTAGATGGGGTATCCTGCTCAAAGGGGGTGGAAATGGTGGGGGGTGGAAATTTTCATTTTCCCATAATTTCTTTAATATTGAAAACAGGAAAATACTTCAAATCAGACGAATTACCGCCTTACCCTAAAGAACAACTTTTGCATTTAAACTTTTTCGATAACTGCAATTGCTTAAAAGTTACAAGTCAAAAAGTGATTTTTCTTGTGATGAAGCCGACATTTTCTATAGCTTTCATTGCAAAAATTTATAATCTGATGCTTATGTCACGTGCAAATGATAATAAAAAAGATCACTGAAAATATAATAAAATTTTAATCATGTTTTTAAACAATATAATAATCTGATTTAAAAAAAAAAAAAAAAAAGTTTAATTTAACAGAAAATATGACGTCACAATTACAACAATGTACTGAGAAAAATGAAGTAAAATTTTATCCGTGATTTTAAACAAATAAAATAAAAGTTATTAAAAAAGAAATAAGTAAATAAAGTCAACATATCTTAGGGCTAAGCAGATTTAGACTTAGCTTTATGACATAGATGCTATAATGTAAAAGATAAATGTCATCGTTAAAAAAAAAAAAAATCTTGTAAATCGATGCTAAACGAATTAAACTGGCATGGTAGAAAAAGTAATAAATTTGGGGACATTTAGGTATCCCTTTAACAAATGAACTAGGGACGATTTTAATGAATTTTCCGTTGAAGTTTATTTTCATGAAAATTTTAATTTTAAGTATTTCATTACTCGAATTCCCTTATTTTGATAAATAAAATTATGCCCTTAAAAAAAATAAAAATAAATAAAGAACACTCTTTTATCCGCGATTGTAATGAAATGCTCGCCCTCTGGTGGGCTAAGGTGAAATTACAATAAACATGCTTTAATTCGGCTTTCATTAAGCCGCCATTGCATGCCGATGTTCAGTTTCACATATATTTATTGAATAAAAATGAATAAATCTGGTAAAAAAGGTAACACATACTGTTGTGTGCTCCAGTGTAACTCCAAAGGACCAAGAAATTCAGAATTTAGCTTCCATTTATTTCCAAATGACAAATTTAAAATTTCAGTTGCTTCGGCTAACGGAAGTAAAGAATATTTGATGCTAATATTTGTTCAGCTTCAGTTAAACATCTACTTCCGATCGAACTTTGAATAAACTGAATTATTTTTTTCCAAAAGCAATCAATTTTCCATGATGTAATGGCGGGGAAATTATAGTACGAATATTAAGTAGAATAACAAAAAGAACAATAATAAATACACGTGGCTATAATATTTACTAACAACAAACACTGAAAAAGCGCCACCTATCGATCATTACAAACGCGGATTGAAAAATGAACCAATAAAGGTTTTAGAAAACTATTACATACTTTTAAATCTTTCTTTAAAAAAAATTAATTGTTGCCACTCGACTTATAGAAATACATCCAAATCCTGTGTCACATACGATAGTTTTGTATAAGTATAGATTTTTTGTTTGCACTTGAAACCTGCTCCTGATGAGAAAAGTGCCTGGAAACACTTGTATCTAGTATTGTCATCGATTATGAAGTCGTGTGCAAAATTTTAGGTCCTTTGGACGGCAAGAAGTTGCCGGAAATTGAATTGCAAAATTCCGTTACATACATTAATAGTTGCATCATATCAAGTTAATAAAAGTGTGTTAATTAAAAACCTTGTTAAACGCTTTAATTAATCATTTAAAAATATAAAATTAAAATAGTTCGTCAGTCTTAATACAAATATCGTTTGTGGTGAATAGTTTAGAATGTCAGTTTAGGCAAGAATTTAAAATTTACGATTGAGAGTAATACGTTACAGCTTCCTTTGACTTTTTATCTTGTCGAAACAAGACATTGGTCTGTGAAGAGATATGAGGTTTTCGCGCGGAAAAAAAATATAATGACGCCAAAGCTGCCTTTCTCCATCTCCAAGCTCGCCAAATTTTATCGCCAAGTCAAAAATTCCGTCGTCAACTATCAACTTTTGCCGCCAAATCACAAATTTCATTGCTAAGTCGCACGTTTTGTCACTAAAATCTCGCCAAATCATACAATTTACTAAATTCATAACAATTAACATTGAAATTCAGCGGTGCCAAATGGTCAAATGTTAACTAATGTTAATGTTAATGTTCCAGCTCATGTGAACCAAAACAGTTTCACTTTACAATTTTTACTCATCTGACAGTAAGAATCACAAAAAACACAATACAAAACTTTCAATAATTCAATAAAAATTACAAAAATTAGAAATAACTATCCAAAAGCCGCTACCACTTATCTGTATTTGACTTGACCATAGCAACGCCAGGCTTACCAGAACTAGTAAGATCACAAGTGCATTTTCACGTTTCTATTGCTTTTTCTTTTAAAAGAAAGATATTGAAAAACAGTTATATGGATTTTAAATAAAAAATATAATTTTTATTAAGCTTGGGTGGGGAATTGGGTGTATAGCCCAATAGCCCCTTCCGGGATTCACCATATCTTTAAGGCTTTTATTTGTTGAATGATTATGAGCTTGAATTTTAAAAAATTGAAACATTTACAAAAGAATAAATTTAGCCTAAAATTTTAAGTAGAATGAATAAAACCCTTTCGTAGTTGAAAATTAAATTTCTTGAAAACAGAATAGCGACGTAAATAATGCAATGATTGGGAACAAAGCCATTGGTTAGGTATTAATGCATATGTAAAATTTCTTTACAATTGTAACATCAACGTAAAGGAATCTACCTTCGCCTTTAAGCTTGCCGAAAAGGGATTTTTTTTAATACTTTTAGCCAATTTTTTCGGGTCCCTGCTGCCTTCGTCAGCGTTACCAGTACAAATCTTGCAATCGGTTTTTAGCTAACTTTCAGAAAACTCAGAACACGGTGATAATTCATTTTTACTTCCTTATACAAAGTATAAGGAAGTATAGTAATCCCGATTTGCGAAATGGATTTTGTATTTCACATTGCTCGAAAACGAATGATCGCTGAATGTTGCTAATTTATACGTGTGACTTTCATGATGTCTAGTTGCACACCTGCAAGTGTCATCTTAACACGAGCTCTCGTTTTAGAGATATAAGGGATTTTACACGATTTTTCGTGACGTCTGTATGTGTGTGTGTGTGTCTGTGTGTGGGTATGTCGCATAACTCAAAAACGGTTGGACGTAGGAAGTTGCGAATTGGTACATAGGTTTGTTATAACATCTAGTTGTGCACCTCCCTTTTTGGACTTTCTATGATTTTCCGTTTTGGAGATATTTAGGAAAATTAGGTTCATAATGACAAAAATTTGGCCATAATGTATCAAAAAACGGTAATAACTCAAAAACGGTTTAGACAAATCTTGCAATTTAACTGACTTTCCGATTAGCTAGACATTTGAAACTTTCAGAAAAGCTCAGAACACGTTGACAATGCATTTTTTAAATATTTTTAGCCAACTGTTTCCGATACCTGCTGCCTTCAGCAGCGTTTATGCGATTCAACAGAAAATTTATTTAACTAACTTCCCGACTAGCTAGACATTTGAAACTTTCAGATTAGATCAGAACACGGTGAAAATGCATTTTTTAAATACTTTTAGCCAACTGTATAGGGTCCCTGCTGCCTTCGGCAGCGTTACCAGTTCAAATCTTGGAATCGATTTGTAACTAACTTCCCGACTAGCTAGACATTTAAAACTTCCGGAAAAGCTCAAAATACGGTGACAATGCATTTTTAAAATATTTTTGGCCAATTGTTTCGGGTCACTGCTGCCTTCGGCAGCGTTTACATGGTTCAACAGAAAATTTATTTAACTAACTTCCCGACTAGCTAGACATTTGAAACATTCAGAATAGTTCAGAACACGGTGAATATGCATATTTTTAATACTTTTAGCCAACTGTTTCAGGTCCCTGCTGCCTTCGGCAGCGTTTATATGGTCCAACAAAAAAATTATTTAACTAACTTCCCGACTAGGTAGACATTTGAAACTTTCAGAATAGTTCAGAACATGGTAAAATTCCTTTTAGGTAGATTCCTTATAGGAGATCTACCTATTGCAATGGTTCTCATGACACGACTTCCGGAAAATTTCTCCATATCTTCACCGATCATGACTCCTAGAACCCAAAACTACCCTCCGTTCGAAAGTTTATATATATATATATATATATATATATATAGGTATATATATATATGTATAACGCTTTTTCCCATGTTAAGTTGTGAACACGATAACTGGAGTAATTTTTATTTAAATTTAACCAGCTCGGGATATGTTGTCAGGACAGTAAAAATCTCGGTCGAGTTCGTAGATGGGGTATCCTGCTCAAAGGGGGTGGAAATGGTGGGGGGTGGAAATTTTCATTTTCCCATAATTTCTTTAATATTGAAAACAGGAAAATACTTCAAATCAGACGAATTACCGCCTTACCCTAAAGAACAACTTTTGCATTTAAACTTTTTCGATAACTGCAATTGCTTAAAAGTTACAAGTCAAAAAGTGATTTTTCTTGTGATGAAGCCGACATTTTCTATAGCTTTCATTGCAAAAATTTATAATCTGATGCTTATGTCACGTGCAAATGATAATAAAAAAGATCACTGAAAATATAATAAAATTTTAATCATGTTTTTAAACAATATAATAATCTGATTTAAAAAAAAAAAAAAAAAAGTTTAATTTAACAGAAAATATGACGTCACAATTACAACAATGTACTGAGAAAAATGAAGTAAAATTTTATCCGTGATTTTAAACAAATAAAATAAAAGTTATTAAAAAAGAAATAAGTAAATAAAGTCAACATATCTTAGGGCTAAGCAGATTTAGACTTAGCTTTATGACATAGATGCTATAATGTAAAAGATAAATGTCATCGTTAAAAAAAAAAAAAATCTTGTAAATCGATGCTAAACGAATTAAACTGGCATGGTAGAAAAAGTAATAAATTTGGGGACATTTAGGTATCCCTTTAACAAATGAACTAGGGACGATTTTAATGAATTTTCCGTTGAAGTTTATTTTCATGAAAATTTTAATTTTAAGTATTTCATTACTCGAATTCCCTTATTTTGATAAATAAAATTATGCCCTTAAAAAAAATAAAAATAAATAAAGAACACTCTTTTATCCGCGATTGTAATGAAATGCTCGCCCTCTGGTGGGCTAAGGTGAAATTACAATAAACATGCTTTAATTCGGCTTTCATTAAGCCGCCATTGCATGCCGATGTTCAGTTTCACATATATTTATTGAATAAAAATGAATAAATCTGGTAAAAAAGGTAACACATACTGTTGTGTGCTCCAGTGTAACTCCAAAGGACCAAGAAATTCAGAATTTAGCTTCCATTTATTTCCAAATGACAAATTTAAAATTTCAGTTGCTTCGGCTAACGGAAGTAAAGAATATTTGATGCTAATATTTGTTCAGCTTCAGTTAAACATCTACTTCCGATCGAACTTTGAATAAACTGAATTATTTTTTTCCAAAAGCAATCAATTTTCCATGATGTAATGGCGGGGAAATTATAGTACGAATATTAAGTAGAATAACAAAAAGAACAATAATAAATACACGTGGCTATAATATTTACTAACAACAAACACTGAAAAAGCGCCACCTATCGATCATTACAAACGCGGATTGAAAAATGAACCAATAAAGGTTTTAGAAAACTATTACATACTTTTAAATCTTTCTTTAAAAAAAATTAATTGTTGCCACTCGACTTATAGAAATACATCCAAATCCTGTGTCACATACGATAGTTTTGTATAAGTATAGATTTTTTGTTTGCACTTGAAACCTGCTCCTGATGAGAAAAGTGCCTGGAAACACTTGTATCTAGTATTGTCATCGATTATGAAGTCGTGTGCAAAATTTTAGGTCCTTTGGACGGCAAGAAGTTGCCGGAAATTGAATTGCAAAATTCCGTTACATACATTAATAGTTGCATCATATCAAGTTAATAAAAGTGTGTTAATTAAAAACCTTGTTAAACGCTTTAATTAATCATTTAAAAATATAAAATTAAAATAGTTCGTCAGTCTTAATACAAATATCGTTTGTGGTGAATAGTTTAGAATGTCAGTTTAGGCAAGAATTTAAAATTTACGATTGAGAGTAATACGTTACAGCTTCCTTTGACTTTTTATCTTGTCGAAACAAGACATTGGTCTGTGAAGAGATATGAGGTTTTCGCGCGGAAAAAAAATATAATGACGCCAAAGCTGCCTTTCTCCATCTCCAAGCTCGCCAAATTTTATCGCCAAGTCAAAAATTCCGTCGTCAACTATCAACTTTTGCCGCCAAATCACAAATTTCATTGCTAAGTCGCACGTTTTGTCACTAAAATCTCGCCAAATCATACAATTTACTAAATTCATAACAATTAACATTGAAATTCAGCGGTGCCAAATGGTCAAATGTTAACTAATGTTAATGTTAATGTTCCAGCTCATGTGAACCAAAACAGTTTCACTTTACAATTTTTACTCATCTGACAGTAAGAATCACAAAAAACACAATACAAAACTTTCAATAATTCAATAAAAATTACAAAAATTAGAAATAACTATCCAAAAGCCGCTACCACTTATCTGTATTTGACTTGACCATAGCAACGCCAGGCTTACCAGAACTAGTAAGATCACAAGTGCATTTTCACGTTTCTATTGCTTTTTCTTTTAAAAGAAAGATATTGAAAAACAGTTATATGGATTTTAAATAAAAAATATAATTTTTATTAAGCTTGGGTGGGGAATTGGGTGTATAGCCCAATAGCCCCTTCCGGGATTCACCATATCTTTAAGGCTTTTATTTGTTGAATGATTATGAGCTTGAATTTTAAAAAATTGAAACATTTACAAAAGAATAAATTTAGCCTAAAATTTTAAGTAGAATGAATAAAACCCTTTCGTAGTTGAAAATTAAATTTCTTGAAAACAGAATAGCGACGTAAATAATGCAATGATTGGGAACAAAGCCATTGGTTAGGTATTAATGCATATGTAAAATTTCTTTACAATTGTAACATCAACGTAAAGGAATCTACCTTCGCCTTTAAGCTTGCCGAAAAGGGATTTTTTTTAATACTTTTAGCCAATTTTTTCGGGTCCCTGCTGCCTTCGTCAGCGTTACCAGTACAAATCTTGCAATCGGTTTTTAGCTAACTTTCAGAAAACTCAGAACACGGTGATAATTCATTTTTACTTCCTTATACAAAGTATAAGGAAGTATAGTAATCCCGATTTGCGAAATGGATTTTGTATTTCACATTGCTCGAAAACGAATGATCGCTGAATGTTGCTAATTTATACGTGTGACTTTCATGATGTCTAGTTGCATACCTGCAAGTGTCATCTTAACACGAGCTCTCGTTTTAGAGATATAAGGGATTTTACACGATTTTTCGTGACGTCTGTATGTGTGTGTGTGTGTCTGTGTGTGGGTATGTCGCATAACTCAAAAACGGTTGGACGTAGGAAGTTGCGAATTGGTACATAGGTTTGTTATAACATCTAGTTGTGCACCTCCCTTTTTGGACTTTCTATGATTTTCCGTTTTGGAGATATTTAGGAAAATTAGGTTCATAATGACAAAAATTTGGCCATAATGTATCAAAAAACGGTAATAACTCAAAAACGGTTTAGACAAATCTTGCAATTTAACTGACTTTCCGATTAGCTAGACATTTGAAACTTTCAGAAAAGCTCAGAACACGTTGACAATGCATTTTTTAAATATTTTTAGCCAACTGTTTCCGATACCTGCTGCCTTCAGCAGCGTTTATGCGATTCAACAGAAAATTTATTTAACTAACTTCCCGACTCGCTAGACATTTGAAACTTTCAGATTAGATCAGAACACGGTGAAAATGCATTTTTTAAATACTTTTAGCCAACTGTATAGGGTCCCTGCTGCCTTCGGCAGCGTTACCAGTTCAAATCTTGGAATCGATTTGTAACTAACTTCCCGACTAGCTAGACATTTAAAACTTCCGGAAAAGCTCAAAATACGGTGACAATGCATTTTTAAAATATTTTTGGCCAATTGTTTCGGGTCACTGCTGCCTTCGGCAGCGTTTACATGGTTCAACAGAAAATTTATTTAACTAACTTCCCGACTAGCTAGACATTTGAAACATTCAGAATAGTTCAGAACACGGTGAATATGCATATTTTTAATACTTTTAGCCAACTGTTTCAGGTCCCTGCTGCCTTCGGCAGCGTTTATATGGTCCAACAAAAAAATTATTTAACTAACTTCCCGACTAGGTAGACATTTGAAACTTTCAGAATAGTTCAGAACATGGTAAAATTCCTTTTTTTAATACTTTTAGCCAATTTTTTCGGGTCCCTGCTGCCTTCGTCAGCGTTACCAGTACAAATCTTGCAATCGGTTTTTAGCTAACTTTCAGAAAACTCAGAACACGGTGATAATTCATTTTTTAAAAATATTTTTAGCCAACTGTTTCGGGTCCAATGTCAATGTTTTTTAACATTATGTATATTTCTAAAAGTGTATAAGGAAGTCATGTGGTGCCCACATCAGATTTTTTAAAAATATTTTTAGCCAACTGTTTCGGGTCCAATGTCAATGTTTTTTAACATTATGTATATTTCTAAAAGTGTATAAGGAAGTCATGTGGTGTCCACATCAGATTTTTTTAATTTACTTTCCTCATTTTAAATACATGTAATTTTTATTGTTCACGTTTTTTTTTTCCGTCGAAAAAATAATGATAATTTTTTTGGCAACAATTAAATTAAGGAATAAAATTAAATATTTTAAATAAATGTAATTTTTATTGTTCACGTTTTTTTTTCTTTTTTTCTGTCCAAAAAAGAATAATTTTTTTTGGCAACAATTAAATTAAGGATTAAAATTAAATGGCCAATTTATCAGTTATTAGAAGGTTTTTATTTTAACATTTTAATTAATTAAAAGAAAACTAAAACAAAATTCGAAAATCCGGCTTCGAGGTGCATCAGGGGAGGTCATTACGAATCAACATGCAAATTTTTGTAGCTCAGCCATCAGCCGTTAGGAACACACCTAAACTTTATTGAATAGCAATAAAGTTCAAATATACTCTAGAAAACGTTTGTATGGGAAATAGAAAAGGGCTGTTTTTAGGGTTTTCCCGGAAATTATTCGATTTTTTCTCGCCTTTTAAACCTTCCCTAGACCTCCACGAACATTTCAAGACTAAGATAAGATAAATCCGTTCAGCCGTTCTCGAGTTTTAGTGAGACTAACGAACAGCAATTAATTTTTATATATATAGATTATGGCCAATGGACCATACATATTTTAAAGTGCGATAGCGTTTAAACACCTTATTCGATTCAGCTGAAAATTTATTCACATGAAATAGATGACCGTTGCACTAAGTGCATACTTTTCTATGAATCTAGCACTTACAGCTTTTTACAGGGACACAGCGAAAAATTCTTTATCAATACGCCCCATGGGCTCAAATTCTTAAAAGTGCGATAGCATCTAAACACCTTTACCCGATTGAGCTGAAAATTATTATTCACGTTATAGATCACCGTGACATGAACTGCATGAATTTTGTAGTATTTAGTGCTCATAGAATTTTTACACAAAGAAAAATTCATCATCATTGTGGCTTATGGGCTCAATTTTTTTAAAGTGCGATAGCGTCTAAATGACTCACATAATTGGGCTGAAATCTGTATGCATGTTATAGATCATCGTCGCACAAACTGTGTAGAATTTGATTAGTATAACACTTACAGATTTTTACAAGGATACAGCGAAAATTTCTTTATTATTATGATCTATAGGCACAAATGGTTTGAAGTGCAATAGCGCTAAGTTAAAGAACATACTTTTTGGAGAAATATACTCAAACACCTTATTATACTTTTTTTTCTTCCATTTATTGAATGACTTGTCTTACTTTCATTTATCTATACAGCCGTTCATTACTTAATGTTCAGAAAATCGAGCGGGATCACTCCATATATATATTTTTTTTCTTTAATATATATTGACAAAATATTTACAGGAGTGTAACTTTTAAAAGTTTGTTTTATTACATTTGAAATATTGTCATATTCTGCACTGAAGTTTTATTTAAAATTCATCATATACACCCTGCGACAAAAAGATAGATACAAAAGGTTTTTTCTTTGATTTTTCCTAAAATAACATTATCTAAATTGTACTTATCATTTATTATTATCATAAAATAACACTATTCCCGGACTCATTTTTGTTTTAAGACTCATTTAGAAAAATTTTAAGACTAAAATTGTTCTAATTTAAGACTACACTCCGCGAAAAAAAGATAGGAACAAAGGTTTTTTTTTTTTTTTTTTTTAATATGAATATTTTGAATATGATTCAAATATTTAATATGTTTTTGATACGATAATATTTGTTATGATAATAAATCACCAGCACAATTTAGATGTTATTTTATGAAAAAAAAACAAAAAAAAAAACAACAACAAAAAAAAAAACCTTTGTTCCTATCTTTTTGTCGCGGAGTGTAGTCTTAAATTAGAAAAATTTTAATCTTAAAACTTTTCTAAATGAGTCTTAAAGCACAAATCAGTCCGGGAATAGTGTTATTTTATGATAATAATAAATGATAAGCAGAATTTAGATAATGTTATTTTATGAAAAATCAAAGAAGAAACCCTTTGTACCTATCTTTTTGTCGCGGCGTGTACTCGACTTAGTTTTTTTTTTTTTTTTTTTTTTTTAAATATTTAATTCTGTGAATTAAATATCCTTAAACAAAATTAATGAAGATTAATTAATATTTATTGAACATAACTTCATAAAATTAAAGTTTTATCTATAATTGGATGCAAACACGACTAGTAAACTGATGTATTTTAAATTTTTATGATTAATTTTCTGAATTAAACATCCTTAAACAGAATTAATGAAGATTAATTAATATTTATTGAACATAACTTCATAAAATTATTAAACTTTTATTTATAATTGGATGCATACAAGACTAGCAAACTGATGTATTTAAAATTTTTATAATTAATTTTCTGAATTAAACGTCCTTGAACAGAATTAATGAAGATTAATTAATAGGTGTGAGAGGTTACTGCAAATACAGCGCTATATTTCGGTGAAAAATGCAACTAATATTTTTTCTCACACACACACACACATATAAATACGGTAAAGCCCCGTTTATACGTCTTTCAAGGGACTGACGTAAAAGGACGTATAAACGAAAAGACGTATAATCGAAATTTTAATAATAACACTTTGATTGCTACAAATTTAATGAAAATTTAATGAAAAAAAATTATATGAAAATACTGATTAATAAAGTTTCTTACGTTAGTAAATGTATCTCATACTTTTTTAAGGACAATAATTAATAATAAAAAAAAAAGATTTATTGCCATAAAGTGAGAAAATTCATGCTATTAATGCATGACAGGGTACTCATTACATATATCACATATTGAGAATTATATTACATTGCTTAAGAACTATATGAAAACATTTTGAATATTAATTATATATATTGCTTGTCTTTAATAATAAACATACGATTTAGGTCGTTCATCTGATTTGCTGCTTGTCTATGAATATTAAAAATTCGACCGTGAATTCAATTGATTCTTTGATCTTTATTGTGTTCCTCCACTTAAGATACTTTCTAGGAAAAATCCGTGTTATTTAGAATGGGAAATAATGACAGGTCGAGAAGTTTTGCTAATTTTAGTAAAGTGGAAAAGACGTATAACCGATATGAGCGGCGTATAAACGAAGAATTTTTGCATTAAAATGAATAGAAATGAATCGGAACTTCACTAAAAGGACGTACAAATGTAAACTACGTATAAACGAGAGACGTATAAACGGTGCTTTACTGTATATAAATCCCATGCTTGTTTGTATATTTCAGTGAAAACCATATTGAGCTACAGTCAGTACTTTTTAAATGATGACTTTTTTTGTGACTTTTGGTATATATATATATAATATAAGTATACTGTTGCAATGAAATATAACAATATTAAGTGCATTTACAAAAAAGATTTATAACTTTTATCATTCTCTAAGACAACATTCCATAAGGAACTTAATTAAAAGGTGTAAGATTAATTACTGATAGTAAAGTATTTATTTTAACAAAAGAGATTTATTTTCTGGAAAAGTGCAATAAAATAAAATAAAATAAAAACATCACGCACTGAGAAACACTGCAACATTTTAAACCGTCTATTTTCCTGATAATACCATCGGAAGAGATTTCCGGGAAATCTATATTGATTTCCCAATTTTCTTTTGCTACATCCACAAGCTCCCCACCGCCCATTAGCTAAACAAACAAATCATCTTGATTGATTTCCACAATTAAACCAAAGAATGTGCGCGACTACAGAATAACTCAGTAACAAAAAATGTCTGCCTGAACAATGCAGGATTAAGAATTGCGACATAACTTTCCGAAATTCCAAAACAAATAATTTTAATTTTCTTCTATGTACGCACATAGGAAGGAAGTATTCGATACGTGGAAATTTTCAATTTCAGGTTTTCGATGGTATTACGAGTTTTGAGATGTCCTGTAGACGACTTTACCATTTTTAGAAAATGGCCATTTGTGTGTGCGTTGCCAAAATTTTGTGAATGCTATATCTCACGTAATAATGGATAAAGTGCAATGTTTGTATTTTATTGGACTTTGACTTAAATTAGTGCTAATTCGCTTTTGGTGCATACCGCTCAATAAGGGGCGTTATCGTCACTCTTTTTTTCAGAATTTTAAATTATCAGCAAAGAAAAAAATTTCGGATAAATGTTTCAAAAATTTCGGATTATATTTAACCAATCATTCAGAGGGGGGGGGGGGGGATATTAATAACAAGATAATGTTTTTGTATATGTATGAGCATCATCTCTGGGGGGGGGGGTCTTTAAAGCAATACCTCTCATATATTAAAAAAGTCCTCAATTTCTTTTGTGAGCTCCTATATAAAAATCACTTGGGGCATAAATACCATTTCCAATAAGAAATAGACTTGTTTAAATCTTAGAAATATACATCAATTTGAAAATTTTCTAGAAATACTATTTACAGAAATGAGAGCCAATATAACTGATAAAATTGATAACAGACAAACAGATAGCGACACAGACCAATCGCTAAAAATCTAATCTTTTGTATTCAAGCTGTCTCAAAACTTGTAATTACAACAAAAACTCAGTTTTGTAAGTTTGATCTCAAAACAATATTTTTTCTTCCATATTTGGTAAGAGTAAGTAAAAGTGACTTCAGGAAAAAGTCTGAAAGGAGGAAAAAAAAAAAATCAAAATATTACATTTTCAACATTTTTGTCTCAAACTTTAATTAAAGTTGAACTGTTAGACTTATGATGCCGAAAATACAAGGATGTCTGGAAACATCTAAATAAAATAAAATTAATTACATGCATTGATAGCAGATACAGCAAATATATCTGCATAGAACGCAGACCGCCTACCAGTGTTTGGAATGCTTTTGGCAGCGGGCTTCGCTTTAACGCGTCAATGACGATAGAAATATATTCCTGCTGTCACAGCAAACTTCATTAAAATATGAGTGAAAATATGTTACGCAACTTTAGATTTTTTAATGGCAACAGAAGTTTTCAAGTAAAAGTATTTCGAGAAATCCTTTAAAAAAAAAAGGGTTCAAATAAATAAAAAAAATGTGAAAGCAATTGGAAACCAAAGTCAAAATTTGTTTACTACTGCTTTTTTGTAGTTTAGTTCCTACTAGTATGGAAAAGTATTTAATAAATTATGACTTACGTATGATTTTATTTCATTTTTTGTTTCATTTTATTTCTCTAAAATGGATTTATGCAAATATTATTATACATTTAAGTAAATATAATTAAATATTCATTTTAATTATTTAAAAAAAAATTATTCATTTAACTAAATTAAATTAAATTATTCATTTTATTTTTATTTTTTACGAGAATCAAAGAGAACTAAATCATGTGTTATATGGGAAAATATTTTAAAAATTTATCAGTTATGCATGATTTTACTTTCTTAATTTTGTGAGCAATGTATAATTTTATTTTTTAAATAATATTCACGCAACCCATTTCGGACTCACTTTCCTTTTTATTACTTTTATAAAAAAAGTAAAGTGTACAACCCATACACACACACACGCACGTACACAAATATTTCAATTTTTGCTATATTCCCTAATAAGATAATGTACAAAATTCGAGAATTTTATCGTAAATGTTACAAAGATATGTTAAACAAAGTTGTTTATCAAATAGTGACAAATTAAGAATTAAATATGCTTATTAATTTACGTTACAATTTTTTCGTCCGTAGTTTGTGTATAACCCTTGAGATGCGCTCCCCCCCCCCTTCCGTAGATATAGTAATTCGTATAGATCTATCATTTCCATGTTAACGAGCAAAGATTTTTGATGCCGAAAAAGTTTTTTGGCATCAGCCATTTGAAAGTATAAAGCTCGAAAATAGCAACAGAATAGGGTGTTAATGGATTTTGAAAATGCCGAAATATTGCGCGGCTTTTAAGTGTTCTAATAAATATACGAAAAGAAATGGGATAAGTTTTCGTAAATAAATTACATTCATGTAATTTACAAAAGATATAATTTTTATAATCAGTTGCTTTGTTATTATAATGAAATAATTACTGTCTTCATATTTAATGAAATACTTTTTTAAATTTTTAATATTTTTTAATATTTTGTATTAGTATAAGTAATAATGGATTATCAAAATTCTTTTAACTGTAGTTAGCAGCCGCGGAAGTTCTAATACATAACTAGTATGTTGTGGCAACCACAAGACTTTCTTCCATATATAATCCTATACAAATTTACGCAATTCAAATAATTTATTAAAATTATTTTTCATGATCAAGGCAGACGATTTTTATCTCAAAGAAATGTCGAAAGAAAGTAAGTCAGTTTTGTGCAGACATGAGTGTACCAGTGTATAGTTAAAAAAAAAAAAAAAAAAAAAAAGAATAATGATAAATAATTTGTACTGCAAAAATTTTTATAAAAAATCTGCAGTGACTCCACTCGACTTTCCGAACATTAAGTAATCAAAGGTTGTATAAATAAATTAAAGTAAGAGAAATCGTTAAATACGCAAAAGAGAAAATTATAATAGGGTGTATGTGTACTTTTCTCCACACAGTATGTTGTTTAGTTTAACGCAATTGCCCTTCAAATAATATGAACCCATAGATCATAATGATAAAGAAGTTTTCGTTGTGTCCCTATAAAAGTCTAAAAGTGCTAGACTCACATAAAATCTAAACAGTTCATTTGACAGTTACCTATAACATGTATATAAATTTTTGTGTTTAAATAATTTGATCCATAAACCACAATGATAAAATTTTTTTCTTTTTGTTTCTGTAAAATCTGTTAATGATAGATTCTCCAAAATTCCTGCAATTCTTGTGACGGTGATCTATAACATGTATGTAAATTTTCAACTCAATAGAATAAGGCATTTAATCGCTATTGCACTTTAAATAATTTGAGCCCATAAACTACAATGATAAAGAATTTTTCGTTGTGTCTTTGTAAAAGAACTACACGGGCTAGATTTTCTAAAATTCACATAGATTGTCTGACAGTGATCTATAACATGTATACAAATTTTCAGCTCAATCGGATAAGGCTATAGCACTTTAAAGAATTTGAGCCCATAGGGTGTAATGATAAAGAATTTTTCACTGTGTCCGTAAAAAAACTATAAGAACTAGATTCTCCAAAATCTATGATGTTCGTCCAATGGTGACCTGTAACAATTGTACAAATTTTCAGCTCAACGGAATAAAGCGTTTAGACACAATCGCACTTTAAAAAAATCGAGCGCAAAATAAGGAATTTTTCTTTGTGTCTCTATAAAAAAAACTGTAAGCGTTAGATTCATCAAAATTTATACATTTCGTACGACGGTGACTTAGAACATGTATATAAATTTCAGCTCAATCGAATATGGCATTTAGACGCTACCGCACTTAAAAAAAAAAAAAAAAAAAAAAAAAAATTGGGCCTTCAGGCCACAATGATAAAGAATTTTTCTTTGTGTCCCTGTAAAAAAACTCTAAGTGCTAGATTCACCAAAATCAATAGGGTTCGTGATACGGTGATCTACAATACAACGTGAGTACCAACTTTCGCCACGTCCGAACAAAGCGTTTAGACGCTATCGTGTTCACTCACATGCATACACACACACATACATACATCACTCTAAAAATAGCAAATATGAACTCAAAGGACCTTAAAACGTGTAGATACCCCAAAATCTCGAAGTCGGATTTCTGGCATGATTACAAATACTTTCCTTACATATGTATGTTCGGAAAGTAAAAATTATAGGAGAAAGTTTTTTAATGGTTAAAACATTTATATAATGAAATACTAATTGTTGTATGTTTTTTAATGTAAAATTTAACAATTTAAAAAAGTATTTTTTTTTTCAGAATATTTCTTTTGTCATGTGGTTTTGACGCATCTATGGACAATTATTTAGCTGTCCACAATACAATAATAATAAATAATACGATTCAATGGTAGTTAGCTTACACGAATCTGGCAATAACTTTAGTAAAGCGTATTCGAGTTGAATGATCTCGTTGCTATGCAACTGAGGTAAATAGTAAGACATTTCCGTCGCATGGTAATTTTACACTACCAAAACTAATGGGCATTGTTCATTAATAAACATAAATCACTACTCCTAGTACTTTGTAGTTTTAGTGAGTATGTAAATTATTACCCTCTATCTTACTTTTCCTGTGGTTCGTTGCTACACTGAATAAAAAATATTGGTACTTCCTTGTAAGAAGGACTCCTGCGTCATTCTTATCCTAAACATAATCGCACAGGCTTATTATGTATGTCTGTCTCTCTGTCTGTACATCTAAAGTGTAATAAATTGCTGCAAAGGGAGTGAAACTGATATATATTTTAAAATTTTGCTACAACATGGTAATAATTGGAAAATACTTGCTTACCGTTTCTATCTCTTTTAAAGAAATGCATAAACTAATTCAGATAAATTATGGTCCATGATATAAGCAAAAAGTTTTAGCGATAAATAGTTAAACACGTTATAATTTTCAGTTATGTTTGTTTATTTATTCAAATTTTTTTAACACCTGATAACTACTAAATGATAGGAAAATCGTTTGAAGTCACATCAACAATTTTTGTATGGTTTACAACATATTTCACCATTGACACTTTATTTTCATTCGTATCGCTTCGATATGGCTGTACGATATCGCTATCAGCTGCTCGCCGATAGCGATACCGTCTTTCATTTATCGTCACCGTTCTTTCAATTTGTAGTATATCTGTGAGATAAAATTTTCCTTTTTTCTAGTACTGCAAAAAGAAAATTTTGATATACCTTTTTGGTTATACAGAAGCACTTTTCTGAATAAAGACATTAAGATTTATAAAATTTTGAAGTACAGAAAATTTTCAGTATAAGGAATAACCGTTATATAAAGACTTCACTATACTAGTGAAACACTACTAAAAATAACTATTATAGCCGTTATAATAAAGACTTATTATCTAATAGAAATATCATTATCCAATTAAAAAAAGAAAAAAAAAAACCTTTTTAGACTATTTAAACATTAATAAAGTCGTTTTGTAAAAATATATATTTCATAATGAACTTGCTTTAATTTTCCCGACACACTAAATTCGCAAAGCGAGCATTTAGTAATATATATATATATATATATATATATATATATATATTGTTAGTAAAATTTTAATACAAACTTTGTAAACAAAGAGAAAACTGTTTATTTTCGTACTTAAAGTCTGTTATATAAAAAAAAAATTGATGTCGATTATTACAACGTCTTTTAAACCTGAGTCTATAATTACAAGGTGATTAGTTTATTTCCTGGTTTACACAAAAATTATTATCTCGGTTATCTAAAATTGTTTTAAACTGAAAGAGATTGTGTTATCTATATTTTGAAAGAAAAGTAAATCGTTGAAAAATATGTTGCGAAATTTCTTTCAAGTTTCAAAATATCTTAAATAATTAAATAAAATAAAGATATGTATAAGAGATGTTTGTAAAGATTTAATAAAATAAAGATATTTTTAAAAATTGGATTATGCAATTACAACAGTGTTAGAGAGGATGCTATGCTATGACTCGATTTTTGTTTACATTTGCATCTGATATCAGCATTCATACTGTAGCAACAGATTAAATCTTTCCCCTGCATCGTTTGTCCTGTTGCAGTGAAAATAGTTTTACAGTCAAAGTGACAAAAATAGAGGCAGTTCATTCGCTTTTAGTGAGGTAAGCCTTGGCGACAAACATAGCGACTTAGCAATGAATTTGGCTACTAAATTTAGCGAAAAATAGCAGTTTAGGGTTCCTGAAGCTTCGAAGCTCTGCGATGTACGGAGTCGAGATCTAGAACTTTCCATGGGATTCTGGCTAGAACTACCGCCAAAAGGCACAAATAGGAGTATATTGACTCTTGCCGGAAGAGTGTGTGAAGTCACTGTGAATCAGTGTTGATCATTCTGTCGGTTACACTTCAGAGACTGTATTCCAAGCCACTGAACTTCGTCCGTATATTAGCGAAAATTGTTGCTCGCAGTTTGCTTTACTCCTGTGGAACAAGTAACTGTCTTAATATTAATAAGAGACAAGGGTGGGGTTATTAAGACAAGGAATACTACACCATCTAGAACACCATTTTTTTCTAATTGGCGTTCTTGACGTTACATTTTTCCTTGTTTAACCCTTTAACGTTCACTACTTAATTTATTTTAAAAATTACTAAACTAATTTTAAAAATGGTTTTTAGACACATAGCTGATCATAAATATTTAAAAAATAAAAAATTAGCATTGTTCCTTTTCGAGAAATTTTCGGTTTGAAACATCTGCAAGTAAACCTTATTAAATTCAAATAATATTTAATTTAATAAATAAATAACTTTATAAGTAAACATTATCGACAACAAAAACTCGTAAAAGTTGCATAGATCCCAACATTCCAATTTATTCCGGAGTATTTTAACCCTTTGCGGCGCGAGGTAATTCGGACCATTTAAATTACACTGCCACCGGAATTTACGAACATAATTAAAATAGAAGAAATTTTAAATTTTCACGTTGAAAAAAGGATCTTTTCTGCTATGTTATAAATGTAAATTTGTGCTAAAAAATTTCCGGGATGAGTTTTTGCACTTGAGAATTAAAATTAGGTGTTCCATCAGCGAGAACACTGCGACTGAAAGGGTTAAATAAAGTGAGTGTCTTCTTGGAATGTTCCAGAACATTTGTCAAATAGCGACTTTTGCAGTACGAGTGACAGCTTCATTGGACCATTTGAAGAATATTCGATGATGAACAGTACTGTTTCGAGAATATTCGTTGTAATCTCAGATTTTGTGTACTGATTCGAGAAGTTATGCTGAATAAAGAGACAAAAGCCAGCTCTTTTCTTTACGAACTGCTTTCTCACACAAGAATGTCGATAAGTTTTCGTATCGATATTTATTAAAGAAAATTGATTGTACTTGGAGATAACCTTTGTATGACGTCTTTCAGCACCAAATAGCTTTTGTGCTTGAGTTAAATAACACTGCTCTACAAAAAAAAAAAAAAAAAAATCGAGATCTGATACCATTCTTGCTGATTCTTATGTAAAATGACCTCCTGAATCAATCCGAATAGGACTCCCATTTTGCCCTGTCACCCACGTTTTCTAAATATACCACCCCCTCCCTCAATTTATTTCCCTGTTCGATAATTTTATGACCACGAATTTGATTTGAAGAATGAAAAAGAATTAATTTAACACCTAAACACAAAAAAATATAAAGTTTAAAAAATAACACTAATAACAGATTAAAAAAATATAAGATATATAATGCATAATTTCAGTGGCAAATCCCCCCCCCCCCGAAAATAAATAAATAAATAAATAAAAAATTTTTCGTTGTCGCAAATGTTTATGTTTTAAAATTTTCCAACTTTATAGCCCTCAGAAGATATTTAACGGTTAAAATAATCCTCCCCCCTTCTAAAAATCAAATTTATAGCCATAAAATCCCCGAAAAGTGATAAAAATAGGGATCAGTCTTAAAAAACGGTGGGTGATAGGGCAAAATGGGCGTCTTATTCGGATTCAGGTCATTTTACATAAGAATATGCTGAAATGGTGTCAGAGACACTTTTCATGCCGGGCTGTGTATTTCTTTTTTTCTTTTTCTTTTTTTTTTTTTTTTTTTTACGAAATTCTTAGCCTGATTGAATAATTCTTTCATCGCAGAAAACAATGTAAAGTTATTTATCAGGATAGTTTTAAATTCTAACAAGTTTAAGCAAACTTAATTTTGCGTAAAAATCAAAAGATTTCTGCGTAAAATTAACAAAATTTGATTTAAAAAAAAAAGAGCGATAAAACAAAATTAATTGAATATTCCTTTTTGATTGCAGTAATCAAATTGGGTCAAAATTAGAAACATTTATTTTATACGAACTTCTGCTGTCTAGCCTAGGATAAGTTTACCAAACTTTCTGAAGTTAAAATGGGGACAAATGACCTGACGCCCCCACTTTCAAAATAAACTAGTTGGCATAGGTGGACTCTGCTCAGTTCCCCATCATATTTATGTTCTCATAAATTTCTAGCGCGAGACATATTATAATCATGTTAAAAGAAATGAATTTGACCAAAGCCTGATACAGTGACAGAATGAAATCCCCGCCTAATAGGCTATCCACCGTTCACTTCGATAAAATTATCTTATTCTAATCTATTAATTTATTTTATCAGGGTCAATTCTGTTGTTTAGTTTTCATGCTACTATTTCCAATGCAATAATCCTCAAAATTCATATTTATATGAAAAATTTACAATTTCGCTATGTTGATAAATTCGTAAATTACGAATAATTTATGAAATTTTCCTATTATAATATTTGTATTCAGTCATGTTCAAACAAATATCATAAATATAATTTTGAAGTTGTCTAATGTATTTATGATCCTCAAAATGGAAGTTTATGCTCAATTTTGCCTTATTCTGACATGTTAAGTAAATCGTAAATTCCAAATAACTTACGAATTTTTTAAAATGGAAAAATCATAGTCAATGATATTCATGCCAGTATCCTAAATAATATTTCGAAAGTGGTTTGACATCGTTACGATGAAAATATCCTTCAAGATTGACGTTTATGTGAAATTTTGCTCTCTATTCTGCCATGTTAAGAAATTCGTAATTTTCCAATAACTTACGAAATTTTTATATTGGAAAATTCATTGTTATTAATATTCATGCCAGTATCCTAAATAATATTTCAAAAGTAGTCTGACATCTTTACGATGAAAATATCGTTCAAAATTGACGTTTATGTGAAATTTTGCCCTATACTGCCATGCTACGAAATTCGTAAATTTCCAATAACTTGCGAAATTTTCAAAGTAGCATATTTATAGTTACTGATGTTCATTCCGGCATCAAAACTGATATTTTAAAACTAGTCTGACATTTTTACAGTAATAAGTTTCCATTTAATGCACGTTTAAGTGAATTTTTGTCCTATTCTCCCATGTTAAGAAAATCGTAAATTTCTAATAACTTACGAAGTTTTTTAATTTGAATGTTCCAAATAAATAGGGTTCTTGCCAGTATCGAAAGTAATATTTTAAAACTGATCTGACCTCTCTGAGATCATTTGTTAGTGAGATATCGTGTAAACAGACTAACAAACTAACGGACTAACGGACTGACCCACTAACGGACTGACGCACTAACGGACTGACACACTAACAGACACCCTACAGACAGACACCATACAAATTTTGTCATTTTCGGATTCCTCACACCTAAAAACGTATAAAAAAGTCAAAAAACCGAGGTCGAAATTTTTCACGATTACCTAAGTTCCCCAAAAACTAAAAATGGAAACAATAATATTGAAGTAAAATTCATTGGAAGTTATATGATGTAATGGGTAAGTACGGTTGGAAACTGTTTATAATTCATGAGAAACGCACAGTGTTTACGTTCTTGTTAATAAATAACCTTTAATTAAGCATTCGCGCACCTTCTCCTTTTACAATTTGGTAGTCTATATAGCGAGCTAGAATTTAGGGAATTGTGAAATGTAGTTATAATAGTAAGGGAGTTTTCATATGTCACTCATAAAAGCAACTAAATAGATAATTCAGTCAAAACAATATAAAAATATTTTAAATGAAAAACTTGAGATAGTTTTATAAAATGTCACTAAAAATACAGTTTTGAACAATTGTAGGGACAATTTTTTCAAAATATGATTCCCTAAAATGATTGTTACATTTGAGGACAAAGTGTTAAGAGTGGGGATTGTCCCGAAAAAATGAAGACGTTTGATAACCTTAGCCATAAGGAACGTCGCGTTATCAATAGGCTTCAACTCCAACATCATCAACATCAATACTCTCCTCCCTTTTCTTATATACAGGGTGCAAAGTGTTTCTCTTTACATACAGGATACATTACCCGTCCTTTATTTTAGCAATCGTTCATCAAAATATCATATGCTACATTCATTTGCAAAAATGTTTTTAATAAAGTAAGTAACAATGTCGTGTCACGAAAAAACATCCAATTTTTAAAAAATCAATTTTATAAAAAATTAATCTCAATATATCAGAATGTAAAAAAAAAAAAAAAAAAAAAAAAAAAAAAAAAAAAATACGCAGTTGTATCTCAGGTATACTAACTACTACATAGAACTTCATAAAAATTAATATATAGTTGCACCTTGAGATAAATTAGTGCCTATCAAAAGTGAAAATTAGCCAGCAAGTAAAGTTGCCATCCCGTTTTTTCTAAATTTTTAACATAACAGTGTAACGCAAAATTTTCTATAAATGTGCACACTGAGAATCATTTTTAGCGAATCCTTAGTAAATTAAAGAAAAGTGTTTTAGAGTATAGAAATAGCAGTAATAAGGAACAAGGAAAAAAAAATTATATGTAGGTGCATCATTCAAATTTTCAATATGGATATCTTTCTAACATAGATATAGTACTATATATAGATCTATCATCCCCATGTTATTGTGCAAAGATTTTTGATGCCGAAAAAAAAAAAAAAAAAAATGCTTTGGAAACAGCTTTTAAGTGGCATTGAAAAAAAGAAAAACGAATTTGAAACTGTATCTGGAGTTTTTCATTCACCTTTAGTAAATAAATTATTCATAAATTTTATTTGCTAAATTATCTGTGTGTATTCAATCGGGGAAAGACGGCCCTATTTTGGTAAAATCGCCATCATTTCCCAAGTGAAAAGGAGTCACTCTTTTCTCCCCAGTGATCAATCTATATACAGTACAGTTGGCTGCAAAATTATTCGAGCACTAGCAATAATCCTTGCCAAAAAAAAGTACACTTAATACAGCTTTGTTAAATAAATCCTTGTCGAGTCATGTTCTTAATTAGTCTAAGAACATGATTCGACAAGGATTTACTTAGCAAAACAGTCTTAAGTCAAGTGTACTTTTTATACATAGGAATTATTGGCTAGTGCTCGAATAATTTTGCAGCCGACTGTAGAACTTGGGTAATTCAAAGTTGAAGGGACCAGAGCAAAATTCGAAATATCCAGAAATTCGAGTTACATGTACTATTTTGTCAAAAAAAAAAAAAAAAAAAAAAAAAAAAAAAAGAAGAGAGAGAGAGAGAGAGAGAGAGAGAGAGAGAGAGAGATAAATAAAAAAATTAAAACTCTACAATCAAAGATTTAACACATAAACTTTATATCTAAGAATACCGCTACATCCTCTTCCCCCCCCCCCCCCCATTAAATCAATATTTTTTACGAGCTTAATTATTCAACACTTTTTAAAAAATAGTGAGATATTTTTGATTTCTTCTTTAAGTACAATCTTCGTGTCATAGTATATGACTTGATAAAAAAAAATAGGATCTTCTACATTAGACATGACTTTCAATTCCAAAAAAAGCCTCGAAGTTCATGTATATTCACCCTATCTTCTGATGCACTAGTTAGGGGCTTCTCTTGTATTTCCTTATCCTTCTTTTGAAAGACTGTTAAAATATATAATGCACTTTAGCTGAGAAAAATCTCGGGAAAAAATTTTACTGTAATATTTTAAACGTAATCGTATGAAAAATTCGAATTATCCACGATTTTTTAACATTATTTTAATATAAAATTCAAGGGACCGAGTAAAAAATTCGAATTATTCAGAATTTCGAATTAAACAAGTTCGAATTATTCAAGTTTCACTGTATTATTACTATGTCTATGCTTTCAAAAGAACTCGGTTATAGTTTATAGCTTTAAAATGAATGATTAAACAATCGATCTGTGATAATCTATATAAATAAAGTTGTCCATTTTATTAATTTTTAATAATATAATAATAATAAGATGCCATTTGTAGTTGCATAAAATTGATTTTCTTTGGACATTTAGGGTTAGGATGAAAATCATCTGCATTCATCATGGAATATAATTTTAATAAATAATTTGCACTGCATAAGTCTTATTACTATATCTATGGCATAAACATGTACAGGAAAATACAAAAGAATGTTTCGTGATAGCTACAACTTCCTAGTTTTTTCCTGTTAGATTACAAAAATTGTATTAATAACAATAGCGATAAACACTTGGATGCTATGTAATAATTTAAATTTTGCAATGTTTACAAAATTAATTTTGGGAATTTTCGCGACGGGGCGTAATCAACTTAAGAAAATAAACACCGGGTCATGATAAAAATTAGTGCCCTAAATATATTTAATTGCTTAGATTACTGTCTATATTGGTCATGTGTCATGCCATGTATTTTCTTTTGATATTTACAAGCTTTCTAACCATGATAATCTACAATTAAATCTTGCAGTATCTAGAGGAATTCAAGAATTATTCTAGAAGAAATTTGGTTTTAATTTTCGAAACTATTATGTTGTGATCATCATAAAACTTATTTCTATATCTATATCATTCTACTGAACAGCGCCATCTACCGATTGACATTCACAAAAATTTAATTAAGATAGAATCTTACTATAAAGATTTTATATATACAGTTGGTGCGATTTTAATCAAAAAATCTCAGAGGGCGAATAATAGCAGTGCAACCAATTGATTTATTATGGACCCTAATAATGTCGAAATTATTTGTTATAACTGACATCTCGCGTATTCAATAGGGTGCATTAATTCGCTACAGAAGCTGAGATAAAACGAATTTCCGCCTGGCAGCGCCATCTGTTGGGCGATATGCACAAAAAGTTAAAAGTCACCAAGTTATAACAAAATACAATTGGATATAAATTTTTATGGAATTCTGAGCATCATTACTTGATCTAGCACTGTTACAAAATCTTTGTCACACACATATAGACACACAGACAGACAATTTTCTAAAATTAGTCAAAGTGTGTCGAGGACCTCTTAAAACGAATGAAACGGTTAAATGCCAGACATTGAAAATTTTTATGAATCCAACATTCACTTCTATTGAAAGTAGATGAAAGTGAAAAAAAAAAAAAGGAATGCCCCGGCCTTGTTCACAGCGGAGTGTGAGAGACGATATTTTTAATCGCCGTATCGGAATGACAAGGAGTGTACGGCCTGGAAAAATGCATGTTTTATTTTACATTTTGTCTTTCTTTTTTTAAAGTAAGCGTAAAAAGAATGCATGTTTTGAAGCACTTGAACACATTCTGGAAGAATTTTCGCCAGCTTTGCTAGAAATAAGGAAAGAAGGTTGTAGATACATTGTTTATTTAGGAGAGCTTCAAGAAATAATAGAATAAAAATACGCGAGTATCCTCGACATGATTTTGAGTTATCGTTAGAATTCATTCATCTGTTTATTTATAAATAGGTACAGCAGGGATCGACTTAAGGAAATGGGAGACTCGGGACGAAATCATTAACCGATTGACTGCTGTAGGTCCTAGGTCTGAGGAGTGCCCTCCGTGGGTGTCTTTTTAAGGGGTTCTAGCCTGTATCCATGCAAGCTTCGGAGAAAATCACGGAAAAGTCTGAATGACTAGGTAGACAAGCGCGACCTGGAATCGAACCCGGCACTTCCCGTCAGTCAGCTTTGAGCGCAGAACCGCTCGACCCCCAGTGGAGTCTCGGAAGAGGGAAGAGGGCCGCCTTTGTAAAGAAATCATAATAAATTTTTTAAATTTTCTTTTTTTACATACTTTGTAAAATTGTTTTTAAAATTGGAAATGCTGGAATAAATTGTGAATTTTGAAATACATTTTGTTTTAAATTATGAAAAATTATATATACATATTTACTTTTTAAATATCATATGTTTTCATTGTACTATTTTTTTTTTTTTTTTTTTTTTTTTGGGGGGGGGGGAGGGGAGAATTGTTTATATTTATAGATATATTTACATATAATTAATGTTTTCCTTCTTGGATATTGAAAAAAAAAATTCAATTTTTTTGTAGCTTTATTCTTTATTTATGTGAAATATCTAAATAGGTTTTTCATATATATATATATTGGATTCGTTTATTTATTAATTTTATTATTTTTTTAACTTATTCCTAGGGAAATTTGCTTTATTTATCTATCAAATTTCACAAATTATAAACGCTGATGAATATTTCTACAGTTTTTTGAATCTAGTTGCTTGCTATTAATGGTTAAAAAGTAAGAAAACTTAAAGTATTTTATTTTATATGGTAGTGTGTGAGAAAGTAAAAAAAAAAAAAAAAAAAAATCATTTGAATAGTATGATATACAATTTATGTATTATTTATCTATAAAAGTAGTTTATTTCTATTAGCTTTATTAAAACTATACACAATCAGGATAAACGTTTTTACAATTTTTCATATTTTTAAAAGTTTATACAAAATAATCTTACAGAATGTTTGATTATTTAATAACATGTGGTATCCGCGTTTGTAATGATCGATAGATGGCGCTTTCTCAACTGCAGTTGTTAGCAAATATTGCCACGTGTAATAATTGCCACGTGTATTTATTATTATGCTTTCTTGTTGTTCTATCATTGTTTCAGCGTGAAAGCTATCAGTGGTATGATAATTTCACCTTAGCCCACCAGAGGGCGAGCATTTCATTACAATCGCGGATTCTAGTGTTTGTGGGGGATGATGCGAAAAAGAAATATATATATATATATGTATCAGTGCTTTTAAAACCGCTAAATATTACATTTAATTCTGCGAAAAAGCGCTCTTTCAAGTCTGAAGTGGAAAGGCAGTCGATGCGAGCGCCATCTTCTAAAAGCGACCAAAATGGGGCTATTTTAATAACACAGCGTCAGCGGTCCATAATGTATACGTCCATGGTAGACAAAAAGTAGATTCGAATATTGAATTCGATAATCCTTCGTACAACTAAAGCGAATTACGCCAAAATTGGCTACCGATTACGTTCACGGCGTTGCTCAATTTTGATTGGTTAGAAGGAAGTGTCTACCGCTTGAAAATTAACAGCCCGTAAACAGAATATAGAATAATAATAAAGGAAGAAGGAGCACGCCAATACTCTTAATGCTTACAAACCCCTTCTAGTGAAATGCCAGCGAAAGCTACTTTTGCTCCTCTCAACCTTGAAATAGGGCACCCATCCTCAACGCTATTATCGCTGTTTGTTGTGGCAACACAACAGCTAATGTAGAAACACTTATGCTCCTTCTTCCTTTATTATTATTCTATGAAACAGAACCACATGGAATAATTTGTTGGTCGGTAGAGGGAATGAAACATGAAATGCTGTTTATCGAACAAAAATAAAATTATTATTATTATTTAAATATTTCAAACTGTTTAAAAAAAATCTAAAATATTCTTTACAGTTGAAAATTATCCCAATACTCACATTTATTAAAATTTCCATTGAAGAAAGTTATTCTGTAGTTTTGAGGGGTTAATGTTGACATTATTATGCTTGTAACCGTGCGTTGTGTTTGCTTTGGAAAAGAAAACGAACGGAGTGGTAAAGTCCGTGTAAGTGTGTAAAGCACGGAGTATAAAGACGTCTAAAGTATGCTGCAAAAGAAATGTTACAATTGCGAATTTCACCAATTTGCAAATGAACAGTTCTGCCATTGTACAAAATGCTCATTGTAAAACCAGTGATATCAGAACATAAAAATATCATTTACAGGGATTGAACACGGGCGCAGAATTTATACCGGTATTTGTTTAAGGAATTTTTATATCTATAATATCGTTGATTTAAGAAGTAGAAAATTTTGTTTCATTGATAGTGGTATGAGTTCAGCACCCACGTTCCATTTATGGATGAGCTATTAATCAAACGAAATGACGCACATGAATCAAAATATATTTATTTTTTAAACACCATATAAAATAGCAGATTATTGTCAATCCACTATCTTAGAAATAATGTCCATGATAAGTTAAGTACGGTTGATTTTATTATTTCTTTAATTTTGTGCCTCCCCCTTCTCCATAAATAATAGCACAAAATAATTTTTTCATAGACCATGAAGATCTTGAAGGTAAAATTTAGTAATGGCGTTAAATATTACAACTTCTGGAAAGAGAGATGAAAAAAAAAAAGTGGCCATAGCATACAAGGTTGTTCCTCAATCCTCCCAGCCAAGGTTAGAACAATCCAAGGCCCAATACTGCAAGTAAATGTACTCCTCCTTACCGGCCACGTGGTTCAGTAGGTAGGGGTACCTTCTGAACTGGTCTCAGGTTCAATGCCTGGCGCGGGGATAGATATTTGTGATGTGTAATATAGGTCACTTGAGATGAAGGGCCATATGTGTGGTGTGTATTATATACTACGCGCTCTAACAGTACTACCTTACAGTCCGGGAGCAGACACCATTGTTCCTCAATCCTCCCAGCTTAGGTTAGAACAACCGTGGTCCCAACACTGCAAGTCAAGTGTACTTCCTCCTTACTGGCCACGTGGTTCAGTCGGTAGGGTCACCTTCTGAATTTGCTGGTCTCAGGTTCAATGCCTGGCGCGGGGATAGATATTTGTGATGTGTAGTATGGATCAATTGAGATGAAGGGTCACAGGTCTCAATATAACTGTCAATATGTGTGATGTGAATATTCTACGCGCTCTAACAGTACTACATTACAGCTCGGGTGCTATGGCCGAACTGTATAGTTTCTCGTTCATATATATAGTCTTACAATAAAATGTAAATATAACTACTGGTGTGAATAGAATTGTATAATTCTTGCAAGTGTACTTTAAACTAACTATTAATTAACTGTAGCAATCTAGAGATGGCGCCACCAGCGGCCCCAAATACGATGTATTCCCACGGAGTGGCTATTTTCACGCCCGTTAAGAGATTATGTAGCTGTAACCGTGATGTAATTTGTATGTTGTCTTCTACGGAGTACTTCTCATTCTCTTTTAATTTAATTCACGCTTTTGATTCGTGAAATCGAGATTTTTAATCGAGGAATATTCTTTTATAAAGTGAAGAAAATTTTGAAAATGTCTTTTGGGTGTCTCTTGTAAGTCCTCTTCTACATTTTGTTTTAATATTTAATAAAATTCAAAACGAAAATAAAGTTAGGCTTGTATGTTCCAAATCATACTGTCATATATCTTATTTATTATTATTATTTTTTGTGTTTGTCATTTATTTTTCAAATAAACAAAAATTACATGAGCTATTTATGGTATAACTACAGTATAACCCCACAGCTGAATTCGGCGATTTTTCTTTGGCGCCGTTTTGAACGATAACGATGTCGTTCTAGACTGTTTGTGGAGACATATGGCAGCCTATATGTTGTTTATTTTGGATTTATGATTTAGATTATGATTTTATCATTTATGATTTTTAGATTTATGATTTAGCCATAATCGCCAAATATCGTTGTGGAGTTATACTGAGGTTGTTCCCTATTTCTTTTTAATTATTTGTCAAATTTATAAAGAAATACGGAATTTTACGTAAATTATCTTCTGTTGACTCAATATCATGAAGCCTAATGATCACTATAGAGACCAGCTTTCAAACATATACAAAATTATACACTTTATTAACGAATTTTTTTCCTTTATTATTATTATCCTCTAACAAGATGATATTTAAGTTTATTTTTAAATATGTTTTACACGCTTTTTATGAAAAATAGGTTTCCGCAATCGAAGCAACCATCTGTTTTCTTATCTTCATTTGCTCACTCATTAACATAACTTAAATGGTATATGTTAGTTATTAAAAATTTTATAAAATGTTAATACAACTTTAACATCGTTATTTAAAATTTGACCCATGCAATTCTCCTCTGGTTCGAAATGCAATTTTTTTACAGCTGTGTGCGCTCTTTAACTAGTGATTAATGTGAATCAGAATTTCAGGAATTTTGCGATTCAGGTTTATTGAAGGGCTTAGAATGGATATCTCTCGTCTTTAGCTATTTTCGTATTTGGCGATCAAAAACATAATTTGAAAATATACATGCCAGATGTATATTTCCGTAATAAATACTGAACGAAATATTGTTTCATATTATTAATTGCTCTGTTAATCTGTTAATATACGTTTAAAATAATCATGATTTTTTAAAGGAGTTGAATATTAATAATTTGGCGATCTTCTTTTTTCTTTTCGCCAAGGATGACAAATATCAATCTGCTCCAAAATATTTGTTTTCAAACGTTCTTGGCTGTGAATCTATTTTAAAGCATATTAATGTGGGGTTATTCCCTCGACTCTCTTAAATGTCTGTAAATACCGAGAATAATATAAGGTAAATTTGAGAGTTGTTTGCGATAAATAGGGTTGTTTAATGGTGTATATTATGCGAGTGTGTGATACTTAGGTATCTCATGTGACGCATTTATAAAATGTATGTGTACCTGATATTCAGATTTGAATGGATTTCTACTTATTTATTTTTTTCAACTCTGCTTAAACTCACTTAGGTCATTTTCAAATCTTGTGTTTTTCGTAATTTAAAAATCTGAATTGACTGCACTCGAATTTTTAAAAAATTAATATATAAAGACGTTTAAAAACGTTGTGTCCTAAAATAATTTAGCAAATAACTGAAAGTGACAACTTTTTCATTAAAAGACTGTCCCGCCATCTGGCGCACTTGACGATTCTTGTATTTATTATTTGTATGTATTATAAAAGATTTAAACTGCCTTTAACCCTTATACCGGAACATCGGTCTCTGAGACCGCTAAAGGTTAGGCTTAGAGTAGGTACTTGCGGATGCATATTTCTAGAATAGAGTACCGGCACGTTTGGCGATAAATGTCAAAGACGCCAAGTCTATCTAATTGCAGCACTAGTGAGACGTAAAATACACTCAACCTGTAGAGGATGGCATATCTCAGAACAACCCTAGAAATGAGTCCCGGACCGTTGCCAATTGTCCACAGCGTGGCACTAGTACAACGTAAAATCTGTTCAAACAAGGAAGCTACCCTTTGGGGTTGGAAGAGTGAGCAGGGCCCAGAGCCGCTTAGTGTTGACGGTTGTTTGGATGGGTTTTACGTCGCACTAGTGCTGCACAATTGGCAATCCCCCTTAATGTAAAAAAAAAACATGTAAAATGTTATGAGAATATCAGGAATCTCAATTTTTGAGCGCTATCAGACACATTATGTAGAAACGTCAATAATTGCAAATTCTTTCTAAAAGTTTTGTTTTTTAAGTTTCATTGCTCTTCTTAGTACAGTCGGTAACAAAAGTCTCCGAACACTAGCAAAAATTCCTATGTAAAAAAAGTACACTTAATACAGTTTTGTTAAATAAATCGTTGTCGAATCCTATTCTTAGTCGGTCTAAAAACATGATTCATTTAACAAAACTGTATTAAGTGTACTTTTTTTTTATAGAGAAATTTTTGCTAGTGTTCGGAGACTTTTGTTACCGACTGTATAATACCAAACTTCACCGACAGGTGATGTTATTCAGTGGGGAAATGTGCTTCCACAATTGATGATTATTTAAATTCCATTTTCCCATTTAGAAAATTTCACAACCATTAAATTTGCACTCGTTTTCTAAAAAAGTTTAATTATTATTATTATTATTTTTAACTAGCAGGCTTTGCCCGCTTCGCTGGTCATTATATTGAAATGAATCCCCAAAACAGCATATCATTAATAATAATAAAATATCTAAAAAAAAAAAAAAAAAAAAATCCTTGAAATCCGTCAAAATCTAATTTTAAGTTGCCCAATGCCTTCGGCAGTCCCTTACCTGCTTCTTACTCCCCCTCCCTCGCGGTTACAGTTGAAAGTTTTACAAACTCTCATCAAAGTGCATATTTCGCACACTTAATTAACACCCACACACCAAAATTCGCCATTCTTAGGTAATTTGGACGGATTTAAGCTTCAAAATGTGGTTTTTGCCCCGCCCGCCCCAAGAGGAAAGGGGGGGGGGTAAATTTCCAAAATTACTTCATATTGCATGTTGCATACACATACCTAACCGACACATCAAAAAATTGAGATCATGAAATTATTTAAAGCTGAGTTATGCTTTAAAACTTTTTTTTTTTTAAATCTCTCCCCCCGTTCTTAAAGGAGGGAATTTCGCAAAATCTCTTCATACTATGAGTTAGATACATATAATCGTCCCTTACATAAAAAATGTCTAACCTTATATAATTTAGTGCAGCGTTACGCATGAATTACATGTTTTTGCCCCCCATTCTCCATAGGGCGGTAGGGTGGAATTTCATAAAATCCCTTTGTAGTGTGTGTTCAGTTCGATTTCCCCGTGTGTTGAGTACCCTTCTTCCAAAACCTTTTCCCTCCCCCCCCCCTCCCCCTTAAAAATCCAAAATCGCAGAAAGTAATTTTTTTGTACTCAAGTCTGGTCTTTCCATCTGCAATTTCTTCACCGTTAAGTAATTTGGAGCCGAGATAAGCCTTCTGCCCCCCAAGGGAGACAGGGGGGGGGGGGGTATTTTGCAAAATTCCGTCTTAGTTGGGGGTCAAGCTCCGAAAACCAACCTGGTCACTAAAATTTGTGACCCTCTTTCCCACAGAATCGTCATGGCAGTGTTGAGTCAGTGAATCATAGAGTTTACTCTTTTATATGTACAGATTTGTTTATATTTTTTATGGACTACTTGGCTTAAGGTTGCTGTCACAAAAATAGAATCCTTGGCGAAAAATGTCCTATCTACTTCAGTATTAAAATTAAAAATATACCCAGGATTATCAACTAATAAAGCTCTTTAATAGAGATCTGAATTAGCTTTCATTTTCTTATTATTTAATTTTGATAATGACGTTATGTTGTCATGTGCCTAAGCAAATTTAATATTTATTATTTTTTTTTATTATTATTCGCGTGAAATATTCTTTGGCAACAATTAAAAATTAAAATAAATTATTTTAAAATTTTATTATAGAAGAAATATTTATATTATATACAGGGATGGAACACGGGCGCAGAATTCATACCGGAATCTGTTTAAGGAATTTCTCTACTTATGATATCGTTGATTTAAGAAGTAGAAAGTTTTCGTACATTGATAGTTGTATGAATTCTGCGCCCGTGTTCCATCCTTGTATATAGAAGATTAATTAAAAGTTTACATTTTTTCCGGTATAAATAGAAGCCTATGTCTTATTCCAGACTATTATCTATCTCTGTACAAAATTTCATCCAGATCCGTTTAGCCGTTGTGGCGTGATTGAGTAACAAACATCCATCCAAACTTTCGCATTTATAATATTAGTATAGATTAGTTATCATGTGCATGTGTTAGATTGAGTTATTTTGCTGTCAAATTGACAAAATTTTAATTTTAAATTTCAAAACTCTGTCGTTCTTGGCGCTTATTGTATTTAGTGATCAAAAACGTAATACGAAAATATGCATGCCAGATGTATATTTTCGTAATATGCATTGTACGAAATATTGTTTCATATTATTCATTACTCTCTTAATATAAGTTGTTAAAATAACCATGATTTTTGAAAGGAATTAAATTATGTTCGCCAAATAATTCGTCAATATTTTTTTTTTTTTTTTCTGCTAAGGATGACCGATATCAATTATTTAGACATTTGAAAACAAATTTTACTTCAAACTATGATAGAATATTTATCATTTTCCTTTTAATTAGTATATTAGTTGGATATTTATTGTGTAAATATCATCTTTTGAAATGAAATGTTTGTGTTTTCAATCGAATATGGAAATTTGCCATTTTTTTTTTTATTCCTAGAGTTTTGAAATTAAAAATTCAAATTTTGTCAATTTTACAACAAAAATAACTTAATCTAACGCATGGACATAATAATTAATACATACCTATACCTAAATATGGGGATTAAAATCGGGAAATAATTTTCCTCGATTTTTAATAATTTTTTACAAAAAAATCCAATGGACGTTTAACATAGGAAATATTTTTCTTGCATCCATGAACGGCCAGTGACGTCATCACTTCGCTTGCGTATTAGCACTTTATCAATGTGTAAAAGAAATTTTTAATTAAAAATGACGTCAGTTTTTGTGAGATGCATAATTTTTTTTTATAATTTTTTATCGTTCACGTTTAGATAAATGTATTTATTTTCCTGTTGAATAAAATAAATAAATTCGTTTTTTTTTTTTTTTTTTTGGCAACAATTAAATTATGGATAAATTTAAATGGCTAATTTTTTGCTATTATTAGCTTACAAAATTGCTATTTTATGCATAAAAATCGCAAAAACAATTTTTTTTCGGAATAAAAGGTAGCCAACTTTTTAAGTTAGGGTATAAGCTATCTCCATAACAAATTTTATCGAAATCCATCGAGCAGTTTTAGCGTGAAACTCAGTCAAATAAACGGACATTCACATTTATAATATATATAAGATTTAAAAATAATAATAAATAAATAAATAAATAAAATAAACTGCATTTTTCCTTTTTTTTTGGGGGGGGGAGGGGGGGGGTAGAAAATAAAATGCGAAAAACCAATTTTTGGAAAAAGAATATTAGGTAATGGGTATTGTGGAAACAGATATCCTCACAGAATAACATTGCTTTTGACTGCTGGCAAGAGTACAGTCGGCAGCAAAAGTATTCGAGCACTAGCAAAAATTTCTATGTAAAAAAAGTACGCTTAATACAGTTTTGTTAAATAAATACTTGTCAAATCCTGTTCTTAGTGACAAACTGCGAAAAGTGGTGACTGTCCCCAATAAATTGAGACATTCAGTCACTTTAGTCCCTTCCCTAATTTCAGGACATTTGGTCACCCTAGCTTAAATATATCATGATAGCTACGTAATGAGCAATTGGTGGAAGTCTAGAATCCACCCCTACAAGTGGTCCGAGACGAGGCATGTCATTACCATTGTGTGTATCAGCAAAAGTATCCGAGCACTAGCAATAATCCCTCTCAAAAGAAAAGTACACTTAATACTGCTTTGTTAAATAAACCCTGACGAGTCATGTTCTTAGTTAGTTTAACAACATGATTCGACAAGGATTTATTTAACAAAACAGTGTTAAGTGTAATTTTTTGGCATCAGAATTATTGGCTAGTGCTCGGATACTTTTGCTGCCGGTTGTACAAGAAAGCTCAGCAATCACTTAGACACACGAATGTACTCTTTGCACACATGAATAAAAAATGACTGGGTAGCTCTCAGTGAGCAATAGTAGAGTATGGATTCCCTATATTGTCTATGGAGAAAAATTCCCGGAACATCACTACGGTTTTTGCGCCTTCTTTTGGTAATAATCGCTGTCTTGGCAACTGGTTCTTGGGATTTTGCATGTTTTAAATGGTTTGTTGCTCTTACCACCAAAACTCCAAACAAAAGTCAAACGGAACAGCTTTCAAACAATAACAAAGATTAGGTTACTTGCTTTCCATTGCAGCTGGTGTAGGTTTTGGTATATGTTTAATTTACACCCAATCGAAATATAAAACAGCGATAACAAAGGTGGAGGAAACTTGCCTTGGTGGAATTTTCATGTCGGTTTGGTGGATGATTTGTCTGAATGGTGAAGACCTGATGTTGAAAAGCAAAAAGCTTACTAGTCCGGGTCTAGTCTAATATCTTGTCGATGGTACCACTTGTGAATGCATCTCAAACTGCACGAAACTATTGATAACTCAATAGTCGAAACAGGATGACAAAATTTCGTCGAATCCGAGCGCAGACTCATTTCCTGCAGTTCGAAAAATAATAAGAAATTGTTTATTCATAACTTTTTATTAGTGTGGTTATTTAGAATCAAAAATCAACGCCGTAATTACATTCTTTTAATAATTTTAATGCTTCGTATTTATAAAAGTACTCTCTGGTCACTATAATCATATTAAAAAAGAATAATTTCAGAAACCCGATGATTCAATCATATAATATACCAAATTATAGCTCTGGGGGGGGGGGGGGGTCACCTAAGTGGGGAAGGATCAAAATTATGATGTCATGTCTCCGGACCATCCTTGGGGTGCTTCCCAGACCGTCGCCAATTACATATTGCGCAGTACTAATGCGGCATTAAATCAAATCAACCATATAATACCCTGTCGTCCCTATAATACGTCATGATTGAGAAAATAAAGTTGCAAGAATTAAGAAAATAAAGTTGCAGAAAAAGCTGCAAGAATTCATAATTTATAGCCACGAAATTTCGCTAAATACATTCAGTACCTTTTTCTAATAATATAGTTTTAAAAAATTAAAGAACACGTTTTTATAGAAATGTGAACTAAAAAGCACAAAATATCTATCTTAGTATTAAAATGCAGGGTAAGAGAAAATCGTGTGAGTGACACACCATATTTACATACATTTAAATCTTTAATTAAAATAATTTAAAATTAAACAAAAACCATTTTTAAAAAGTCTCCCCTGACTGGGCTCGAACGCTAGACCTTTAGGTTCGTAGCGCGGCTCTTTACCTCACAGCCACGGTGTTCACGTGCGGAAAGTCTTTTTTTTACAATATAGATGTTTTGTTTGCTCCCAGAGCGGTTACAAACATACATACATACATACATACAGGTGAAGCTAATAAAAGCGTGTTAAAAATAGCGGTCTGTGAGACCGATGTTCCCGATAAGCATGATGAAAACATGTTCCGGGCAAAGGGTTAATATAGCCAAATCCGTAACCAGAGAATAAAGGGGGTTCAAACTTTAGTAACTAAGAGTTTTAAATGAAATATAATTGAGAAATTCTTAACAAATCCGCAAAATTTTAAGGGGTTTTTATGAATCCCAAAACCCCCTCCCCTTAGCTACGGCCTTGAATATAAGTAAATGTTTTGAACACAGATTGGCAGTTTATAGCAGGATGTGTGAAACAGTGTCAAAATAGCCATTTTTCTGTATTAAAAATTTTAGCATTAAAAAATGAATATCAAAAAGTTTGCGTGAACAGTAATACATAGGAATTTTTCTTGGTATCGCTTGAAATGGTACTATACATTTTAATTTCATAAAATTCTATAAATAAAATTTACAACGATAACCTTAAGTATAACTACCAAGTTTAAGCTCAACAGAAATTTCAGTGCTTGTGCGCTGCCTTGTATGGAACAACTATAGTATTTCCCCTCAGCTATATTTGGCGATTTTTCGTTGGTGATTATGGCTAAATCATAAATCATATAGCATAAATGATAAAATCGTAAGCTAAATTATAAATCCAAAATAAATAGCATGCAGGCTGCCATATTATATCGCAAACAATCCAGAACGACATCGTTATCGTTCAAATCGGCGCCAAAGAAAAATCGCCAAATTCAGCTGAGGGGAAATACTATAGTTGTACCCCTTGTATAATCACTTACATAAATATCCACATTAATTATACACTCATTAAACCTATAATACTGTTAGGAAAAACGTGTCTGCTTCATTGTGTGAAAAAATAGTTTATAGAGAAACAGGCAGTTTCTAGTCGCTGAATGTCCTTTATTTAACTTATATTTTAAAATCTGTACAAAACTGTGAACACAACAAATATTTTCGAATCAGTCTAATGCTACTGTTATTTTAACGAATATTGTGGTGGCAGTCCAGTGATTCTCAAAAGTCACTATTCGACGAATGTTCTGGAACAGACCAAGAAAATCGCCACTTGGGTACTTTTCCGTTTGCGGGGCCGCAAACGAAAAATCGCCAATTATTAACATCAGAACATATTAGAACATTTTTTTTTCTAAGTAAAATATATTAACATTCTTTCTTCTACCTGAATTTTTGTTTTACAAAAATGATGAAAATTTGGGATTTGCCCACAACTGAAGAAGATGCAGTCTATTTTTTTTCAAGAGAAAGGTTTATTGGTAAAGAATGCAATATGCGATCTGAATAAAAGTAGCAATCTATATATTAATTGGAAACGTGTTTTGCCTGTCTCCACTAAATAGAGAGAACGGCTAGGTGTAACAATTTGGTTGAGGTGTCTAATAAAAGGTCTTGGTCTGTAGATGCGTCATCAAAAGAAAAAAAAAAAAAACGTCGAACGACCCCCCCCTCCTTCCCTGGGGGCAGGGGTTAAACACACGTTGGCGTACATAACTCAACTCTAAATTACTTCATGGTGAAGAAATTGTATATGGGGATACTAGACTCAATTACTAAAAAATCATTTTCTGCGAATGTGGAATTTTTGATTTTAAAGTTGGAGGGGGGGGGGGGAGGAAGGAAATAGATTCCAAGGAAAGGAAAGGGGGGAAATTAGTTTGAGGAGGAAATCCGTTCTACACCCACACATGTATCACCTCATTTTAAAGATCTTGAAGTGTCATATCGATTGGTGATGTTCGTGTACAATATAGTGCGCCCCTGGTGGTGAAAAATGGATCTACATGATTTTGTTGTAGACCCTATCATGTTATACCTTATTTTAAAGGTCTTGGTATTTCCTGACCGTTGGTGATGTTCGTACAGAACACACTGGAAAGTCCAACTAAAAGATTTTGCAGTTGACACTACCATGTGACACCTTATTTGAAAGGTCTTGGATCGTATAATAAATATAATAAACTTACCTTTACATACCATTATTATCCGGGTTACATGGGCTATGACCCTATCATGTTACACCTTTTTCTAAAGGTCTTGGTATTTCTTGACCGTTGGTGATGTTCGTACAAGAACACACTGTACTCTCTGGAGTGGAAAGTACAACTAAAGGATTTTTATTAACGTATAATAAATATATTAAATATAGTTAAAAACAAATGTTAAAGATTTCAATCATTTCACCACCCTATAGCGTAGAATTGCTAAAGTAAGCTGAACTGGCGCGAATTTTTTTGTTTACTTTCTGTCACAAGTCATCTGACGTCTGCGTCGCTCTTCGATTGTTCCTGTCCGTTTTCTCCAAGACCTTGGTGACATTTAAATATGCGGATTTAAAAAACGGACAGGAACAATCGAAGAGCGACGATTTTTGAAACATTACGGTCAATAAAGTGACCGTATTAGCAATTTATATCAATTCAATGATTTCATGGACGTATACTCTATGGACCGCCTACGCTGTGTTATCAATTTTGGTCGCTTTTAAATGATGGCGCTCGCATCGACTGCCTTTCCACTTCAGACTTGAAAGAGCGCTTTTTCGCAGAATTAAATGTAATATTTAGCGGTTTTAAAAGCACTGATACATATATATACATAAGTATATACATATATTTTTTTTTTCTTTTTCGCATCATCCCCCACAAACTCTAGAATACCACATGTTATAAAATAATCAAACATTCTGTAAGATTATTTTGTATAAAGTTTTAAAAATATGAAAAACTGTAAAAACGTTTATCCTGATTGTGTATAGTTTTAATAAAGCTAATAGAAATAAATTACATTTATAGATAAATAATAAATAAATTGTATATCATACTATCTAAATGATATATATATATATATATATATTAACATTCTCACACACTACCATATAAAATAAAATACTTTAAATTTTCTTACTTTTTAACCATTAACAGCAAGCAACTAGATTCAAGAAACTGTAGAAATATTCATCAAAGTTTATAATTTGTGAAATTTGATAGATAAACAAAGCAAATTTCCCTGTGAATAAGTTAAAATAATAATAATATTAATAAATAAACGAATCCAATATATATATATATATATATATATATATATATATATACATATATATATATATATAATCTATTCAGATATTTCACAGGAATAAAGAATAAAGCTATGAAAAAATTGATTTTTTTCTTTTTTTTTTTTTTTTTTTTTTTAATCCAAGAATGAAAACATTCATCATATGTTATATCTATAAATATAAACAATTCACTCCTCCCCCCGAAAAAAAAAAAAAAAAAAAAAAAAAAGACGAAATAGTATAATGAAAACATACGATATTTAAAAAATAAATATGTATTTATGATTTTTCATATTTTAAAACAATGAATATATTTCAAAATTCACAATTTTTTCCAGCATTTCCAATTTTAAAAACAATTTTATAAAGTATGTAAAAAAGAAAATTTAAAAAATGTATTATGATTTTTTTTACATAGGCGGCCGGCCCTCTTCCCTCTTCCGAGACTCCACTGGTGATCGAGCGGTTCTGCGCTCAAAGCTGACTGACGGGAAGTGCCGGGTTCGATTCCAGGTCGCACTTGTCGACCTAGTCATTCAGATTTTTCTGTGGTTTTCTCCGAAGCTTGTGTGAATACGGGCTAGAATCCCTTAGAAAGACCACCAAGGAGGGCACTCCCCCTCAGACCTAGGACCTACAGCAGTCAATCGGCCTTATTCCCAAATCCAATCCAATCCATAAACCGAAATACAGCATTTTTTCATTTTTTATCATTATTTTTCATTTTAAAATTTGTACTTTAAAGAGATTTTCAATCTGTATTATTTGCTACTCATTTAAAGCAAATAATTTAATTCAAAAAATAAAATTAATTTATGTATATATTTAAATATGCGCGATATAAAAGTCAATGTAATGAAAAGCAGAGTCAATCATGATTATTTGAGCATTCCCTTTCAAAAAGCTTCATGAAAGGAGCATTTTTTAATTTATTTTATTTATTTATTTTTGGAACCAAAGCCAATAATACTGTAAGGGGACATTTTTTTAATTCTGAATATTTTCTTCTAAAGGATTGGAAAATTGCTTTTAGGTCATTCATCTGACTTAAAATCAATGTTGGTGTTGGAGATTAAAGCCAGTTGACTGCATTAGGTTTCAAGGCCTGGGTGTACCCTCCGTGGTGGTCCTTCTAAAGGGTCTTTGCCCGCAATTACGAGAGTTTCAGGGGGAAAAAAAAACATGCAAAACTCCGAACGGCTAGACCTATAAGCGTGATCTGGGATCGAACCCGACACTTCAAGTCCACCAGTATCCAGAAGTCAATTTTTAAAGAACTAGAACAGATTTAACTGTCAAGAAATTTCTGAATGTGCAAATGGAATTATGAAAAATATACTGGATAATGTAATTCTATGAACATCCATCTTTGTAACAAACAATATATCACTGTTTCTGTTTCTTGCATGTAAAATAATACTCTGTTCCTTAACAACATTATAGCTGCCTGGTACTCATAATTTCTAAAATATTGTCTCAGCTTTTTAATACAAGTTCCTATAGTAAGATTTTTAATTTAAAACTATTATTTTGAAGCTTAGAGAACATTTTTCTCCTTTATAGAATGCATTTTTTTTTTTTTTTTTTTTCTTTTTCTACTGGTGCAACAAGAATTTGGAAAAAAAGAAGGAAAAAAAACAAAAACAAAAACCCTGTCATAATAACATAATTAAAAAGTAATGGTTGGTTGTAGGGCTTAAGGCCGATTGCCTACGCTAAGGTCCTAGGCCAATAGGTGGAATGCTCTCCATGAGCGGTCTTTCTAATGGATCCTAGCCCGTATTTACGCGAGTTTCGGAGAAAACTACGGAAAGAGCCTAGCGTCTTGGTCGATGAGAACGACCTATGATCGAACCTGAAATTTCTGAAAGGTAATAAACATTACTTTAAAGAATTTGATTCAATTTATAAATTATTTAGGATATTTCTTTCTTCTTTCATTTCTTTATTTTTGAAATATAAGGTTTGCCACTATGTATTATACAATGTGTCCCAAGGAGAATGACATGTGCTATAATTCTTAATTTTTATAGATACATGGGCAATGGGATTCAAGTGTGTTAAAAATAAGATGTTATTAAAAGTTATCATTTTGTTAGTTTTAAAGTTACACTTTAATTTTTATGCTATTCTTATAGACAAACTTACTTCGTCAGTTAGCAAATTTTTACTTTTACTGCAACCCCCCCGCGCGCACACACACACACACACACACACACACACACAAAAAAAAAAAAAAAAAAAAACGAGAAGGATACTTGCATGATTGCAAGTCAAAAGCTGCACGGGTTACACTTAATTGATAATTTAATGTTTGTACTTAATGATGCTACGCCAGAATAGAAATGTACATTTGTGACATGTTATAAAATGACAAAATGTATGATAATATTCACATTAAAAATATTTTTATATGTTCACAGTAGAGGGAAAGAAAATAATACAATTAAAGTAAATAAAGAACATCTACATTTGTGGCCACTGACTGTTAATAATAATTTATAAGGGAAATGATTACATTCATTCCAAGCATACTAGTTCTTCGCATTCCTCAAATATGGCATTATCAAATTTTTGTTTGTGGAAAGACGATTTAAGTAAACTTTTTTGCTGTATCTTAATTCAGTTGGTTTTAAAGATACAGTAATATGATTTTTTCTAATAGTCTCATTAAATGGAAGGTAGAATGTTTCTAACTGACAAAATTTTCATATGGCAATGTATGAAAATTTTAAATGGGTGACTTTTAAAATTAGCGATTTTTTTTCTCCCCCTCCCCTCTCCCATTTTTTTAATTTACATTGTATACTTAGCTGTAACAAGTAAAAAATTCATTTGTGTTATTAAAGTTTATTCCACAGATAACAATATTAGCATAGCTTGCTCAAGAAATAATGCATGTATTATTTTTTAGAATTATTTCTAAGAAATAAAAAATGATGGCAATAAAAATAGCCTGTTGATAAAAATGTGAAAAAAAATGTGTAACTTCAGTTTATAAATTCTGTGAAAATTAAAGCTAATTAAAATTTTAAAATATTTATCTGAATCTCAGTGGAATAACAAGTAATATAATACATTCGAACCTCGTTAACGTGAACACTTTTAACATGAATTACTTTTTGCCCACCAGCGGCCGAGCGTTTCTTCCCTCAAAGCTGGTAGACGTGAGGTGCCGGGTTCAATCCCAGGTCGCGCTCGTCGGCCTCGCCGTTTAGAGTTTTCCGTGTTTTTCTCCGAAACTTGAGTAAATACAGGCTAGGACCCCTTAGAAAGACCCCACGGAGGGCACTCCCCCTAAGGCCTTGGACCTACAGCAGTCAATCAGCCTTATTCTGAAATCCAATCCAATCCATGAGATTACTTTTAACATGAACTGTTTCCACGATCCCCGTAAAAATGAAGATTACTTTAGTAATATGAAGATTAGTTACTGATAGCACGAACTACTGATACCATGAATAAATTTTTTATCCCTCTTGAGATTCTCGTTAACATGGTTCAACTGTATCATGAAAAACGGCAGTTTTTTGAGTGACGCAAGCGGAAGCCCAAGCTGAACGCTGCGAACTCATATTATACGGCTAGTTTGACATCAAAGAGATTTGTAAAAGCCGACACTTAATATCTCAGTAAATATGCCGTATTTTCTTCTGATCTTTTGAACATAGTCTTTTATCTTCGGTCTTAATCTATCCTGAAAATTTTACATTTCTACATGCAATATATTTTGAGATCTGAATCTCAATTTAAAGCGAAAAAGGGAAAACGGTTGGAGTAATGAACTCAAATTCTGAAAAATATCTCTAAAACGGCTCGAAGGATTTTTATATAATTAATATATGTAGTTAATAGGATCTTTCTGAATCTAGTAACGTTTTCGTTTTTTCCAGGAAAACTCTTGTTTTTTATATAAATCGCTTTAAATATGGAACTATATTACTCCGCCAATTACATGTGTTTCTTCGGGTGAAAACGCTGTTATGAGGTTCTTACTTGTGAGGTATGTGGGTTGGTTGGTTGACCTACTTGAATGCAACCAGTGAATTATTTAGATTTTTTTTTTTAACGCAAAAGTACTTTATTACATGTTTAGAATATTTATTGTATATATATTAAATCAAATTTCTATTTATATATTTTTCCTATTTGTTTATGAAGAATATTTATGGATTTATATTTATGGATTTATTCAAAAAATATTTTTATTCATTTTTACTTTCTCTTACCCATAAGGTAGCGAAAGTATTGTTTTTGGGTCAAATTTTCGAACGCGTGATTTTGTTATATTTACACGTTTTGAGGTCCCCTGAGTACGAAAATCATGTTTTTAGCAAATGGTCTGTGTGTCTGTGTGTCTGTCTGTTATCAGCATATCTCAAAAACAAATTATGGCAGAAAGTTCAAACTTGGTATTCTAAATGTGTATCATATAGGGATGCTACAGTAAGCTTTTCGTTAGGATCAAGCAAATGGTTCGTGTACAGGGACAATCAAGAGAATTCTAATACATTACGTCTATGGGGGAAATTGCAGGAAAGTAGAGTTTAACGTCTATAGACTGCACTAAACCAAATGAAACGAATATATATTTTTTGTAATAGAGATAGTTAACTGGGGAAAAAAAAAAATGTGTATGTAGGAGCCTCGCCTCCCCCCCTGGGGGGAAGTCCCCCTTCGAGGAGAGTAATTTTTCATGATAGGTATCTTTCAAAAGAGCTCGCCAATACCTTTAAAACGAATGGTTGAACCATCGATCTGCGATAATTTAAAACAAAGTTATCGATTTTTTTCACTTTTAACGAAAAAAAAAAAAAAAAAAAAAAAAAAAAAAAAAAACAGAAAAAAAAAATCGTTTTTTTTTTTTTTTTTTTTTTTTTTTTTAAATATTGAAAATAAAATGGACTTTTTTTTATATTTAGTGTTATACTACTTCTCTAATATGGAAATCGTCTGCATTATCATAAATGATAATTTTTTAAAATAATAATTTTAATAAATTATTTTTCAAAAACGGAATTATTTTTTAATAACCGAATTAAATTTTATATAAATCTAGGTGCATTAATGAAACGGGGGGTTGAGGGGGGCGGTAGCCCCCCTCACACAGAATTAATTATCATATAAAACTCTTCCGAAGCCTAATTTGAATTGTTTAACATAGGTTTACATAACATCGTTATCTTAACTGTTAATCTCCAACCTGTATTTATAGTACTAAATTTCAGGGTAAGAGAAAGTCGTGTGAGTGACACACCAGATTATTTAAATTAAGAAAGTGTTTTATAATTTTATGTATTCTATTTAATCGTTATTTAGGATGAATTTATAATTTTTTTAGGTGAAAATAACATTTCTATGTATTCATCCGCACGACTTTCGCTTCAGACGGAGACAACATGCAGCCAGAAAACTACTAAACATATATTGTAATCATTTGTGATCTGCTATGCTAATTTTTCGAGTATCGTTTTCGTTCGGCTCGCTTGATCCGTAGCACGGAGTAATATTTAAATATTACTCCGTGATCCGTAGGCTATTATTATTTTTTTAAATCTTAATATTTTTGCAGACTGAATAATTATTGCTTTAAGCATGTGTTTAATAAATATTTTATCATATGCTAAGGCAATATTGTTTCAGTCATTTGATATTATTTATTACTCAAATCGGAATATGAAAGACAGACCATATCCCGTTCTTCAGTCACCCCGTAAGTTCTATATTTTGCATTAGATTTAGCTATTAACTTTTAGGTGGAAATTTTAATTTACGTGTCTTCGCGATGTAAGATTTATTATATAGGCCCTTTAAAATTCAGATTTCTCCCTTTACTCAAATTTTATAATTTACCAAAATGAAGCAGTATTTATTTTTTGGTACTTACGAATTAACTGCATGATAGAGTGATTTATTTTTATTATGCTATTAATTCAAGATATATATTTTAATATTTGTATTAATGCGTGTATATGTAAAAATATTATAAAACTGATCCTATGAAATATATTGCATTTTCTTATTTATTCACATTTCTGTTCATAAATAACCAGATTTCCAGGTACAATGTCCTTGAACTGCTATGAGATCATATTTAAAAAATTGATGCCTTTAAAAACTTTTTGTTTGCTCCATTTTGAAGAATATAATAGATAAAAGCATAATTTAGATATAAACTGTATTTTGATAATGTTTTTTTTTTGTTTGTTTGTTTTTTTTTTTGTGTGAAATAAATGTGAAAAAAATTTTTCTTTTAGCGTTTCGCCAAAATCGCAATTATTGTTATGTCTTATTGTAAATACACAATAGACAGTTTAAAATGTGTTTTACTTACAAACTTTGAATAAACATCTTAAAATGCAACAAACTCGAAATGCAACTCGAGTTTGTTCCATTTTATGGTGTTTATTCAAAGTTTGTGAGTAATATTTTTTACAACGCCAGTTTTGTGGTGCTTTTTTATTAAAATGTGTTTATTTGAGGTGAATATCGTGTTTCTTTCGTGCATTCTAGTAGAAATAAGCATAATAAGGTGCTTTTCATAAAAAGTTTTAAGAAATTAGGTTTCAGATTTCGAGGAACTATATCGCACGAACGCTAAAACTGTTATCAGCTCATATTTAAAAAACTGATGTTTTTTAAAACTTTTTGTTTACTTCATTTTGAAGAATATAATAGATAAAAGCATAATTTAGATATAAACTGTATTTTGATAATAATTTTTTGTGAAATAAATGTGAAAAAATTTTTCCTTTTAGCGTTTCGCCAAAATCACAATTATTGTTATGCTTTAATGTAAATACACAATAAACAGTTTTAAATATGTTTATTTGAGGTGAATATCATGTTTCTTTCGTGCATTCTAGTAGGAATAAGCATAATAAGGTGCTTTTCATTAAAAGTTTTCAGAAATTAGGTTTCAGATTTCGAGGTACGATGTCGCACGAACGCTAAAACTGCTATCAGCTCATATTTAAAAAATTGATGTTTTTAAAAACTTTTTGTTTGCTCTATTTTGAAGAATATAATAGATAAATGCATAATTTAGATATAAATTGTATTTTGATAATGATTTTTTTTTTGTTTTTAGTGAAATAAATACGAAAAAAGTTTTCCTTTTAGTGTTTCGCAAAAAATCGTAATTATTGGTTTGTTTTATTGTAAATACACAGTAAAAAGTTTAAAATGTGTTTATTTCAGGTGAATATCATGTTTCTTTTGTGCATTGAAGTATGAATAAACATAATAAGGTGCTTTTCATAAAAAGTTTTAAGAAATTAGGTTTCAGATTTCGACGAACGATATCGCACAAACGCTAAAACTGCTATCAGCTCATATTTAAAAAACTGATGTTTTTAAAAACTTTTTGTTTGCTTCATTTTGAAGAATATAATAGATAAAAGCAAAATTTATATATAAACTGTATTTTGATAATGATTTTTTTTTTTTTTTTTTTTTTTTGTGAAATAAATGTGAAAAAAATGTTCCTATTAGCATTTTGCCAAAATCACAATTATTGTTATGTTTTATTGCAAATATACAGTAAAAAGTTTGAAATTTTTTTCATTTGAGGTAATTAACGTACTCCTTTTGTGCATTGAAATATAAATAAGCATAATGAAGTGCTTTTTATGGAAATTTTTAAGAAATCATGTTTCAGATTTTGAGGTACAATGTCGCTCGAACGCTGAAATTGGTATGATCTCATATTTCAAAAATTGATGTGTTTAGAAACTTTTTGTTTGCTCCATTTTGAAGAAAATAATAGATAAAATAATAAAGTAGATATAAATTGCATTTTGATTATGATTTTTTTTTTTTTGTTTTTTTTCTGACATAAATGTGAAAAAAATTTTCCTTTTACCATTTCGCCAAATTAGCAATTATTGTTACGTTTTATTGTAAATATACAGTAAAAACTTTGAAAATGTGCTCATTTTTTATAAATAACATATTCCTTTAATGCACTGAAGTATAAATAGGCATAATATGGTGCTTTACATGAAAAGTTTTAAGAAAATCATTTTCAAATTTCAGTGTACGATGTCGCTCGAATGCTGAAACTGGTATGAGTTCATATCTAAAAATTATGTATTTAAAAATTTTTTTTTTGCTCCATTTTAAAGAAATATTGCATAAAAGTATAAAGTTGTTGAAGAGTTTTCCGCAACTGTGTAAAATAATTAATAATGAAATAGTTTAATAACGTAATTTAAAATAAATCCCTGGAAAAAGAGAGAGATAACTGCTCTTTGCCGCAGATGAGAGAAAAAGAGAAAATAACTTTTTGCTTCCTTCTGACTCGGGAAGGGAAGATTGACCTTGGAGGGTCAGGGAGGCAGATATTCTCTCTCCCCCCTCGCGTGTCAGGAAAAACCCAAGAGAAAGTAACAGAGTATGATACTTGCGGATTTTAATAGCGTATCGGGTGAATGAGCCAGGGTTTTTCGGGAGTTTTAGTTTGTGGCAACAGCAGTTCAGGCGGGAAAAAAAAAACAAGGCACGCGCACTCTCGACGCGGTCAGAGACCACGCTATCAGATGACTGGAGTACGCGAGGGTTTCTTTTCGGATGATATAAAAAGTTAAGCCTTTTTGCGTGAAGGGCCAGGGCCACTGGTAAAAGGGCCCTGGTCCCTGTTGTAGAAGATTGGAATAAGAGGATAACCATCAAACGAGTAAAGATAAAAATTTCGGAGACCTGAATGTTGAGTGCAAGAAAAGGAGCGTAACTAAGAAATGAGAAAAAAGATGAACTGGAAAAGAGAATGAATCCTTGGTTTGTGAGTAGCGGAACTTGTGATGTGAATACGGAGCCAGAATGTAGCTGAGTGGGGCCCTGGCCTGGGCCTTTGGGGATTTCTTACAAATATGAAAATAGTTGAAAGAATTGGAGGAAGATCCGGCTTGAATTACAGTGAAGAAAAGTGAACTGATGGTACTGTACAGAGAGTGTATAGTGGTTATGAAAATGGTTAAAGGTGGTTCGGAGAGATTCTTTTTGAAAAAAAGGAACAATAAAGGAGAATAGATTAGCACGCTGACATGTCCAAGACAAACTACCCCTGTGTGACTTGAGCTCTAAAGAATTTACGTAAAGGATTCATCCGAATAGACATCTAGACGCTTACTCAGAAAAGGGCGGTATGTGTATAAAGAAACTTGCTCAAATAAGTGAATTGAAGTTTTTGTGTTTCTACGAGTTCGAGCTGTTAAAGTAGTGTCAATAAACCTATAGGCCTTCACTCATACAGGAGAAAAGCCATCCGAGTGAAAAATATATGTCAAAGGGAATTTCTCAAGACCCCACAGCCATCCAGTGACATCTGCTCATCTGTTATAGAGGTATTATTTTCTATTATTACTTTTCTAGATTTTTATATTTCCCTGTACTGGTAGTGGGAGATGTATACTAATAATACAGGAAAAACAATTTTACCCTCTTGATAAAATCTGACTTTGATTTAATAAATTTTAGGCATGTAAAAAAAAAAAAAAAAAAGAGAAAAAATTAGGTCATCACTTATAAATAAAATAAAACTAGTAGTCAAACCTACATCAACTATTTGTGGCAGGCCTGTATTATTTTTATTGAAGATATGCTGCACTATGTTTATTGAAGATATGCTGTATGTATTTTAAAGGAAATATTATGAAAATTAAGAACTGATCTAGTGTCTTATTGAAAGATTTTCTTGGACATTTCATATAAAGTAATAAAGATATTTTCCCTGTAATTTCTTTGATATCACTGTTTCTTATAGGAAAGAAATTAATTTTTGATTGTATTAATGAGAGCTAAGTATGTGAGCTGCTGTCTGAGAGAAGTTTTGGTTTCATAAGTAACTTCAGTAGTAGGAAAATAAGTATTGTGATGAATATTAAAGTAACCCTTCGCACCGAAAAGTTCCTGTGAATAAGCAGACAGCATTTCACATCATGGGATCTGAGATATATATATATATATATATAAAAAAAAAAAAAAAAAAAAAAGGGAAGGGGTAATAATTATATATATATTTACATGTTTTATTTTATGGGCAATTTAGTACCCTGCTGTGAGAAAAGTTTTTGACTAAAAGTCCTAGGATTTAAGAAAAAAAAATATGAGCATGGTTGTATATAAGGATTTATTTTCATGTGCTATGGCTGACTATCCATTACTCACAGCAGGATACATGACTAATTTTTATTTTTGTTTATTTTTGGGGGGGAGGCAATTGCCCACTAGGTATTTTTTTTATATTATTATTTTTGTAGTATGTATTATCAGTTATAATATTTAAAAAGGTTGTCTATGAGAGTCTCTGTCTATGCATAATGATTTAAGTAAAGTTTTAAGGGTATTTAAGGTAAGACAGAGGCTGCCATAGACCATAGTGTAGGAAAAATTATCTTTACACCTACAGTGTGTAAAAAATCACAACAGAACTGACACAAGTTCTAGTGTGCAAGTTCATTGCACAAACTTTAGTTTTTGTTGGGGAACCTGGGGTATTGCAAATTTAACACAACGCGCTTTAATGTGATTTAGTAGTAGGAGGAAAATTTAAAAGATAATAATTAATTAACTTAAAGAGAACGATGAGAGAGATAAAGAACAAACTTTCTTTCTCATCGTCACAACTGGAGCCGAGACCAGTTCTGGAATTTGTGTTGCTGTTCTGTTGTGTACATATATAAATATTTCAATTTTTTTTTAAAATATATTTTATCAGTTTTTAATTAATGGTTGTATGTAAAATTTTAGTTTGTTTATTTGAGTTATAATTTAAATACTAAATCAAGTGTTGTCAGTGCTCTTTAAATTTGAAATTTTGTGTTTTCTTTTTTCAATGTATGAGAAAAGTTATCACTCTGAGTGTGGGTCACAATTTTAAAATTTAGCAAAAAAAAAAAAAAAAAAAAAAAAAAGCTACTAGGTGGAGGATCATACAGAAAAAGATAAGATTATTTATTTGCTGGGTGCGGTTCTATTTTTATATTATTTTGAGCTGATATTCCAATGCTGGCTAACCTCTCCCTTGCACGCAGAACTAACTTAGCTCTGTTGTGTTTGTCCTCAGGTTGACTTGATTTTTTTTTTTTGGGGGGGGGGGGAGTTGCCTGTATTGAAGGCCTAAGTGCATGATTTTGAATTTTCTGTACCAGCTCTAATAGGGTATTTGTCTACCTGCTTATATAAATAGAGAATAATTTTTCCCAGCATCTGAGAATTTTCTGTTTTTTTTTAATAATATTAGTAATATGCGAATAAATGAAAAAAATAATTAAAAAAAAAAAATGCTACCACCTAGTTAGGTTTTGTGACCTGCCCTCAGTGTGGCATTGAGTAAATGTCAAAAAATTAATCTGTAATGCTTTGACAAGGGATACTGAGGGATAAATTGATGTGTTGATTAAAAGGAAAAAACAGATATAAATATATAAAAGTAGTGAAAATTGGTTAATTTTTTAGGATATATTTTGACGAAAACTTTGAGCTGCAAATTCAATGTGTGTAAAATTGATAAAAAAATTTTCAAAAATGTAAACAAAGTCTGCAAATGAGTATAGTACCTCCTTCAACAGAAAATTAGGGAATGTGTTGGGATGGTAATAAAAATTTTTTCTTGCTAGGCAGAGTAAATTAAATATTTGTCATTACTTTGATCTCACAGGTAATTGTTTGAGGCTTATAAAAAAAAAAAAAAAAAAAAAGAAATTCCAAAAGTTTAACTAACATTGAAATAGAAATCAGTTTTTTGTTGCTTCTGAAATTTTTATTCTGTGCAATTTATGAATGATATGAGATAAAAAAGTAAATTTTAGAATTTTTGTTGGATATTTTGAATGGGAAAAGGTGAATTTTGGGATATGTTTGTGTGAGAACTGGAGTATGCCAGAAAACTCTTTGGCTCGCAGATATGAAATAAGTCTGTTGTGGGTCTCCCACTGAATTTTTTTTACATGGCTATGAGTTTACCTATTGGGGCGACAAATTTTGTTGCTAATACTTTACAAAGTTCTCACTGACAGGGTTATGCTCTTGAAAGTATGAAATGTTGATAGTGATATAGTGTTAGTGTTAAAGAATTATCATGATGAAATTTTTCTCGAGAAGAGAAGTTTATGTTGGGAAAAGGTGAATTTACTTAGGGAAAATTTGGAGGTAGAATAGATTGGTGGTTATGGAAAGTTGAAAGAGAAAATAGTGAATATTCAGATTTTTCTCGAGCTGCCCATGTTGTTTATTCCATTTAAGCTTATTCAAATATCTTTCAATTTAATAGTATTGGTTGAATTTTTTTTCTAGAAAAGTTATGAAAGCTTACAATTTTTTTTTCTGCATTACATAATTAAAATTGAGTTTCAGTGAGATACAGAATTTGGTACATGTAGGTACTTGGTTATGAAATAGTGAGGTCTCTCAGTGCATATTGGTTTCTTAAATGATTAGTAATGGAGGTAAATTCTGATAGTCTGGAGTGAACTGGGGTCTAAATGTTAAAAATAATAAAAATAGAAAAATGTGAAAAAAAAAAAAAGTGTAAAAATATAAATTTTTTTTTTTAATATTTAGCTCCTAGAGTAGTTTGCTATTTACTGACTAGGAATTGTGATAAGGTGTGGACAATGAATTTTGTGTAAATTGCAAAACAAATCTTTGTTTACCTCATATGTGATGCACTGAGAGAGCAATAATTAAGACTCAATCTGTACTTATAGTGGGGTAGAGAAATAAAATAAGAATAACAAAACCACCCTAGCACATTCTGTAAAAATGACTTAAGTTTTGTTTGTTTGTGATTCTGCCAGGAAGATTTTTTTTTGTAGATATATTTCATTTCTTTTTAAGTTGTGTGAAAAAAGGAAGAAAATTTTGGGGTAAAATGTCAATTACTAAATGTCTAATAGCATATAAGTGGATGTCTTTTTCATTTGCTCACTCGCATTGGTGATTTATACAAAATTTTAATTTGCATTAAGGTTTCTGTTATGAAATTTGTAATGCTAATATGGGAAATAGGTTGTTTATGAGTTCTCGAGTACAGTAAATATTGGGGGGAGTTTTACAAAAACTTCTTTTACTTCTAAATGTTAGTGTTTAAATTGTTAATCAAAATTGTAACTTAACTTCTGCTTGCAAGGTGCACATTGTAAACAGATTTTGAGTTTTTAGAGATTAGTTGTGTTCAGGGCTTTGGTGTAGTAGGGTCGGTGTTTGACTTTTTACACTTTGCTCGGGACATGAGCGGTCTCTTCTGTTTGTTTTTAAATTATTTAACTAGTATTACATGAGCTTAAGAGATGCTGTGATTTTAATTTTATGCGAGTGTGGGTGAAAAAGGGATTTACAATCTGACATTAAAATTTTCAGTTAAATTTGTTTGTGTTTTTGGATATGTACTTGGAGAGTTCATAATTTTTTCAGTGAAACTTTTAAGGTAGATTTTTTTTTAATGTTACAGTGCCTTAGATGTCATGTAAATTTTTTTAGGATTTTACAAATTTCAGAAAATTATTCTCAATATATGTACGGGTATGTCAGGACTGGGAAAGAAGAAATTTTTAGTGTAAATATGCTTTAAAATTTTTAATTTCAAGTTTAATTATATATCAGTGTGTGCTTGGTCATACAGACCTTGTTAAAAATTTTGATAAATTTCTGTTGTTGTTTTTTTGTGTATATGTTCTTGTATTGTCTTTAATCAGTCACTTTGCTACTTCTCAGTGCATGTATTCACTTTTGATATAAATTAGATTTAAAATTTATTAAGAAATTTTAAAATAAGAATATGTTAACCTGTGCCAGATGAAGGTACCAGTGGCGGATTTAAGGGGGGGGCTAGGGGGCTGAAGCCCCCTCCCAAAACACTGACATTCACTATTGAATATTGCAATTGTAAATTTTTTATTGGTCTAGAATAACACTTTGAAAAATCTTAGCCCCCCCCAAAAGTCAAGTTCTGGATCCGCCACTGGAAGGTACACAGGCACTTGAGCGCGGATCCAACGGTATATCTGGATGATAAAAATAGGAAATTTGAAAAAAAAAAAAAAAAAAAGTAAAAATTTGAAAAAATAAAACTTGCTTTTGGTATATGGTTGGCGAAGATGAAAACTCTTGTTTCGCTTGAAAAATTTTTGGTACTGGTGTGGTTATGCTTTAAAATGGTGGATAGAATATGTGCACTGGGAAGTTCAAAAAAAAAAAAAAAAAAAAGAGGAATTGTCATGTTTTGATTTTTTTTCCCAAGTACAAAGTAAAATATATGTGTGTGGCTGATAAATTTAATTTGATGTAATATTGTTATTTATTCCAGATCTTGTCTTATCCTGTTGTTGATAGTAGTTCTATGCCATGTAATGTGTTTTTTGTATTTTGTATTAGGAAGTGTCGGTGGATGGCTGGTGGTCGCTTTCTTTACCCTCATAGGACATATCGAAGAGCCCTTAAATTGCAATTTTATTTTTTTTCTGTTATAGAAGTCTCCGTATCATGCTCCTGGAAGACAGTATCTTACTTTGGTTTGAAATTTTTGTTTTTGTTTACATTTTTGTTTTACAGGGGTCATGTGCGAGTTATGTACATCAGTTTGTTAATGTAACTAACCCTGAGGTTGGTGAAGATTGTTTAAATGACTGTGGGGAATGAGGACGTGTTCAGAGGAATGAAGTTTAGGGTGCTGTTGTGAAACAAAATATAAGCAGTTACCAGTTGTCAAATGTAGGAAGTTGGGGTCTTTCATAGTAGTAATTTAAATTGATTAGATTTTAGATTTTTTTTCTTCTTTCCTTCATTTCGTCTGGTGCTAGGGAGTTTAAATTTCGCAGATGTCACACATGGCTGGGTACTTTAGATGAAAATAAGTTGATAATAGTAGATAGTTAAATTTAAAAAAAAAAAAAATTATTATAACTGATTTTTTTTTTTGTGTAATGTAAGATTAAGGTGGACATTTTTTTTTGTGGGATGTTTTGCTGCTGAATGTGGCCACGTATGTTTCATACGTTTCATGTAGCTATTACAGTTCTTAGTGTTTGCTACCTCTCCTCGCGGGGTCGGTGTTTGACTTCTCTTGGATTCGGGGCATTTGCTGGGTATCTGGCATCCTTTAAAAAAAAATTGTGCCAATTTTTTTTTCCGGAAGACGGAGGGTGTTGTTGAAGAGTTTTCCGCAACTGTGTAAAATAATTAATAATGAAATAGTTTAATAACGTAATTTAAAATAAATCCCTAGAAAAAGAGAGAGATAACTGCTCTTTGCCGCAGATGAGAGAAAAAGAGAAAATAACTTTTTGCTTCCTTCTGACTCGGGAAGGGAAGATTGACCTTGGAGGGTCAGGGAGGCAGATATTCTCTCTCCCCCCTCGCGTGTCAGGAAAAACCCAAGAGAAAGTAACAGAGTATGATACTTGCGGATTTTAATAGCGTATCGGGTGAATGAGCCAGGGTTTTTCGGGAGTTTTAGTTTGTGGCAACAGCAGTTCAGGCGGGAAAAAAAAAACAAGGCACGCGCACTCTGGACGCGGTCAGAGACCACGCTATCAGATGACTGGAGTACGCGAGGGTTTCTTTTCGGATGATATAAAAAGTTAAGCCTTTTTGCGTGAAGGGCCAGGGCCACTGGTAAAAGGGCCCTGGTCCCTGTTGTAGAAGATTGGAATAAGAGGATAACCATCACACGAGTAAAGATAAAAATTTCGGAGACCTGAATGTTGAGTGCAAGAAAAGGAGCGTAACTAAGAAATGAGAAAAAAGATGAACTGGAAAAGAGAATGAATCCTTGGTTTGTGAGTAGCGGAACTTGTGATGTGAATACGGAGCCAGAATGTAGCTGAGTGGGGCCCTGGCCTGGGCCTTTGGGGATTTCTTACAAATATGAAAATAGTTGAAAGAATTGGAGGAAGATCCGGCTTGAATTACAGTGAAGAAAAGTGAACTGATGGTACTGTACAGAGAGTGTATAGTGGTTATGAAAATGGTTAAAGATGGTTCGGAGAGATTCTTTTTGAAAAAAGGAACAATAAAGGAGAATAGATTAGCACGCTGACATGTCCAAGACAAACTACCCCTGTGTGACTTGAGCTCTAAAGAATTTACGTAAAGGATTCATCCGAATAGACATCTAGACGCTTACTCAGAAAAGGGCGGTATGTGTATAAAGAAATTTGCTCAAATAAGTGAATTGAAGTTTTTGTGTTTCTACGAGTTCGAGCTGTTAAAGTAGTGTCAATAAACCTATAGGCCTTCACTCGTACAGGAGAAAAGCCATCCGAGTGAAAAATATATGTCAAAGGGAATTTCTCAAGACCCCACAGCCATCCAGTGACATCTGCTCATCTGTTATAGAGGTATTATTTTCTATTATTACTTTTCTAGATTTTTATATTTCCCTGTACTGGTAGTGGGAGATGTATATTAATAATACAGGAAAAACAATTTTACCCTCTTGATAAAATCTGACTTTGATTTAATAAATTTTAGGCATGTAAAAAAAAAAAAAAACGAGAAAAAATTAGGTCATCACTTATAAATAAAATAAAACTAGTAGTCAAACCTACATCAACTATTTGTGGTAGGCCTGTATTATTTTTATTGAAGATATGCTGCACTATGTTTATTGAAGATATGCTGTATGTATTTTAAAGGAAATATTATGAAAATTAAGAACTGATCTAGTGTCTTATTGAAAGATTTTCTTGGACATTTCATATAAAGTAATAAAGATATTTTACCTGTAATTTCTTTGATATCACTGTTTCTTATAGGAAAGAAATTAATTTTTGATTGTATTAATGAGAGCTAAGTATGTGAGCTGCTGTCTGAGAGAAGTTTTGGTTTCATAAGTAACTTCAGTAGTAGGAAAATAAGTATTGTGATGAATATTAAAGTAACCCTTCGCACCGAAAAGTTCCTGTGAATAAGCAGACAGCATTTCACATCATGAGATCTGAGATATATATATAAAAAAAAAAAAAAAAAAAAAAAAAAGGAAGGGGTAATAATTATATATATATTTACATGTTTTATTTTATGGGCAATTTAGTACCCTGCTGTGAGAAAAGTTTTTGACTAAAAGTCCTAGGATTTAAGAAAAAAAAATATGAGCATGGTTGTATATAAGGATTTATTTTCATGTGCTATGGCTGACTACCCATTACTCACAGCAGGATACATGACTAATTTTTATTTTTGTTTATTTTTGGGGGGGAGGCAATTGCCCACTAGGTATTTTTTTTATATTATTATTTTTGTAGTATGTATTATCAGTTATAATATTTAAAAAGGTTGTCTATGAGAGTCTCTGTCTATGCATAATGATTTAAGTAAAGTTTTAAGGGTATTTAAGGTAAGACAGAGGCTGCCATAGACCATAGTGTAGGAAAAATTATCTTTACACCTACAGTGTGTAAAAAATCACAACAGAACTGACACAAGTTCTAGTGCGCAAATTCATTGCACAAACTTTAGTTTTTGTTGGGGGACCTGGGGTATTGCAAATTTAACACAACGCGCTTTAATGTGATTTAGTAGTAGAAGGAAAATTTAAAAGATAATAATTAATTAACTTAAAGAGAACGATGAGAGAGATAAAGAACAAACTTTCTTTCTCATCGTCACAAAGTAGATATAAAATATATATTTTATTTATTTATTTTTTATGTTAAATAAATGTAAAAAAAAAATTCCTTTTAGCATTTCACCAAATTAGCAATTGTTGGTATGTTTTGTTGTAAATATTCTGCTAAAAGTTGTAAAATGTGCTCATTTGAATGAGTAATATATTCCTTTTGTGCATCGAAGTATAAATAAGCATAATAAGGTGCTTTTCATGTAAATTTACAAGAAATTATTTTTCAGATTTCAAGGTACTATGTCGCTTCGCTAGAACACTTAAACTGGTATGAGCTCATATAAGAAAATTTATGAGTTTGAACACCCCCCCCCTCTTTTTTTTTTTTTTTTTTTTTTTTTCTCCATTATGAAGAAAATAATAGATAGATAATAGAAGATAACAGAAAGTATTAAATAGATATAAATTGGAGTTTGATTAGGAATTTCTTGATTTTTTTTTTTTTTTTTTTTTTTTTTTTGTAAATATACAGTAACTTACTTTTCATAATGTGTTTAGTTAAAGTGAATATCATGTTACTTTTGTGCACTTACATGTATAAATATGCATAATAAGGTGATTTTTATAAAAATCTGAATAAATAAATGCATTGCCAAATTTTTTTACACAGATGCACGCACATACAAAAATATCTAAATCAATAACCTTTTAAAAGTAATGATATCAATACAAAAACCCTTCACGGGTTAAAAGTTTGTGACGCAGCTACTTTATGGCTATAAGAATTTGAAATAGGGGTCTTAAAAATAATTATATCAAATTTTAAGTGACGCTTTACTATTAGTTAAAATATACATAGATTTTCTCATTTGCTTTTTTTCTTCTCAGTGGCGGATTTAAGGGGGGGGCAGCTAGGGGGCTGAAGCCCCCCCCCCAAAACACTGACATTCACAATTGAATATTGCAATTGTAAATTTTTTATTGGTCTAGAATAACACTTTGAAAAATCTTAGCCCCCCCCCCTCCCAAAATCAAGTTCTGGATCCGCCACTGTTTCTTCTATTTATATTTACAATGCAAACGTAATATTTTTAACTTCAACATAGACAGATATATAAAATATACCCACTGATGCTTTTTCATTCGCATTTCAAATTCAAAGTAAAAGGTTTTAAAAGGAATGATATCAAAATTCCAGTGACGCTTCGATGTTAGTTTAAAAGATTTGGTTTTAGATTCCTTTAAAATTAATTTTGATGGTCTAACAAAGTATATTTACACATTGAAACAGTGCTTTTAATTTTGAAATATACTGTCACATAATCACACTTTCACTGAGTGCGCATTATAAATTCAAATTATTTATTTCAATAAATTGATTTGTCTTTTGCGTCACGCTATCCAAAACTTAAGTAAAATTTATGTAAATGTCATTTGGTATCATAGTGTCCAACTAAGTAAGAAATTAAGCAAAGACATACTGCAATGCAAAGAAAACGTTTGTACAAATTTTACTTGCAGTTTTGGATAGCGTGACGCAAAAGACAAATCAATTTATTGAAATAAATAATTTGAATTTATAATGCACACTCAGTGAAAGTGTGATTATGTGACAGTATATTTGAAAATTAAAAGCACTGTTTCAATGTGTAAATATACTTTGTTAGACCATCAAAATTAATTTTAAAGGAATCTAAAACCAAATCTTTTAAAGTAACAACGAAGCGTCACTGGAATTTTGATATCATCCCTTTTAAAACCTTTTACTTTGAATTTGAAATGCGAATGAAAAAGCATCAGTGGGTATATTTTATATATCTGTCTATGTTGAAGTTAAAAATATTACTTGTGCATTGTAAATATAAATAGAAGAAACAGTGGCGGATCCAGAACTTGATTTTTTTTTTTTTTTTTTTTTTTTTTTTTTGGGGGGGGGGGGCTAAGATTTTTCAAAGTGTTATTCTAGACCAATAAAAAATTTACAATTGCAATATTCAATTGTGAATGTCAGTGTTTTTTTTTTGGGGGGGGGCTTCAGCCCCCTAGCCGCCCCCCCCCTTAATTCCGCCACTGAGAAGAAAAAAAAGACGCAAAAGACAAATCAATTTATTGAAATAAATAATTTGAATTTATAATGCACACTCAGTGAAAGTGTGATTATGTGACAGTATATTTGAAAATTAAAAGCACTGTTTCAATGTGTAAATATACTTTGTTAGACCATCAAAATTAATTTTAAAGGAATCTAAAACCAAATCTTTTAAAGTAACATCGAAGCGTCACTGGAATTTTGATATCATTCCTTTTAAAACCTTTTACTTTGAATTTGAAATGCGAATGAAAAAGCATCAGTGGGTATATTTTATATATCTGTCTATGTTGAAGTTAAAAATATTACTTGTGCATTGTAAATATAAATAGAAGAAACAGTGGCGGATCCAGAACTTGATTTTTTTTTTTTTTTTTTTTTTTTTTTGGGGGGGGGGGGGGGGCTAAGATTTTTCAAAGTGTTATTCTAGACCAATAAAAAATTTACAATTGCAATATTCAATTGTGAATGTCAGTGTTTTTTTTTGGGGGGTGGGGGCTTCAGCCCCCTAGCCGCCCCCCCCTTAATTCCGCCACTGAGAAGAAAAAAAGCAAATGAGAAAATCTATGTATATTTTAACTAATAGTAAAGCGTCACTTAAAATTTGATATAATTATTTTTAAGACCCCTATTTCAAATTCTTATAGCCATAAAGTAGCTGCGTCACAAACTTTTAACCCGTGAAGGGTTTTTGTATTGATATATATACAGATCAACCGCTAAATAATGGACTTTTATAATCAGGGAACCTCAAAATGTGAAATTATGGAAAAAAAAAAAAAAAGAGTTGAGAATAAAACTACTAAAAGTAATTCGTTTACATACAGTATGGATATGAAAAATTAATTTTGCTTCGTGAGCAAGTGTTCGTCGGCATAATAAAATATAGCAAAGAACTTCCATCAATTACGTTCAATACAAAAGAGCGTTTAGCTTAATTTTGGGTAGCTCTGCATATTGTCGATAAACAATGTTGTGTATTTAAATTTATTCTTACTTGAAAAACTTCTAACACAAAATCAGTTATAATTCCAGCAATTTCCAAGTATAGCCTCAATATATCCAAATACTGTTAAATTGTACTTATCAGAACATAATTTATTTGAACTTTGAACCCCATAAACATCATGTATTTGAATTCTCTTGGATATTCCTGTACGTGAACCATTTGCTTTGTCTCAAGGAAAAAATTTAGTGTAGCATATTTATATGAAACCCATTTAAAATACCAAGTTTGGACTTTCTGTTATTATTTGTTCTTGATATATGCTGATAACAGACAGATACACACACAAACCAACCGCTAAAAACATTTTCCAATTCAGAGGATTTCAAAACGTATAATTATATAATAAAGAAAAAAAAAACTCAATTTCGAAAATTTGACCCAAAAACAATACTTTCTTTACCCTGTGTATACGTGAAAGAAAGTAAATAGTTAGAATTAAAAAAAAACTTTTGAGTAAACATATTTCCTATTAAAACTTTAAAAAAAAAAAAAAAAAAAAAAAAAAAAAAATTAACCACTATTTTTTAAAACACACTACCGTGCGTTTGAATCTTTCGACAAGAGAGAGAGCTATTTTATGTACTGTTTGAAATTATATATGTAGTATAAATAATTCAATAAACATTTTTTTATAATATTCATATATTTTATGCATGTATTTATAATTAAAAAAAAAAAAATATTTTCTTCTGTTCCGAAACATTTTGTGTAAAGAATTCTCATTTATTCATTAAGATTAAATTTCTTGACATTAGAATTTAAATCTTAAATCTATTTATTTTAGTGATTTACGTTTCACAAAATATTTCACTGAGCGATGCGATAGTTTGTATATTTTTTTAGCGGCGTTCTAGTAGATAATTGAATACAGGTGGGAAACTGTCTCTTATCACCTCTGTCACCCCACAGCTAGGAGAGGAAGTGTCAAAATAACTTAGGTAGTCAAGAAGATAATTTTTCAACTAATAGGGGAATTCTACTATTCACTGATTGGAGCTAATGGCTGTCAGTTTTTAAAGTTAGGCCAACCCCAATTTTTTCTTAGAACATGGGCGGCCATGTTGAATAGAAATCTTCATTTCCGGATGCACGCCCTTAACGGTGCAAGGTAAGGGGGTGCATCACGGATCGTCAAGGTCATCCAAAGCCTACGTTATTCTATGGCGAAATTTTTTTATAGAATTACACATTACCTAATGAAATTTTTTAATTCTGTTTTCACAATCAGAAAATTCACAACCATACACTGAAGACCCGTGAAACAAAAACTGTTATATTTAATTTTTAACCCTTTATTTTTAAGGTGTAAAATGCGAAAAATACACTTGTGTTGCTTTACTAGCCTCTAACTTATCAACAAATTGCAATATCTGAAATCTGTATAGCGTGTCGCTTTCTCAAGAAAACCAAGCTTTTTATTAATGTTTTTATAAATTGTTTTATTTAAATCTCTATTAATGAGAATATAAGAAACTTTAATTTTTAAATTCAAAAACCTCAATTTCAGCAGATTTCTCCGCCTCCCATCGGAAACGCCCCGCGAAACTCACGGGAAGTCATTAAGATTGATTGATGATATCGTTCATGTCGAAAGGGGAAGGGGGATAATGGTGTCGTTAAAACATACTTTCTGGGTCCACACAGAATTTTTCTTTTTCAGAGTCCAAATGCATTAAAGAAAAAGAAAAAAAAAAAAAAAAAAGAGAGAGAGAGAAAGAACTCTTTGCTTAAAAATCTAATATTTTTTTTATATATATTGAAAAAAAAAAAAAAAGAAAAAAAAAATGTTTGTGTCTCCGACTACCTCTTTACGAAATCTGAACGCAAAAAGATGCGAAATAACTCAAGGACTCAGAATTGAGCATTTAAATAAAATTATTTCAATTAATTAAAAGACATTAAATAAAATCCCTGTAATAGTTTTAGAATTATTAAATATTTAATTAAAAATATAAAAATAAATAAATAATAATAATAAATAAATAAATGAACTTATGAGTTTATTAATTAATTTAATTAATTTATTTTGTCCTTGGCATAAATTCATTTACACGCGAAAAATAAAAATAAAATAATAATAATAGTAATGATAATACATACAAACATATATATATATATGTACCGGTACGATTTGATTGTGAAATTTTTCTCAATTTGGTGATAGCTTTTCCTAAGCAGAGCAATCGTTAGATTTTTTTTTATTATTATTACTAGGGTGCTCTGCCCCTTACTCGCTTCACTTATTTACCCCTGCGGCACTCTGCACGTCTATTCGCCGCTTTACCTTTCACTGAATAGGGATATTACTAGTGCATAACATAAACCAAAAGTAGAAAAATGAAATTCAAGAAATCTTCATATTTATTGTCTAATTGAAATATATAAGTACTATTTAAAACTTTTTATTACGAAATATTATTCTAAAAATCAGTAAGTATATATTTATATATAGATATATATATAGTTAGAATAGAAAAAAAAAATAAATAATCGTAATATCTAGACCATTTTGCGTTACATCTTTAGTATACGACCCCATTGGCAACTTTTAAATTTTTGTTTCTATTTAGAGATGATTTTTTTCGTGTAATTGTTCTTATCTCTCTTATTAAAAAAAAAAAAAAAAATCTAGTATACCTACTTTTTCTAATGCCTATACATTTTACTAATAATCTTTTAGTTAATTTGGGACGGTATATAATGCTTTCTATATATTTTTAATGTACAGTTAGATAATTTTACCATTTCGAAAACATCTGGTGAAAAAAAAAAAAAAAGTCCATTACCTACTATTACATTTATTATATGCACTTTTTTGACATAATGTAAGGTCAAAAAACGTAAAATTAGCCTAACAAATTAGACACTTAAACAATTTTCTAGCGAAAGAAAACTGATACATGTGTAAAGTTATACAAACAGAGTTTACATACCAAGTTAAAAAAAAAAAGGTAGAGCCGCTTTTAAAAAGTACTGATTTCCGAGATCTAAAACTGACCTACCTAATGAGGATGATTGTCAATTTTCCTGTAATAGCCACGTAATATATGCGAAATGATATCTAAAATGAGATTTATGTAGCAATTTTCAAGAAAATCGTAAGAACCGTTTTTGAGACATCGACATTATTAGATTATTTAAATTACACTGCCACCGGAATTCACAAACAGAATTAAATTAAAAGAAATTTAAAATTTTCAGTTAATAATTAAAAAAAAAAAAAAAAAAAAAAACGGCCTTTTATGCTACCTTATAAAAGAAAATTTACCCTAAAAAAATTTCGGGATAAGTTTTTGCAGCTGGAGCCATATAGTAAGCGGTAAGTATATTCCCAATGCACAGGTAAGGGTTAATTGGGTGCTCCTTTAGCCATACAGTGCTTATATATATATATATATCCGTAAAATATTTCTAGTTTTAAAAGGCTGTTAATGTAGGAAACCCTCTCATAAATGGAAGCTCGTGAGCTCGCTCTATTTGCCTAATAGAAAAATCCGGCTCTGAAATATACAGATTAATGTGCAAGAGGTTTGAAAAAATAATTTTTGCAGCGATTTTCATAATTTAAGGAAGGATTAAACCTCAGGAACTACTTCGCAAAATTGCATAAAAACTTATATGTGGATGCACCTTGACATAAGTTACTGCGAATCGACTTTTGGTCCTAATTGCTCAACAGGTGGCATTCCTATACAGCGATTTCCTCAGTTTAAGAGAAGACTATATTTCAGGTTCTAATGCGTATAATCAAGCAAAACTTGATAGGTGAGAAGGTCATTATGAGACATTATGCCGATTCAGTTTGGATGTATATATACCAATAGATTGAGCTGCTAATAGTGCAGTTTTCCCCGAGAAAGGGAATGCAATTTTTCACCTCCTATGGTATTTAACTTCCTGTCAAAACCATTATGAAAACGCATTTTTAAGATGTTAGTTAAACTGTGTTTTTTTTTTTTTTTTTTTTGGATATTTAGTGTTAGTTTTCTCTAAAATGAAATCGCCAGCATTCATCATGGTGGACAATTTTAATAAATAATAGTTTTTGTAAATTATTTGAACTGAGTGAATTTATACAGAAAAATATAGATGAAAGTCTTGTGGTAGCCACAACATACTAGTTTAGAGCAGTTTAAAGTTTTTAAAATGTACTAGCGAGAAATTCCCTCGTAACGTATTTGAATTATTTTGTATATCTTTATACGGAGATAATTTCAGGGTAGTGATTAGTCAGAGTGGGGCAGAGGGACCAATCTTCCGTTACGAACGAAAAATGGATTATAGTACAGGTTCTTCTTCTTCTTCTTCTTCTTCTTTTTTTTTTTTTTTTTCTGCAGGGCCATAAGTTTGTACATTATAATAAAAAAGATTCCAGAAGCATTTCTCCTGCTGCATTATACCATAGCTGTAATTTCTTTTTTTAGATTTTTACTGTCCGAACATACATATGTAAGAAAAGTATTGTAATCATGTCAAATATCCGACTTTGAGATTTTGGTGTTTCTATATGTTTTGAGGTCCCTTGAGTTCACTTTTGCTATTTTTACGATGATGTATGAATGTGTGTATGCATGCATGTGAGTGAACACGATAGTGCCTAAACACTTTGTTCAAATAAGCTGAAATTTAGCACTTATGTTGTATGTCACCATAGCACGGACCCTATTGATTTTGATGAATTTTTTTACAGGGAGACAAAGAAAAATTCTTTATCATTATGACCTACGGGGCCAAATTTTTCAAAGTGCGATAGTGTCTGAACGCCTCATTCGTCTGAGCTAAAAATTTATACACATGTTATAAATCACCGTCGCACAAAGTGTATAGAGTTTGGTGAATCTAGCATTTATAGTTTTTTTTTACAGGGACTAAAAGAAAAATTCTTTATCATTATGGTGTATGGCCCCAAATATTTTAAAGTGCGATAGCGTTTAAACGCCTTATTCGATTGAGCTGAAAATTTATATACATGTTATAGATTATCGTCGGACGAATTATATAGATTTTGGTGAATCTAGTTCTTATAGGTTTTTACAGGGACGCAACGAAAAATTCTTTATCATTGTGATCTATGGGCTCAAATTATTTGAAGTGCAATAGCGTAAAATTGAACAATGGGGAAAAATGCTCAAGCACCCAAATATATTTTTCTCTTTTGTTTATTTAACTACTTGTCTGACTTTAATTTATTTACTCAACCGTTCATTACTTAATGTTCGGAAAGTCGAGTGGAGTCACTCCAGATTTTTTGTTTTTTATTTACGGGAATGATATCAAATATTTTTCTTAAATTTTCTCAATTAATATTTTTAAGAAGAATCTCTTTCTGCATTTAGAGATTCATTCAGGCCAAATCTACTGTCAATCCATAACGTTGCCCGTAGTAACGTACGGGCATAACGTTGTATCCATAACGTTGTATCCATTAACGTTGTATATCCATAAGGTTGTATTTGGGACTGAAAATTCCATGGCATGAAAACGTTTTAACGGAGTTCTTTGTAATGAGATTAAAATATTTTTAACGAAGCATTAAGCTTATGTATAGGATAATGTAAATCCAAATTACACAGGATTTGCAAAGAATTTAAAAAGGCTATTAAAAAATAAAAAAATAAAAAAAGTTTTTGAGGAATGGATTTTTAAACAAGTTATATTCACTTCTGAATAGTTAACAATAGAAATCAAAAGATCATTTCATTCTGTTTAATTAATTTAGGTGCACTTATATCATCATGAATAATTACAACATCAAAATGCACCTCGTTCATTTTTCTGTTAAAATTGAAAAATCTATGAGAATATGAGGAATTACATTACTATTCTTTGCAGTAAAATGTATCGTAGAACTGGTGTTGAACGATTAAAAATATGTAAGCAAACGCTACAGTGTGCAACAATATGCAATAGTATATTTCGGGTCAAAATAATTAACTACGACTCTACGCGAGAAAAAGCAGGCACCTGTGCATCTTGAAAGCATAATTGCACACTTATTACCTAACCGCAAAAATAATTGCTACATTTCTAGCACTTATGCAACCAAAAAAATATACAGTTCCCGCCACTTATTAAAATCACATTCGTTTTGAGCCAAAGCGATTTTATTAAGTGGCTGATTTTACCATGTTCTTTATTTTTATTAACTTCGATTCTTGTGTGTTTGTTTGTGTGTTTGTTTGTGTGTTTGTCAGGGACAAATTTTGCAATCGATTTTTAACTAACTTCCCGACTAGCTAGATATTTGAAATTTTCAGGACAGCTCACAACACGGTGACAATACATTTTTCTAATAATTTTAGTCAACTATTGCATGTCCCGCTGCCTTCGACAGCGCTTATATGATTCGACAGAAAATTTATTTAACTAACTTCCCGACTAGCTAGACATTTGAAACTTTCAGAATAGTTCAGAACACGGTTAAAATACATTTTTTTAATACCTTTAGTCAACTGTTTCGGGTTCCCGCTGCCTTCGGCAGCGTTATCAGTACAAAACTTGCAATCGATTTTTCACTAACTTTCAGACTAGCTAAACATTTGAAACTTTCAGGACAGCTCAAAACACGGTGACAATACATTTTTTTAATGCTTTTAGTCAACTGCTTCAGGTCCCTACTGCCTTCAGCAGCGTTTATATGATTCAACAGAAAATTTATTTAACTAACTTCCCGACTAGCTAGACATTGGAAACTTTCAGAATAGTTCAGAACACGGTGAAAATGCATTTTTTAAATATTTTTAACCAACTGCTCCGGGTTCCTGCTGCCTTCGGTGCCGTTACCAGTACAAAGCTTGTAATCGATTTTTCACTAACTTCTCGACTAGCTAGACATTTGAAACTTTCAGGATAGCTCATAATACAGTGACAATACATTTTTTTATACTTTTAGTCAACTGTTTCAGGTCCCTACTGCCTTCAGCAGCGTTTATATGATTCAACAGAAAATTTATTTAACTAACTTTCCGGCTAGCTAGACATTTGAAACTTTCAGAATAGTTCAGAATACGGTGAAAATGCATTTTTAAAATATTTTTAACCAAATATTTCGGGCTCCTGCAGCCTTCAGCAGCGTTACCAGTACAAAACTTGCAATCGATTTTTCACTAACTTCCCGACTAGCTAGATATTTGAAACTTTTATAATGGCTCAAAACACGAGAGCAATGAATTTTTTTAAAACTTTTATCCAATTGCTCCGGGTTCCCGCTGCCTTCGGTAGCGTTTATATGATTCAAAAGAAAATTTAAAAACATGGTATATAAAATGATCTTTTTATCTTGTAATTATTTATATCCAGCTAACGTTCTTGCACTTAAAGAAAAGGTACTACTTTCCTGAATTTGGAAAGAAATTTCGAATAATGAAATTAGTAAACAATGTAAGTAAATCAAACACATTCCAAGTCCTTTAAGAAAAACCATCATTACTTTACCAAAGTTCACGATTTTCTTAGAAATTTAAAATCTTTTCGTTTAAACCTCTTGATTTATAGTTATTTCAAAATAAGAACTGGAATTTGAATTTTATAATTAAAAATTAATATATATATATATATGTATCATATCATTTGGAAATCAAATCAAATGTGTAACTTATTACTGCGCTCTGAAGAATAAGTTCCTTGAAATTATTAAGGAGATAAGTTATGAGGCTATGTGTTTAATCTATAACTATGCTGCAAGTGTAAAATTTTCGACAATGTGTGATAGCATAGGGATTGTTGTGCTTTACTTTCTTTTTATTAAAAAAAAAAAAAAAAAAAAAAAAAAAAAACACAATGTAAATAAATTTTTTTTTTAATGTGCATAAATTATGTTGTTGGCTGCTGAGGAGATATTTTTTAGTTTATTAACCGACGATGCTGATTTTATTAAGCGGCGGCTTTAAAGAGAATTTGTATTGATTTGATTCCGGTACACTGTTAAAAAAAGGCAATTTTGTTGCCAGAATGTCTCTGTGAAAATTACAGAATTGTCTGTAATTTGAAAAAAAGTCGAAAATTACGGAAAAATTACGTCGACAAAACGTATTTTTCTGTAACTTTCACAGAATTCTGTAATTTTCACAGAGAATTTCTGGCAACAAAATTACATTTTTTTTTACAGTGGTACTGGTAATTTGGATCAGATTAAGCCGGCTGATTTTATTAACCAGTGGATTTATTAAGCGGCGGTTACTGTGTATGTGAATTTATTTAAGATGACACAAGTGCACCTATATTCATGAAACAGAATGGAAAAATCTTTTTATTTTCACAGTTAGAACTGTATATCAGTCAGATTCCCCCCTTTCTCCCTTCCCATATAATTCTGTAGGATTTTCGTTGCTTCATACTGTAAAGATATACGATTCAAAAATAAAGTTTTTTTTTTTTCCCTTTTTGAACATGTTGCCTTTATCTCAGTGAGAAAAATTTTCAAAATAAATAAATAAATTTAAATAAATTTAAATATTTTATTGGTTTAAGTAAAAGTAGGTTTCTAATTTTTAATCTCTAAAAAAAAAAAATATCTAAATTTATTAAAATACTAGTATGTTGTGGCCACCACAAAAATTTCTTCTGTAATTTCATATACAAATTCACGCAGTACATAATATTTATTATTAAAATTATTATTTATCAGAATTTTTTTTCCACGACGATTTTTATCACAGAGAGGTATAACGCTAAATTTCTAAAGGAAATCAATTTTAAGCTATTCAGAAGATATCTTAAAAAATACATTTTTTTTTTTTTTTTTAACAAGTTCACTCCCCCCCCCCCTTTTTTTTTTTTTGTATTAAAAAAATCGACAACATTATTTTTAATTATTACAGATCGATGGTTCAACCATTCGTTTTAATGATATCGACGAGTTCTATTGAAAGATACCCATGCTGAAAATTTAGCCCTCTCGAGGGGTGCCTTCCCCTCCCATAGGAAAAGTGATGCTCCTACATACACAAAATTATTTCCTAATTGATTATTACTATATTTTTTTTTCATTCCATAATTATTCCCGAAAAGTAATTCTCCTCGTGTCCATTTATATAATATTTATAATATATATGGCACATTTATGTAATATTATATTATTTGAAGTTTCAGAGGGTGCCACAAGTAAAAACATCTGTGACTAATATGAAATAATATTTTTTATTTAATAGCAATCTTCAGAATGTGGTTACAAAACTCAAATGGGAGGATGTTGGGGAGAAGAAAGGTGGTATTTCCCTCATTTAGATATATTTTCCACATAAAACTGTTGCTATAGCTGGCAGGGTAAGAGAGAAAAGCATGAGTGTTATAACATATGTATTTATATTAAAAGTTCTGACTTTTAAAACTTTTAAAATGGAATTAATGGCTGTAAAAACTACGTTGTTAGTTTTTTAGAGGTGATGAATCGAATGTTTATATTTTCAAAGCTGTAAAATTATTAGAGCAGGGTCAGATATTTAAAAAAAAATTAAATAGAGCTAGGAGATTAAAAAAAAAAAAAAAAAAAAAAAAAATCCTTTTACTAAGCCTATAGTAATGTGGAAGCTATTGCGAACAGGCTGTTGCAGATGTCTCGAACAGCTAAAGAACACCTCAGGCGCCCCAGAGCAGAATCAAATTACTTTAATCAATTTGTTTAATCGAAGAACTTGTAAAAAAACGCCTCACAGACACCACAGGAACACAACTAAAAACTTTGAGTTTGAGAGTTTATTTTACTTTCCTAGAAGCTTTACTTATTAGAATAATCTAAATTTTCTCACGCTTGCTTTGAAAATATACATTATGTACCTTACTATTGACTGAAAAGTATTAAATACACTTAACTATCTCTAAAATTGCTTTTAATATCTCTTTTAAACTTAAATGAACTAGAATTATTGTTTAATTTTCTATACATTTATAAGAAAACTGGATATAAAATAAGATTGAAGTATCGTAGAAAATTACTATGTTTATTAAAAAATTATTATTTATTATTATTATTATTATTATTATTATTATTTACATAAATAAACAAACTAAATCATTATGTAATACTTGAATATGGGCACAAAAAAAGCGTTTAAATACATTAAACGGCCACTTAAATCTTTGTATATTCGCAAACCAGTAAATAGCATCTGTTTGTTTAGGAGGAAAAACAGAGCAATGAAAAATGGATTTTTCTCTTAACAGTGATGCGGAACGGGATAACCAAGAGTCAACTCTTCATTCTCTTGATGCTCCGTATATTCATTTAAAAACATTCGCCTCTTAGATAGACTGTCATTGCTCTCTCTCATTGGCGCTTATCTAGCATGCCGGCCAATCAGCGCTGGCACGCGCAGCCGTAAATAAACACACCTAAAATAAAAATTAAAAAACCAGGGAGAATATTGTGCTAAAAAAGTAGACAAGCAAAAGAAACTCTCTCCGGAATATATGGGTTCCTGCGCCCTCTGCTGGATTCATCCGCCTGTTGAATGTCCAAGTGATGCTGATCTCATTTAACCGGGAAGTTTGGAGACAGTCCGATAGATTTCTCAGTATATCATGGCGCTGTTCTATTCAGAGATCAAATAAAAAACTATCACTTGTGTATATTTTCACCACTGAGGAATAACATATTTTTTGTTTAAACACATATTTTTTGGATATTAAGAATTTGGATATTAAGTTTTTGGATATTAAGAATTAAGTCTGAAAGGAAACAGCTCAAAAAGCAGATACTTCTCATAAGGATTGTATATATAGAGTCGTGTAAATTGTTTTCTTTGAAGAATATGAATATTAGCTGCAAAAATGGAATTTGGTTTGATTCTTTAAAACTAAGGGAGATAAATTGTATGTTACTTTAAAAGAAATAAAAGTACTAATGATCAAAATAATCTAGTTTTGGAAATAAATATGATGTTACCACAATTAGTAGAAATTGAAGAAACTGTTTTTAGTAAACTATATTCTGTATAGAATAACATCTAAACTATAGAGAGATTTCTATCCGTATCATAAATAATACCACAAATTTATGCAACTGTTTTAAGGAGTGTAATACCCATCTATATATTTATTTATTATCCATTTAAAAATGGTATTTAAACTTTTCGAGTGTAATTTTCTATTCATTATGGAAGCTTCTTTATCAAAAGTAGATGCTTCAGAAACTTTGAAACACTGCAATCTTGTTACAGTTTCGTGCTGAAAGTACTTTTCTCTGAGAAAAAATCTCTGACTTCCCAACTTAAAACAAAATGTTAGACGCAGAGGACCTCGAAGAAGCTTCGTCTGGTGATTTTGACTTTATTGTGCACTTTTCTCAAAACTTAACATTATCCAATGTGACGTCAGGATTGCCAAGATCCAACAGGCATCTAACTTATCTCGGACAGATATTAATTACATTTTTCTATGGTTTTGGTATCAGTGCAAACGTGTGTGCCCTGGTTCTGTTAGCCCGCAGGGAAACTGCCAGAAATCGAAAACAAAGTCTGATGGTGAGATGCTTAGCCTACAACGATTTAGTGGCTTTGTTAGGCTCCCTCATTCTCATGTATATGCAACTGTATATGGACCCATCGTTGGTGGGAAGTCGGTGGTTTTGCGCTTTAAGAGTTGTGCTTAGGACATTTGGACTATCGTCCGGCTGCGTTGCTATAGTTATGGCTGCGGAAAGGTGGATGGCACTTACACGACCTTTTTTGTATCAGAAGGTAAGTTTATTTTTAATACATATGTATTTAACTAGCAAACCTGTGTGAAACTTCCGTTTTTTTAATATACGATATATATATTTAATTATATCACTAAACATTATAAAGCAAGTTATGAATTTTTAGGATGCTAATTTTTAGATTTATTGGAGTACCTTAGGTTTTTGTTATTCAGCATCACATTGTAACAAAAAGAAAAAAACAAAGTTGCGTACGAATATCCTCTGTATGTTAAAGAAATTTTTTTTTTTTTTTCAATGTATGTTTCGCATTGTATACGGATGTTTTGGGGCCCTTTTGCTGACAAGAATCTTCTGTAATGCAACAGAATTTTGTTTTACAGTATCACTTCTTCGCAGTGATGCCAGATTGGGGACGTTTTTTATTCAATATCCACCACTAAATTTTAACTGTAACGGTTGCCTAATCACTTCGAAGATTAATCGTCTACTATATATATCAAACATATCTTCTCAAAATGATTGGTGAGAGTTGAATAAAAAAAGTCCCCAATTTGGCAACACTGCTTCTTCGTGTTTTAAGTACGGACCATAGATATAGTAATAAGACATAGATTGATCATTAAGGGGGGAAAAGTGATGCCTTTTCATTTGGGAAAACTCAGCCATTTTACCCTCTTATGGATGACTTTTCCCAAGTGAAAAAACACGGAAATACACACAGATAATTTAGCAAATAAAATTTATGAATAATTTATGTATTAAAAGAGAATGAAAAACTCTAGATACCCATTTTTCTTTCTTTTCTGTTTTCTTTCTTTCTTTCTTTTTTTTTTCTTTTTTTCTTTTTTTTTTTTTTTATATGCTCTAGTATACTCATATTTGCACAAAACTGATTTTCTTTCGACATTTATTATTATACTTCTTTGAGAAAAAAATCGTCTGCATTCATCGTGGAAAATAATTTTAATAAATTATAATTTAATAAATAATTTGTATTGCGTAAATTTGTATAGGGTTATATACAGAAGAAAGTCTTGTGGTGGCCACAACATACTAGTTATGTATTAACACTTCCACGGCTGCTAACTACATTTAAAAGGATTTTGAAAATTCCATATTACTTACTAATATAAAATTTAAAAAAAATATTAAAATTAAAAAAAAGTATTTCATTAAATATGAAGGCAGTATTTATATCACAATAATAACAAAGCAACTGATCATAAAAATTATATTTTTTATAAATTACTTGAATATAACTTATTTATGAAAACTTATTTCATTTCTTTTCATATATTTATTAAAACACTTAAAAGTCGCGCAATATTTCGGCATTTTCAAAATTCATTAACATTTTATTCTATTACTATTTCCGAGTTTTATACTCCCTAATGGCTGATGCCAAAACTTTTTTTCGGCATCAAAAATGTTTGCACGATAACATGGGGATGATAGATCTATATGAATTACTATATCTATGGTATGTGGACATACTTCACTTTTCTTTCTATTTCGCCGTCGTTGTAAAATTTGCATAATTTCATAATTTAGGTAACTGGAATCTCTTCTGCGATCATTATTGGAAAAAAATATATAAAGAGAAATGTATTAATGGCCCTTGGTACCTTTGGCACTTGGTACCCCTGCACGTTTCATATAAAAGCTTATATTTCCATTTAATATTTATACATTGGAGTATATTAGAATTGTTCAATAAAATATATGTTCAAAACAAGAATTCTTTATGGTTTTTTGATACATTTTTTTGCAGATCTGAGGTCTTTAAATTGCGTTTTCTCAGTTTGCATTTTTTCATAAATTCATGATCTCCAAAATGCTAAAACTTCTGCCGATGTTTAAGAAAAAGTTTAATATATATATATATATATATATATATATATTTTGGATGTTTAATTGAACTTATTTAAAAGAATTAAGGACAGATTTTTTTTAATATCGTTGAAAGAAAAATATTTTTAAAAAGTCGTGTTTATATATATATATATATATATTTTTACGTAGACATGCGTTTTTTAATTCCCCCCCCCCCCCCCCCCCAAAATAACTAATTAATAAATTTCAAAATCCATCCCTACTTCACTGAAGAAGGTTCTATTGAACATCCAAATATATATATAAAGTTTTTTCTTAAATATTTCTAGAAATTTTAGCATTTTGAAGACGACGAATGCATGAAAAAATTCAAACGAAGAAAACGCAATTTAAAGATATATTGATCTATTTAAATCCTAATTTTATATTGATATATATTATTGACAAACAATGTTATTGATAAAATATTGATATATATAAATCTTCAAAAATAAAGAGAAAAAAAAAAAATGTATCAAAAAGATAAGATTTGTTGCCTGCATATCCATTTTATTGAACAAACCTGATATAGTTCAATTTATAAATATTAAATGGAAAGAGAAAAGACATTGATATTATTTTGTAATTAAATTGTATATCAGATCTGATTTTTCGAAACGTTGTGTTTACTGCTAGTTTTTCTCGAAAATACAAAATTTTATTCATTTTATATATGTTATCATTTCATAAAATTTAATATTTTGACAACGTAAACCTGCCATTTTCACAAAACTATACCACACTGCATTAAAAATCAATTTATAGCTTTTTATAGCGTTATATTAAGCGAAATTTCTAATATTTTTATCATTTATCTTCAATTTCTCTGAGTTTGCATGGGAAACTCAGAGATTCAGAACTCAGAAACTCATTACATTATATCTTTCTCACTTTATGACAAATAAATAACTTTCATATAAACTTATTTAGAAAAAGTCCATTCATAAATAAAATTATTGAAAAATTGATTAATAAATTCTATAAAAAATACTTTTCCCCTCTATGAAGTAAAAATAAAATAATAATAATAATAATAATAATAATAATAATAGAGACAAGACAAAATAACGCTAAAGGCATTGTGATTTTCCTCTTCCTATTTCTGGAAGTTATGATCTTTTTATAAAATTTCAGTTTTTTTATAGGAAGTAATAAACTGTATTTGTTTGGGTACCATAGGCTAAGCTCAAGTACGGCTGTATAGCGTAATTTTCTGTTTATTGAAATATTTTTATGCGTGATATTATGTGTGATCATATGAAAGTGATTTCTCAAAAGACTTTCTCATAAGTAAATAATTAAATTGGTTTACACTAAAAAAATGAATTATAATTATTTGTATTATTATTTAATTTGTAAAAATATTGCTATTACAACTTTTCAATTTGTTATTGTTATTATTATTATTATTATTATTATTATTTTCAATGAAAACCATTATTTATAGAAATTTTCAAACAATTTTTATATTTATTTTAAGATTCGTGATAGGATTTCAAATTTAATGTAAGAAATTATTAACTGTGTTTTAATACCAGTATCCATGCTCATTTTCAGTCACACAGTATGGTTTTCTCTTTATCACACGCGTATAAATACATTCTGGCAAATATTTATACCATGCAAAGGGCGATATGTATATCGCATGTGATAGCGCACGTGAAGGGAAATACATAAAAGCTTTTCTGATAAGTAAATAAAAATGAGTTAAATTGTTTTGATCTGTAAAAATAAATTATTATTGTTTATATTATTATCATTGTAATTAACGACAACTGAAAATATTACTATTTATTTATATTTATTTTATAAGAAATGAAAGTCGTTATTCGAACAAAAATTCAAATTATATATATATATATATTATTATTATTATTATTATTATTATTATTTAAATACTATTTTCTTAATAAGTTTTTACCCTACATTCATTCTTAATTTCTAAAAGAATTATGTCATCTTCATCCACAAAACACTTTTTTTCTGGTTGCCACTTTTGCCAAATAACAAATTTAATAAACCTTGTGTTAACTACTGGTCAGAATTTTTTAATTCGATACGTATTTAAAAATTTCATATTTATTTTCCTCCAGTAAGATTTGGTTTTTGGAAATTTTCTCATGCGATTTTAAGATTTTTGATATATATATAAAATAATATATATATATATATATATATATATATATATATCATTTTATGTTAATCTTAAAAATTACAGAAGTGGCGTAATAAAACAATACTTTTCTAGAATATATTATTATGAGTTTAAATATACTTTTAAAGTGTTAATATGAGCACTCAATAATATTATGCAATATAAAATTTTAAAAGCAAAGAAGTATATTTTTTAATGAACATGATTGTAATTTATTTATTTATTTATTTATTTATTTATTTATTTTTATCAGTCTATTATAGATTTTTTTAAGGAATCAATGTCAGCAATTATATAGGAGTACCTCCTTCTTTTATTTATTTATTCATTTTTTAAATCACAGATCTAATTAAAATTAATAATAATAGTAATAATAAAAATAATCTGGTGTGTTACTCACACTATTTTCATTTACTCTACTTCACTATAGTTGCAATATTTTAATTTAGGGTGAAAGGTGAAAGATCTGTAGTTGAGACAGTAGAACTTCTATTATCCGAAACTTTCGGTTAATCGGAATCAATTTTTAAAGCTTTGTTTAAATTTGACTATTACATTCCTTGTGTAAAATATTTGCAGATATTCCATGTGTGCGAAATACATTTTTAAAGATTCTTTTTTCTATGACATTCCTTGTGTGCAAGTAGTCCTTTCAAAAAAAAAAAAAAAAAAAAAAAAAAAAATTCAGGATAGAGCTGCAAAGCAACACCGATTGAAACTGTGACAAACAAAACTTTGGTTTAAACCCTAGTGAATTTGTAAAAAGTACGTAATTACAAAATTAAAATTCAGGTAATTTCTACTTGTTTCTATTTTGCTATTATATTACTTTATATTAAGCATTTGTTACCATAATAAGAAATAACGGATATATTTGTTCTTAATCTTAATTTCGATTTTCCGAAAGAGGGTCTTACTACGATAATCGAGGTTTTACTGTATTTACAAAGTACCTCAATAATAGGTAAATAATAACGCCAGATATTTTTAATTGCATTATTTTTGATAATTTTTATCATTCCTTGTCCCCTTAAGATAATTGTCACCCATACCACTCTTTGAAACGAATTTGACACACTTTTGGTAGCTCATTATATTAACTGTAAGTTATACGCGCACCAAATAATAGATTATAGGCCTAGATTCAAACTTTAAATATACTTGTATTATATACTTAGAATACTTTATTACTTTTATATACTTAGAATAAGAATACTTTGCTGTGTACTTTAAGAATGCTTTATTATATTCTTAGAATATACAGTATGTCCATAAAAGAATGTGCCAGTTATAAATTTTGATAGTATCAACTATAAGCGTTGTAGAGTATTGGTTCGAGGTCACAATTAAAGCGCAACTCAAATAGTTTTAGATAAGTGCATGTGTGAGTACTGTTTTGTTGTTTTCTCGCTTGCAGTGCCACTTACGCAAAATGGCGCAAATCAACTACAGAGCTCTTTGTCGCTTGCCTCCACGTTCACCTGACATAACGCCATGCGATTTTTTCCTATGGGGCTTTATAAAAAATCGTGTCTATGTATATGTTCCGCCGTTACCTAATGATTTGACAGAGAGAATTGAAGAGGCTATTGCTTACATTACATCGGATTTGTCAACCAAAGTGTGGTAAGAATTGGACTACAGGTTGGATGTGTGCCGTCTAACTAAAGGTGCACATATTGAACAGTAGTAAGAAAAACTAGGTCAGTGTACCTTCAATTTGACGTTCGATTTCTTGTAAATAGTGTAAATTAAACTGTCAGTTTCTACCATTGAAACTGGGGCAGTCTTATATAGATTATATGCCTTCAACACCGTGTATTTATATTTAACACAAACAAGAGAGAGAAAATCAAGATACTACTTTAAATGCATTTCGAGCCGCTTCCAAACATAGCAGTAATGTATCAAAATTCTTTTGTATGGCTCTGTAAACGAAGGATAAATATATTTCATGCCATGTTTTGTGTGAAATATGCCTTTGTGCATATGAAAAATGTATGTCAGTTTTACAAGGTGGTTATAATTAAAGTTACGATTTCAAAACGTTATCATTTTAGAACTACCCATCACAGCGATTTCATATTTTACCAGAGAAATCGTGAGGCAGTGGAATTTTGCTTTGGGGAGGAAAAAAGTGGTTCCAACATGTTCCTATAGATGGCACTGTCAGGGGAAACGCCTAAATGGACTCATTCAACACAGGAATGTTATTAGCAACACAATGGAATAGTAGGAAACAATAGGGGTTTACTACAATTTTTCTAGCAAAAAGACAAGATTACTTGTTTACAGCAGAAACAGTCATAGTGAAAAGAGAAAAAGAGGATCTTCATGAAAGAAATACTTTACGGATAATTTACATTTCGGAACTATTGTTTTTTCCTTCCCCAAACAAAATGTCATTGCCTCACGATTGCTCTGGTAAAATATCAAATCGCTGTGATGGGTCGTTTTAAGATGATAGCGTTTTGAAATCGTAACTTTAATTCTAATCGCCCTGTATTTTATTTACTGCATTTAAAAGGTATTAAACTGTACCTACCTGAAATTTCTCCCACAGATATATTTCAATGCTTTCGAATGTTCCTCTCCACAAATCATTTGCCCGATCTCAATTTAAGATTTCAACTAACATTGCTATAGGATACGGATTTAGAAGACTCAGTTTGGGCTTTTTTGCTATTATTTGTTCCTGAGTTATGCTCATAACAGACCTCACACACAAGCATACACGTGCATTAACCACTAAAAATCTGATTTTTGATAATGAGGGATTTTCAAAAAAATGTAAATATAGCAAAAACTCAATTTAGAAAATTTGCCTAAAAAAATACTTTCTACACCGTATATAAATAAGAGAAAGCAGAAAAGTATGTAATAAAATGATTTCGCTTAAGATTATTCACTTAGAAAGACTTGACAGCAGAATGGAGTATAGAACCCTAAGAATGTCTTGACAAAAATTTTCATGAGTTCTTGCAATGTTTATATAAATAAAGATTTTTAACAAATGAAAATGAACTGTTAATTTGCTTATGCCCGCTCTGAATCGAGTAAATAGAAAGCTTAACGCTCCCTTTTCCTGATGGCCCTTCAATGACCCAGAGGAAATTCTATTCAAAGCTAGTATAAAGGAGGTTTCGCATTCGAATCCAGGACGAACTCGTCAGCTTAGCCGTTTACCTGTGGATTTCTCCGAAACGTGCGTGAATATTGGCCAGATTTTCCACAAAGAGCACCCCCACAAAGACCCCTTTGACTTTCCCCGAAGGGAACCTCTAGGCCTATTTGCCTTGCATTGAAAATCGGTCAAGTTAAATGAAATCCCAATTCCCTGAAATGAGCATTTATTAGCCTAAAGAAATTTGCCAGAAGAGCCAATCAGCTAGGCATATTAATTCAGACAAATTTATATAAGTATAGAAATTAAAACGTTTGGCTGTTTTTATAAAATTAAAAAATGATGTTCAGTTTCGAAAAAGTTTCTTTTTTCTTTTTTTCTTTTGGGATATAATATTGCAATACTAATATTTTCGATAAATTGTACCTGAAAATGTCTGACTTAGACCCATATATATTTCGCTGTTTACTGGGATAAAGCGTTTTGCAGCGAAGATCGTCCATCATTATCTTAATGATGCCTTTAATGATCTTAAAAATGACATTTTCTCTCTCTACAAGAAGATTTAAACAGATTTTCAGGAGTATTATTTTTAACATATTTATAGTTCTAACTTCCATAAGGATTATCAGTATCACAGCTTCATGACACCTTTAAAATTATTTACTAAATTTTCCATTTCCATATTTTTTTCTTTAAATCATGATTAGATTTATTAGCATAATTATTGCTGAATTTTTTGCAATTTGAAGGCTTCTTTTATAACCACACAAGTCTGAAATTTTTTTTGTTTTTGTAAAACCCTATTATTTTAAAAGGGGGGGGGGGAAGAAAAAGAAAAAGAAAGAAAGAAAGAAAACTTTACGCGATAGGCTGAAATGGAGGTTACTTTAGGATTCAGCATCCTCGAAAACATATAGTTTACCGAAAATATTTCATGCAGGTTTTTTTTTTTTTTTTTTTTTTTTTTTCTTTTTCTTCCCCCCACCTCCCCAAACTAGAGGCTCTGCCCCCTGCTCGCTCCACTTACCACCACTCGAAGGAGCTAGTCGTATAATGCAATGATTAACACTTCGAATTCTAGATCTGGGTGGAATGTCCTTAGTGAAGTGCTTTCTAGGGGATCTTAGCCCGTATTTACACGAATATCGGAGAAAACCACTAAATTGACATAGGTACTACCTTCGTATTCGCATAATAAGGATGTCGTAGTCAATGTGTTTTGTAAATTGTTATACCTAGCATGTAATGAAAGTGCCATGTCTATGTTCGGATGGTATACGCATTGTAAGATTTTGAATTTTATGATAAACAGGTAAATGCATGAAATGTATAGATGTTATATACATGTGTACGTGTGAAGAGATTGACTAATGAATTGATTACTAAACGGGTTGATTGGTAGTTTGACCAATTTATAATATTTTAAATTGATGAATAAAAAAAAAAAAAAAAAAAATGAGTAATTTATTCACTGATATATTAAAAATTGAAAATAAATAAAATAAAAATAGCATTAAGTATACTCTACTGTGTCAATAAGACTCATTCACTAGTTGGATTATTTTATTTTTGAAATGGTTTTTTTCTTCATTCATTTGAAATTAATTAATTAGAATTATTTTTAATTAAAAAAAAAACTCTGAAGAAAAACTCTTTCAGCCGTGCGAAAACAAATTTTTAATATTTACTCGAGAAAGTGGAAGATTTTTCTCCAACATTTCGAGGCAGATGTGTCAAGTGTCTTATTTGTTTATTTATTTTTACTTCATTTTCACGACGTCAGAGGATATTTTGGGGGTGAAGCATGATCGGAAAACGCTAGTGTTATGTCGGAGACGTTTTTCTTTCTCACCTTTTCTCAAGTGGCTCAAAAACTGAAAATGGTCAGCATTTCTGTTCCAAAAAACAGGGGAAAGGGAAAATGTTACATAAGAAATTATTTTGTGGTGGGAACAAAATTGTAAGAAATCAGAAATAATTAGTATGTTGTGGCCATCACAGAACTTTCTTCTATATTTTCCTATCCAAATTCACGCAGTACAAATATAAGGTACCAGGACCCAGCTAGACGAAATAATTACACCCGGCTCGATACAAAAACTTTAATAACAATTCACAATACTACATACAGATATACGAGTACTTATTTAAATATATACATCGCGCGCAGTAAACAGAACAGTTGAATGTAGGTTACATAAGACGACTATAACTCCATACAGGACACTGCCTGTGGCCCATGGCCACCGGCAATTAATACGAAAACAGCTACATCTTTTAGCAAGAACCGGTTAACTTCTGACTGACTTCTGAAATTAAAATGTTTTCACTTCACTTTATGGATTGGCAAAATATCATTAGATATTTTGCCAAGAATGGCGACAGCGCCGGTCTATATTATTTTAAAAGATAGGGAAGATGGCTCAATATCGATAGGCTATTTTACATATTCGCAGGAGTTTGAATTTAGTGCGTTGCACAAACTACTTTTAAAGGTATATATTTAAAGATATTGACGAATTCATTGGAAAAATATTTATATAAAAAAAAGTTACATTAACCAGTGGGGAAGGGAGGTGAGATCCTCCTATCTATGCAGTTTTTCCCCAGTTGACTAATACTTTGATAAACAATTTTTTTTTTTTAACTTTGCATTAATCTGTTAAAATTAATTTTCATTGTGTACATTTATAGGAATTTTATCCTATACTGCTATATTAAAAGTTTTGGGTAAACCGCGGTGAGAACGTTATCTTTTGAGCAATATAATCCCAAAATATAATGAGAACTATTAATAACAGGAGACTTAGCGTTGGAATATTAAAACCCGAATAAACTACTACGTCAGAAACGCCAAAAGAAAAATATTTGCGATGCATACAGCTGTTTCGGTAGCCTTAAACGTACCGTCTTCAGTGCAAAAATATAAACCATTACGTCAGAAACGCCAAAAGAAAAATATATGCATCGCAAATATTTCTCTTTTGGCGTTTCTGACGTAGTAGTTTATTCGGGTTTTAATAATGAGAACCAATTTAAGTGAAGATCCGACGAAACATCAAATTTGGTTACATTCCATTCATCCGATCTTGAGATAAAGAGTTCAGAAATTTTGGTAATACACACACCCACATGCAGATAGACATTATCTAAATAGGGCAAAATTGCGTTCAGCACATCTCAAAACGTGTAAATCCATCAAAAACTAGAGTTTAAAAATTGTCATGACTACAATACTTTTTCCGTATGTGTATAGAATAAAGTAAAAAAAGGAAATGGGGTTTGTTACACAGGAAATTATTTTGTGCTGGGCAAAAATTGTCATCAGAAATAACATGAATAAATTTAAAACTGATTTAGTTTCTCAAAGTGACTAAAAAATATTTATGACTTCAACTTGTTATGCCAGTGTAACATTCATAAATATTTATCATTCATAAAATCTTTGTCATTCTACTCTAAAATCGCCTTTATCATTCATGAATATCTTTGAATATATACGAACATTAGACATAAAAATATTCTGTACTGAAAACATTGTTCATGAATTCCTGCAAAGGAAAAAAAAAATCTCATTGAACTGAGTCCGCGTGCGTAAATATTGTACATTTATAAATATTATTTTTTATCCTCGCGTATTTTATTAATTACATCACTATCATATCGTTTCGACAAAACTTAATCGTAATTGGACCACGTTAGAGAAATATATAGAATTTAAGGTCTATGGTTAACTCGAAAGGCATTTCAAATTGTGTTATTATAATCATTATTTATTTATTTGTGTATGTGTGCTGAATGTAAGTGTTGTTTATACAAAATTCTAGGCTACTTGAAATGACTCGAATAGTCTCCAAATAGTTATGTGTCTCTGAATAATTTGAAATAATTATTGTGTTCTATATTCAATAAAAGAAAGTATTGGATTCATTAAAATTTTCGATTTTTGATTCTCGACAGATTTACACGTTTTAAGATAACTTGAACGCGATTTGACCATTTTTAGAAGATATCCGTCTCTCTATGTGCGACAAAAATTTTATTGCAGTCCTAGATCAATAATTAATGTACGGAATTTCATGAAATATTACATGTAAGTGCACCTTGACACAAATTGGTGTCTATCCATTTTTAACGCATATTGTTCAACAGATGGCTCTGTCATCCCGTTCCTTTTCTTTTATCATTTTTTTTTCTTTTTTAATGTGGCATTGCTAATGCGAAAAATATTCATATAAATGCACGCAATGTGGATTATTTTTTACCAACCAATGTGAAATTGAAAAATTTTATTCATAACTAGCAAACCCGTGCGTTCTTTTCTTATTTAACTTTAAAATTTGAAACTCATAAACGTTATACCAATTTCACCATCTTCTAATTTACCAGAAGCCAAATTATTTTTAAAACTAAATTAATATTGCACATTAGTGAAACCAAAATCATTCAAAGAAAGGTTTCCAAACAAAATTTATGGTTCACGACCCAATTTTCATACTTCTACAGGCAGTACAGTTTTAATATAGGACTCTCACGACACCTTTTAAATTTTTGTCGTCATGTTGGTGATGACTTTTTATTAATTTTGGTATATATATATATATATATGATATTTTTTTTATTTTTTGTTTAAAAATAAATAAATAAAATAATTCCTATTTGATTGTATTTTTTATGATTGTGTTTTTTAGTCAATTTATGACATAAATGTTCATATTCTGTATATATCTTTAAAATAGTGCTAGATTTAAAATGACGCTTGCAAAGATTCTGAAGAAACAACTGTTAAAAATATTTTTTTTTTTTTTTTTTTTTTTTTTTGTAAAATAATCTCACCAGACAAATGTCGTCATTTTTTCTTTTTAGTCCATTGTACTAAGTCCGCGTGCTTAAATATTGTCCATGTATGAATATTATTTTTTTTTTATCCTCGCGTATCGTATCGTTTCGACAAAAAATAATTAAAACTGGCCCACGTTAGAAAAACATTATACAGATTGTAAACCTCAACCATGATATAAATATATATGAGGGTCACTCCCCCTCCCAGGGGTGTAATTTTAGCATAGGTGTCATTCTAAAGAGCTTGTCGATATTTTTAAAACTTTTAGTTGAATTGCGTCTGTGATAATTTGAAAAAAAAGTTATAAAATTTTTAATTTAAAAACAGAGTTTTCGCCCTTTCTTTGTTTTTTTACATTCTCGTTTTCACAATACAAAATTCAATTGTGACTGTTTAGATCTAAATTACGCGAATTCGCATAAGATAATACAGAAAAATTTTGGTAAAAGCTAGTGAACGCAACGTATTATTATTATTAATCTTATTCAAAACACAGAAATGTATATTAATAAAATTTGTTTCTAAAACTATTTTCAACTGCTTTTAAAATACGTCACAAATGTAGCTGTAATAATACGTCTTTATATTAATATGGGGTAAAAGAAAGAACTATGAGTACCACACCAGATTATTTAAAATAAACTAAAGAGTTTAAAAGTTAACTCCGAGAAAAATATTTCCATTGTTGAGGGCACTTAAAATAATATACTTCATTGTTTTAGAATTGTTTCTTGTTCCCTTCTACTCGTTTAACGTGTTATTAATGTAATTTTAAGTCATGAATGTATCGGTTTCCTTGTCGTTAATGTCCTGTCGTTGCTTCGAACCATGAATAGGTTTGTAATCTCAAAAAGTTTCCGAGTTTTCATTGTGCTGGTATGAAAGAGAATACAGAACGGAGTAGGAAATATCAGGTTACAGTTTCGTGTTAATCCTTGGTAAAAAAAAAAAAAAAAAAACTCTTTTAGGGTCATAAAATTATATCTCTAGGAAGCATCTTAAAAATTTGTCTTTGATCTTCCCTAATTAGCTTATATAGAGGTAAAAGAACTCTCATTTGGGGCATTTCTTATTTATTTACTTATTTATTATGAATGCTGCAGCTGGCAACATTAATGAATGGGTTAGGAATAAGTTCCTACATTATCAAAGACAGGCAGAAAGTAGTTATTGAATAAATTCAAGAAGTTAGTTTAACAATATGTTCCTTAAAATATATTTTTTTTAATTTTTTTTCGTTATTGAATTATTTATTTATTTATTGTATGCATGTAACGTATACCGTAATATTTCATATATATCATTGCGATTTTTACTTTCTTCTAAACTCATAGAAGAAAGTTCAAAAAACATTTCGACTTCCGTTTTTCGAAGGATTTCCAAGTTTAAAGAAGTCTCGAACACGATAGGACCATTTTTAGAAAATGTCTGTCTGTGTGTATGAGAGAGAAAAAAAATTGTGAAAGTTCTAAATCAAGAAGTAATGCAAATAATTTCATAAAAATTGGAGGTAATTTCTCCCCTTTACGGGTACGCTATATTTCAGCTGCTATGGCGTATAATTGCACAAAAGTTAAGGCATGAGCTCTTTTAGAACTATTATGAAGCAATGAACTGATTCAATTAGTGCACCTATCGACCGTCAGGTAGCGCTGTTATGCTGCAATATTCCCAGTGTACGGAAAAGACTATCTCTCAGAGTCCCATTTACATGCACCAAATATATTTATGAATTTATATATGAGAAAGCATTTAATACAGTCTTTCAAATGATATATCACATGCACATATTTTTAAAAATTTTCACTTCAAGGTCAAACATTTTTACATTTGAACTTCAATATCTCAAAAAGTCCATTTTTTAATTTTCTTTGAAAAAATATATATATAAATATTGTTTTCTACATTTATTGTCTATAATTATCGTGAGTTTCAGCTTGGAACAGCTATGAGATGTTATAAAACTAAAGTACAATCCTTTATCAGTATTTTCATAATGAAATTGTAGAACATTTTAGGGTGGTGGAAAATTTGGGTGGGTCAAATTAGCATGTATAAAAATTCCCTAAAAATGATTAATTACAATGATTTTGTAATTAATAATTATGTGCTATTAAAAGATTAAAATAAAAAATCGAATGATCAAAGCTGCAATTATATTATTTTGGAATGTTAATCTGCTGGATGAGAAATTCTTTTTAAATGTGCTAAATGCAACAACTCAAGACTTAAACAGTATTGATCAGCCAGTATTGGTGTGTGTGTATGGGATTAATGGGTATGGGATTAATGGGGGGGGGGTGTCTTTAACCTCTAGTTTTTAACAGATTAAAATTATATAAATAACTTAAAATCATATTAAAATCTGTATTTAAAATGTTTAAAATAATGATAATAATAATAATAATAAATTCCTTCCCATCTTGTCTTCTTTTCCAAGTGTCTTTCATAATTTATCAAACTATTAAAGGTATATATAATAATAAAATATTGCTCGACAGCCAAAACGTTTTTTTTTTTTTTTTTTTTTTTTCTCCTGCAAATGCAGAAAATTTAATTTTAAGGTTTGGATACTCATCTTTGAATTGCTCCAAACTCTTCTTAAATCATACAATATACTGTAAATAATCTCTAAAAAAAGAGTTAAATTCAACACGTGTGACTTCATTTATGCCAACGCAAACGCTAACCCTATATGGGATAAAGCCAAAATTATTACAGCACAATCTACTATCCAAGAACTTTACATTTCCGAAGCTATTAATATAATTAAATGCAAAAATGCAATAAATTCCAAAGATGCTGCAATTTTGCCAATAATTTGGTACAATATTATAAAATAGATAATAGTTTATTTCTGCTAATTCATGATGATTTTTCTCCTACAATAGCCTCGTGGGATATTTCAATAGTTCCAGTTTCTCTTTTTACTTTCCGAACACTATAGTGAGGAAAGTATTGTAATCATGTCAAAAATCCGAATTCGAGATTTTGATGTTTCTATACGTTTTGAGGTCCCCTGAGTCCGTTTTCACTATTTTTACGATGATGTATGTATGTGTGTGTGTATGTGTGTATGTGTGTATGTTTGTGAACACGCTAGCGTCTAAAGGCTTTGTTCGATTAACCTGAAAGTTGGTACGTATATTGTAAGTCACCATAGTACGAACCCTATAGATTTTGGTGAATCTAGCACTTATAGTTTTTTTACAGGGACACAAAGAAAAATTCTTTATCATTATGGCCTATGGGACCAAAATCTTAAAAGTGCGATAGCATCTAAACGCCTTATTCAATTGAGCAAAAATTTTATACCCATATTATAGGTCACAGATACTCAATCTGTATAGATTTTGGAGAATCTAGCACTTATAGTTTTTTTACAGGGACACAAAGAAAAATTCTTTATCATTAAGGCCGATGGGGCCAAATTTTTAAAAGTGTGATAGCGTCTAAACGCCTTATTAATCTGAGCAAAAAAATTGTACACATGTTATAGGTCGCATTTGCACCAACTGTATAGATTTTGGTGAATCTAGCACTACAGTTTTTTTACAGGGACACAAAGAAAAATTCTTTATCATTATGGCCTATGAGACCAAATTTTTAAAAGTGCGATAGCATCTAAACGCCTTATTCAATTGAGCTGAAAATTTGTATGAATATTATAAATCACTGTTGCACTAACTATAAGCATTTTGGTGAATCTAGCATCTATAGATTTTTACAGGGACAAAACGAAAAATTCTTTATCATTATGATCTAAGGGCTCAAAGTTCAGTAGCGTTAAATAAAACCTCGTGTGATATATGGAGAAAAAAACATTCTATTATGGTTTTCTCTCTTTTGTTTGTTTAGCAATTCCTCTTTCTTTATTTTATCTACAAAACTGTTAGTTACTCAATGTTCGGAAAGTCGAGTGGAGTCACTCCAGATTTTTTTTCTTAGCTCCTTGATCCAACCTTTACCGGACTTCAAATTGACTTTGCTGATATTCACGTTATTAAAAGTCTTAACTGTTGACTGTGAAAAGAAAAAAATATTTAAAAACTGCTCGTTGGAAACGAATAATAAAAATCCCTCATGATGCTTTACTATTAAAGCGAAAAGCTTCGGATACGTTTTTTTAACATCTTTTAAATAAAATTTAATTTTACGTGTGTTTAAAGTGTTTTTAATATAAATACGCTGCTGTGTTTTCACTGCATTAAATTTTATTGACGAATAATAATAATAATAATAAAACTAACAAAAATTACTTTAATTGTCACAAGGCCTTTATTTTCTTTCTCTTTTTCAGGGAACTAAACAACATCTAGGTCCTTCAATTATCACTGTAACTCCTGATAGATGGGGTATATTGAGTGCAAGCAACTGAAAATAATTTCAATTAAGGCTCACTTACATTGTATATTTCATTAGCAGAATTTTTTGTATAACTTATGTCATGTTATCAGGAAAATACTGATAGAGGGTTACATTTAAATTTATAACTGAGCATCACATGATGGTCCCAAGATAAAACTCCCAATAACTATACGCAATAAAGGTAGGAACAACTTATAATTTTTAATCGAAAACTAAAAATGTACTTTTAAAATACTGAAGGTCAAAGGTAAAATTGTTTTACCTCGAAATGAAAAAAATTAAAAATTATGTCCATGTAATTTGTCATTTGAAAGACAGTTCAAATGCTTATTAATGATACCAAACTTGTGCTTCTAAGTCAATAAGGAAATAAATATGGATACATTTATAATTCAAGAATTTGCAAATTTTGTATTTTTTACCCATTTTTTGCAGGTCTGTATATCAAAAATTAAAAGAGACAGGGACTTATTAATTGGTATAACTTCATTTCTCTATAGAAAACATTAATGAGCTCAATTTCATAAAATCCGGAAGGGAATTAGGTTGAAAATGCAGCTTTTTTTTTTTTTTTTTGTGTGTGTGTGTGTGTGAGTGTGTGTTGATTTGACACGGAATGACCTGATGGCAAAAATGGAAAGACAATGCCACTTTTCGGGCAACTTTCATCAAAAATCGATAGGCTCTAGTTTATGTCAAGGTGCAACTACATATAAATTTTTATAAAATTTTGATCATTAATTCTTGAGATACATTAGTCACAAAATTTTTGCCGTACTCTGGCAGACAAATAGTTTGTAAAAATAATGAAATCATGTCCTGGACCTCCCAAAGCGAGTAAATCCGTCAGAAACCAGAAGTCTAAAATTTTTACGAAGCCAATACTTCCGTCTGTTAAATATAGAAGAAATTAAAAATAATAAGTAAGCAGTTGAGGTGCTTGGTACAAATTGCTATATGTTGCGGGGAATGTTCCTAATGCTCCAAATAACAGAAATCATCCCTTTCAAATAAATTTCGGGTTTTCTAATTTATGAATAGTCTAAAAATTAATTTTCCCTTGCTCTCCCAAAACTTCAGGATATCTGATTTGGAACTGAGGGGGAAAAAAAAAATCTGGGAAGATATGTGTGGAATTTATATTGAAAAAAAAAAAAAAAAAAAAAATCTGAATTGAATATTATTTTCGCTTTTGTATCAGAATGCTTATCTTGTTTTCACAGTGTTCATAAAATAAATAAATAAATAAATAAAAATACTCATGGCTGACAAAACAAAATCCTAACGATAAAAATGCAAATAGAGCTAGCTTTCTCTTTTGTCCAGGTTCAACGTCCTGAAATAAAAGTTTAATGGAAAGAAGATACAAAAGTCATTATGTAAATGTGCTGAAACTGCATGTATCTCAGAAAAAACATACAAGAAATAGATTTCTCCTATAATTTTTTGAAAAAACTTGTTATACTTCTATAATTTTTACTTTTTTGTATATTCAATATATGAAAGTATTGGATTCAGAAAAATTTTCGACGAAATTACCAATTCTGAGATGTCTCTAGAACACGATTTGACTATTTTTAGAAAGTGTCGGTCTGTGTGACAAAAATTTTGTGACGGCTAGAGCTCAACAATTAATGCAAAAGTTTTCATATAATTTTTTATGTAGTAGCACCTGCCAACTTTTAGTGTAAACCGCTTAACAGGTGGCGTTGCCGTCCCGCTTTGTCATAATTTTTAACACTGCAGTACAGGACAAAATTTCGTATAAATGTAATATATATTTTAATATGTATTGTTTATAGTAATAATCAACCTGGAAAAAAAATGTGTATAAGTAGGTGTATCATTTAACCCCTCGAGGTGTAGATTTTCAGTATGGGTTTCTTAAAAAAAAAAAAAAAAAAAAAATCGTCAATACTTTTAAAACGAATGATTGAACCATGTGTTTCTGAAAATTTTATACAAAATTATCTTTATCTTCTATTAAGAATATCCTGGAGAAAAATGCATCACCTCAGATGTCGTTTGCATAGTACAAAATTGATTTTCTTTCGGCATTTAGCGTTTAAGCATTCATTTAGATCCTCTGAGATGAAAACAGTCTTCATTCATCATGGAAAATAATTTCAATAAATAATCATTTCAATCAACAATTTGGACTGCGTTATTTTAAATAGCATATAGAAGGAAAGCTTTATGATATCCAGAGGATACTAGTTTTTTTTTTTTTTTTTTTTTTTTTTTTTTAATATTGACTGATGTCTTTTGAGTAGGATAATTTGCTGCTAGGTTTAACTTTCTAATTGTAAATAGAAATTGTTGTGTTTTGTAGTTGCGGCTTATGGGTTTTATTAAAGAGCGGACAATACCTTATCTTGCCGACAGCCGTGTCCCATGATTTTCTATGGGAAAATCTGTTCCCATAATGACTCATTACTTAATGTATTTTTTTAAATTCCGTTTTGCCATTCAAAAAATTCACATCTGTTAAAACTACTTATTTTCCAAAAATTGAATTTTTTTTTTTTTTTTTTTGAATAATTTTTAATTAAAAAATGCGAATTTTTACAAAAAGCGTTTTTTTCTCCATTTTTCAGCCGCAAAATGAATTACAAATCAATTTTTGAAAAACAAGTACTTATTTAACAGTTGTCAATTTTCTGAATGTGAAAACAGAATTTAAAAAAAAAAAAAAAATACATTAGCTAATGAGCCATTATGGAAACAAATTCTCCCCATACAATAACATGGGCCTCGGCTGTCGGCGATTGTGATTTTGTTATTTTTTTCTTTATTTTAAGTTTTAATGATTTGGTGAAATCAAAATATGTTCCAATGTTTCGTTATGTGTGTTTAAAACCACACTGTTAAAAATATGCAATTTTTGCTACCAGAAATTCTCTCTAATTACAGAAAAATACGTTTTGTCAACGTAATTTTTCCGTAATTTACGACTTATTTCTCAAATTACGGAGAATTTCTGGAAGCAAAGTTGCATTTTTTTTAACAGTGTATGTTAAATAATTCATTACGGATGCATCGAGCGTGCAATGCACGCCATAACCTCCATTACATTTCTTATAATTTATCAATTACTTCAATCAGGCGTGCTTGTATTCCGGATTTTTCCCACAAGAAATGGCGAATTATAATTTTCTTTATGGTTAATTTCTGAAAATCGCTAGAAAACTATCAAAAATTTTATTGTTAAAAATTTTTGAACGCAGTCACTCCTATTTAGTAAAATGCAGTTATGTGCTGGAGTATATATAGTTGCCTTTAATTTGTACGCAGATGCTGAATCCTTTGAATTTTGCATCGAGAACAATTTAATAAAGTATTTAAGATAAAAAAACCTGTAATTGCCGAAACGTCAGTGGAGGCCCTCTGTTGAGACTCAAAACGGTTTTGGGCTGTGTCTGTCTGTCTGTCTGTTTGTCTGTCGCGCGATAGCGGCCGCAAAAATAGCGCTATTGACTTGAAATTTGGTACACGTGTTCATGAGCCCCACGAAATCAGCTGTATAGTTTTTGGTATGTACTCCATTTGTAGTTCGTATACAGGGACACGCCAAAGTTTTTTTTATCATTACGGCCTATGGGAGGAATTTGTATGTATCACGATAGCGGCCACAAAAATCACGCTATTGACTTGCAATTTGGCACACGTGTTCATGTGCCCCACGAAATCAGCTGTATAGTTTTGGGTGTGTATTCCATTTGTAATTCGTGTACAGGGATAACGCCAAAGTCATTACGGCCTATGGGAGGAATTTGTATGTACCGCGATAGCAGCCGCAAAAATCATGCTTTCGACTTGCAATTTGGTACACATGTTCATAAGCCCAACGGAATCAGCTGTATAGTTTTAGGTGTGTATTCCATTTGTAGTTCGTGTACAGGGACACGCCAAAGATTATCTATCATTACGGCCTATGGGAAGAATCTGTATGTACCGCGATAGCCGCCGCAAAAATCAAGCTATTGACTTCAATTTTTGCCGAAACTTCAGTGGAGGCCCTCTGTTGAGACTCAAAAGGATTTTGGGTTCCGTCGGTCCGTCCGTCTGTCTGTCTGTCTGTCGTGCGATAGCGGCCGTAAAAACCACGCTATTTACTTGAAACTTTGTACACATGTTCATGATCCCCACGAAATTAGCTGTATAGCTTTGGGTGTGCATTCCATTTGTAGTTCGTGTACAGGGACACGCCAAAGTTTTTTTTATCATTACGGCCTATGTGAAGAATTTGTATGTACCGCGATAGCGGCCCCAAAAATAACGCTATAGACTTGCAATTTGGTACTCATATTCACGAGCCCAACGGAATTAGCTGTATAGTGTTAGGTGTGTATTCCCTTTGTTGTTCGTGTACAGGGACACGCCAAAATTTTCTTATCCTTACAGCCTATGGGAAGAATTTGTATGTACCGCAATAGCGGCCGCAAAAATCCTTCGATTGACTTGCAAATTGGCGCACACATTCCAGCTTTCCATATAAGTAGCTGTATAATTTTCATTGCTATATTTTTTATAAACTGTGTACAGGGACACGCCAAAATTCTTAACATTACGGCGTATGGGGTGAATTTCGTTTAAACGCATTTTAGTATCATTACTTTGCAATGAAGAAAATGAAACTAGAGTACGTGAGTAAGATGCTTAAACTTATGTTGCTTGAAGAAAATATGTGCTCTTAAGCTTTCTAATTAATGTACAGGACCTTACAATAGTGTTCTGACAATGTCACTTAGTCATCCAAACGATGTTAAATTTGGAACAATTATTAATTTTAAACGCAAAATAAGCTGAATAGTTTTTACTGGTGTATACAATGTTTATGGTTCGTTTACAAAGACACACGAAAGAATTTCGTAACATTAGAGCCTATGGACGAATTTTTAATTTAAGCGCGCACTTTAATGCGTTTATGCTCAATTGAACTTAATAAAGTTAACATACATTATAAAGATGCTTAAAATCATGTTTACTCTAAAAAAAGTTTATGTATAGACTAAATAATTTATGGGACCACACAAAATAATTCCGAGTATGTACTGTAATCATCGAAATGATGTCAAATTAGTTTGAAAGATTAATGAGTTATAATTAATTAGATTTATTCTTATTATTGGCGTTTATATGATTGTGGCTACTTTTTCGGGATACATAAAGGAATTTCGTACTTTTATGGTGTATAGTCGGTATTTCTTAAAAGTGTATTTTAACATGGTTACACCCCATCAAATATAATGAAATTTTATTAGAATTTTAAAAGCCTGTTTTCATGTTGAAAATTGTGGGCATAGAATTGATAATTAGTTTAAAGGTTACGCAAAATATTTCCGATATGCTATGTAATTTTTTTTGTATGAAATTCGGTATTTATGAATTTCCGGGAAATAATACAAGACCGTCGTTTAATAAGAATGCATATTGTTGCGTACTTGGGGGTTTGTAAGTTGTCCGAGAATGAAAGGCGAAACTTGCAAAAATTCAGTGATTTATTCACAGAAAGTTCCAGAAGAATGCAGGTCTATAAACCAAGTATCAGCTTCAATTCAACCAGTAAACATAGCTTAAACAACAGCCGTTAACAGCAAAACAACAGTACAAACTGTTTAGCAATAACACATAAAGCAAGTCTCATTCAAAGAGGCTCAAAGCAAAGCAAGCATTTGACGAAACCGACACAGATCTGAGATTGGAAGCCTTGGCTAAAAAAATGCTCCTTTTATACTATTCTATCGAACACAGACTGTTCTGGAAAATTATCGTATCTCATCAGCCAATGAGATTAGAGCTTCCATATTTGGTATATCCCTAATAAGCATTTTGTCGCCAAGGTCGCCAAAAAATCGCCAAGGAGGGAAACAGTCGCCAAATTTGGCGCCAAATCCATTTCTTCCCTTATTGGAGCTTTTCAATTCGTTTTTAAAGGAAAATTAGGCTATTTTAACGCTAAAACGACTAGAAATGCACAAAATTAGCATTTTATCGACTTACTGAGCCTCTTTGAAAAAATTTATACAAAAATAAATGCAATTATTTACAATTCTGTAACACTTTATATGATATACAAATAGGTATAGAAAGAGAGATACGGCGGGGGATTGAGGGGGGCGGCAGCCCCCCTCAGGAATGTATCTGATTATGGTAATAAGTCGATCGAATCAATATATACTATTATATAATAAGAAATAAATAAAAATGACCTATTGAAAAATGTCTGATGCAAATAGGACGTTGAGGCTCCTGATCTGCAGATCTACTAGTTTTAAATTGGGATAATTCGTTAATTATAAAATATCAATGCAGAGCTGTCCTTAAATATAATTAAATAATATTTTTCTTTAAAATCTCTAATTTTCAGCAAAATTTAGGAATTTCTGGACTGTAAACTCTTAATAATTAATTTTAGTCAAATTTTATTTTTTGTAAAAGCGTTTTCGTTCTTCAGTACAAATAAATAAATAAATAAATGTAACTTTTAATCTAATGTGACTTCAAAATTGGAGATAACCAGCTCATAAAATTTAACATAGCAAGGCAAAATGACCTGGGAAAAAAAAAAACACTTTGAAACTGGATAACATTCCTCTTTTTTACTTTCTTCTATATGTATATATAGAGAAAGTATTGGATTCGTGAAAATTTTTCGAACGCTAGTTTTCGATGGATTTGAACGTTTTGGGATGTCCTGAAACGATTCGATTGTTTTTAGAAAATGTTTGTCAGTCTGTCTGTGTGTCTCTGTGTGTGTATCATGAATTTTGTGGACGCTGTATCTCACGAACCAATGAACGAAATTTAACCAAACTTGGTATTTAGTTGGACCCTGACATAAACTGGTGTTGATTAGATTTGGGGATGATTAGCTCAACAAGTGGCGTTGTGATCGCATTTTTTCTAAATTTTTAACATGGCAGTATAGGACAAAATTTCGTATAAATGTACATAATGAGAGTTATTTTAATCGTGTGATTGTAAAATTAATGTGAATTATTGATAATAGTAGTAGTTAACTACGAAAAAATTTTCGTGCATCGCTTCCCCCTGGGGGGGGGGGGAAGTACATTTTCAATATGGGTATCTTCCGAAAGATCTCGTCAATACCTTTAAAACGAATGGTGGAACTATAGATATGTGAGAAGTTAAAACAAAGTTATCGATTTTGTTTCTACTTTTAACGAAAAAAAAAAAAAATCACAATTATTCTGATAATTGCAAAAATATGACTTTCTTTCGGCATTTAGTGATATATTTCTGTCAGATAAAAGTCTTCTGCATTTATAATGGAAAATAATTTGATAATTTAATAAACGATTCCTATTGAATAAATTCTGTGTAAAATTATATACAAGAAAGTCATGTGGTGGCTACATCGTACTAGTTTATCGTGAATTAAAAACAGTCTTCATTCTGATGACATATGAGTGTACATGTAAAAACTTATTTGACTTTTTAAAAATACCGCTAAAATTCAAAGACTATTAAATCTTAAGAAATGATATTATTTTTTAAGAAATTAAGTAATTGATATAACATTTTGCATAATTTCTTGAAGATTTGACCAATATAAGTAAAACCTTTTTGATACCCACCGTATAATAGCTCTGCTTTTGAAAGTGAGTTATGTTTTGAACCCAGATATCTGAAAGAGAATGCTTGGGCCTCGCATTTTCTTTGATATCCCAGAAAAGACCCCCGATGAACAAAATAGATTCTTGTTCATTTTAAGAACACTTCGACATTTCCATTATATGCAAGACGCGTTAAAAATATTTGTAAGACAGATTAAGTGGAGTTAAAACAGAAACTGCTTTATCGCCATTTAATAAGGGTAAGATGTATGGTGTCTTTTGAAACATGGCTGAGTCCCCCACCCTCGTAATTTTTATAGATATTTGATCCAGCTTTATTCCAGACTAAGGAAACTGAAGTATTCGGAAAATTTTGTCGACAAAATACTCATGAAAACAATGCTTTTACTTTCTGAACTTTCCGTTACTTTCAAGAGAAAAAAAAAAAAAATCAAAGTGTGGTGTTTCTGTAAGATGGGTTTAGATACTCAATTCATTTTGGTTATTTTTACTGCAATATATATGTGTACACCCCGCGACAAAAAGATAAGTACAAAGGGTTTTTTCTTTGATTTTTTATAAAATAACATTATCTAAATTGTACTTATCATTCATTATTATCATAAAATAACACTATTCCCTGACTAATTTTTGTTTTAAGACTCATTTAGAAAATTTTTAAGACTAATTTTTTTTCTAATTTAAGACTACACACCGCGACAAAAAGATAGGAACAAATATTTTTTATTTTTTTTTATTTTTTTTTTTAATATGATTATTTTGAATATGATTCAAATATTTAATATGTTTTTGATATGTTAATATTTGTTATAATAAATGATCAGCACAATTTTGATAATGTTATTTTATGAAAAATTTAAAAAAAAAAAAAAAAAACCTTTGTTCCGATCTTTTTGTCGCGGAGTTTAGTCTTAAATTAGAAATATTTTAGTCTTAAAACTTTTCTAAATGAGTCTTAAAACAAAAATTAGTCCGGGAATACAGTGCGTTAAGAAATTATAAGACCACAAGTGTATTGGTGCATTTCTGAAGAAGAGAGCATAATATGCAAATTTTTAGTTGCGTATTTAAAATTGATAAGAAAACGCATCCTATACTAATTCCAACTTTTAAAATTAAATTAAATTTCATTAAAACTTATTCCTTTTTCTAAAAATTGAAGACTTTGACTGTTAAGAAATTATAAGACCACCTGAGAAAATTAGCATATTATACATGACGTCAAACTCAATATAAAGCGCATGCGTCAGTATTTCGTAAAACCATTACATAAGAAGTAAAGGCTTAGGTTTTCAATGTGTTATCTACGATTAATTTGACGATGCCTCGAGGTAAAGAATTATTGGAATGCGAAGTAAGAAACATTTTATTTTATAAAGGTTCTGGTAAATCTGAAAGAGATATTGCGAGGTTAATGAACCGTTCTAAAACTGCCATTCATAATGCCATAATTAGAAAAGATTATTCAAACAAAATAAAACGATCTGGTAGAAAAAATATTTTGACAGCACGTGATAATAGACAAATTTTTCGACTGTCAACTAAAAAAGGTCTTTCAACTCGTGAAATTTCGAAACGTTTCAGCAAGAAAACTTCACATGTAACAGTCTGGAAGAGTCTTAAATTAAATATTAATACGAAATTTATGAAATTTATGAAATTGAAGAAAAAACCAAAGTTATTGAAATGCCATCGAGAAGAAAGATTAAAATGGGCTAAAAATGTCATGTCATGGAATGATGAGTGGAAACAAATTATATTTTCTAATGAAAAGAAATTTAACCTTGATGGTCCCGATGGTTACAAACACTATTGACATGACTTGAGGAAGGAACCAAAAGAATGCTTCAGTCGCAAATGGGTGGAGGATCAGTAATGATTTGGGGAGCTTTCAGTTATGAGGGGTTGTGTGATTTACAGCGGATTTCGGTCATATGAACTCTACAGTCTATGTTATATGATCATATGATACCGTTTGGACCTTTATTAGGTGGTGCTAACTGGATGTTTTAACAGGACAATGCTGCTTGTCATACATCTAAATCCCCACAGGAGTGGTTTAAAAAAGAAAAAAATAATGTTTTGCCATGGCCAAGTCGAAGTCCAGACTTGAACCCCATGGAAAACCTATGGGGTATATTATCTCGCAAAGTTTATGCTAATAATAAACAATTTTCATCTGCCAATGAACTGGAAGTAGCCATTCTAAAAGAATGGTACAATATTTCTATAACTAAACTTAACCACCTGGTTACTTCAATGAAAAACAGAGTGTTTGATGTCATCAGGAAAAATGGAGGACAAATATCGTATTAATTTTTTATACAATTTTGTTTTTTGACAAGTGGTCTTATATTTTATTAACAGATTATTTTTCACTTATTTCGAATATATATTTTAATTAAACATTTATTGCATTATACCAAGTTATTGCAAACTAATTATAAAAAAATATAGAGCAATATGTTATTTTATGTATTTAAATTATGATTAGAATCTTTATTTTTCTTATAATTTACAAAATTAAAGTGGTCTTATAATTTCTTAACGGACTGTAGTGTTATTTTATGATAATAATAAATGATAAGAACAATTTAGATAATGTTATTTTATGAATAATCAAAGAAACCCTTTGTACCTATCTTTTTGTCGGGTGTACATGTATGATTGTACAAGTGGTGGACAAAATCAGAGCCTGACTAAGGCAGGGGCACATGGGAAAGTTGCCCCGGGCCCCCACATCAGAGGGGACCCCCAAATCGAATAGGAAGTTTATTTTACGTTTCCTTCTTTAATGAACTTTTTTTAAACAAAATATCAGTATAGTGTAAAATCCGGCTTAATTGAGCCATCGTAATTGCGAAAATTTAGCTGAATTCTGCCGTAATGTCAGCAAGGATATGAATTTTTCACAACTAGATGACAAAGTTAACAATCAGAAATAAAATGAATAGATCAATATTCCGTCTGACCATTCTGACCATTAGAGGAGGAAGTGGGGGGGGGACTTTATAGCTATTTTAGGTTCTAGTCAATTTTCCTGTTATATATCAAAATGAAGTGAAAAATTTAAATACTTCCATAAAGTTCGGTTCTTCATTACTGAAGTAGTGAAGCAGAAAGGGGCCCCCAAAGAAGTTTTTGCCCCGGGCACCAATTAGGCTAAGTCGGGCCCTGGACAAAATAACGGAGACACGATTTTACTAGTTTTGTCTATTATCTTTAAAAATACGTGACGCATTATTTCGAATCTTCCCTCAAAAAAAGGGGACCGGTAACAAATTAAAGGAGAAAAATAATGCTTTGGTTTATATCCTGTAAAACATTGTGCTTGAAATGGGTTGTAATTATCCGTAATCTTTTATAAAAGAATATAACGTATATTCATCGTGATAAAAAATTTTCTTTAGCAAAATCAAAAAATTTACATATGTTTTTTTTCTTGGTTTGCATCCATATTGGGTGTAAACCCAGAAAAAAAAAGTATGTAAACTTTTCGGACATTAAATCGGCATTCAACCAATACAGTGCCATTTTCAGGGAATTGGACGTTTTGTGTTATGTACAACATAGTGCAATCAGAATATAAAAATATTAAATATGCAGTTAAATATAATCCTTTTTACTAAATAATTTTAATTGCGCATGCGCAAGCGATAATAAAATTTCATTTACATAGTTCATTAGTTAAATGCATAGAGTTTTATTCTTAAAAGTAAAATTAAAAATTAAAATGAAATAAAATACCAATAAAATTCAGAAAGGTATATAAGATAGGATGAGTTAAAATTCAGTTGTTTTGAAAAAAGAGATAAATCATTAAGCGATTATATCCAAATTTTATTTCCAATCAACGTACATTATATTAACATAAATTGATTAAAAATAAAATATTGGATAAGATTTTTTCGTTAGGGATTTGCTTCTTTCTAACTGTATACATTTGGTTAATAAATTATGTAAATGACTTTTTTTTAACGCGTGCGCCTGCGCATTTAAACGTTATTTAGAGAAAATGCTCATATATCATTACATATATAATATTTTTATAATCTGATTGCATTATGTTGTGTTTAACGTAGTATGTCAAGTTTTCTAAATATATCATTGTATTGGTTTAAAAACCCCGTGTGTTATAAACAGAAATTATATGAAAAATTTTCTGTTTTGTTAAAGAATTCCTTACATACCCATGAGTATTCGTTCTGTTTTCTTACAAATGAATGTGGATTATTAAAATAAACATTATAATCATATATGCTACAGTTACAACCTATTTCAGATATTATTTTTACAGGGTTATCCTAAACATTAGTTTTTTTTTTTTCCTTTATTAGTCCTCTTTTAGCCTTCCGTACAAAATTTCCATTGAAAAGTATCAGCCGCAGTTTTATTTATACCTCTGAAGTTTCAGAATAATGCATCATGTATTTTTGAAGATAAAACTTGAAAATGTTTCCAACATTTTATTCACCACATGTATGTATTAGTGAATGAACAGAATAAAGCCCATAAATGCTTTATTCAACTGCGCTCTCTCCTAATTTGATAGGCATGTAAGTTGTAGGTGAGACTCACCGCACTTTAGAATGTAAAAAATCGAGGATAAAAGGCAAAAAATCCATCGAAAGAAGCATGGGACGAGAAGGAAAAAACTTACAATGTTGAGTGTGTGGGGGAAAAAAAAAAAAAAAGAAAAAAAAAGCTTGCACCGGTAGGAATAAAAGGTCAAAATTGACTAGAAAAAGTGGTCGAAGCTTGGAAAGGGATTGGGCTCGGGGCCCTGAAGCTACCGTCGAGGTTTTGCTACGTCTTGCCTAGTGTGTGCAACAACCATATGAATTGCATATACTTTCATTCTTACAGTATTCTTACAGGCCACAAAGAATAACTCTTATTCATTACGGCCTGTCAAATTATTTGAAGAGCACTGACGCTTAAACTCCACATTCTATTAACGGCCCTCTTCACTTACTGTCGCCGGGAGCCCGAGCCAATGTTATTCTATGGGAGAATTTTCTTTACAAATAACTTATTAACTAATACATATTTTTAAATTCTGTTTTCACGTTCAGAAAATTCCCAGCTGTTAAATGGACGGACCTTTTTTAAAAATAGATTTTTTTAATTTTTAATATTTTATTTTGAAATTGCAAAATGAAAAAATCTCAAATATTGAAAATTCGTATTTTGCAGCTTCAAAATAAAATATAAAAAAATAAAAAAAAAAGTCCGTCGATTCAACAGCTGGGAATTTTCAGAATGTGAAAACAGAATTAAAAAATATGTATTAGTTAATAAGTTATTTGTAAAGAAAAATTTCCCGTAGAATAACATTAGCTTCGGCTTCCGGCGGCGGTGAGTGAAGCGAGCCCTTAAGTTTAAATTGGGTAGATAGATTATAGGTGTAGGTGTGAAGTCTCCGCATTTTTAAACGCACACTTCGTATCGGAAAGTTTCTGTAAGTTTATTTCATTTCATTTATTCGTCGAAAATATATGGGGCAGATTCCTTTTTAAAAATACTGGTGGTAAATCTGATTTTAATATAAGAAATATTGGCAGTTAAGTATAAGTCATTGCCCTTGCAACCACTCGATTTTCATGTTTGAGTTATTATTTTCTAGTAATACAAAAAATAATTCTTATTCATTACGATTTAGAGTATCTCCATGCAATTATTCAAATATTCATACAAAGTTGATTAACGATTAAGAAAATCCTTATACCTCATCAAAATTTTGGCAATGGTTATTCATCAGTAAAACCTGAAACGTTTCTCAATTATGTTGTGTGAAAGAAATACACCGAAAAAAAAATGTTGGTGGGAAATTGCTATAGAACAATTCGTTGAACAGTAAATGAAAAAAAAAAAAAAAAAAAAAAAAAAAAAAAACTGTACACAAAACTGTGATGTAATTCTTTGTAATATTAAATTGCTTTTTTCGTGTTTATACTGCACTGTATGCAAGTCTAAAACATCGTTAAAATTTACATTCAATAAGATAAATTAATGATGCATTAAACAGTTTTAAATTATTTCGCAAAAAGAATTAAACAACTTCCTAAACGACCCACTAGCTTTATTTTCAATTTCATTTAACATGGCTGCGCAAAGTTCATAATTCAAAAAAATATCTTCGACCCACTTCAGAACTGGAAAACCATGAATGAGAAATCAAACATATTAACATCTTGAAAATTCCTTGACATCAAAGGTCAAAAGTTGAAACAAATTAAGAGCTACTCTCTCTCTCAAAGCTATTTAAGAGAGAGAAAGCCAATTTTGTGAACTTAGATAAATAACTTTATACAGCAAAGAGTTAATAAAATGGACTTTTACTGAAAAATCAAATTTATAGATAGTTGATTAACTTTTAATGTGGTCAGTATAGTGTAGGCTTGATACATATTACTTGATAATGTTTGACTTTAACAGGTTTAATATAAGCTGGATAAGTGTAAACTCGGATGCTTGATTTGGGCTTGCATTAAGAAATATCAAGTTTGATGCAAACTTTTGAATTGATTAATCAAATTTAAAGATATCATAGAAAATAATTTTAATCCAATAAAGTAAATCGATATACAACAAAGTAAAAAATGCTTACTTAAAAAAAAAAAAAAAGTAGAATTGAAAAGAAAATAATTACATCTTATCTAATACTTTAATATATTTCTACCTTTCACAAGTAATATGAAAAGCATAAAATATTATGTAATTCTGACCCTAATCCTTGAAAAATGAATTTCTCTCTTTGATTATATAAATGTCCCCGAATTTTTGTACTATTACGTAAACACTGGTTTAATTTACCATGCTGTAATGAATCGCCAACTTTCTTTTTAACAGGAAAAAAAAAAAAAATTGCAAAAAAGGATGAAAAGTGTTCAACGAAGAGCTCATACATATATTCATATAATAGAGAAAAAGATTTACTGAAAATAGTGATTGATCTCTTGTAAAGAACAGAATGATGACACTACATATGAGTTATTTTCGATAAGCAAGATCAATACATGAATTGAACCAATAAAATTTCGACTGATATTCGGAAAGTTGTCACTTATTAAATGTATTTATTCAGAAATGGATCCGAAGAGTTGTTAAACTTTAATCTTTAATACAAATAATTTATATGGCTTTTATTTCGTTTATCTATTCATTTTGAAAAATGTAACGTTACACAGTAAAGCACCGTTTATACGTCTTTCAAGAGACTGCGATAAAAGGGCGTATAAATGAAAAGACGTATAATAGAAATTTTAATAATAACACTTTGATTGCTACAAATTTAATGAAAATTTAATGAACAAAAAATTATATGAAATAACAAATTAATAAAGTTTTTTAAGTTAATGTGTATTATATTTTTTTTAAAGACAATAATTAATTAAAAAAAAAAAAAATTATAAAAAGTGAGAAAAATTATACTATTAATGCATGACTGGGTACTAATTACATATATCATATATATTATATTACATTTCTTAAGAACTATATGCACACATTTTGAATATTAATTATATATATTGCGTTTGCGTATCTTTAATAATAAGCATACGATTTATGTCCATACAGATAGTTATTTACAATAATGACATTAAAAATCTTTAATATTCGTCTGATTGGCTGCTTGTGTATGAGCATTAAAAATTCTACTGTGAATTCAATTGATTCTTTGATCTGTATTCTTCGATCTTTCTAGGAAAAATCCGCCTTGTTTAGAATGAAAAATACTGACAGGTCGAAAAGTTTTGCTAATTTTAGTAAAGTGGAAAAGACGTATAACCGATATGAGCGGCGTATAAACGAATAATTTTTGCATTAAAATGAATAGAAATGAATCGGAACTTCACTAAAAGGACGTATAAATGTAAAAGACTTATAATCGAGAGTCGTATAAACGGTGCTTTACTGTATTAACAAAAGAATAGACGTTTCTTTCATTGTGTAAGCTTTATGTTCATAGAGAGCTTTTATTCTAGTTGAATTTTCGATTTTCTTTCACTACAGGATGATTATAATTAAAGTGGCGATTCCAAAACGTTCTGATTTTAAAAATACTGCACAGGAAGACTTGATATTTCACCAGAATAATCTTGAAGTAATAAAATTTTGTTTGGCGAATATATATATATTAAATTATTTAATTCCTTTACAATACTCAGCATATGAGAGAAAGATGAAAATACCAACAATGAATTTAATAATTAGATGTATTACGTATAAATTTATTGTCACAATTACCATTTAAGTAAATTTCACTGAATAGTAAAAACATGTTAAAGTACTTACGCATAAGAGAAATGGCGTATATCACTAAAACCTAAACGGTGAGTTAGTATTCTTAATCCATTAGTCCAGTAAATTCATGCAACACAAGATAAGAATTGAAAGAAATTAACCAAAATGACTATTGAAATAAAAAGGAATGCATGAAGGAAAAATGGAGTTAAAAATGCTGAAATCCAGTACCGATCTCATCAGGAAACTAGCGGTACTGTCAACAATAAATGCAAGATTTCGAATATTGTATAGCTTTTCAGCAATATACAACACTAGTTTCAATCTTGCATAAAAAAAAAAAAAAAGAAAGATAAAAGGAAATTGGCTGATAACTTAACCATAATGAAAATTGGAATTCGTGAAAGGAGCTGGCCACATGTAAATCAAATCCAAATTAAATAAAAATCCGGGCGGTTGCCAAAACGAACAAACAGAAAAGAAATAATTAAAAGTAGAGAATCGATTAATCGAAAGTTTCTAAAATGAAATAAATGTAAGCATGAAGTGATAAATATTGTTCTTAAAATTTAAAAGCTGAATTCACAATTAAATAATATTCGAGAGGTAAATCTAAGTATAAATAAGATTAATACGATATTCACAGTAGGGCATACGTTCGACTCAACGTATGAGCGCGCCATCTAACGTGGAAAAAATAAGTTACTATTAAGTGATTTAAGAAAAAGTGTACGATAGATGTTCTATTTATATGAGTGTAATTTATAGTCTTAAGCTAACATAAGAAAAGGCCAACAAGTGATAATGAAGTTATTATGATTAGGAAATTGGTGAATAATTTTAATTTTAAAAATTATTATTGTTATTAATATTATTATTATTATGAAATAGGAAATTGGTGAATAATTTTAATTTTAAAATTTTAATAATTATTATTAGTAATAATAGTCTTAAACTAACAAAAGAATAGGTCAACAAGTGATGATAAAGTCATTATGATTAGGAAATTGGTGAATAATTTTAAAATTTAATAATATTATTCTTATTAATATTATTATTATAATTAATAATTTTAATAATTATTATAGTTATTAGTATAATTATTATTGTGAAGTATTATTAGTATGTACGTTTAGTATGAACACATCAAATTTGAATGATATCTATTTTTTTTTTTTTTTTTTTTTTTTTTTTTTATTAAGCAAATGAATTATATATTGTTGAAACTTAAACAATATCAACCAGAAAGAGATGATGTATCCTGCAATTGCAATAAGACCAAGCTTCTAAATTTTTTTTTTTTTTTCTTTTTTTAATTTAAATTCGGCAACCCACCCAACCAACCAGCCAAACAACTCCACCCTTCCTCCTTAATCAAACATCTGCCCTCCCATCCGCCACATGTTAATTATTACTTTTTTTTTTTTTTTTTTTTTTTTTTTTTATAATATAGAAATGTACACATACATATATATATACATATATATATATACACATATATACACATACACAAATACATTTTTTTTTTTTTTTTTTGAGACAATGAACACTTATTGATAAATAATCGAATAAATAAATCTCTTAGGATAACCCATAGCAGTAGCAGTTTTAATTAAATTGTTAATATTCTTGTGTTTGTGATGAGATGAACAAAGTCTGTTTATTCGAAATAGATGATTAAGAATAATATTTCTGTATACAGATAAATGAAGACAGGAATTAAAATGTGTAAATAAATTTACTTTAAAGCAGAAATCTTTTCGTTTATCATATAGATCAGTAGATATTTTACCATCATTTAATTTAAGATGTAAATCTAAAAAGCTAATACAATTGTTGTTAATATAATTATGTGTTAGTGTAAGGTGAGATGGATATTGAAATTTTAATAAAGATGGAGTAGAGTTATTAACATAAAAAATTATAATATCATCAATGTATCTATAAATAATGACATTATCATTACAGAAACTTTGTTCATAATGGTATAGATATAAGTCAGCTAACAGACTTGAGCTACATCCCCCTTGTGGGATACCGACCTTTTGGATATAAATAGTGTTGTTATGTAGAATAAAATTATTGTGAATAATAAAATTTAAAAGAGTTTTAAAGGAAGCTGCACTAAAGTATTTAGGAAGAGAAAGTTCACTTTTAAATCGCAAATAAAGGTTGTAAATAATTTGATGAAGATCAGTTAAATTAATATTATTAAACAAGTCAGCAAAATCATAAGTATTAATATCATTAACATTTTTCATAGTTTGTACAATTTCTCTGAGTTGATAGCTATTTTTAAGACAATAGAAATTGTTGGATTTACTAATGAAGTTATAAATTTGTTTAAGAATATCAAGGAGGATTTTATTAGCATTATTGTTATATGTATTACAACCAATAGTAACAGTTCTGAATTTAATAGGATTTTTATGAAATTTAGGAATAAGGACAATATAAGGATAATTGAAATTATTAAATGGAAGCTTTAATAATTTATAAAAGTTATGAATTTTTCTATTATTAATTTTAATGTCACTACAGGTGGGATGAAAGTTAGCACTTGAAGAAATGGTTTTTTCAAGTAGAGAAAGATAATATTTTTTACATATTATGGCATAGTTATTCGGAGATTTATCAACATAAGTAATAACATAGTTTTGTTTGAGTACATGAATAGAATTAAATAGATCGGATTTACTGTAATAAGTTAAATGTGTTTTATATTTTATTAATTCATTTTTCAGTTTCGAAATCACTAAAACTTTCCATTGATTAAAATATTCAATAGGTTGATTATAGGAAATAGATATTTTATAGATAAACAAGTCAATATCAAAAGTTAATTGCTGTAAAATCTGTGGAATATTAGTTTTTGAAGGAAGTCTAAATTTTGTGCCATAATGCATAAGTTTTTTTAAATTGCGGTTATTAACAAATTCAAGATCTCCAGTAATTATATGTCCATGGTTCTTGTCTACAAATTTTTCATAAGAAGGATCATCACAACTACAGGATACACCAGTAGAAAAGGTAGATTTTGACACTGAATTATAATTGAATAACAATCGACCAAGAGTAATAGGATATTTAAATGTACGAGAAATTTGTAAATCATTGATGGGAAACATACAAGATTTATCATTAATAATTGAAGTGATGTTGATTTTATTAAATATTTGATTTGAAAAATTAATAATTAACTGAGAATTAGATTGTATTTTTTGAGGTTTTTTAGAAATTTTGAGATTGAATTGTTTAATTCGAAATAAAATTATATCATAAAAAATGTCAGAAAAGTGTTGATTATAACTATGGTTTTGAAATTCATGTAGATAATTAGATAAAAACTTTTTTTTAATAGCAAATATAGACTTTCTTACAGAGAGCCAATTATAATTATCAAGATAATTTGACTGCAATTCATGAAGTTGTTTATTAATAGCATTTTTTGATATTGCATGAACAAAAGATTTTTTACCACGTTTGAATCTAGTGGTTTTCTGGTTGATACTATGATTAAGTTCATTGTAAATAGGGGAATAATCATGGAGGGGATTAATATTGGAATAAACCTTTACAACTTTATTGAAATACTCATGATTCAGACCATAAGGATAAATAGTATTAAAATATTTCATAAAATGGGATTCATAGAATAACCTTTCAGTTTTATTTTTTTGAATCTTTATAATTTCAATGGTGCATGAACAGAAATCGTGTTGATTAAAATGTTTTAACTCAAGAGTAGATTTAAGAGGAATGCTATTAGAAGATAATTTTTTGGAGTCTGAGCGGTGTTGATTTATTCGTAAATGTAAAGGAGAAGAGGTTTCACCAATATATTGCATTGTACATATGCCGCAACTAAGTTTATAAATTACATTATATGCCTGACAAAAAGGAATTAATTTAATATTATCACAAAGTTGGAATTTCAGCGCATTAGGGCAAGTTTTGCATCGAGACGATTCACATTTCCTAAAAACAAGTTTGGAAGGAGGAGGCAATAGGTAACTTGATAACGATCCAGGAATGTCCCTATAAACATTCCTGTACCGAGCACAATACTGTTTATTAACAAAGTATTTCTTGCCAGGCACGATAAACTTACTTAGAACATTCATATCATAAATTAATGAGTTTTTAGTTAAATAAAATTAACCTAACAATACAAAATAGAATAACAATAAATTCATTTTGAAAATAATAATTCTTGATTAAATGATGCATTAACAATATGAAAATTAATATAAATAAAAAATAGATTAACAATAATTCATTTTGAAAATAATACTTGATTAAATGATGCATTACCAATAATTTCCTAATCCTTTCAATTTTTCTAGGTTAAATTCATATTAGTATATTCATATTCACATTTTTACAGTATGTACAAAAACTTCCAAAAATAACATTCTTAGCTCAATGCAAAACTTAGGCCTATCAAAACACCAACCAATGAGGAAACACGTATTCTTGTCTTTCGCCAATAAATTTGTCGTAAACCATAGGAGTCTATTGTTTCCTTTCGGCTAACAACATTCCTGTGTTCAACGCAGTGTTGCCAGACGGTCAACAGACAGTTTCCCCAAACAGGCTTTCAATTTTCCCATAACGCTCATTTTTGAAAAGATCCCCATACACAAAAATAACTTTTATATACACACTAGTTATCGGAAAAATTTAAATCTGCGTAAAGTACTTTAGTGCTGAGTAAGTACGCAAGATGTACTTTGATTCTCAGGATATCTTGAGGAAGTCCTGGGGAGAAGGGGTACCTTTAAAAGCCCATAAATGCTAAAAGATAAATAAACTGTTAAAAGTCCTTACGCGTAGGGACAAATCCCTACAGTAAACAATGCTCTGTAAACTTAACAGGTAGACTAATTTGAGTCAAAAAAAGTTAAAAATTTCCCCAGATTTCTCGCCAAAAATTTCAAAAATCCCCTCAGAATTCCCACACAAACATTCGGTTCCCAAAATTGTCCCCAGAAGCCCCAAAAATTCCCAATCTGGCCACACTGGCTCAACGAATCCATTTAGGCTTTTCTCCCTGACATCGCCATCTACCAATTTGACGCCATCGGCCTATTTTGGAACTTTTTTTTTCCCTCCAACAAACAAAATTCCATTGCCTTACGATGGCCCTAATAAAAATATTAAGTCGTTTTGACCGGTAGTTTTAAAGTTAAAGCGTTTTGAAACCGCAACTTTAACTATAATCTCCCTGTATATCAGATTTTTACTTTTGAGCGTGTGCAGTGGTTTCTGTCTTTTTCTTAAACTAATATTAGAAAAATATATCTATTTTTCTTAGACCAAAGCGTTGTTATAAGTATTCTGTAGCTGCAAACCGTTTTGATTTTTTTGGATTCCAATATTTTTATATATAAACTTTTGCCACAATTTTCTATGAATAAGTAAGGTTAAAAATATCGGTATGATTGTTCATTCGTAAAAATATGTTGTGGTTAAACATTTTGTTGCTTACACTTTTATGCTTTTATTATATGTACTGTTATTATACTTCTTTTAGATAAAAATCGTGCGAACATGGAAAATATTTTTGATAAATAATAAAATATAATAAATAATTTGTATTGTGTGAATTTCTCTAGCAAAATATAAAAGAAAGTTTTGTTTTGGCCACGACATACTATTTTTCATTAAGTTTCATATTAAATAATTTAACGTTTGAAACAAGGTATGCCAAATATAGATATAGTAACAAGCCTTTAACTAATTGTGTTAAAAGCAAGAAATATCTCAATTCGAAAACTGAATTTCATTTAAAAAATCTGTATAAATACAAAAAATTGAAAACAAAAACAAATTATCTTTTATGTTGTGATTCGAAATAATATTTCATTCATCTAAAGTTGTTTACAGCGTCAAAGAGAACCAGAAATATAGTGCTGAACAAAACAACCCCAGTAAATTGATAATGCTAGGATAAATTTTCAGAGCAGTTGATTGATTCCCGCCTAAATTTCCTCGCATAGCGAAACAACACGTATTTTTCAGGTAAACAAACAGATTCGTAAATAGTTTACAAAACATGACGTTACAAATGATGTATGGCCCATTCTCATGTTGAAAAGCTTACATCAAAATCTTATTTACACCTAGTTGTATAGTAAGTGTATAGTAAGTGTATATTAGTTTGTTTATGTAGTGTGGATTTAAAAATAATGTTTAAGTTTTTTAAAACTGCGTGAAAAGACATTTTCAGCAATAAACGAATATGTTGTGATTGCCACAAAACTTTTTTTTATACTTTCATATTCGAAGCAGTAGTTCCTGAGATACAGTTGGAACAAAAATTTTGTCACACACACACAGAAATATAGACAATCAGACGGGTATTTTCTAAAAATGTTCTGGTCCTCACAAAACGTGTAATTCCATCGAAAACCGGAAGTCGAAAATTTGGAACAAAATTTTTGTCACATATACACATAGGAATACAGACACACAGACAGACATTTTCTAAAAACGTTCAAATCATGTTCTGGGCCTCATAAAACGTGTCATTCCATCGAAAACCGGAAGTCGAAAATTTTTACGAATTCAATACTTTCTTCTGTTGAATGTAGAAGAAAGTAAAAGATATAATAAATGGGATGACAGCGGCATTTTGTTTAGTATTGATCAACTACATTCGGCACCAATTCATAACAAGGTGCAACTACTTACTAACTACCACTAACTGTTAACTACTATCAAGTTTGGTTAAATTTCGTGCAATGGTTCATGAGATACAGCGTTCGCAAAAGTTTGGATTCACATCTACAAAGACACAGGCACACAGACAGACATTTTTTTTTTTAAAGGTCACATCGTCTTCAAGATCTCGCAAAATGTGTAAAATTTTCTGTTGAATCTTTAAGCTATAGAACTACATTAGCACTTTATCAATGCGTATAAAATTTTTAAAGTGATAATGACGTCCCTTTTTGTGAGATACCTCATTTAACTTTTTACAACTTTTTAACGCTCACGTTTAAATAAATGCATTTATTTTTATGTCGAAAGAAAATGAACTCGTAAATTTTTTTTTGGCAACCATTAAATTATAGCTAATATTTTAATGGCTATTTATAAGGTATTAGGAGGTTATTATTTTCATAGTTTAATTAATTAAAAGAAAACTAGTCGAAAATCGGGCTTCGAGGTATTGTGTTGTCATCGGGTTGTGAGCTGTTGTGAAAGTTTCAAATGTCTAGCTAATAGGGAAGTTAGTTAAAAATCGATTACAAGATTTGTACTGGACAAACAAACAAACAAGAATAGAAGTTAATAAAAACATGGTAAAATATTTATTACGGGAAAACATACTGATAATAGTTAATCTTATTATTATTATTATTATTTTGTTCAAGTAGAAATGTTCAAAATCAATATATAGTACTCACAATATTTAGAAAATCATGATAAAAGCTTTTTAACCGTTTAACAATTTCTGTTTGTATGTACATAGGACAGTTTGCACCACTATTTCTGAATAGTAATATCTATGCTATTTATGTATCGAAATTTATCGTAAAATATTATTTTTAGAAAATACTGATGTTATTGCAAAGTGTGGCAGAAGTGCTGTAAGTATAAAGCAGTGTTGTCCATTTTAGAGACTTTTATTTTTATTCAAATATACCATTAATTTTTAATTGTAATGTTTTGCCTCATCGCATCGAAGATTTGTCGTCTGTCATGTACATCAAACATTACTCCTCAGAATTACTGGTGTTTGTTGATGAAAAAATGACTCTAAATTTAGCAACACTAGTCATAAGAACCTTGCTGTGGTTGTCGCAAAGACAATTTTTTTCAACGAAGATCAAGCAGCATTTCCTGTAAAACTGTTTTCTCTGTTACAGAACTACCGAGGCAGGGTAAAGACCCTATAGCATGTCGTAGCGCGACTTTCAATTTGTCTAAAAGAGATAATAACTTTCATTGACTGGAGTTTAATATTTGTTATAAAAAATGTATAAACAGGCATACACGCATATATAGTTTTGAGAATTGTAAAATATTATAAAATTTAGCATACAATTTCATTCAAAAAATATATAATATAGAACTGTAAATCAAGGTAAAATTTAGCTTACAGGAGATACATTATTAAAGTCAAATACAGTCGGTAATAAAAGTATCCGAACTCTAGCAAAAATTCCTACATAAAAAAAGAAGAATTAATACTGTTTCGTTAAATAAATCCTTGTCGAATCATGTTCTTAGACTGACTAAGAACATGATTCGACAAGGATTTATTTAACAAAGCAGTATTAACTCTACTTTTTTTTTATATAGGAATTTTTGCTAGTGTTCGGATACTTTTGTTACCGACTGTACATTCAAAAAATTAATTAAATAAAGCCTTGATTGGTAATTAAAGATGAATAAAATACTCGCGCTATTATTACTTACTAAATCCACACACGCATATGTATGTATCTAGATAGATAGATAGCCTTGTGCTTGTATGTGGCAGTAACTGTATTTTGTGAAAATACAGTTACTGCAGCATTATAAATTCAATGTATTTTGTGAAAATACAGTTACTGCAGCATTATAAATTCAATAGGTAAACAAAATATTGCTCACTAACAATAGTTATCGGGTAAATGGAAATTTTTCTAAAGTTTTTCTACACTACTTAACAGCATTTTAAATTCAATAGGTAAACAAAATATTGCTCACTAACAATAGTTATCGGGTAAATAGAAATTTTTCTAAAGTAAAACATATTTAAACTCTATAGTTGATTTTAAATGAGCTAATATCTTAATGAGTTATGAGTTAATATTTTAATTGGAATGTAATTTTGATTTAAGAGGAAATGCATTTATTGTAGCTCATTCTTTATATTATATATATATGTGTACGCTAAAATTCCCACAGAAGAAAATGAAGAAGCAGAAAAGAAAGTAAGTAAGAAAAAAAGATTACGGGAGCACAAAAATATGCTGTCACTGGCAGTCACATTTTGGGATATTCTATGGGAAATTTTGATACGTATCTTTACTTTCTTATATATTCATTAGAAGAGAGTATTGAAATGGTAAAAATTTTCGACGAATTTGCACGTTTTGAAAAGTGTAGAACATAAACCATGTTCTACAATACATGTAGAACATAAACCATGATCATTTTTCTAATACGTATGTCTTTTGTACGTGGCAAAAATTTTGTTTCAACTACATCTGAAGAACTACTGCACAAATTTACGTAATTTTATATGTAGTTGCACCCTCAAGTAATTAAAAACCTATCAACTTTTGGTGTAAATCGCTCAACAGTTGGCGCTGCCGTATTATGATTTCTTTATTTAAGAGAAGGCTATATCTTAGATTCTATCATCTATAATCGAACAAAATTTTATATGTGAAAGGGCCATGATGAATATTATGCTGATTCGATTTTAGTGCCTATCGACCAAGAAGTGGCGCTGCTCTGCTACATTTTTTCTCCATGAACGGGAAGGCTATATCTCGGATTCTATTGTATATAATTACACAAAACTGGGTGTACAAGAGGGTCATTATGAAACGTTATGTGCATTCAGTTTGGATGCATATCGGTCGAAAGATGGCGTTGCTATTTTTAACCTTCTGTGATTTTTCGCATGGCTATGTCTCGGCATCGGTTGATTAAAGTTGTAACAAACTTCCTATCTAAAAATCTTTATTCTGAGAAGCTATATTAAACTTTTGTACATGTTCAACTATAAGTGATGCTTTTAAATAGAATGATAAAGAAGAAACTTTGGTGACGGCCACAACGTATTATAGTTTAATTTCCTTTTCGCAGTCAGAAAGTTCACAAACGTTAAATTTGTTCTTGTTTTGTAAAATTTTATACATTTATTTTATAATTTTACAAATTGTGAAAAATGTACTTAGTTCATTTTCGCACTTTATAATTTCAAAATAAAAATAATAATAATAACAATAATTTTCGTGGGAAAAAAAAAAAAAAAAAAAAAAATATTTTTTTCTTGTCTATTTATAATTTAGATATTGTCTTATACGATACTTGCTTCTTTAACTCTAAAATTCGTTATTTATTTAGTTCAGAGATAATAAAGATTCTAAAAATATAAGGGATTTAAATTTTCAAATGTATTTCGGTGATTTTCTCATCAACTGTAAGACATCACCGTTGCATCCTGTCGTTGCGATATTTAAGCCTTAATGAAAATGAATTAGAGGTTGCTTTTTTGCAAAGCTGTTGTTATTCACAGTTGCCTAGCAACGTAACCGGAGCATCCCGCCGAGAAGACGATTTAGGCCATAACTCAACATTTTCATTCGATATGTTCTTTGCAGTCGTCCAAGCAGTTAATGACGCTATTTAATTTTGAGTGATTTGGTTTATGGTTAATAAAATGAAATTTGTTCGGTGATCATTATAGGATAATTGATCCTCCGAAGCTTAAAGTGTCTTGAAAATGCAAAGGTTGTTCTGGAATTGAATTTTATTAAATAATTAATTATAATAGAGGTATAGCAGCTTAACCATAACTTTTGGGCTGTTATTCTTTAATTGCCATATTGACAACAATCTTGAGAAGAATTTGTGATATCAGCATATATAGTTACGCTCATCACTGACTGACTGACTCTGTCACGCCTAAAAAAGCTAAGAGATTTTCTTGGTCTCTGTCTGTATGTGAAAGCAAGTTGCCACCTCATTTTCATACTTTAGTTAATTTAAAAAAATCTAATTGTCCGGACGATAAGCTGTTCAATCCGACGGATTAAGCAAAATCGTCCCTTTCATTGGGTACCTCATTTGTAACGAATTTTTGATTAGATTTTTTGAAATTAATTAAAATGTGAAAATAGGCATAGCTTTAAAATAAACATTTAAATTTTTAATTATTGCCATTTTTTTTTTCACGTGAAAAATAAAACAAAATAAATAAATAAATAAATAAATGAATATAATATTAAATTTGCTCGTGTATATGAAAAAATAACGTCTACAAAATAATAATAATAATTTTGAATTTGAAAGTTAACGAAGAGATAAATAAAGTGCGAAAATTTCACACGGGCTTGCTAGCAAATGAATTGTTTGAAGTGAGAAATAAATAAAATGGAATGACCATTTTTCAACGGGAGCCTTAGTCGCCCTACAACTAACTAGTAGAAGTATGGCAGCTTAACCATAACTTTTGAACAGGTATTCTTTAATATCCATACTGACAATAATCATGAGAAGAATTAATAATATTAAATTATAAAAGCACTAAGTTAGAAAATATTTTTAACTAGCTGGACATCGATTGCCGAGCGGTCGATAAATTCAAATGAACCTTTATACAAATTTGTCATATTCACTAAATCAAAAACAATTAACAAATGTATTTATAAATAATCAATAATGAAAAAAAAATTATTATTTGGTATTTAATTTAATTTAATTTATTTATTTATTTAAAATCAAAATAATGGAATTTGGCTCATGAAATTTAATTTAAAGTTAATAATTTATGAAATTCAACTAACAGCGCAAATTCATCAAAATTGTTGCTAGTTTATTTGTTGAATGGATAACACCTAAATACACCAAATTTTTTATGACTCAACCAGATTCCGATCCCAATAACAGAAAAGCACCATATTTATTTATTTATTGTATCTATTATAATTTGTACTATTTTTAATATTATTAATTATTTTTATCATTTTTTTTTTATATAAAATTTAATTATTACTATTATTATTTTACGTTTTCCTCTAATTAACTAAATATAATAATGTGTTGACCAAAAAAAAAAAAAAAAAAAAAAAAAAAAAAAAAGAAAGCTGTATATCGAAAATGAAATATTTAATAAGAACTATATAGTAATAGTAGTAATAATAATAGAGTAACTATTATTTATCTGTATTTCTAGATAGGTATTTCTTTAGAGGTTCGCTATGAGTATGACGCACCGATGTGCCTTGAAGTTCCTCTGGTTTACATGTTAGATATAGGCATGGGTGAAATGTCCTCCATGGGTGTCTTTCTAAGATACACTACTACTTATTTACGTTAGTTGCAAAGGAAAACAAGAACGAAAAATCATGCATTTTACATAGTTTTGTAACACTTTCCAACTGCACATACTTTTGTCCTCGTTTAACCATCAATGTATTTTGCTTATGTGATCAAAACAACGTACTGAGGTACTGACAGAAAGAAAGAAAAACAGACAGTAACACAGTAACAGACTATAATTTAATTCATAATTTTTCTTACAGATTGTAAAGATTGTTGAAAAGTGTTATATAAAACTGAAAATGCAATTCTAATAATTTCCGGTAATAGTACTTAGTGTATCCGAATATTTTTTGTGTCACTGTAAGCCTTAATGATAATCACACTGAATTTTAAAGAAAACATTTTCCTGTGCATATAAATAAATATCAATTTCATTATGGTTTGTGGAAAATAAAGGTATTAAAATGTGTTTTATAGAAGTACTTCTCATAGAACGCAATGCTGTGGAATACTTTCGGGTTTTCCTGTACACAAACCAGTGGTAGTATTTACCCCATTTTCAATAGGGAGCACCTCACAGTAAATTTGAATAATATATATCATTTTCAAGAAATAAAATGAATATTTATAAGAGTTACAGCGGGGAAAGTCAGGATAGACTGACAAATCGAAGTTATAAACACTTTTTAACTTTGTTAAAAAGTATAAACAAACTCAAGTTAAGAGTTAAATTGTAAACACGTGTCATTATTGTAATAAAATTAAAACACTTTAAAAACACGTTAAAAATACATTTATTAAAAAGATAAAAACTTCCAAAGCTTTTCACCTCAGATAAAATGAGGCATCATCAGGGAATTAGTTTTACACACTACAGAGCAGCTATATATACTTTTGACTGTTATTATACTGTTGACCATATGGTACAAAAGTATATATAACTGCTCTGTAGTGGGTAAAACTAATTCCCGGATTATCCGGATAATCTCCCTCATTTTATCTGAGGCGAAAAGCTTTGGAAGTTTTTATCTTTTTAATAAATGTATTTTTAACGTGTTTTTAAAGTGTTTTAATTTTATTGTTAGAAAGTGTTAAAAATACTGTAAACTCCTAACGACTCTATAAACGAGCAGAACACGGGATCGAATACGGCACTTCTGGTCTATCATTTTCGAAAGCAGAATCTCTCAGCCACGGGTGGGGTCGAGATTATCGCATGAATAAATTATTGCTTGGTATAAAAATGATACGTTTGGCATGAAAGAGCTTTTTCTTTGTAACCTTTTATAAATGATTTGTAGATGACGGTAGTTAGGCATCAACATTCTGAAGAAATTATTTGTCAATTATAAAACACACATATATATATATATATATATATATATATATATATATATATATATATATATATATATATATATGTGTGTGTGTGTGTATTTAAACCTATAATTTATATTAATATTTCACAGAGAATTCAGAATTTAATTTTTAATTTAATAAAAATATTAAATTTTAGCTGAAGGCAACGAATAATGTTAACCTATCTGTGATAAATTTCTAAATCCATTATTGTCTACACACTCAATAGGTTCCATATTTATTCTAATATATTGCGATAAAATAAAGGTAAAAGTATCAACCTGTGCTGTTATAAGTTCAATGAACCGTTTTTAGTCAATACTTTGTCTTGTATAGGGCATTTAGCGTATTGTGAAAATGCATTCACAGTGTTCAAAAAAAGTCTAAATATAGCGGATTTCTATCGAACTAGCATTCTTTCCTGTAGGAATCATTTTATTTATTGTACCTGCGCACATGAGGGCTCTCACTCCTAACTCTGCCACCCACGAAGATGTTGTCAGAAACCGCCCTTCCATAATGACAATTTATGCTGGAAGTATAGGAGAATGGACTTTAATCGATTCACTATTTCTGTACTGAAAAACCATTCATTAGCATTTTGCTGTCATTTTCTTATAGTATTTTGTCTCTTTGTGTTCGCTGCTTTGAATATTTAAATAATCTATATAGTTCATCACTCGTATTTTATACAGCATTTTTTTTCTTTAAATAATAATAATAATAATGAAATAATTAAGTGAATAGGGTAAGTGCACCAGTGATTCACACTTTTAGAGCAATCTCTGATGTTTTTAAGGTTCTAGTCATCAGAAAATATTTTTAGAAATTTTCAGTTAGTACATAGGGCATGAAAGGCATTCAGAACCACATATATGTTAAAATATGTACATTTGATAACTTTTTTTTTTATGAATTTTTATTTGACATCCACTCAGTGTTCCAGTCATTGACACTGCCAATTTTTCTTTTTATCAGTAATTGGTCCCCTATGTTCCAGTGTTTGACACTGCTAGTTATTCATTTTACCAGTTATTAGCACCCTATGCTCCAGTGTTTGACATAAAATGTTAAAATTCTTATATGTAAAATATATGATTTTATTATTTTTCTTATTTATTGTTATTTCGGGATAGATGTCAATTACTGTAACATGCCAATCACTGGAGCACCTACCCTATATATATATATATTGCACTCCCGCAAGAAGAGTGAAGTATTTAAGAAAAATCAACATAAGGAATAATGTGAAACACCAGTTAGCCAACAAAAAGTAGCCTAACTGACACAAGTACTCTCAGGTAGACAAATTGAAAGATAAGGGCTTTGGAAGATGAAGATTTTCTGCACGATGGGGAACTTTTCATACATCTATCCACGGCCATAACTTCAAAATTGCTTTTTTTTGTGTGTGTCACTTTTCTTGCCGAAATATAATATATAGTAGTCATTTGCATCATCATAAGAACAATTTTTTTTTTTTAAAGCAATTTTATTAAGTTCACGTCGTTGCTTCTTATTCACTCTAAAATCATCACGTAAAGTTTCTTTAAAAATGATTTTTCTTTTTATTATCAAAATTTGAATCAATAAATGAAAAAGAATGTATCACGATAAAATCAAAAACGAAAAAAAAATAAACCCAGATTTTTTTTATTATTTTGTTTTATTTTATTTTATTTATTATTTTATTTTTAATTAATTAATTAATTATTATTATTATTTTTAAATCTCAAATTTATTTTGAATTTAACCCAATGGATTTAACGCCCATAACAAGTTATGTATAATAATAAAAATTATAACAATAATAATTATTATTATCATTATAATGATCAAATTCCACGAAGGAAGACTTAAATTCAACAATAAATAATTACACACGAAAGTGAGGCTTTATACAAAGCAAAAGATATAGTGTAATTATTAAAATGGAGGGTTATTAAAAATCATGGACGTACCCAGTATCATCCCACTATAAACAGACGATTGAAATATAATAGTGATAAAGATCTGTTAGTTTAACAGAATTAATAGGATTTACAATATATATATATATATAATAGTATATATAATTTGTCGGAATTGAAAAGTGTAAATTCAACATCAAATTAAAAATTCAAATTATCTCTCATCTAACCAAAACATTAATCCTACTCCAGAAGAAGTGTTCATTTAAAATCTAATGACACGTTTGTTGTGATTTTATGGTGAAAGAGTTGTAAACAACGACGTGTTTATAGTCTTAATGAACGGTACACTGCTTTTACGCATACATATCGTAAGTATTATCCATTAACACACTCATTGTGGTAATTTATTTCGTGTATTATGATTTGTTTTCTGTGCAAATTTTGCAATGATAAGTCTTTATCGTTACTCTAACAAGTCATTTCGAGTAAGAAAAAAGAAAAATGTATTTTATATTAAAAGATCCAATGTGATAAATTATCACTCCCGTATCTATTTCTCCGATGTATATCTCCTATATATGTATACTTCTCTATACTGTGTGTTTCTCCAGAATATTTTGCATAAAATTATATTGAGGAAAAATTGGCGGAAATTGACGTCAAACTCTTCCTTATATTAGTTTCCTATTACTTAAGTGGGCCGCGGTAACCCAGTCGGTAGAGCGCCGGCCTCGTAATTGGAAGATTGCGGGTTCGGTACTCGAGCCAACCAAAGACCGTCGTGTACACTAATGGTGGCTGGTGCACGTAAAATCTGTCGTGGCCGCAATGTCCTCCATATTCCCATATACCTCTGGGGGTCACCGAAGCGGGAGAACCATCCCTTCCGTTGAGGATCAAAATTGCGATGGCATGTCTCCGGACCACCTCTAAGGGTGTGTCCCAGACCGTCGCCAAAGCACTAGTGCGACGTAAAACCCAACTAACCAACCTATTACTTAAGTACTTTTCATTTATTTTGGATGGTTGAAGCACTTTAAATTCTAGCTGTGTAAGGTACAACATTAGAGTGTTACCTAAACCTGCCAAGTTATTGGCACATATATAATAATATTTAAAAAAAAAGTCACATAAGCAGACAAAAACTTCATTTTGTAATTAGTTATTTTATTCTTTCTTTCTTTCTTTCTTTCTTTTTTCTTTTTTTTTTTTTTTTTTTTTTTTAAGTACATAACTAATGGGACATTTTGTTAATTAAACACTTTTATGGTGTTTTAGTTCTTTATAATCTTTTTTTATTTTATAATTTGAGATTCTATGGTTATCATAGAATTTTCTTCTTTTTATTTAAATATATTTCGATAAGTTCCGTTACATTCTATACCAGACAAAACAGAGACATGTTTTTTTATTGGAAAAATTTCCTATGAAATTCTGTATACTATTACAACACACACACATAAAAAACATTATATAACCACAAAGTAATTCGAAAAAAAAGAAAAAAGAAAAAAAGAAAAAACGGTGAAACAACGCCATTGTTATAACAAAATTGAATCAGCATTTTTTGTTAAAGAAAAGAAAAAATATACATATGTTAAGACTGGGTACGATAATATGCTAAAATGTTACAGATACGTGTCACATATAGCGTGAAAAGTGTAGCACAGCAACACTAACAGTGAAACGATGAACGTCAAAATCTTGTAACATTATGCAAAAAGTTTTGAAAAACTTTCTTTCAAAAATTTTAAACTAATTGAATAAATACTGCGCGTAATTGAATGCATATTTTGCTGGTGAGGATAACAAAGTAGAAGCAATAAATGAATTCACGGTAAATATTCAATAATTAAGAAAAATGATATTCAGAATGAATAAATACAAAGAATATATTTATTAATTAGAGAAAGTTCTGGATGGTGTACAATTTTAGTATCGAGTCCGAAACTATTTTCACCGTATTATAAGCAACTTATACAGAAGTAAGGGGGAAAAAAATACTCAGAAACTTTTAAAAAAGTCGTTCAGTCGATGTTTGAAAGGAGTTACGGAATGATAAGCAGAATAAATTGTTTATATTATTTCGTACATTTTCTTCTCCAGCCAGCCCTGATTAAAAAAAAAATCTCGGTCTTGGATGACAGTCGATTTTGAAAATTTACGGCCAATAGCGCTGGAAAAATAACTCGTTATTTATGACAGAGTGGGCTGTCTTGCTCCATTTTTTTGCCAAACAATGAATAACTGAAGCGTTAACGAACATCGTCTTCAAGAATTTTCGAGAAAAGATAGTTTCTTGTTTCTACGATCTATTTTTCTCTAAAGTAGGGTGCACTTTTTTCCCCCACGAAATATAACGAACGAAAGGTGAAAAAACTTTGTCATAGAATAACTCCTTAAATTAACAAATAATGGAGAGAAAGGGAAAGACAGAAAGGTAGATTCCATAGTTTTATTCGGTTATGAAAAATGCAATTTATATTTATTGGTCTATTTTTAGCTTTTGAAGAATAGTCTAAATCCTCTAAAATTTTGACAAGTTATGAGACTCAACAAAAGTCTTTTATACTTTAAAATCATGGGAATTTATTTACAAGAAATTCTCAGCTTCCCACCCTGAAGAGGAAGTTTCTTTCGATAAGAATGAATTTCTTTCAATATTTCATGAATTTCTTTCTATAAGAAAAAAATTCATTTAAAAGAGTAAAAGGCAGACCTTTATTTGAGGCGTCCTTAATATGTTCTGCACAAATATGAAAAACTTTTGACAAAATTTACCCCCTAGAGTACCCGAATGATTAAGACTAAAACAAAGCATTTTTTTTTCTCTATTTTACCATGTTTTTATTAACTTCTATTCTTGTTTGTTTGTTTGTATGTTTGTTTGCTTGTTTGTCCGGTACAACTCTTTCAATCGAATTTTAACTAACTTCCCTACTAGCTAGACATTTGAAACATTCACAGTAGCTCAGAACCCGGTGACAACACAATACTTCGAAGTCCGATTTTCGAAATTTTGATTAGTTTTCTTATAATTAATTAAAATATGGAAATAATAACATCATAATAGCGTTACAATAGCCATTAAAATATTAGCTATAATTTAATTGTTGAAAAAAAAAAAAAAAAAAAAAAAAATTACGAGTTCATTTTCTTTTGACATAACAAGTAATATAAAAGAAAAAGTTTTAGAGTCAATTCCTACTTACAAACACTATCGGAAAGTTTTTCTTTAATAATTTTGAATTAGGGAATAAAAAGCGTGCGTGAAAAATGAAAGAAAAATAATTATAAGATTAAAAAAAAAAAAAATACTTTTTATGTACCATGTTTTAAACTTTCTGGTGAATCATAGAGCTCTTATCAATGTGCATAAAATTTTTAAAGTGACAATGATGTCAATTTTTGTGAAATGCATAATTTAACTTTTTATAGTCACGTTTAATTAAATGTATTTATTTTTATGTCGAAAGAAAATGAACTCCTAATTTTTTTTTAGCAACAATTAAATTATATCTAATATTTTAATGGCTTTATTAACGCTATTAGGAGGTTATTGTTTACATATTTTAATTAATTATAAGAAAACTAATCAAAAATTCGAAAATCGGACTTCGTGTTGTCGCCGTGTTCTGAGCACTCCTGAAAGTTTCAAATTTCTAGCTAGTCGGGAAATTAGTTAAAAATCGATTGCAAGATTTCTACAAGATATATATAGGGAGAGTGTGAACTAATAGCAAGAACTGAAAAATAAATACATTTAAACGTGAACGTTAAAAAATTATAAAAAGTTAAATTATGCATCTCACAAAAATTGACGTCATTATCACTTTAAAAAGTTTATGCACATTAATAAGAGCTCTATAATTCATCAGAAAATTTAAAACGTGGAAAATAAAAAGTTTTTTTTTTATCTTATAATTATTATTATTATTATTATTATTATTTAATATAATAAATACTTTTTTTAGTCAAAATTTTGAGCATACAAAAGAAACCATTCCAACGTTATTTTATAAAATTTCATTAAAAAAATATGGAAAATTCAGTCGGTTAACCTTGGCAAAAATAGCTCTAAATGATCCTGGTATCCGGAGACCCTTCAGAAAAGTGGTGAACACGATTTCTCAAAATTTAATTTACTGATGTTATTAAAATTTTGCACAATGCTTCAAAACAGAATTAATTATTGCTTAAACAGAGGATTAAAAAAAATTAATTTTAAATTTTTGGAAGATGTGTATGAAAAAAAAAAAAAAAAAAAAGTACAAATTTCTGTACATTTTACCCCACGCAAGATTAGTTGTTAAAAAAAAAAAAAAAAAATCCTTCGTTCAAGTAATAGTCAAATCGTGTCCACCACTTTTCTGGAGAGTCTACAGAAATCAGGACCTACCTGCTGAATTTTTCAAATTTGAAAATAGGTTTTTTTTTCCCCTTCGAAACCCATGTAACGAAAGATAGCTAAAAACATTTTTTCGGATGTCGTCTGAGGTGCACAATGTTGATTTTCTTTCGACTTTCCGTGCTATACTTCTCTGCGATGAAAATCACCTGCATTTGTGATGTCGATTACTACATATTCTTAAAAATATATTATTGTATAAAAAAAAAAAAAAAAAAAAGTAACGAACACATTTTTATGACCTCTAAATTGCAACTTAAATTCACATGCAGTATGTTCTTTAAATGTTTGCATCCTCTCTCTTCCCACATATGTATCTTTTGCTAATTGCAACTCTATCGAAACCTTTGATCATGTATTATTCTTCCTTTAACGTAATGCCGATCAACAATAGCATGTTATGACTTTTTCTAATTCGGATTTTTTTTCATCTTGCAAATAAATGCAGTTTGTCGCCATGTATGCATTCTTGTCTCATAATATGATGCATTAATTATGCTTAAAAATCTTCCGCCTTCCCATGGCGAGGGTTGGCTTTTATTAAGGACCGTTTGAATTATAATTATCTGGTAACCTTTTCAAGAATTGTATGTTTATACGTAACATAATTACAACCATTTTTCTCTATTATTTTAAATTTGGCTTCGATGAAAGTAATGAAGAAATTGGAGGATCACTTTTCATCATCATGACTTGATCTGAGAAGTCGACGTTTTGGGCTCCCACTCCAATATTATTAAAAATCACTCCAATCCTAATTATTCAATAATAATAATAACTTTATAAAATGGTCTCCTTTACGAGGGTATCATACCAAATAAAATTTTTAATAAAACTTTTCGTGATTATCTACAAAAATGCCTGGATTACACTTGTCGGTTCACTTTGCAAGATTTTTTTTTTTAAGTAAACTTCAATAACAAACGACCATCTACATTTTTCGTTACAGCATTCAGCGTGGAAAATAATTTTAATATGTAATTTGTACTGCATGAATATGTACAGGAAAATATAGAGGAAAGTTTTTTGATAGCCACAACATACTCGTTTAAAGAGTAGAAAAAGAATCCATGTTCATCTATCCAATATTGTTAATTTTAATATGTTGTGCACTGTACTGAATGTCACTTTACACTTTCCGAAATAGAATGGAATTTATTTCACCTTTTCATATTTTATTTATTTAATAAAAATGTACCCTTTTCTTTCTTGTATGCTATGTTATTTTCTTTTTTTTTTCTCCAACCCTTTTAACATTCTTTTTCTAGACAAGATGCTAGAGAAGTGCGCTCCTTACGATTCTATCGCTCTTTCGGTGTGTGGTCTAGATAATCTCATCAGAATTTTTACCACCATTGCTAGATGTCAGACACTGTCCCTGAAATAAAGATTTACGCAGACGATATTAGAAGGCAGAGAACATCCTGAAATCTAGTTTGTTTATGGCAGGAATTCATAAACGAGCCTCCTGGGAGAAAAGAAAGCCATTCTAGACATAGATAGATGTCTTTCACACCGATGTTTTGAACAACAGCACCGCAGTAAATAGTAAATAACAAAAGAATTTGTTCTCTAGAAGTTAAGGAGGGTATTCATTCCTAATTAAAAATGGTTCACTTGCAGATATTAAGAAAAAAAAATTGCTTATTGATTTGAATCCTTTTTAAATCGTTTATAAATTAATTTTCCAAATTTCTTTTTAAATTTTTATTTTATTTTATTTGTGAATCTGGATTACTATTGCTTATTTTCACAAATTTTGATTGCTCTTCCACACTTTATTCTTCAGGAGTTGGTGTGTGTGTGTGTGTGGGGGGGGGGGGGGTTCACATCACATGAATTTTTATTTACTACTCTTAATCAATTATACATCAGTGGCGGCTCATGCACAGAAAATTGGTGAAGAGGCACACTGTATTTTACATTGTATTCCTTTATAGAATATACATTTACATTTAAATTAGTATTTTTAGTTAATTTAAGTTAAGACCATGCTTAATAAAAATTATGATTAAAAATACTTAAATATTATATTTGAGCTCTCCACCTATTTTCGGTACACGAGCCGCCACTGTTATACATATTGTTTTAATATTAAACTATAAAATATTACTTTGTTACTTATGAAAGGATAAAATAAGCAAGATTCTAAATTAGTATTTAAATTAATATTAAGTGATATCTTAATAGTATTGGCTCAGAATAAATCTTAATTTTAAGAACAACTTTGTGAGAATTCTATTTTAGAGCCCCAGTAAAGTTAGTTTTTCAGCAAAACACATCGTAGCGCGGGAATCGGAGTTAGAAGAAGTTTCATAATCAAAATTATGCAATAATCGAAATATAAGGACTCGTTTAATAACCAAAAATGGTTTGTTTTGTGTCTGAACTAAAATGAAAATATCTTCATAAAAGACCTAGTCTGTGACTTTTTTTTTTTGTAATTTTTTTTTAAATTTCTAACCTCCATGAAGAGTTTTTCTGAAAGTCCTAGCGGGTATTCAAACAATTTTCGAAGAAAAATACAACAGAAAACTCCGAATAGTTAGGCTAACGTACAGTCGGGGAAAAAAAAAAAAACGCAACACCCGCTGTAATTTCGTTATTAATTGACGCAGGAAAATCTAATACACATCACTCAACAGGAAATTCAAAGCACTTTCTGAATATGTCGTCGAATTTTGAATTAGGGGTCATCAACATATTGAAATAAGCACCAACTTTGATTTTTTTCAATAGCAACACCCAATTTTGACTTCTTTTTCGAATTTCTGAGAGTTTGGCAGTGCGGAAAAGTATACTGTTTGTGTACTTTATCTTTAGTATTTATAGAGTTATAATCAAAAATGTGTTGGGGGGTTATCTATAAATGTAGAAAAATAAAATTAAGATCTTATAAGAAATAGAGAAAATTTTAATGTTTCACACCGGAAATCTTTCAGGAAAAAAAATATTTATTGAAATTAATAAAACTATGCCTCGTTTTCAGTTTCTTAAATATCTTGAATTCAATTTTTTACATTTATATATACTTCAGTACTTTTTTAGATAATTTTAGGTCTATTTAAATACATTACACTTGCGATTACTCCATACAGTACTGTGTGAATAAAGCGCAATATTTTTCAAGTAAAAGTGTCTATTATGGCTGTACTGATCACCAATAAAGCTTAAATTTTCTTTCGTAGGTGTAACATGATATACGAAATGAAATAATATATATATATATATGTATACACGAAGACGCATAAACTAAATCTTTTCGGATAAATTATTGTAAGTGTTCATGAAGTAAATATTAAACAATTTTAATCGCACTTACCAGTTTTGGATCAGTTGAAATCTTTGGAACTGTACGATTCGTTTTATAATTTCTATGAAAATATAATTTCTTAATTAACCCTTTCGAGACCGCTTACGTCGATTCACGCCATCTGAAAATCTGTAACTCTGTCAGTGGGCGTTTCTTTCGTAATTTGTGTATTACATATTTCTTAAGTGTGTACCCAGTGTTCATATTTTTGCAATAAAATATACTATGGATAGAAATATATTGATTAGAAAGAATATAATTATAATGTATATCCATTTGTAATATAATTGTGAATACAGAAAATTTGTTCTGAAATATTTTATTTTGAAAGTATAACGCCCGTAGGCGGGTCTTACTGTCAAAAAGGCAAAATCCTGCAGTCGCAAAAAGTGTTAAAATATATTTATAAAAGTTAAAGTATGTTTTTAAAAATGTATAAAGTTAAAATATATTAATAAAATTTTAAAGAATAAAGTGTCCTTAAAATAATAATCGTCCCCCTACAAAATAAATAAATAAGTAAATAAATAAAATTAAATAAAGCAATATATGATGCAAATGGTTAAGCCTTTTTTAACTATGACGGTAGTTAAGAAACGATTTTACAGGTCTGTCTTGCAGTCCAATTCTATTCGTTTTTTATATTTGACAATTTCACATTAAACCTATTTTTCTATTTAAAACAGTAAACCCCGCCTATTTAGTTAATTTTTTTCTTCTAGTATTTGTTTAACCCCTTAACGCGCGGTGTCCTCGCCACGAGGACGCAAAATTTAAGATCAAGCTGCAAAAATTCATCCCGGAAATATTTTAGCAAAAATTCACGTTAACATATCAGAAAAGGCCGGTTTTTTAAACCTCAAAATTTAAAATTTCTTTTAGTTTAATTTAGTTCATGAATTCCGGTGGCAGTATAATTTAAATGTTTCAAATTGTCTTGCGCCGCAAAGGGTTAAAAGATTCAAAATTAATCACCAATTAATCGATAAAGTAAATACCACTTGTGCATATTTTTATCAACATAAAATAAGGGGTTTAACACGAATACTCAATGTCACATTTACTTTTTTTTACTGTATTGTTTTGTTTTTGAAGAACGATGAAGGCGGGGCTCGTCTTCTTTAGAAAACAGGAATTCTTGATGCTAAAACTAATGTCTAAAAATCATCATTTTTGTTTCATTTCTTTGCGTTTGACGTTGTTGTTATATAATTTGACCCGCAAATAAAAAATAAAAGTATTTTGTTTAATTTTCTTTGTTATTTTTTAAGATTTGATTCGTTATCTCATGCAAAACTATATAAGAGTCGGCCCCCTAAACCACTCCAAAAGAAACATTTATTTATATCTCGAAAACTAATAACTGGAATGAGCTGCAAATTTGTACACCCATATTTTTCAGCATTAGGATTCATTTTATGTAAAAATTAATATAGGTCATAATTCATAATTTTATGAATATGAATTTATTAATATTTTCAGAATTAAAAATATTTTCCAGAATCAAAAGTAATGATGGATTATGTTTGGGTTTCTTCACTGTATCTCTTAAAAAAAAAATTATATCGATCAAGTTATTTTTTATGAAGATATTAATAAAAGTTTGAAATATGAATTTAACATTAGCACCTTCAAACTTTGAACGCTTATAACTCTGTGAAAAAATGAGTAAAATATGCAACCAATATACTTTTTCGCGTTGTCGCGATCCCAGGAATTTAAATATAAAATAAAAATAGGGTGTTACCATTGAAAAAATCAAAGTTGGTGCGCGTTTTAATATGTAGACGACCCCCAATTCAAAATTTCAGTTCATTTTCTGAAACTACTCACAAGTCCCCGTCGAATGACACCTATTACATTTTTCTACATTGATTAGCAACGAAGTTACGTTGAGTGTTGCGTTTTTTTTTTTTTTTCCCCGACTGTACATTACCTGGATTTGAACCCGACATCTTTCCGTTAATCAGTATTTGGAATAGGTACTGTAGAACACTAGTACCCCCCCCCCCCCCATAAAAACTAAAAAAAAGTTAATTTTAGGGATATATAATTTAAAGTATAAGTACCATTCCCAACATAAGCAGTTGGAATTAACATTTCAGACACACTCTTTAACATTTTAAATCATAAAATAGTTTTAATGAGGAAAAATCTTACAACTAGCTTATTCTTGACAATTTTCTCAAGCACAGTATAAATTATTTTAATATTATTTATTTTTTCCGTATTTATTACACCGTGAACTGTCCTTGAGAGAATTATGCTTAATAAGCATTTTTTTGTTTTTTTCAAGCTTATATAAAAAATCTTTTGTCAAAATTTTGATGTTTAATTTGGACAAAAATATCATTTAGAAAGATATTAACTAAATTTCAATTGTTTAATTCCATTTTAACTAATGTCTCCAATAAAGTTTGTCCACTCCGTAAACAAGAATTTATTGTCTTATAAAATTCAATAAATAACATTCTCAGCCACTAAGCGTTATTAAAAGGAAGAATGAGAAGTGTTTTCAGTTTTCTTTTACATTTGCTGCATTCAAAGCTTTTTATTTACTTTATTATATGGTTTTGTTTGTAAAATCTGCACTTGTCTCTCCAATTTTTTCACGAAATGGACAGAATTATTTGGATTAGTACATCACTGGAAAGTTTCTAATTATTATTATAATCCATAATTATATGGTTTAATTTTAAACTGAAGTTATCTATTTCCTGATGTTACTGGCTTGCTACCTATTAAACTTTAATCTTAAATAAATTTAACACTTTAATCTTAAATAAATCTTAACACATTTGGAAAAAAAAAATTCTAATACTTTTTATTTAAAAAAAAAAATTGTCCATTTTTTCTGTTAGTCAACTTACTGCTTAAAATATACAAAAAATGTCTTTTTTTTTTTTTTTTTTTTTTTTTTCTTTTTTTAACATTTTTGTATCTCTCTCTCTCTCTCTCTATATATATATATATATATATATATATATATATATATATAATTTTATTATATAGATTTAATAGTAAAAGCTTAAGGAATTTTAAAATGCATTTATTTTGCCTTTTTAAAGAAATACTAATACTTTAAAATTTGTTAATCACAAAAAAAAAAAAAAGGGGGGGGGAAACATACTTTTAACACAACTTTTAGTCTTGGAAAACTGTGTGGGCAAAGAATTCAATTTTCTATTTACTAATTTTCACCATAAAGGTAGAGTGGGTATCTTCATGATATCTACTCTGATGAATAGTATGATGACCAGATGTCCTCATTATCTGAGGACAGTCCGTTTTTGTATGCCGATCTTCTAAGTTTTAAAAAATTTTACAGGAAAATTATTCATCATAATTATTAGCATTTTGGCCCCATTTACAAAGTATATAAAATTATATTCCTAATTAGGGAACTGTAATAATTATTAACGCTTTTAATTTATAGAGATACTCTAATTCGGTCACCATAATGGCCCACTAAGAAGCTCTTGTGCGCATTTAATCAATCCACCCAACTAATTAATTACTCACCCTGTGTAGTTGAGTAGGTTTAATATCTCACTACATATTCAGCGTAATTTTCCGAAATTTTAAATGTGGTTTTTATTTTCCTAATCAGAAGTGAAACAAACTTAGTTTTTCTGCGTGTATACGCAAGTTGCCAGAAAACAACTTTTACAGGCAAGGCAGATGCAGAGTTCAGCTACATCGAAAGCATATTATTGAGCAGGCGTTAGCGAGAAATTTGGCAAAACTTTTACTGACGTGGCAGAAAAGTATTACTTAAGGGATCTAAGGGAACCTTAAGGGGGAAAAAATCGACTTTTCGAAGAAAAAGAAAAAAAGAAAAAATGTTTAATATGAATATTCTCAATATTTTGATGCTTCATTTATGATTTATACATAGCTAGATCAAAAAGTTATTTTTTTTAAAGGTTGAAATCTTTTAGACCCCTTAAAAACATTTAACAGATGCATTTATTCACCTAAAAATCATTAATACAGCAAACTAAAATTCATGACGAACAAATGTTTCGGGCCGACTTAATCAATCCTTCATTAGGGTTTAAACAGTTGATTAAAATCATATGTTCAATAAAACATCTAAACAAGGCCAAATAATCAATAGGGAATATAGAGTAGGTAATCAAATTATTATCTCTCTCTCTCTCTATATATATATATATATATATATACTTTTTTTTTCTGTTTCTTAAGGAAATACTGAACAAAATAACTTTGAACTTCAGACATGCAAAGAACATTCCCAGACTAACATTGTCCGGTAATGATTTAGTCACGAATGCAGTCAAGGACGAAACCACAAATTAAAGAAAACGAAAATACTTTGCATTTCCCTGCATCATAAAAATATACAAACGATTTGTTACTTTAACACATGATTTCACTCATGATTTCATCATTTACAATATTTGTATGTTTTTTTTTTTTTTTTTTTTTTTTTTTTTTTTTTGTAGAGATGGCACAATAATTTAGAAAAATATACATATACATTTTTTTTTTTTTGACAAGTTCTTGCTTGCAACAAGAATGACTTTCAACAAAATTTTATAAAACTTGCAGAAAAATTGACAGGATATTAGAGAAATGTTATTCTTAAACAAAGAATGTATGCATTTGATTTTTACTAGTATATGAGTATTTATGGTAAATATTTCTTTGTTGCACATACGGGAAAGATAGAGAAATTTTATTATACATTTTCAAAGCTATGTATATAAAGTAACTTGTATCAAAACTTCAAATTAAATAAATTAAAAATTAAGAAGAAAAAAAAAAGCGGAGTTTTACTGTTATTTTTTTCCTCCTAAGAGTTGAGACCTCATAAGGGCTTTTTCTTAAAAAGGATTTTTAAAATGAGGATGAAAAAATTGAATCTCCACATTAAATATGTGGTATGTGAAAAACCTCTTATAAGTTTGTAACTCTAACTTATTTAGTATGATTTGCGAGTTCATAAGGGGTTTTCCATAAGAATTATTTCTGCAATGTGGCTGTAATAATTGGACCTTCAAATTAAATAGGTGACATGCGGAAAAGCTCTTATGGATTTTTAACCCTTAGAAAATATTTAAAATCTAGTTCATTCTTTTGCCGGCAATTGTCTTAATTTTCATTCTGTTCAAATAACTTTTGCACACAAGTTTCCCTGTATATCTAGCTTTCAATATCTATATAATATTTTTCTAACGTGGACCAGTTCCAATTACTTTTTGTTGAAACGATACGATAGTGATGAAATTAATAAAATACGCGAGGATGCAAAATAATATTTAAAAATGAACAATATTTAAGCACGGGGACTCAGCTCAGTGATCTAATAAGAATACATGACGACATTTGTATGTTGACATTATTTTATGGAAAATGTATTTTAAAAGTTATTTCTTCAGTATCTTTGCAAGCGTCTTTTTAAACCTATCAATATTTTAAAGATATAAACAGAATATGAATTATTATCATAAATTGACTAAAAAATGCAACCATAAAAAGTATAATCAAAATAGGTTATAAAAAAAATAGCCAAAATAAATAAAATGTAATTGCATTCTTGGCGATAAAAATTTAAAAGGTGTCATGGGGGCCCTTTACTAAAACTGTACTGCCTGCGGAAGTATGAAAACTGAGTCGTCCACCATGAATTTTATTTTGAAAACTTTCTTTGAATGATTCTGGTTTCACTATTGCACAATATTTATTTTGTTACAATAATAATTTGGCTTCTGGCAAATTAAAATTTTAATTAGGTGGTAAAATTGGTATAATATTCATAAGTTTCAAATTTTAAAGATAAATAAAAAAAGAAATAAAGTGCGAAAATTTCGCATGGGTTTGCTAGTATGTAATAAAAAAGTGATAGCTTTCTCACATGTGCATTAGAAAAATTCTTTGCTACCAATACTCGTATCTCAGCGAAAATTACATTACGCATTTCATGAATGCAGACCGTTTATTTTATTTCATAATAGGATTTAATCATGTGATCATCTATTGCTTTAAATAGCTTGTATTGTAGTTATTTAAAACAAATTCTGCAAGCATAAAGTGAGAATATAGGAAAAAAAAATTAGTGTCTATGATTCACTGCAAATCATTTGTAGTTTAGATTTCGTTCGATTACATAAGTAAAGCTACTGGAAAATAAAAACATGCAAAATGCATTAGGAAATTTTTATTAGAAACTGAAATAATTTATACGGTAGGAAGACAATAAAATATGGGATAGAAAAGTAAGAAAAAAGAAGCGTGATATGCTTTTTCAGTCACTATCTTTTGGCATTTTTAATTCTTTCTTCTGTTAAATAATCGATTCCATTTTTTCACGATCCATCTTTTAATTTTTCCGCCAAGATTTTTCTTCAAAGGAGATTCTTTTTTGATAGTATCAAACTCGAGTATTCCAGCCAAACACTGATTTGAATCGACAAGATTATCAGAATAATTTAAAGCTTGCAGTTCATCAACACAAGATTTTTCGACTTCAAAAATTTGTTGTTCATCTAAAGCTGAGACTTTGGAACTCTTTTTAAATGATTCTTTAATAATAGCTGCATTTTCAAGAGGTTCTTCGAATGATTTATTAAATGAAACTTGACCGACAGGTACTTCATCTGTTTTATCTATACAGAGTTCGAAAGATGTTTTTGTGATTTTTTCTTCGTTTTCATTACATTCCTCTTTAGCAAATATTTCTTTTTTATCATCTTTGATCGACAAGAAAGGATGCTTTAGAACTTCACGAGACGTCGGTCGATGCTTCGGATCCGACTGCAACATACTTAAAACAAAATCATGGGCAAGGTGTAAGTCCTCGTCTGTCATTTCGACAGCAGGCAGTGCCGATGTTACAATTTTGCAGAAATTTTCGGTATTTAAAGATATTTTCAAAACCGTTTCGACATTGGTTTTCCATGACTGAAAATCATACGCTTCTCCTATGTAATAGGATGGCCAGTTACCAGTCAAAACGTGCAGCGTCATCAAAGCATAAGTCCAAAGATCAAATGCGGCAGCATCAGGTTGATTTTCAGATGGACTAAAATACTCAGGAGGTCTATAGACAAAGGGCGCAATGACTCTGCTATAGGCTTGTGTTTTCCAATTTAATCCTGAAAAGTCTGATAAAACAGCCGTATCTTCGACAGTAATCAAGACATTGTCGGATTTGATGTCGAAATGCACGAAGCCTGTATCATGTAGATATTGCAATGCGTCCATAATATTTCGAAGCCATTTACGAATTCTATTTAATCCATTAGGATCGGCCAGAAACTGTTGACTCCTGATCATTTTATCCAAAGATGTAGGGTGCTTCGGCATGACATACAGCTTTACATTCATTGCTTTTAAATCAATAGTTTCATGCAGTGGAAGGATGTTTGGATGTTTCAAAATTGGCCACATAACATCTTCCATATTCCAAGAGAGGGTATTCTTTACAACTTTTATTGCAATATCATCTTTATTAGGTGAAATGGCGGAAAGTACTTCACCAAACCCACCACGATCGAGTGGCTGGATAGTTGTGTATCCCCTCTTTTCCAAAAACTGATTTACGATGTTACGGCAGGAATAATCTCCAGATGTAAATTTATTTTTTTGCAAATAGTTATAGTTGGCGATGTTACGAGAAAATGTATTTTCTGATACCATGATGGCAAATTATTGTCTAAATCGAATTAAAGTGTCTTTGAAAGGTAAATAAATGAATCAAATTTGGTTTTTATTATACTTAATAATCACTTTTATATGTAAATAAAATCTATTTTAAATCACAAAAGAACTTTTTAGACGTTATCAATAGCAAGATATTTTGTAAAAGACAAAAATGTTTAGTTTATTGTTAATAGCTAGATTTTTTAAAAATAAATCATTGTTGTCCTTTGTTAGAACAAATTTCTAAAATATATGATTGTTGGGATAATCAAGAACGTGAAAAGCATAACATCTAAAAAATATACATTGTTGCTAATGTTCGTTCTATTAAAAATATATATATATATATATATATATATATATCAAAGAATAAAAATATTTTTTTTTTAATAGCGTACAAAATAAAGTTAAATTTTCCATGCTTTTATTAATCAACACAGGATTAATTATTGCGGATTTTAAACGCACTTTTTTAAAAATTTACTCCAGCAATAAATTACTTCGTTTATTTGAATGAATTTTAAAACAAGTTTCTGAAGTTCATGTATAAACATAAGCCTACTAATACAAAAACACTTTCTTAAGGTACCTCTTGTAAGGGTAAACGCATTTCGGATATTCGTTCTACATCCAAATCAAAACTGTTTTATTTAGAGAGAGAGGGAAAGAGAAAGAATAATTTAGAAATTATTAACAGAAAAAATTCCTTAACCAGAAAAAAAACATTAGAATGAAGTATTCTTTTATTCCAAATAAATAAGTAATAAATAAATAATTCCGGTTAAAAACGATACAGGAATTACAAGATTGATTCTGTAATTCCTGTTCCTAACTTTCACCAGCAGCATGCCTTGAAACTTACCAATCTTGATCAGCCTTTTCAAGTGGCAATCTCATATGAGTTTCAAAATACTAAATTTGAATTTCCTTCAATTATTTATTTTTAAGTTATGCTGATAACAAATACACATACAGATTACAACTAAAAATGTAACTTTAACAGTCAGGAGACTTCAAAATGCGATATTGTACAAAAAACCTTCAAATAATACTTTTACGTGAGTATACCGTGTGAGTATGAGAAATTAATTTTCATTCCTGAGCAGTTTTCTCTGACGTGGTAAAACGTAGTAAAAAACTTCCATCAATTGCATTGAATAGAAAAGAATTCAATCGGAAAGAATGTTTTCTCTCAATTTTGGGTAGCCGGTATATTGTCTAGCAACTATGTACAGTTGGTAACAAAAGTCTCCGAACACTAGCAAAAATTCCTATATAAGAAAGTACACTTAACCCTTTCATGGTCATGAACGTGTATACACGGTCAGAGTTTTTTACTTCTAAATCATTTATTCATTGCTACGAATTTGCGAAATAGAAAACAATCAGTTTCTCAATATTCCTGGTAAATTTGTAATATTATTAGTACTTAATGACTTAAAAATATATAAAACACATCCCACTAAAACGAAAAAATTAAAAATGGCGTGACCATGAATGGGTTAATACAGTTTTGTTAAATAAATCCTTGTCGAATCCTTTTTTTAGACTGACTAAGAACAGGATTCGACAAGGATTTATTTAACAAAACTGTATTAAGTGTACTTTTTTTATATAGGAATGTTTGCTAGTGTTCGGACACTTTTGCTACCGACTGTACACACAACATTATGTGCTTAAATTTAGACCTAAATTAAAAACACACACACAATCTTAAATGCACTTCCAGCAATTTTCAGGTATAGCCACACTATATGCAAATTAATTTGAGTAGACCTGTAAACGAATGATAATGATTTCCCTGCCACAATTTACACAAAATATACTTTTACGCATATAAAAAATATTTTTTAAATTCATTGTGAAGCCTGTAAATGTTAAAATATACTTACCAGAAATTTCCCCCATAGACGTAATATATCTTGGATGTCACTTGGATGTCCCTGTACACGAAGCATTTGATTGATTCCAACGAAAAGTTTAATATAGCATCCCAAGCATTTCTATATGATACATATTTCGAATACCGAATTTGAGCTTCCGTTACTATTTGAAGAGCTTGTTTCCAAAAGGCGTTAAGTCAAAAATTTCAAAAATTGACTTTTCGATGCAAAAAGTCGCAGCACACGTCTAACAATATATTATATTTTCAATAAGTAGAAGTTCCAAACGAAGTTTAGTCATAAGGAAAACAGAAAGCGAAATCTGTGTTTTTTTCCAAAAAGAATTAAGTCATAAGTAAGTTTTGTACCAAAAAGGATTAAGTCAAGTTTAACCAATCGTAGCGGTCCTTCAGATCACGTGGTTTGTGTGGCCTTAGGTGAAAAGTCAAAACTAAGGGAAAGAATGTTGTTGTAAATTGTCATATTGAGACAGTTTTTTTTTTTTTTTTTTTTTCCCATGTAAAATTATAAAGAGGAATGTACTTATAACCTGTATTATAATGTGCTCGTAAAGGATTTTAATCTTGGTTTTGGAACCCCGAAAAAAGACATTTGTTCCTTCTGTATTAGGAAAAAAATACAAATGAATTCACAAAAATGTATAGAAAAAAGAAAAGACCTTGTTAACCGAACTTTTGATTCATAAAAACCGGAGCAAAAAATTTTATTCACTTTTAGGGGGAAAGCTTATAGGAGAAGATGAAATTACAATATGTTTTGACCTGATGCAAAATCAGGAATTACCACAAAATAAAAATTATAACATGTTAGGAATGCTCTCAGTAGTGGCTGCTCAAAAGGACCTCACCTTCACATACTATTTACCAGTGCGTGGTCACTCCTTCTTACCAGCAGATAGAACATTCGGGAGAAAGTGGATGCAATTTTACTCTCTAATGAATATTTTGAACATTTCTCTAAGATCTGAAATCTTTTCGAGTACAAGAAACAGTGGAATATTTTAGATTGGAAAAATTTTGCGCATAGTCGTTTGAAAAGCAAACAAGGCTTCTTGATTTCAGAGGCAAAAGTACTGAAAATTACGAAGCGAGATGTGGGAATCAAGACAACGTACTGTGGTTCGTTTTGCCGTCAAAAGATCCTGAAACGAGGGGGGGGAAATTCTCCCGCGCGCCCCTTCCGAAAAAAAAAAAAAAAAAAAAAAAACAATACGAAACAAGCAAAGAAAAACAGATGTTTTAAAATTACTTAACGCTTTGGGAATTAACAAATTACACGAATGTTTTTATTTTTATGAATAATCTTGCAACGATACTGCTAACGTTAACATAAGTGAAAATAATGATAATGGAGAAATAGAATTTGTAAATGAAGATTTGCAGTAACTAACTACCTTCCAAAATTGTATAGCTAAACTTTATGCTGTATTTACATGAAAACAAAAAAAAAATAGTTGAGTTACTTTCAAATGGAAGTAAGTCATTTCATTTCGTTATTTGTTTGTGCCAAAAGGGCGTAAGTCATAGTTTTGTTCCAAAAGGGGTAAAGTCATTTTTTCTTTCTAAATAACTATACTGTCAGGATTTTTTAAACATGTAATTTAGTGTTATTATCATCCATAGATTACTGGGAAAAAGATCTTTTCGTTAAATACAATAATAAATCTTACATAACAAAATCGCGTTTATTCAAGAACTGAAAAAAATGACTTAACGCCATTTGGAAACAAGCTCTTAATTTATTCTTAAGATACGCAAGTAACAGACACATAGGCCAAGCGTTAAAAATCTATTTTTCGGATTCAGGGACTTGAAAATGTGTAAGTATAACAAAAACTCAATTTCCGAAAAAATTGACCGAAAAACAATACTTTTTGTACCCTATAGGGGTAAGAGAAAATAATTATATTTTATATTTGGAAATAATAATAGGGTTGGTTGGTTGGATTTTAATGGCGCAAGGAAATAGAACAATATGATACCTTTGAAATAATTAACTAATTTTATTGCATATAATTCGTGAGTAAAGAAGTAAATAAATGTAATTTATGGAAATGTATTGTTGTAATCAACGAAATCAATATAAATAAAATGGAATTATCTGCTATCAATTTTCATTTTAAATTGTACATGTTTTATGAAATAAATAAAAGATTATTTCATAATTAAATTTGATTTTTCTTTGATCGAATGCGACGCGAAATTAATTGATCAGTTTTATTAACTGATTCAAATGTCTTTATTTTCTTACTTACAATGTAAAAACATCATTTTTTTTTTTTTTTTTTCTATTAGCTATTTCGGGATTAGCACCTATTCAATTTCCAGAATGTAGTCATTGTAATAGGAAATAAAAACAATCGGCCAAAATCTTTTGTTGCCCGGAGATTTCCGCTTAAGGAATTCCAGATTAATTGAAAATGAATTTTTTAGACTTTTGCGCTTAATAAAAATTTATCTAACAGAAAATATTTCTGAAAGCGTAATTCTGTAGTAGAAAATAAAATTAACAACACTGTAGTTCTTGTATATATTTATATATACATGTTCTTAGACTGATTAAGAACAGGATTTGACAAGGATTTATTGAATAAAACAGTATTAAGTGTACATTTTACTTTCTTCTATATGTAATATAGAGAAAGTATTGGATTCATAAAAATGTTCGACCTCGGGTTTTTGATGAATTTACTCGTTTTGAGAGCTGTAGAACACGATTTGATCATTTTTAGAAAATGTCTGTCTGTCTGTATGCGTAGGAGCCTCGCCACCCCCCCTGGGGGGGAAGTCCCCCCTCGAGGGGAGTAAATTTTCGAGATGGGTATCTTTCGAAAGATCTCGTCAATACCTTTAAAACGAATCGTTGAACTATAAATCTGTGATAATTTAAAACAAAGTTATCGATTTTTTTTTACTTTTTACGAAAAAAAACTTCGAAAAAAAATCGTATTTTTTTTTCAATTTTTTTTTTTTTTTTTTTTTGAACGAAATTGAACCAAACTTGGTATTTATTTGGCCCCCTGACATAAACTGGTGTTGATTAGATTTGGGGATCAATCGCACAACAGGAGGCGCAGTGATCATATTTTTTCTAAATTTTTAACATGGCATTATAGCACAAAATTTCGTATAAATGTACATAATGAGAATTATTCTTACCTGTTATTCTAAAATTAATATGAATTATTGATAATAGTAGTAGTTAATTAGGGGAAAAAAATTGTGCATGAGGGGGGAAGTACCCCCCGAAGGGTGGGGTAAATTTTCAAGATGGGTATCTTTCGAAAGGTCTCGTCAATACCTTTAAAACGAATGGTTGATCTATAAACCTGTGATAATTTAAAACAAAGTTATCGATTTTTTTTACTTTTAACAAAAAAAAAAAAAAAAAAAAAAAAAACCTTAGAAATTTTTTTTTTTTTCTTTTTTCTTTTTACGAAATTTAACCAAACTTGGTATTTAGTAGGACCCTGATATAAACTGGTGCTGATTAGATTTAGGGATCAATAGCTCAACAGGTGGCGCTGTGATCGTATTTTTTCTAAATTTTTAACATGGCAGTATAGGACAAAATTTTGTATGAATGTACATAATGAGAGTTATTCTTAACCTGTGATTGTAAAAGTAATATGAATTATTGATAATAGTAGTAGTTAATTAAGAAAAAAAAATCGTGCATGTGGGAGCATTGCTTTCCCCTTGGGGGAAGTACCCCCCGGGGAGGGGGGGAGGTAAATTTTCAAGATGGGTATCTTTCGAAAGGTCTCGTCAATACCTTTAAAACGAATGGTTGAACTATAAATCTGTGATAGTTTAAAACAAAGTTATCGATTTTTTTTACTTTTAACCAAAAAAAAAAAAAAAAAAAAAAAATCGATTTTTTTTTTTTTTTTTTTTTTTTTTTTTTTGTTACTCAGTGAATTTGTATAGGAAAATATAGAAGAAAGTCTTGTGGTGGCCACAACATACTAGTTTTATATAGGAATTTTTGCTAGTGCTCGGATACCTTTGCTGCCTACTGTATAATTAGGGTGACCAGATTTTTTAAATTGAATTTAGGGACAAATAGGGCAGTGTGTCACCGAATTTCGAGGACAAAATAAATAAATCACCTTAAGCTGCAAAATTTTAGTAATTTTTTATGTATGAAGTACCAGAAGGCACTTAATTCAGCTTATTTATTACACATATGATAAATTATTATAGTGAAACATCAATAACTTTATAACCGGCATTCTAATTTTTTGGGGACAAAGGGGGACAAAGGTGTTCGAGGGCGCCTGGTCACCCTACGTAAAATGCGTCATCGCTGCAATGTCCTCCTTGTTTCGTAAAAGTAATATATGTTCTGGTAATTATCGAAGCAGGGCGCTATTCCCTCCACGGATTATCAAAATTGTGACGGCATGACTCTGAAGTATCCTTAGGGATGAAGCCAAAAACGTCGCCAATTGCTGACAGCCCAATTGCCTTAGGGCGACGTTAACCCACCTCAGCTCAACTCAACTCAATCCTACGTTTACGGTATATATGACTATTTAACGTTATATATTTTACAACTAGTTTCTTCCATTTTTCTTCTAAGCGTAATAAATTTATTGGGTTTCAACTAGAGTTCTTTGTACCTCGTGCCTTCTTCCTAGAACTTAGCTTAAACATGTAATAATTACAAGTTAAAATAACTTTTCATGTACCACGTTTTTAAAGTTTCTGTTGAATCTTATAAACTTGACAATTCTATGTATTTATAAATACTTTTTTAAAAATTTTTTGATGAATTATCCCATCAACTTGAAAGAAAAGGATCCAATGCGTAATAAGGAGAGCAATTATAAGAAATTTTCAAACATTTAATAATTGAATAAAAATATTAAAAGAATGCATTGTCATCGTGTTCTGAGCTACTCTAAAAGTTTCAAATGTCTTGCTAGTTGGGAAATTATAGCTATAAAACTGTATTAGCACTTTATCAATGTGTATAAAATTTTTAAAGTGATGACGGCGTCAATTTTTGTGAGATGCCTAATTTAATTTTTTACAGTTCACGTTTAATTAAATGTATTTATTTTCCTGTCGAAAAAAAATGAACTCGTAAATTTTTTTTCGCAACAATTAAAATATAAATACAAACATGGTAAAAAACGTTGGTTTAAAAAATAAAATATTAGTCCTTTTAGAACAACATATATTAGCATCATGAACTACATTAGCATTTCATCAATGTGTAGAAATTTTTTTAAGTTATAATGACGTCCATTTTTGTGAGATGCCTAATTTAACATTTTTATAACTTTTTAATGTTCACATTCAATTAAATGTATTTATTTTTATGTCGAAAGAAAATGAACTCATATATATATATATGTATTTTTTTTTTTTTTTTTTTTTTTGGCAACAATTAAATTATAGCTAATATTTTAATGGCTATTTTTAAAGCTATTAGGGGGTTAATATTTTCATAGTTTAATTAATTAAAAGAAAACTAATCAAAAATTCGAAAATCGGGCTTCGAAGTATTGCGCTGTCATGGTGTTCTGAGCTATTCTAAAAGTTTCAGATGTCTAGCTAGTAGGGAAGTTAGTTAAAAATCGATTGCAAGATTTGTACTGGACAAACAAACAAACAAACAAGAAAACCAGTTAATAAAAACATGGTAAATAATTATAAGATAAAAAACTTTATATATACCATTTTTATAAATTTTCTGTTGAATCATAGCTATAGCACTTTGCCAATGCGTATAAAATTTTAAAGTGATAATGACGTTCATTTTTGTGAGATGCCTAATTTAACTTTTACAATTTTTTAACGTTCATGTTTAATTAATGTATTTATTTTTATGTCAAAAAAAAAAAAAAAAATAAATAAATAAAAAAAAAATAAATAAATAAATAAATTAACTCGTTTTTTTTTTTTTTTTTTTTTTTTTTTTTTCAACCATTAAATTATAGCTAATATTTTAATGGCTATTTTTAAAGCTATTAGGACGTTATTATTTTCGTATTTTAATTAATGAAAAGAAAACTAATCAAACATTCGAAAATCGGGCTTCGAGGTATTGCGTTGTCATCGTGTTCTGAGCTATTTAAAAAGTTTCATACGTATAGCTAATCGGGAAGTTAGTTAAAAATCTATTGCAAGATTTGAACCGGGCAAACAAACAAACAATCAAGAAAGCGAGTTAATAAAAACATGGTAAAAATGAAGTCAATTGGGGTTGCTTCAACTAACGGTACCTCACAAGTTAGCCGTATTTGAGGACACTCTGATATTGCAACATGCGCTAATTTTATTCTATAAATATTAGTAGAACCCAATTGTAGCGGAATGATCGAGGAAGATCGAAATTGCCTAGAACAACATTCATGTAACCTTTTTGTTGTTATAAAATTGTAGAAATAAGATTGTCTATGTTAACACTTTATCTATGAAACAGGCAAAAATTTCATTTAAAACATATATTTTTAGTTACTTAAAGATACTAGTTTTTTAATTACCTACTTAGTTATTTAAAGATCACTGTAAAAAGAATGTCCTTAGTTGCTGCCAGAAATTCTCTGTAATTTGGGAAAATACGCGTAATTTACGAAAAAATTACGTTATCAGAACGTATTTTCTCAAATTACAGAGAATTTCTGGCAGCAACCAAGGACATACTTTTTACAGTGTACTCAATAAAAATGATGCACATCACCTTATGCTAGTACTAATAAATGAAGGTTTAGTAAAGTAGTACTTTTGTGTGTCATTTGTTCATAAAAGTCGAAAAAGATATTTCGACATTAAAAAAGTGTAAAAAAAAAATATATTTTTTATGTTCCTTCTAATTTTTCTAAAATTGGCGGGAGAATCCTGAAGTAATATAGGAATATCGTAAAAAATACCAAGCAAAAAAACAGCGAGAACACTCTATACAATCTTTTCTAGAACAAAAACGGCTCGATGTAGCTCCTAGTGCCTTATGGTGAGATTCAAGTAAGGTATATACGTTCTATTCTTATAAAGACCGTTGATATTTTTTGAATCGATTCGATTTTACTCGGCCCAATGCATAGTCGGACCCCCTCTACACATCATTTTACCCACGGTTTTTACCACTCTTTGAAAAAAAAAAAAAAAAAAAGGCCTTTAATTTCTTCATTGTTTCACCCAAAAATGCGTATTTCAGCAAAATATTTTATTTGCAAAACTTTTTGTTCCTCTTTTAGATGTGAAATTTCCATGAAGTGTTGTTTTCTAGACCATTTTACTAAAAATTTAATTAAACCTTTTTTTTTTTTTTTTTTTTCTGTAAATATCTAACATTTCTTCCACAAATTCTATTTTATTGGTTTTATTCTATTTTATTGTTCGGAAAGTCATTTCGTTTTTCTCAGCAGAGGACTTAATTGTATTTTTTTTCACACCATCTTCACAATTAAGCTGCATTACCATTATATAGTGTGACAGCTGATATAGCAAGGCTTGCTGGTGAAAAAGTTCGTTTTATTCTGCTCAATAGGTTTTGATGGGTGCCCTGTCCAATAAAGAAAATCGGAAGCGACATTTTCGGCCTATTTTGTTTTTGCTATCAAAAAGGCGAAAATACTGTTCAAACAAGGAAAAAATTACACGATGTGTATACAGATAATTTATTTAAAGAACGCCAGTGTCAAAACTGGTTTACCAAATTGTGTTCCGGCAATTTTGACGTTGGAGATGCATTACGTTCTGGAAAACCAGTTTATGCTAATGAAGATAAAATAAAGTGTTGATTTATGAAAACTGCCAAATAACAACTCGTGAGATCGCTAAGAAACCGATCGAAGTGGAGACCATATAATTCAATAAAATATTTATACAATATAAGAAAATCGCTTTTCACTTTCAAAGGAAAAAACGAAATTACTTTCCGAACAACCCAATGTGTGTTTTTTAAACTAATGGTTTTTTAAAATACTGTTGGTACATAAAAGGTTAAGTGAGTGAGACATTTTTAATTTCTTGTCTGTGTTGACATGGTGTTCTGTTTGTAGAATTAAGAATATACAGTAAAGCACCGTTTGTACGTCTTTCAAGAAACAGACGTAAAAAGACTTATAAAAGACGCATAATCAAAATTTTAATAATAACACGTTGATTACTACAAATTTAATGTCACTTAAGCAAAATTTATATGAAAATACTAATTAATAAAATTTCTTATGTATGTTATACTTTTTTAAAAAGACAATAATTAATTAAATGTATATATATGTATATTATAAAAAGTGAGAAAAATCATACTATTAATGCATGACTGGGTACTAACTACATATATCATATATTATTATACTACATTTCTTAAGAACTATATGAACACATTTTGAATATTAATTGTATGAATTGCGTATCTTTAATAATAAGCAACGATTTATGTCCATACAGATAGTTTTTTTTAATAACATTAAATAATCTGGTGTGTCACTCACACGACTTTCTCTTACCCAGAAATTTAATACTATAAATATAGGTTGGAGATTAAGAGGTAAGATAACGATGTTATGTAAACCTATGTTAAACAATTCAAATTAGGCTTCGGAAGAGTTTTATATGAGAATTAATTATGTGTGAGGGGGGCTACCGCCCCCCTCAACCACCCGTTTCATTAATGCACCTAGATTTATATAAAATTTAATTCGGTTATTAAAAAATAATTCTGTTTTTAAAAAATAATTTATTAAAATTATTATTTAAAAAATAATCTTTTATGATAATGCGGACGATTTCCATATTAGAGAAGTAGTATAACACTAAATATCCAAAAAAAGTCCATTTTATTCTCAATAAAAAAAAAAAAATAAAATAAAATAAATTAAGTTTTTTTTCGTTAAAAGTAAAAAAAAAATCGATAATTTTTTTTAAATTATCGCAGATCGATGGTTCAACCATTCGTTTTAAAGGTATTGGCGAGCTCTTTTGAAAGATACTCATCATGAAAATTTACTCCCCTCGAGGGGGGACTTCCCCCCGCGAGGCTCCTACATACACAATTTTTTTTTTTCAGTTGACTATCTCTATTACAAAAAATATATATTTGTTTCATTTGGCTTAGTGAAGTCTATAGACGTTAAACTCTACTTACCTGCAATTCCCCCCATAGACATAATGTATTAGAATTCTCTTGATTGTTCCTGTACACGAACCATTTGCTTGATCTTAACGAAAAGCTTACTGTAGCATCCCTATATGATACACATTTAGAATACCAAGTTTGGAATGTCTGCTACTATTTGTTCTTGAGATATGCTGATAACAGACAGACACACACACACAGACACACACACACAGACAGACACACAGACCAACCGCTAATAACATGATTTTCGTATTCAGGAGACCTCAAAACGTGTAAATATAACAAAATCTCACTTTCGAAAATTTGACCCAAAAACAATACTTTCTCTACCTTATGGGTAAGAGAAAGTAAAAAATTTAATATTCGTCTGATTTGCTGCTTGTCTCTATGAGTATTATAAATTCTACGGTGAATTCAATTGATTCTCTGATCAGTATTCTTAGATCTTTCCTGTGTTCTTTCCATCAAAATTCATCCATTTAAGATGCTTTCTAGGGAAAATTCGTTTCATTATAATTGAAAATAATGACAGTTCGAGAAATTCTGCGAATTTTAGTAAAGTGGAAAAGACGTATAACCAATATGAGCGGCGTATAAACGAAGAATTTTTGCAAGGACTTGGGACTTCACTTAAAGGTAAAAGACGTATAAACGAGAGACTCATAAACGGTGCTTTACTGTAGTTATAAACATTCATATAGGAAATATGTGAACCTGTAGGATTTATCCTACTCCGTGTAACGTACTACTAAGCCTTCGTAAATTCTGTTTTTTAAATGGTGGTTAATGAGTTGTAACTGTGGGATATTTTTTGGAAAATGCGCCTTACTATAGGCAATTTACTTTTGATTTTTTTTTTTTTTTTAGTTGCTGCTACATCTCGCGATTTTTAAAAATGTTGAATAACTTATGCATTCTGCATGATTTTTTCTTCTAGTTTTCAATTTGAGCAAAAGTAAAGGTGAAAACACTAATATCTTTCAAAATTATTTATTTAAAATGCGTTGCTTCTTTAACGAATTCTTTTGACATCTCTTAGAGAATCCTTTCTTTTTGTCTTATCAGAGAGTCGTCCAAGGAATTTTCATTACTTTTTATCTGACTTGCGATTGCTTGAGAAATTCGTCACGTCAAAGCTATCGTAGATTTTATCTGCGTTCCTTTTCTCCAGTAAAAAGATATTATTCTTCTAAATCAAATTAAATGTCCGAAATAACATTTTACGAAAATACCTTTGAATTATGTTAAACATTTCTTGTAAAAAAACAAACGCAGGAGTACTGAAAATAGTGTACAACTAGTTGGCATAGATGAATTTTGCTCAGTTCCCCATCCTATATTTGCTATAAATGTCTACTATAGGAATGAATTGGATCGATCACTCGACGGGTTGACAGAATGAAATGCCCAACCTAATAGGCTACCAACCTTTCAGTTCGACACATTTACCTTATCCTATTTAATTAATTATTTTTATTGCAGTCAGTTTCGTATTTCAGCTTAAATGCTATTTCATACTATTCTCAATGCAATGAGTCTTTTCTGCCTTAAATCTTAAATTTCACGAAAATATCAGATTAAAATATTCGTAACCAATGATATTCAAACCAGTATCATACATGATATTTTAAAAGTAGTCTGACAACTTCATGATGAAAATATCCCTTAAAAGGAATATTTAAGCGAGATTTTGTCCTATTCCACCATGCTAGGAAAATCGTAAATATTGAATAACTTGCGAAATTTTTAAAGTAAAATTATCATGGTTTATGATATTCATGTCAGCATCATAACCAACTTTTAAACCCAATAACCCATTAACAAACTAGCCTACTAACACACATACAGACGGACACCCTATCAATTTTGTTAGTGTTTGTCCTCACACCTGAAAACGCGAAAAAATTAAAAAAAAACCGCGGTCGAAAAATTTCTCGATTACCTAAGTTCTCATACCTATAATATGATGGGTAATTAATAAGAATGATATATTTAATACAGTGTTATTCAAAATGGTGTACGCATCATAACATACTAGAATAAAGTCAATTATATTAAAAAAAAAAAAAAAAACTCACCAAAATGAATTTAAAGGAAAAGAACTTAAATATTTTTATTTTATGACATTCTTACCCGGTATGACCTTTATGGAACCACACGGAAAACGTCCAAATAATGATTCATTTCTTGTCACATTCAGCATGCCTGGTGTAGTTCGTAGATCTACCAATTTCCATGGCACTGGCAGCGATGCACATACATTTTGTCTTTTAGAAAGCCCCACGAGAAAAACTCGCGGGGGGAGGGGATCTAATGTCTTAGGAGGAGGGTAAGAGAAAACCACTCTGGAATTTGTTTGGTGGGGCTAGTCTAATAAGGAATCATATTGTTGGGGATATCACGCACTTCAAGCTCCCGGTATAGAAAATAAAATATTTGAATTGTCCTTCTTTTTTAAACCCATTCTAGTACTTCTCTGTTGAAAAATGAATTTAATCCCTTATCTACTGACAGTGCCATTAGATTAAAAAGTTTATAAAATCGAACTGACGTCAGAAATGCCTCAAACAGTGATGCCAGATGGTCGAAAATTATTTCCCCAAACAGGTCTTCAAATTTCTCCAAATCAGGGTTTTTTTTTTTTTTTTTTAGAAAAAATTCCCAACTTGATTTTTACTAAAAAGAGAAAATAAAAAATTTTTCAAAAAAAAAAAAAAAAAAAAAAAAAAAAAAAACAAGCAGATTTAAGTGGATTTAAGCTCAAATTTTTCCCCAAATGAAGGCAATTTTTTAAAAAAATCTCCAAATAACAATAAAGCTATTGAAAGTCCCTGGTCGTAAGAATAAATCATTATGGTGCCAACATTGACAGAAAGTTGCAGAACTCCCCAGATTTGTCCCCAAAAATTTTAGAATTCCCCAAAAAAGTCCCCACAAACATTTGATCCCCAAAATTGGGACAAAATCCCCAATTTGGCATCACTGGCCTCAAATTAATCTCGCTAAAAAGCACTAGACTCTACATGTAGCCATTTATATTCAAGAAAGGAATTTACGTAATAGTATCGCTGTTTTTGATTGTCATTCTTCACGATCTTCCCTTGTATTGTAATTAATTTACATAGCACTTCACAAATCTTAAAAATTATAAAATACAGTAGAGTACCGATTATCCGAGAGTGTGAGAGCCTCGAAGGAATTTTTAAATTACTAACCTCCAGAAAACCCAATTTTAATTCAAGCTAACAACAAGGAAAATACAGTAGGTTCTACAGTGCAAAGGTCGAAAATTACCGACATGTTTACAGTGCATCGTAATTCTATAGGCCTACTTGGAATTTTTTTTTTTTTTTTTTTTTTTTGATAGTGTTAGGAGGAAATGGATTTTTTTACTTTAGAAATAGGGGTTATACTGTTCTACTGCGTATTTTTTTTTTTTTTTTTTTTTTCGTGTTTGCACCTCACTTTACTCTGTTTTTCAGGTTATCTGCGATTGACACCCAATGTCGCGGATAATCGGTACTCTACTGTATATAAAATAGTTTGCATTTTTCAATAGTCTCTTTTTCAACTGTATGTATCCATGGTATACTGAAGTGCCACCCCCCTTAAATGACTAAATTACCCTCTCATTAACATGTAGGTGATGCTGTTATTTAGAGTGATAGAAAAAAAAAGTTTTGTGATGTCTACAGCATATTTTCTTTTTATATATATATATATATATATACTATATATATATATTATGCACTGAACTTATTTTAGGCAGTGTTAAATTCAAATATATCTTCCGGGAAAGAATTTTTTAGCTATATGGAATACTAAGATAAAGAATAATCTGTATTTTCGGGGGCACGTTTAAATGCACTGGACAACGATGCTTCGCTTAGAAAGTGCTAACAACACTGACTTACAGAATGTCTCTAGCATTTAAAGAAAAAAAAAGGGGGGGGGGTCTTAACTTTATTCATGTTTAACATCATAAACTGATTTTGGCACTTTAATACTTAAATTCCAGCATTTTCTCTTCAAATATATATATATACAGTCGGTAACAAAAGTGTCCGAACACTAGAAAAAATTCTTATGTAAAAAAGTACACTTCATACGGTTATGTTAAATAAATCCTTATAAAATCATGTTGTTACACTGACTAAGAACAGGATTCGACAAGGATTTATTTAACAAAACAGTATGAAGTGTACTTTTTTTATATAGGAATTTTTGCTATTGTTCGGACACTTTTGTTACCGACTGTATATATAAATGATAGTTATCGTAATTATATATTATTATGAAGTATAATACTGCAAGTAATCGTTAATAGTATAATGATAACGGTTTTGCAACGAAAATGCTTATTATAAGAAATAAATATATATTTCTTTAACTTAGTATTGTTATTTATTTTGTTCTATATGAAATACCCAAAATAAAGCTGCATTTATTCGAGATAATACATTTCATTTTCCTGTTATTATGAAAAGCCATCCGTTATAAGACGAAATAGAATTATTCATTACTGTGATGCTTTAGTTTTATCTGCAGTTTAGATCTCAAAACTTATATAAAGGGTCTCTTTTGTAAATTTGTGAGGATCACATATGCGGAGAAAAAGAATGAAAGCAGTATGAAGAAAAAAAAATTCCCCTTAAACTAATGACATAAAAATAATTTAAACTATTCATATTTCTCTATAAAAGATTCTTAGTACACTATAAAAATAAAATGACTTTTTTTTTTTTTTTTTTTCATCGTGAAAGTATTTAGTTACGGCATTTCACAATTTGAAAAATGAAAAGAAAAGAAAGAAATGAATTATTTTCTTATTGGTATTTTTACAATGGTCAATAGTTGTTTTACGTTATTGTTTGAAACTATATATGCCAAAATTACATTTACGTAAATATGCACACAAGCATATGTACGATTCTCCAAAAAGTGAATAATTTGAGTTTGATTTTGGGCAGAAACACGTTACTCCCTATAATTACATCTCCTTGCATATAAAATTTCCTGTACGACATCCTGGGGACCAGTTAAAATTTGGTAAATAGCTGCATTTACTAGAAAGAACCATCTTGCTTGCTGTAAAAAATATATGATTTCGTTTTTTACATATAGTATTCGATAGTTAGTTACAAACTGTGCAAAAAGGATAAAGATATGCGAATATGTTTAGTATTATTAATTAATTAAATTTATCTTCTATTTTTTTTATAATTGTTAATCATAATTAAATCAGAATACAGTTGAAACTCGAAAATCCGGACATCCACAATTCGAAAATCTCTACAATTCGGACATTTTTCCGGTTTCAGTTTTACTTTTAAAATGATATTTTACTGTATCTTATTTCTATATTTCTTGTGGAATGCAGTTTAAAATCCTTTCAATTGAACACTGAATACATAAATATAATCATAAACTTACATATTTTTATACTACTTGAACTTATTTTTTTTAGAAACACGTAAGTTAAAAAAAACGAAATAAAAAAAAATCCTATTACAGTAAAACTGCTTTAAATTGCTGAAATGTTTTTAAAAAATCAACATAAAAATTACTTTGTTTCTATAGTTTTGAGTATTTTTTAATGAATGAATAGCTTATTACCAGTTATTTAGTATAGACATTATCAGTTTCTATAATATTTTAGTTAAATGTGTTTACATTTTAATTATAAATTAATTATTTTAAATCTAAATCAAATCTATTATATTTCTATTTTATAATTTAATTTAATTAGCCAATTTGGTCGTCGTTTATTTTCACTAGCATAAAAAACTGCATTTTGTATATTATTATAATATCATAAAAAATTAGTTTTTAATAAATCTCTAAAATCAGGAATCACCGATTCCGGATTTTCGAGGTTCAATTGTATAACATAATTTTGCTGAGTTGAAAGAATTACATTGTATGTAATCTTCAAAGCTAAACTTACTAGATGTATAATTAAAAAAAAAAAAAAAAAAAAAATCTTAAATTTTTCATAACTGTTTCCTTTGAGATTGTTTTGTTTTAAGACAAAAGTAATATTTTTCAGAATTGAAATTTCCTAAGGAGTTTTTCATATTCCACATACTTTCCGCAATCCAGTTTTACCCAAGTTGCAAAAGTCCTTATTTGAGAAAAACCCCTTTTGAACTCGCAAATCTTAATAAATAAATAAATCTCAACAAATGAATGTTTCAGTTACAAGCCCATAAACTGTTTTCCACAAAAAAAAAAAAAAAAAAAAAGTTGAGAAACGTAGTTTTTAAAAGTAAGATCACTAAATTAAATACGCGGCATTTGAAAAACCCTTTATGAAATTTCAACCCTGGAAAACATCTAAAATCTATTGTCGATAATTTGCTTAATTTTTATTCTATTCAAATGAACTTTTGACATAAGTTGCCTAATATATCAAGCTTTCAAATAATGTAATAAAAATATTCTATCTTTCGCTCGAGCGCAGTAAAAAAAAAAAAAAAAAAAAAAAAAAAAAAAGAAAGAAAAGAAAAGAAAATGACTACAAATATTCATTTCTCAGGAAAAATAACATGTGTGTGCTTTAAGTTTCGGGAGGAATAATCATTCTCTAATAATTTTTCAAGTTTTTTGAAAATTTTGTTGAAATCCATTCTTGTTATACACAAAAAACTTAACGAAAACTTAATAAATAAATATATATTTGTGTCTAAATAATCGTGCGATTCCCACACAAAGCTTACAAATATTGCACATACACAATCTACGAATTTGGACACTTTCGAATTTAGACGCTTTGTCAAATATCTAGAAAAGTTCATTAGAGATCATCTTGAAACTTTGGTAGGGTAAAGAACATGTCATACATCATATATATCAGCTAAAGTTGTGGCCTGAAGAGGAAAAAGGGACCAGTAAAAAATTAAACAGAAATCAAAATGCTTTGGATCACTCTGTAAAAAGTAATACTTGAAATGCTTGTGATAATGAAGATTTTTCTCATTATCTGCATATTGTTTTACGAGACTACCACATATATTTATGGAGATATAATGTTTATTTACTTTTTTATTTATTTTTTTAAATTGGAAAAAAAATCACTATTTTAATTATAACACGTAGGGTATTAGACCCAGTGCAAAAACATTTTTAGAAAATTTGCCATACTACATTAGACACACTTTCAAAAAGTTATGAGAGATAGAATGAACAAAATTTCAGTTCTCTCAAAATAAAAGCTGAACTATAAGGGGCTTTACTCATAGTTTTATTTTGATTCAATCAATGCCCAATGGTAACAGAGTGTTCGCTGATTGTAAACAAATATTGATAAAACCCCCTAACTTCCTTGCTTTCTGTTCAAACTTTTTGAATTTAGACGATATTTGTTTGATGTTTTCATATAAGTAGATCAATACTTTTGGCTATTCAATTATGCAAATCAAATTTTTTAAAAGCTTTAATTTAATAAAAGTGCTCAAATTTCGTAAGATATTTAATATTTTGCATTGTGATTGCAGTATGGTGTGTCTAGTGTAGTCCGCCAAGATTCCTAAAAATGTCTTTGCACTGTGTCTAATACCCTACAGTCGGTAGCAAAAGTGTCCGAACACTAGCAAAAATTCCTATGTAAAAAAAAAAAGTATACTTCATACGCACCGACTGTACGTGTTTTAATTGAAAAAGTGGATTTTTTTTTTCAATTTTTTTAAGAATTCGTTATATCTCCATAAATTTATGTGGTAGCCTCATACAAATTTACACAGATACTGAAAAAAAAAAATAATCATAACCACGTGCTGCTGCCAAAACGCATGTCAAGCATTATTTTTTACAGGGTGATCCAAAATATTTTGATTTTTGTTTAATTTTTTACTAGTCGCCTTTGGATCTTCAGGACACAACTTTTGCTGAAATATATGAGGTATGACATGTTCTTTACACTGCCAAAGGTTCAAGAGGATTCCTAAAGAACTTTTCTAGATATTTGACAAAGCGTCTAAAATCGAAAATGTCCACATACTTATTGGTAGACAGTGTATGTGCAATTATGTATTAAAGTCATTTGTAGTATTTCATGATACAGGGAAAATCAAAATTTTCGTGTTTTTCTTCAGTTTGTGATGGGTCCCCTAATGACATTCGTGACTAAATCGACAGCAGATAATATGAGTTTGTAAATGTTTTTTGTACGTCTGAAGTTCAAGGTTGTTTAATTCAGTGCATTTTTAGAAATTAGAAAAAATGTAAAAAAAATATATATATATCCTTAATAATTTGCCAAACACTGTGAATTTCAAATCGGAAACATATATCAAATAAAAAAAGCTTCCACTTAAAATGCTACGTGTCTTATAACGAATCTGAAAATCTGTAATAAATAGAAATCTGTAACGTTTTAAAATCTGTATTTTCGAATTTTTTAACGCAAAATTTAATTTATGGCATTATTTAAAGAGAATAAATTAAAACGCATATTCTCTTTCAAACAGTTGTTGTTTCGGAAACAATACCTCATCCGTCACAGTTCAATTTACGCCAATTTTTAAAAGAAAGTTAGCTGTCGAATGATAAAAATTTAAAGTGTCATCCCACTTTAACTCGCTCGAGAGCAATTAAACGCAAAGTATTTTCTTTCCATTTTCTTGGAAAGCACTCATTAACCGGCCACACCGAGTGACGTAAGTATTCTCCTAAAAGATCCCCTAGAGACATAACAATGATGTCATCGTGACGTAGCGACGTCAATCAATGCTCTAATGCAAATAAGATCACTCCGCTTACTCGGAGCAATTTCGGAAGACAAATAAAGAAATAATATTTACCTTAATAGTGTTATCTTAAGGAGATCTTTATATAATAGAATTGAATTAAAAGTATATACATATTATATGGCATTTATTACTTAAATGCTCTGTAGACATACGGATTGTAAGATGATTTTAACTGGCCAATTAATAAAAAGTGAATGTACTTTCTTTTCTAATGACAAAGGCAGAAATCGTCATTCAAATCATATGATTAAGGTCCGTGTATGTATAGTGTAACCAGATTTCCTACGCCTAGCAGTGAGGACGAGTCCAAAATCTTGGAGGGTTTCCAAGTTGACCAACAGGTTTGAATTTAGTAAGCATCCAGTCATTCGGTATTTCCTTATCGCTTATTTTCTCTCAACGAAAAGCTTGTCTCCCCTATTTTACTAGTGGACTCGTTGAATCCGCACTTGCGCAGAGGCTTCCATGGTCGCAAGAAATGTAGTTAAAGAGTTATGTATGTATGTCTGGCTATCTCCTTGTCCTTACATACCACGGAATTGGATGCAGAAGGACGTGGAAGTTACGAAAAAATGTAAAATAACCCACGGATTCCAAGAGGATTATTTAAATTAAATTATTCCATTAAATTAAAAAGAGATCATTAAAACGAAAAGCTAATACAAGATAAGCAACACCACGTATTGCTAAAAAAAATGTCCGCCATTCCTTGAAGCAGTTGGGTGTCAAAAGCAATTTTCATGGAATTTCTTTAGTTTTTATTTATAAAAATTTATTATATTAAAAATTTATAATTTATATTTATTAATTATTTACCAGAAAAGCGGGCAAAGTAGTAATCATGAGTAATTTTTTTATATATAAGATGTCCCGAATTCATTGTCCAAAATTTAAGGCTATATAAAATACATATAAAGAAGCATTTTTTGAATAGCAATATGGGTCGGAAAGGGAAAATGCTTGGGAAAGTTAAAAAAAAAAAAAAAAAAAATTTAATTACATAATAATTTAATAATTGCTCATATGTGTACAAAATTGGTATTAATGTAATCTCTGTGTGTGTGGGCTTTAAATACATCGATTAGAAACAGCATTATTACTATGTATATATTTTTATGAAACCATTTACAAGGAAAAAAAAATGTTTGTAAAAATTTCAACATGCAAAAGCCACGCGCACATCTCTTAAAAAATAACAAAAAAACAACCAGTTCTTAAAAGGTTAAGATTACGTTTTTGCGGTCATGGGCTCCGAAGCCATTTTGAATTTTTATGATACGCCCTATCTCCCTTTAAAAATTGGCCCATGAATTTAGGTATACCCTGTATATATATGTGAGTATGTCCTCTTTATTAACGAGTTATTTTTGTATGAATATATATATATATATATATATATATATATATATATATATATCCGTGTTTTCCGGGAAGGGCTCTAATGATTTTCATAAAAAATTTCAATTAAGTATTTTTAAAGATAATAATTTGATCTGAACGACCCTTATCGAAAAGAAAATTAGCATTCATTGCTAACCCGTGCTCTTTGAATAAACAATTTTTGTAAAAATCGAAAAAGAAGATCTTCGAAATTTAAAATTGATAGGAATCATACTCTTATTTTCCTTCACTGACTGAAATATGATATAGGAGTACATCATGCTAAAATTTCAGTCAGTAAAGAAATCTCTCTGTGATGATGGTTTTCAAAAACAAATAACTCTATTTACTTTGCATTTTATATATACAATGACTCCGACTGAAACACAGTCATCCAGGTACTCCCATTTAAATAAGTGCATCTGCAGATCAGGAGCCTCAATGTCCTACTTGCATCAAACACTACTAAGCAAATCGTTTTTATTTATTCCATTTTGTCTAAAATAATTTCTAACATATGTATACACTGATGTTCATAATTTAAGTAACAACCTGTTTTCTCGTTTTCTTATTTTGCGCATAATTTTTAAACAAATAAACATATGAACATAAAATTTGGATGGCATGCTCGTTATCATACCATTAACCGAATTTTATGTAATTTTAGCATGAGTAATAATTTTGAAACTAATAACTCTTCTTCTTCATCTTTTTTTTTTTTCAAAAATATGCTTTGGAAAAAAGAAAAATTTCAACAATTTTAGAAAAGAAAACTTAATGAAAAGTGGTGTTAAGGGATGCATGACAGATAGATAAAGGCGCACATGCCTTGAAATGTTACTCTAAATCTCAATTTGTCTTTCTGTATTAACTTTTCTTTTACTTTTATAATACACTTAAAAAAAGAAATACTTGATTAATAATTTGTAAACTGTGAGCATCACCAGAATAATAAAAATGTCGATAAACAATTTTATAATGAACATCTTATCCAATTTTCATGTTTGGACGTATATTTAAAAAAAAAAAAAAATATTCACATGCGAAAAAAAGAAGAAACAGAAAAGTGAATACAGGTAAAAAGATCTGGTTTTAATCTAACACATGTATGTATTTGCATCTTCACCTGTCTGTAATGCGTCCTTATGACCCTTTTTCATTAAGTTTTCTTTTCTAAAATTGTTGAATTTTTTCATTTTTTCCAAAGTTTACTTTTGAGAAAAAAATGAATATTTATTAGCTTAAAAATTATGTTAAAGTTCTATAAAATTCGGTTAATGATAGGATAACAAACAGGCCATCCAAATTTTATGTTCATATGTTTATTTGTTTAAAAAATATGCGCAAAAGAAGAAAACGAGAAAACAGGTTGTTGCTTAAATATTCAACACCAGTGTATGATTAACTCGATACATATCTAGATACGTTTCTGTGTGTATATATATTTATTTGTAACTCATAGCTTTCCATTCATTCATTCTAACTTAAAAATACTTGTATCAAATTGGATGCCAAGTGATTGCATAACCTATCGGAATTATTTTGTGTAGCCCTGTAAACTAATTACTAATTCTAGGCCTACCATTTTCTGCAGGAATCATGCTTTTAACTAACATACGTTCATATCATAATGCTTAATGGATTGTAACCATGTTAAAATGTATTTATAAGAAATACCGTCTATAGACCGTAATGGTATGAAATTCTTTTGTGTGTCCCTGTACATGACCCATAAACATTATATACACGAATAAAAATTATACAACTAATTTCTTGTAATTCATTAATATTTGAACCAAATTTGACATCATTTAGATTATTACGAATCGGAATTCTTTTCTGTGAACCTCTAAATAAATAATTTACTTTTTACAAACTTCTTTTTCTACACAAAATATAGTTTTAAGTATATTTTTAATAATGTATGTTAATTCCACTATTTTGAATGCAGCGTAAATACGTTAAAAAGTGCTTGAATGAATATTTCTTCATAAGCTGTAATGTTACGGAATTCTTTTGTGTGTCTCTGTAAACGAACCATGAACATTTCATACGACAGTAAAAATTATACAATTAATTATAGTTGTACGAATTTTAAAATAATTTGTATCATTATGTAACACTGTCAAAACACTTTTGTGTAGTGTTGTAGAATATTTATTAAATCTATGCAATTATTTTTCAATATAAAACAGGATTTTTAAAATATGAATAATGTATATGAATTTTAATTAGTTTGGTTACCATTCTCTAGATACGTTTATGTGTGTATATATATTTAATTGTAACTCATAGCCTTGTTTTCATTCATTCTAACTTAAAAATACTTGTACTCATTAAGGGACACCCAGGGGACCAGACATTTTGTCCCTTAAATAGAGGTGTCCCTTATTCAGAGGGTCAATGAAATTTTTTTTAATATACTTTACACTCAGTTACACATCAATTAATCAATGCACTTTGGCAATGCAAAATTACACACTAATAAAGTCAAGTCTTTTTAAATAGAAAATTACATACATGATATAGTTAATTATTATATTAGGACCAATTTTACTGAACTTGCCTATGCACATAAATTTCTAATTCAAATTACTGGGACCAGAGAATTTGTCCCTTAAATAGAGGTGTCCCTTATTCGGAGGTGTCCCTTATGGGAGGTTCGAGTGCATCAAATTTGATGCCAATTGATACCACAATGTTAAAAATTTCAACAGAAAACTCTGTGTAATGTATTATCTTAAGTCTTGCGTAAAATTACAGAGAAAAATAAACGGAGATGTTAAAAAACTTATTTTATATATTACTTTAATAATTAATATTAATTTAATTAATTATTGGTGAGAATACATTTCGGGCTTGGAATGCTTTTTCTAAAGTAGAAAAAGTCACTTTTAATTATAATTAAATAATTAAATAAGGTAAAAATACAGAATAAAGATTGAGAATCTTGATTATTCACTTTTAACTAAGAATTACTGTAAATTTACAATGACTCTGGATAAATATTTACATTAAATTTACAGACATTTTTAACAGTGCATTTTGTTAAGTGTAGTGAAAAGACCAAGTTAAGATGCGTTTAAATGAAATTCTAACCGTCAGCCGTAATGATAAGAATAATGAGGTGTATCCTTGTACACAAATCACGAACAATACACACCAAAATATATATAACTATTTCAGTATGATGCGTGAACATGTGTACCAATTTACATATCATGGGATTTTTGAGGCCGTTATCGTGGCACATAGAACTTCTGTCCACTGGCCGCATTGATAAGAGAAACTCTGGTGTATCCCTATACACGAACCACAAACAGGATACACACCGAAATATATGCAGATATTTCTGTATGGCGCGTGTACATGTGTACCAATTAGCATACAAATCTCGTGATTTTTGAGGCCACTATCGCGGTATACATAGAAATTCCGTCCATAAGCCTTATGATAAGAGAAACTTTGGTAAATCCCTGTACGCGAACCACAAACAGGATACACCCAAAAATATACAGCTAAGTCTGTGTGGCTCATGAACATGTGTAGTAATTTGCAAGTCAATCGGTTGATTTTTGCGGTATACACAAACACATAGACACACGAAACTCAAAAAGTTTTTCAGTCTTCTCATTAACGTTTCGGCAAAAAGAAGACGCTCGTCTTCTCAAAAACGTTTTCGCAAACGTTTCGGCAACAAGCAAAAGGACACTGATAATATTTCATATTTCAGAACTTTTGAACCAGATCTTTCTTTATCTCATGATGATCAATCCGTATCGGGTGTATGATTAGTTCATATTTTAAAGTTAATCACCAGAAAATCAAAATCTTTAATTTCTGTTTTATGTATCCGTCCGTATTAAAGATGGTCTTCATTTACCCGATTTTGAGACTTTTTTTTTTTTTTTTTTTTTTTTTTTTTATAAAATATATATTTAAATAATACATTTTTATAGTGAACTTTATTGCTTTAAAAAGAAAAACCATTTCACTTAAAAATTTAAATAAAATTGAATAAAATTGTTTCGAAAACAACTATTTTGAAGCACACTAAAAAATGTTCAAATTCAGTCTCTCTTACCTTACATCTGAAAACTGTAATATTATATTTCTAGCAATGTAGGGTAAGAGATATCAGTATAAGCACCACAACAGAATATTTTTATTGATTTTAAAGCAATCTTTAACTAAGCATCATCTACAATTGTTTCGCAAACTGAAACACTCCTTATAAAAATTAACTATGAATATCAGCACGCTTGAAATTTGTTGAGGAAATGTTAAGTTCTATATTACAGTATATTCTCCATTAACTTATATCAAATCATGCAAAACAGAAAAAATCTGGAGTGACTCCACTCGACTTTCCGAACATTGAGTCATTAACACTTTTGTAGATAAAGTAAAGAAAGAGGAGTTGATAAACAAACAAAAGAGAGAAAACCATAATAGAGTGTTTGAGTATTTTTCTCCCTATAGTACACGATGTTTTATTGAACGCTACTGAACTTTGAGCCCATAAATCGTAATGAAAAAGAATTTTTCGTTGTGTCCCTATGAAAACCTATAAATGCTAGATTCACCAAAATGCTTATAGATAGTGCAACAGTGATTTATAATATTTATATAAATTTTCAGGTCAATTGAATAAGGCGTTTAGACGCTATCGCACTTTTAAAAATTGGGTCCCATAGGCCATAATGATAAAGAATTTTTCTTTGTGTCCCTGTAAAAAGACTGTATGTACTAAATTCACCGAAATCTATACAGTTGGTGCAACTGGGACCTATAACATGTGTACAAATTTTTGCTCAGATTAATTAGGCGTTTAGACGCTATCACACTTTTAAAAATTTGACCCCATAGGCCATAATGTTAAAGAGTTTTTCTTTGTGTCCCTGTAAAAAGACTGTAAGTGCTAAATTCACCAAAAAATATACAGTTCGTGAAACTGTGACCTATAACATGTGTAAAAAGTTTTTGCTCAGATTAATAAGGCGTTTAGACGCTATCACACTTTTAAAAATTTGGCCCCATAGGTCATAATGATAAAGAATTTTTTCGGGTGTCCCTGTAAAAAACTATAAGTGCTATATTCACCAAAATCAATAGGGTTCGTGCTATGGTGACTTACAATATACGTACCAACTTTCAGCTCATTCGAACAAAACGTTTAGACGCTAGCGTGTTCACTCACACACACACACACACATACATACATCATCGTAAAAATAGTGAAAACGGACTCAAGAGACTTCAAAACGTATAGAAACAGCAAAATCTCAAATTCGAATTTTTGACACGATTACAATACTTTCCTTACATATGTATGTTCGGAAAGTAAAAAAAAGGACAACAATGAGGAAGAATCCAAATAGTACACTATTTTGTTGTAATTTTATCATATTTATGTAAACTAGGTCTCTTCCCTGAGAATTCTGTCCGTAGCAATCACATACCATTTCTGAACGTGGTAAACACAGCTTGGACATTTGGTACTAGATGGAATATAATAGGCGCTGACGGCGATGCCAGAGGGCCTATTATACTCCAGAAACCTCAAAACGTGCTCAACTCTCGCTAACTCTGCTCTTTGGTGTAGTTTTCTTGACTTTTGTTTTATTTCTGTACCAGTTGAATTTTCTTTTTTGTCCCATTTATGTCAACTGGCTCTCTTCCCTGAAAATTATGACCGTTGCAAACTCACACCGATTAAGAACGTGGCAAACAAAACCTGAATGTTTGCTACTGGATGGGATAGGGTAGGCCCTGTCAACCATTCCTGAGCTCTGTAACTCTGCTCTTCGATTTCTTTTTCTTGACTTTTCTTTCAATTCTGCACTGGTTGAATTTTCCCTTTCTTTTATTTTTATCACATTTATGATTTTGCGAGACTTCCCCCCCCCCCTTGTTTGTATATGTGATTTTTTTTTTTTTTTTTCTGTGTTTTCTACTTTTCACCCCTATGCCCAACTGTGACGGTTAACTAACGTAGTTCAACATGGGGTAAAAAAAAATTAATTTAAAAAGCATGCAATCATAAATGCGACAAAAAAAAAAAAAAAAAAAAAAAAGAAAAAGAAAGAAAAACACTAGTCTAAATATGCACAGAAAATAATGGACACCAAAGATCGGAAAGGACACAAGGACAGGGCTTGGAGTTCTGAAACTGATCGACAGGACCCTTGCTTTTTAAACAAAATGTTTTGTTTTCATATATTTGAAAAAAAAAAAAAAAAAAAAAAAAAAAAAACGAAAATCAAACAAGACTCAAATTACATAAAATGTTCCTTTTTCACAGGTAAAGAACGATTGCCGCTGAACCATGGCATTATTTTCCACAGAAAAATTTCTCGAACTTTAAAACTTAAAATAACTCATACGCTAAAATCGGTGCACGATCCGATTTTCTACAGATACACCTGTGTACAAAATTTGGTGGACCTAGGCCACTTCTTTCTCTGCGAAAAACGTCATTACAAACAGTTTCATATATATGCAGGCAATTTCATAATTAGTAGAGATGGACCAGTGATTTAACAGAGTAATATAATCTGTCCTATAAAAGGCTAATTTCTGTAAATAAAATAATTTTATAAATAAATATTTTAATGCTCTGCGTATTATTATTGAGTCAAAGATACCGAAGTGTGTCCTTAAATACTGGGAAGATAAAACATTCCACCCTCTCTAAACATTACAAGGCTCTCATCGCGTGTAAACGTTTTCAATAGAGAAGGTGGAGCTGCTTAGATAGAACTTGATAACAAAACTTTTTTTTTTTCCCTTCATGAATGGAGTGAATGCGGTTATTGCTTACTTTATCGTAATCCAACCTAATAAGATTTTACTTATTGTTGGCTTCTTTATAGTATATATAATGAAATAAAATGTTGAATACAAGAAGAACATATTATCAGTGCCGAATTCAACCAATATATCTGTACCGATAAGTATAAAAGATTTAAGTCCAAAAATGTCGATTTTGAGTTAAGTACATAGTCAGACTCAGAAAAAAATTATCTATCGATTGGTATAAGGGTTTAAATCCATGTCATTGAATCTTTGAGAAAATCCATTGGTAAAAAAAAAAATTCAAGTCAGAAATTTAGCATTAATCTTTGGTATAAAATATTTAATTCAATTTTTTCCTTTTATTAAATGAAGGTAGACAATCACTGAATGGTATAAAGGGTATAAATCAACCTAATCCCTTTTTCCTAATCGAGTTCTGATTAGTAGTTAGTTTAACTTTATTTTTCGTCTCCTGAAAAATCAAGAATATGGACTTAAATCCTTTATACTTATCAGTACAGATATTGCCTATACATATGCATATATGCGTATCACAATTTTTTGGCAAATGCATACAGAAACTAATTCAATTCAGTATTCAGTCAAAGCCCCTCAATATGCATTTGATGTTTATCCCTTTATCAAAAGGATTTTCTTTATTATTTGTATTATTTATTTATTTATTAAAAAAAAAAAAAAAAAAATTCTTTTTCTGTTCTTTATGTGATATATCATTACTTCGGGTGCAATGTTTGAAAAGGTTATCATTATATATATATATATATATATATGTATAGGGGAATGTCTCCTGTTATGGGCATTCTCCTGTTATGGGCACCCACACCATATCTTTTAACAAAAAGCAAATAGGGTGGATTTGAGTATTGTCAAACTTGTATTGTGACAGTATACAGTTTTGTGCTAACACCAAAGAGAATAGATGCATTTTTTTAGTAATTGCAAGCATCGAAAAAAAAAAAAAAAAAACTGAGAAAAAGCAACACAAAAGTGATTTGTGACTATTTTCAGAATACGATAAATCGAAATAAATTAATTTCAAATGTAAATACAAGGTATATTTATGCAGTATATTCCCTATATTTTGTGATGCAATATTGAATTTAGCCGAAGTGTGGACCGAAAATTGCTTTTTCTACCATTATAAAAATGGCTGCCATTCCCGGTTTTGGACACACTTGCTTTCTCATTTAAAACGTGTGTTTGACTTACAAACTGTCAAATAGGGTCGTTTATGTCAAAATAACATATTTTATTAGTGTTTTTATGCATGATTAGGCTTTTTTAGCAATGTTAACCTGAAAAAAGTCAACCAATCCAAAAGAAATTGGTTTTAATGCATTGGTTAAAGCCATTTAGGATTGCTTAGTAGATAAGGAATCCATAAAATCGAGTGCTTGAGAATATGGACTTCCTCGCAGCATCTGAGTGCTCCCAGAAGAAACCTGGAGAAAGTAAGGCAACTCCACCTTTCAAAGTGCCGGCCAAACGCGCTAAAATTGGAGTCTCAACTCAACAATCTGATGGTGTCGACTTCTGTGTCATCTGTTTGAAGCACCTGACACTATGCCTAACAAGAGCCATCTCAATCAAATGCAACGAGTGTGATCGTCTGGTGCATTTGAAGTGTGCCAATATACATGCAAATTATTTTACTTGCAAGCATTGCCCTTCTGATTTGGAGGATGAAGAAGGTGACGAATAAAACTGGAAAAATGTCATTTTCTGTTATTATTTCGGCCAAACCTTCTAAAAAGAATAAATTTTGTTGTTTTCTGTATTTATGGTAAATTTTCTTATTATTTTCCATTTTTAGCGGATTTTTCAAGTGCGCCCACAACCGGGTACATTTTTTTTTTCTGGTTGATGGAATCGATAGTTACTTCATCAAACGTTAGCTAAGGGTTCTAGCTTTCCATTGGTATTCATGTGTTTGCATAATATCTATTCTATCAAAAGTTATAAGCCAAAATCAAAACTGTGCACATAACTAGAGACAGAGACATTCCCCTATATATATTATGAATGGGCAGATTTTTGATTAAAGAGGTAGGATGGTTACTATTTGGCTTGGTTCGTTGGATGGGTTGTTAAACTTGATAATTAAAAAATAAATAAATAAATAATAAAAAATCATTGAATTTCAATTATTTTTTAATTTTTTGATCCTTATATTTCATTGTGCACATTTATTTGCTCTAAAGAATAAATTTAACATAAATTTATATTAATTATGTAACATTTATGGATTTAAATAAGGTAAAGACACCAGTGATCGTAACCCTTAAAATTTGCAACAATGTTTGTCACCTTCACAAAACACACATGTTAAAATAACCGTTTTTTTACATCTATAACTATTTCAGCTTTAAAATGGGGATTATAAAAGAAATTGATAAATAATATAATTTTAAATTAACATTACAGTAATTGTCTATTTTAAAACGAAAGACTGTTTATGAAGATTTTTGAGATAACAGTTAATATATTATATCAATTGGATTTACTTTTAATTAATATCGTTAAATGATGTGAAATATTACTTAACATAGTTACTGATATCTTTAAAACTATCCAAAAGTCTCAATTCTCATTTTAAACCAATATCCACGTCCTAGACATATAACTACTCTGTTAATTTAATGAAGCATGGTGTTATCTAAATTTTTTGTAAGATTCATCCTGGAATTTTTTTAAATAAAATTTTACTTTTAAAACGAAGCATTAAGAAGAAAAAAAAAACATCATTTACTTCTTTTTTTTTTTTTTTTTTTAACTCTGATTGTAATTTCTCGTGGCAGTCAAAATTAAATGAACGTAATTATCTTGTGTTTCATAAGGTTTAAAAAAAAAAAAAAAAAAAAAAAAATCAAATAATAACGTTTTTTAAATCTACGAAACTTGGTAGATGAAAGTACTAAATTGCGCTCTTTAATTCTTTAAGATCTGCACATATTCAAGTTTATTTTTTTCTGCCATTTGTTTTTTAGTTCAAATACTTTTATTTAAAAATTATATTAAATATTACATTTTAAAAGATTATTATTTATTTATTTTCAGTTTTAATGACGTTCTTCTCTTTGTAAATATAAATAATTTTGTGAGTAAAACAAAAATCTGTCCATCAAAGAGTTAATTGAATTTATCTTCATTTACTTATTTTGCTATCATATGGTCTTGGAAAAGATTTGAGGAAAGTGGGGGACCCGCCAAATTGATTTAGCCCGCTCCATCCGTTTTAAATCGTGATGGCCCGCACTCCTTTTTTCTAGTTTTTTCTTTATTTTTTCTATTATGCTTTGTATATATTTGTTACATATTTGTTAATCTTACGTATTAATGTCCGAGAAACAATTCACTAACTTTTAACTATCTTTTGCTTTGCATAAGACTTCACTTCCATTTATAATTATTTATTAATAATTTAAATAATAATTATTATTTTCACTTCCATGAATAATTAATTAAAGTCTTCCTCCCTGTGTTTGATTAATGTATTGATGAATTACACACACACACGCACGCACACGCGCGCGCACATATATATATACAACATACTTGACAACATACTAATTAATATTCCGTAGTATTGTTAGCTCCGCCCTCTTTTTCACGCCAGAATCTTTTTAGAGCCTTTTTCTTCTTATTTAATCGTAACTGTATTTGGAGAACATTACTCTAAAAATTTACCGGTGGGGAAAAAAGGGTGGGATTAACAATACTACGGAATATTAATTAGGATGTTGGCAAGCATGTATACATATATATATTGAAATTTTTAATTAAAAATATTTTTTAAATGTACTTGCGATATATGTTAAAAATAACCTTATGTTTTTAATTTCGTAGTTTGAACTTGTTTTCAAATTACCATTACTTAAAGAAAATTTATTTTAAGTAAACTTTAATGTGAAAATTATTGTCATTGTTTTAATATTTAAGTATTAATATAATAGCTTTATAATAAATAAAAATAAAAATTCATTGATTTAAATTAATTTGAATCGATATTATTTTACTAACATTTTTTTTTTAATAATTAAATGTAGCCAATCGTTTTAAATAATTTGATATTATTTAATCTGAGAAACTTTTAATTATCTGACATAAATAAATAATTTCAATGTAAATAGTGGACGCTATAAAATAATTTTTGTTAAAACTGTATTAATTTATCGAAATTCTCCCATTGATCATTATAATAAAATTACATATATCTCTTAACTCTTTGCCCTCGACTCGATTTTTCTATTTTAAAAAGTGGCGTGTCTCCAAAACTTTATTGTATTTTAGAAAATAATGTAAAGTATCTGAGTTTAAATCATTTAACTTTTTTCCTTTACAATCGATGCTATAAATGTTATTGCATATATATGCTCTCACGACTGGAAGAATTAAACTCGGATATGCAAAATGCTTATTTTTAAATGCAAATTGTTTTACAGGAACGCCTAAAGGCCAGGATTGTTGTTTACTTTTGGTTCCGCTACGAAGCCCTCCAGCACAAAAGATTAATAGAACTATCCTATTTCCATTATTTATTTATTTATTCCTTTATTCATTTTATTCTTTTTTAAGAATTTAATTTCTTAAAATCACTTTTAATATTATATTTTATATAATGAATAAAGTTTATTGTCAATAATTGCATTAATACTTATTTAACACATTCGCGACCGCTGACGTGAATTCACGTCTTTTCAGATTCTGTTCCTGGTTACCGTTGACGCGAATTCACGTCATTAAAAGAATTTCTATGGAAACAATACTTGAGTATTATTTCGATAGTATTATTAGGGTATTAATTCTTCGATAGCATTATAGGTTCGTTCTAATATTATATGAATAAACTTCATTTCAAGCTTCAGATACTTACAAGAGTAAAGTTTCAAAACATTATATCTAATTTTTATCCATGTTTAAACATCAAAAGTTTGTGGCATCAAGCTTAAGTTTACTTCAGTATTCCCCGGCAATCCGTTTTAGGAAAGGGAAAAGTATGCCGGTCGCAAAAGTGTTAATATGTGTTCTTAAAAAAAAAAAAAAGTATCATTTTTGTAATTTGTATATTAATGTATTGCTAAATACTGCTTAACACAGATTTAAATATTTTGCATGACAAAGAACATTATGATATATTTTAAAATATATTCGTCAGATATCGTCTGCAGTTTAAAGTTCTAAGATTTCTGCCTTATTCAAGAATGTTACAATTAATATAGAAGGAAGTGTTTCTGTTTCGATTACCACGGTATGCTAATTGTTCACTAAATGAGTTAAATTATGTTTGGCTCTGGGTTGCCACTGGACGGTTTTTTTTCTCCCATTAAAGTTTAGGAGACTGGTACCTATGGCATAAAATTGATTGCTAATCACCATGAACATCCATGCGTAGATAGAGATTCGAACAGAGAACCTGGCAACATTAGGCTAGAGCGCGAGCCATTTCATCAAAAGATGTGCTCAAAGGAGTCAATAAGGTTACCATTCATTATTATTATTATCATCATTATTATTATAATTTCAAAATTTTTTAATATATGTATATATATATATATATATATATATATATATATATATATATATATATATAGAAGTTTATGCATTATCGTAAATTAAGTTATTCTCAATTTTAATCAAAATTTAATTTTAAATTATCACTTTTAGGTTTATTATTAAAATCAAACATTTCACTCAACTTTATCGTTCAGTTGATTAATACAAATTCAAAAATAAATTAATCGTTCAGTTATTTAATCGATTCCTCAATTAACTGTGAATCTTAACTGTATACAGACACATGTATATCTCGTGTTCTGATTTATGTGCAAGAGTGCAAGCTACTCATACAATTTTTTTAATGTGTAATGTATGTTATACTTTAGTTTTATTAATTATTAATAGTATTTCATTTATCTATTTTTATTATTATTTCCATTAATAATATTGAATATGCTGCATGAATTAAAATATGATTTTTATCTGGTTTTCACATATATTTTCAGTTTTAATTTTCTCTTTTTTGGTGGTGTTATTGGGTGTAGCTTGTTGTAAATATTTAGCAATTTGCATACAACAAGACAGAAATAACACCCACTTTACATGCAACATTCATTCTACACCCTTGAAAAAGTAATGAATTTGTATGTTTCAATTTCTGGATGGTTGATTGTCGCAATCTCTTTTTGAATTTTTCTGTTTTATCTTTTTCAAAGTTTATTGTTTTCGTCTATTCAATGTTTGAAAAGGTTTTCAATATATATATATATATATATATATATATATATATATATTAAATATGTCTTCTTTGCAAGGAAAATTTTTTTTGTTGAATACATATTCTTGTAACAGTGAAAAGGCGAGTTATATCTCACAATTCTACTTTCTATTTTTATTTTCATTCCTTTATATATGTATATATATATATATATTAAAGTTGATATACCAAATATTTTCCACTTTTACTTGAATTCTAAGACATCTTCAGTCTACCAAAAAAGAATTAAAAAAAAAAAAAAAATCTTGGAAGAGACATGTGTCCCCACAAATGACTCACTTCGCTGCGATGTGGAATTTTCACTAATTCTTAGATAACAGAGAGCTCTCACTGTGACTGTAAATCCCCATTAGAGGGTGAATAACGATATGGTGTATCGGACAAGTGCTGATAGTAGCTTTTAATCCACTTTTTCTGTATGTCATCTGTCTGAAAAAAAAAAAAAAAAAAAAAAAAAAAAAAAATTGAGGGGAGGGGGGGGGGGGGGGCAGAAGAAGGAAAGTAATAAAAGCCGTTTATGTATGACACGTGCCAGTTATATTAAGAGTTAGTCGACTGCGTGATGCGTTTGAAATTACGACGGAAATTAAGTAAATAAAGACTTTTTATATTTGTTTTCGTCTGCTTTTGGTACTGTTATCACAAAAAAAAAAATTGAAAATTCTATGCATTCTTCTAAAGATCTATTCAGGGCAGTGTTGCCAAATTTCGGGATGTTTTTTTTTTTTGAATAATCACAATAACTTCGAGGAGTGGTGCATGTTTGATACACCTTATAGGCGGTGATTATTCTTCGATGTAATAAGGAAACATTACAATTAAAAATTAGTGGTATATATTGAATAAAAATAATTCTTAAAATTGCCAATACTGATACAGGGCAATTTATAATTTTTTCTTTACTCCAAACAGCAACTTACAATTAAAATAGCCGAGTGATTGCCACCAAGTTTAATATATGCGCGATTAAAGACATTAACTAAAAGAATTCATCGTAATACCTTTTCGTAATACCTCCCCCCCCCCCCCCACACACACACACACTTAAAAAAAAAAAAAAAAAAAAAAACATAAATACATTAAAAATAATCTGGTGTGTCACTCACACTACTTTTTCTTACCCTGAAATTTAATACTATAAATACAGGTTGGAGATTAAGAGGTAAGATAACGAGTACTGTTATGTAAACCTATGTTAAACAATTCAAATTACGCTTAGGAAGAGTTTTATATGATAATTAGTTCTGTGTCAGGGGGCAACCGCCCCCTCAAACCCCCCTTTCATTAATGTACAAAAAACAAGCGATGAACATTTAGCTTAAAACATACATTATTTACCATATCTCTATGAGGAATTTATTTCAATTCCCGAACAGCTTACCTGGAAATGGTAAAATATTATTAGTAAAGCACATCCACTAACAACAAATAACTAGTGTGTTGTGGCCACCACACGACTTTCTTCTATGTTTTTCTATACAAATTCACTCAGTAAAAATAATTTATTAAAATTATTATTTAAAAAATTATCTTCCATGATAATGCACACAGTTTCCATGTTAGGGAAGTAGTATAACACTAAATATCCAAAAAAAAGTTGAATGTGTTAATGTATTCTCAATATAACCACACAACATCAATTTCTATTACATGTATTATATGCATTTTTTGGAGTTAATATTATCAGAAGATATAGATTTGACCTAATGAAATAAACACCTAAAAATTTTCCGGCAAGAGAAAGTTAATACACTTGTAAAGACATATAAAACAGAGTTTACATAGCGAGTTAAAAGATGAAAAAAAGAAAATTGGTAAAGTTCTTTTGCTTTCCATTTTTTTTTTTTTTTTTTTTGTAAAATCAATTTTCGAGATCTAAAATTGATCTATCTGATCAGGATGGCTATTAATTTTCCTGCGATAACCAAGTAAAGCATGATAGAGAATATCTAAAATGGGGTTTATGTAACAATTTTCAAGAAAATCGTCAGAGCCGTTTTTGAGATACCGACTTTTACCACAGCTTGGCATAATTCATTGTTGACCAGAAAACAACAATTACATGCAAGAGGATATTTAAAAGTGAGTTAATATGGCAAGTTTGAAAAAAATTCATACAGCCGTTTTGAAAGGAACGCACTTGCAGAACCTGAAATTCAGCTATTTATACAGAACGCCTATCAATTTTCCTGAACTAACCAACTATATCACTCGAAAGGACATTTAATAGAGTGTTTATATAGCAATTTTGAAGAAAATCGTTAGAGCCGTTCTTGAGATACGAACTTATTGCACCACTTCCGGTTTCGGATATCCCACTTCTGTTTTTGCAATTTTCACCAAAATTTTACAAATTCATCTGTACACCAGACCTGTTTCAATTCTGAAGTTTCGTAGTTCTATCTTTATTAGTTTTCGAGATATAATAGCCAGAAGATTCCCCACATACATACACACACACAAATTGCATCGTCTCGCAAATTACTTAGCAATATTTCCTAAATAATTAGATGAAGAAATCAAACAATTTGCTATGGCATATATATATATATATATATATATATATATAAACTGAAAATTTCAGGTTTAGGAAATACTAATTATAAGAGTGTTTTGGGTCATTCCATGTGTAGACAACCAATGACTGTTGCTCCATAGTAACATATTTTTTTCAAAAAAATTATCACTAAGACTTATGGTAGTGAAACCTTCATATATCAATTTGTAAAACATTTTGAACATTATTGGCCGAGATATGAACATTTAAAAAACTGTCATTTTTCACAAAATTTAGGCCATCTTGGATTTGGCACTACTGGTAAAAATTGCAATAACTTGAGAAATAATACATCAAATTCAACAATTTTGGTACCAAATTGAAGCTATTAATGTAAGAAATATAAATCCAGTGTTTAAATAAAAAATAAAAAATATATTTGTTTTACTTTTTTTTTTTTTTTTTTTTTTTTTTTGAAAAATAAAAATAATCATCTTCAGTATTTAGCCAGATTAAATGGGCTGTAAAAAAAAAAAAAAGGCTCCTCACATATTTTTTTTTTTTTTTTTTTTTTTTTAACTTGGTATAAACACTAATCAATATCTGTCCTTTAAGAATAAAAAAAAAAATTAACGGTAATATTTTTTAACAAATAATTTTATTTTTATTTTTTTACACGCAGGATATTGCGGTATAAAACTCCTTGTTAATGGAAATATTTTAGTGAAAATGTTCCTAAAAAATAAGATATCATTCTAATATATTTCATAATCTTAGTTTCAAATATTAAAAAACTATTTACTGACACAAAAATTACATTTATAGCAATAATTTCAAAAATTGTAATTAACTACAACTAGCTCTAAATGATGCAATTTGTCATATGATTTCTTGTGTTTTCTTTCGTTCTTTTTCTGTTTGAAGTGAAAACTATTGTAATAAATTCAGTACTAAAGCAATATTACATTATTACTTTAAAATTTTTATTACATGAGAAGTGAAAAAAATACCCTAGATTATAGCCAGCTTTTATAAACTGTTAAGAAATTAACAAATTGTTCTTTTAAGTTTATAAGGAACACTAATTTGCATATTTAAACATAAAACAAATAAAGAAATAGTAAATATTTTTTCAAGTATATATTCAATAGATATAAGTATAAATGGGCAAAATGCAAAATTATTTTCAATTAAAAAAAAAAAAAAAAAAAAAAAAAAATGAAATTTATACATACTATTTTTAACACTCGGAAAAAATAACGGAATTTAATCTACCTTGAAATTTTTGAATAATAGTTCACTAGAGTTATTTTCCTCAGGTGTTATTTTATATGTTGTGTGTTAGTTGAGGGAGCAGACACAATTTTCATTATATGTTCATATGGAATCCAACACACATTCAAAGGTTCCACATATATGAAGTACTTGGACCATGAGTATGCATAAACATAATTTTACAGTCATTATATTCATCACAGCACTCCACAGTTTTTCCAATCCACCAGTTGATTCAACATTTGCAAGCAACAGATTGTTCATTCTGAAGAGCCAGTGGTTTGGTCTTGCTTCCTAAAGTAGCTATGAATGTTGTGGAGGAACCTGATACCCTGGAAACCAATAATTGTGTTTTATTTATAAGGAACAAAGCTGTGATTTTACCTTGTTCCTTTAATTGTATCTGCAATTTGATACCTCGCTGCTAATTGACTATGAGCAATCTCAATTTCAGATTTTTCTAGAAAAGAAGTTTTGATTTCTTTAATCCATCACTAAAATGCTTTATGTATTTAATTTGTGGCACTTCTTTAATTAAATTTTGGACAATTACTTTTTGGAAAGTCCAAACTGTTGTTGTATCATGGACCAAATGGCCACTAATTACAGACATAGGAACAGATATCAGCTTATCCTTTGTAGTGTCCTTTACATATGCCTGTCCTTTACATATTTACTAGAAAATGATGAATTGTCACGTGCTCTTTCTTCCACTGGACACTTTGGACATAATCCTGGATCCTGCTTGATACAAGTTTAGTTTTCAGAAAAATCTGCTCGAATAATAGCAGTACCTTAACTCAATTCAACTTTCGTTTTGCTAAAGTACTTACTTTGTGCTTTTGTGATGAAGTGATGAGTGCATAATGCAGACAGTTTTGCAACTAAAATTTCAACAAATTCATCTACTGATGCAGAACTGTTTTCAGTTCTGCATCATCAGTTTTCACCCATTGTTTGTAAGAAATTTTATTAATCATTTTTAATTCACCTACCTACAGGACATGACTGCCTTGCCGCTCATTTGAAGCGTATAGGTATCTTAAACGACCCTACTTGCCCACTTTGTGATTCTGGAGAAGTAATGAACCGGGACCATCTGTCCCGTTGTAGGGCTCTTCGATGTTCTACAGAAGAGTCGAGATATTGGGTGGCAAGATCGCTCGTTAGGCAATGACTTCGGTCTTCTATGTTATATTGTCTATAATTTGATTCGTATCTTTATAGTCCTCTATAACTTTTGCCTAGCCATTGGAAAAAAAAAATTAATTCATTGGAAAGCATTAATTCCTCTTTCAGAATTTCCACAGATGGACAGTTATCACATCTGTGTACCATGCACTTTTCAGATTCAGTGGAACAAACTAGCTTTCTTAACAGTGATATGTAGTCACTAATATGAAGAGCATGAAGCATGAGTTTAATATTTTGATGATATATGCAAACACACACAGAATGAATACCTTTACTTCCAGTAGTCACACATTATCTTGGGCGTAATGAGCAGAATTTTGATAGTCCAATTTTTAAATCTCTATGTTGTTCTTTGAATGCAAAATATAATTCTTTTAAATTATACAAAACCAATCTCTTTTGTTTTAATACTCTTCCATTTTCACTACCGACAGATATGCAATCTTTTTTTCCTGGACAAACACGACTATTATCATCATCATAATAAAATGCAATAATCTTCTCTACAGTTTCAGAACTTAATTCAACACCTTTTTTGTCACATGGCATTGATAATACCCCTTCTGGTGCTTTTAATTTTCTTGCCATTTTAACTAAATACACTGTGGTATTGAAATAAATTCTTTTTTTCTGAATTGTCCATGAATCTGGGACTAATATTAGGATTTGTACCTTTTCTTTCAATGAAGCATTTGTAAATTTATTTAAAAACTTTTGCATCATAGGTATACAATCAGGACAAGTCTTATCTTTTGACTTTAATGGGTTACTGATGTTATCTACACCTACTACTGCGGCTGCTTTACTTATTTTCTTAACTTTAGTTTGTATATGATCAAGTTTTCTCTTAGAACTAAATTTACTGACCTTTATAGGGGATAAATCCAGAACTTCACAGCTTTTATTTAATTGATCAATCATTACTGTAGATTCATAGTAATCTTCATCACTGTCGATTTCCTTTACAGGAGCAGCAGTAGGAATCTGTAACTCTGCCTCACTGAGAGGTAAAAGCAATGAAGAATAACAAGAAATATACAGTTTTTCCCCTGAAATAAGTACTGGATTTGTCATAGACAAATTTAGGGAAATTGTTTTTAATGACTTCGCTCTGATTTTATTAGGATGTTTAATAAATGGATCGAAACAAAGTCTCTGCCTTAAATGGCACCATTTTAAATATTTTTCCTTGTGGATTTTGCAGATACTTCCAACTTCATAAACTGTCTCATCTGCAATTATCACATAATCTTCTTTTTGATAATTCCAAATCTGTTGCAGACAGATTAAGCACAGAAATAGTATCATTACTTAATGATACACCAAGCTTTTTGCATATGAAACATTCCATCTCTACTGCATAAGGCAACTTCACTCTGAGCACACCTCTTTGAAAGTAACTCAACAGTTAAAGATATGAAAGCAGAGCTAAATGTCGAGGATGATGCAATATTACATCATGCTCGTGATGCAATATTGCATCATGCTATGATTAGAAAAACAGATGATGCAACCATTTCACAAATTACATCAGTTAGAAGAGGTAGTCTTAGATGATGACATTTTTGAAATTGTTGAAAATATATTTTTTAAGTGGTATTTAAAATTAAGATAATTAAATATAAAAATAAAAAAATTACTTTTTAGAAAAATTTTCAGTAGTGAGCACTATTGAGTATAAAACAAGTTTTATGCCTCAATATCCTGGGTTAAAAAAAAATTTTTTTTAGGTTTTTTAAGAAATATTACCTTCCTAATTTTTTTTATACTTAAAGTACACATATTGAGTAGTGTTTCTACCAATTTTTAAAAATATATATATGATGGGCCATTTTTTTTTACAGCCCATTAAATTTGGTCAAATTCTGAAGATAATTTTTTTCATTTTTCGAGTAAAAAAACAGTAAAACATATATTTCATTTTATTTAAACACTGTATTTATATTTCTTACATTAATAGCTTCTATCTAGTACCAGAATTGATGAATTTGGATTATTATTTCTCAAGTTATTGTGATTTTTCCCAGTAGTGCCAAATCCAAGATGGCCGACATTTTGTAAAAATGACTGTTTTTCAAATGTCCATATCTTGGCCAATAACGGACGAAATATTTTACAAACTGATATACACTGATGGAAAAAAAAATCCCAACACCAAGAAAAAATTATTGTACAGTAATGAAATTTCAGCAATACATTTGTCTAGGTAACATATTTAATTGATTAAAGTTTCAAGATCACAGGTAGAGCCATTGGCGAGAAGAGCCATTTCAAATGTGAAATGTTGGTACATTAGTAACCGGTGTAACCGCCAGAATTTTGAATGCAAGCATGCAAACGTGCATGCATTGTGTCGTACAGGTGTCGGATATCAGTTTGTGGGATGGAGTTCCATGCCTGTTGCACTTGGGCGGTCAATGCAGGGACGGTTAATGCTGGTTGTGGATGACGCTGGAGTTGTCGTCCAATGATGTCCCATACGTGCTCGATTGGAAGAGATCTGGTGATCTAGCTGGCCAAGGCAACATGTCGACACTCTGTAGAGCATGTTGGGTTACAACAGCGGTATAAGACAGGTGACACGCAAGCGCGCCCCATCATCGACTGACCCAAATACGAGGGTATCCATGCAGTCCCGTCTCAAGACGACCCAACATCGTGCAGGCCTTAGCCGCTACGACAGCAACATACCAACTTCGCGGCAGCAGGGAAGTGGCCCAGGTAAGGTTCGGCAATCAGCTATACAAGGCTCATGTCGCCCCTTCGGACCAACCGGAGTTGGTCAAAGTTGGGGCTGAGGGCCCTCGTAACTGGCCGACCTCGGTTTGGCGGCCAGAAGGCTTGTTTGCCTTCTGAGGACGGCCTAAGGCCGTCCACAAGGCCCGCTCTCCCAACGGAGTTCACCCCTAGCCGATAACGCACATCCATGCCAACTAGTAAGATCAGCACCGCTTCCCATTTTTGCTAAGCCTCCTTGTACTGCCGCTTGGGAGGCCCCACCCAGGACACCTGGACAGCCCCTGTTTGCTCGGGCCATCACAACCCTATGTGAGCACCGATGTCCGCCAGGGTAGTCCCGCCGTCCGGTCATGCACCACCAGTCAGTTAAGACAGACCTCCTCGCACCACGTGGGAATACTTCTCCCCGAATCGCACATGCGGAGAGCACTGCTACGAGTTCGTGCGATGCCAACAAAATATTCCCTTTCTGACAGTCCGAATTGGCTGTTTTGAATCAGCGCTTCTACCTCCGGTAGACAGGGAGCACATGCTCCCCCTTCTCTCCACACCACACCAACGCCTACCGTCTCACCAACTCGTACTTACCTTCACACCAACTCACACTCGCCATCACGCCAACTTACCAACTCACACTTGCCAACTCGCCAACTTACCAACTCACACTCGCCATCACGCCTACTTACCAACTCACACTCGCTATCTCTCTCCAACTTCGTTACACCATAACGCTCACTCCACTTCACCATCAAACTCTCATCGTCTCACCGTCTCACTTCCCAATCGAAGAGACCTCCTAGGAGGCTCTACTGGGGCGTCAGGCTCAGAGGCTTCGAGAATCCGTCGTCCACCACCAAGCGGGTTAAGCGCCCAGTCAAGGAGATCCGTCATGATGACTGCGATTCCTTTCCTACAATAGTAGTCCAGGCACAAATCCCGCCGCGTTCGAAGGTGGTAGTTCGGCGGGAAGTAACGTTCCCTGACCGACCGCCACCGTGCGCACTCTAGCATCACGTGCTTTACCGAGCTTGTGCTGGCCCCGCAAATACATGCAGGGTTCTTCTGAAAGAAGCGGTGCTGGTGAACTCCGAATGAACCATGTCCGGTGAGGACCTGATTAACAAAGAAATCTCCCTGCACTCTCCGACTGCTCACCTTCGGAAACACTTCATGCGTGAACCTACCCTTCGTGGAGCCATCCCAACGACACTGCCATCTATCTATGAAGCGCCTAAACAGGACGCCCCTTGCACATTTCACACTAAGCTTGACTGGAAGATCTACATCTTCACGTGCAGTTGCCACCTTAGCAGAACCATCGACCAGTTCGTTAAAGTGATGACCCACATGGGCTCTGATCCAATGCATCGTGATTCCGATCCCGCCACTCTTAATCAGGTCCTTGGTCTCAGCAACCATCTTGTGCCTAGGCTTCAGACAGTTAAGCGCTTGCAGCGCTGATCTGGAGTCAGAGTAGACATCCATCTCACTGAGCCCCGACTCCATAGCATCTCTGATGGCTTCCCTGATCGCTATGACCTCCGCCGTGAAAACAGAGCTATGGTCGGTAATCCGGAACTGGTCTTCCGAGACGATCTCTCCCCCAGAGACCCGCAGGAACGCGCAGCCAACCCTGCCGTCCTCCATCTTCGAGCCATCCGTGTAATAACACGAGGCTGATTTGGGCGTTACGTCTCGAGTCCAAGGCAGTCTCCAGAGGTCTTCACGTCTCAGCTGATATCTCCAAGTCTCTACCGTTTCCGGCGTGAGATTGGTGTCTTCAACGCCTTCACCCCATCTCACTAAGCCTGTATACAACTGCTCAAATTCCGCACGGAGATGCAGAGGTGGAATCCCTGCAAGCACATTCAGTGCGTCACTTGACACCGTGCGGTAGCATTTCGTCACACACAACAACAGATTTCTCTGTATGGTGTTGAGCTTGTTATTCATTTTTACATGATTGGTGAACCAAACAGGAGCCGCATACAGCACTATTTTCTCAGCGACGGCCGAGTAGACTGCCTTCCGAACCTTAGGCTTCAATCCCCAGTTAGCACCCGTGTAGCGCATCAACTTGTATTGAAGCTTGGACGCTTTCTCCTGAACATAGTTCAGGTGAGGCGTCCAACTCTGAGCATCTATCAGCACTCTGCTGATACTGCTGATACACTCTGCTGATACACTCTGCTGCACTTGGAGAGCAGCATCTATCAGCACTCCAAGGTATCTAATCTCGTAACTGAAGGACACCTTGTGTCCCTTCATTCGTATCGGCCACGAAGGCGCGTATCTCATCTTCCCAACAGCCGGAATAACCGTGTACAAACACTTCTCGTAACTGAACTCCAACTGCACCGCATGTGCCCACTCACATATCTCATCCAACACTGGGTTTATAATTCTGTTGAACTTATAAACCCGCTCCTCTCTCGCCATCAGGAAGATGTCGTCGGCAAAAGCCTGAACCACCAAGTCTGGAGTGGACTGAAGCCTGCTCAGCAATTCATTCACGAGCACCAACCAGAGAATCGGCCCTAGGCATGAGCCCTGCGGAACGCCAACATTATAGCTGAACTCCCCTGCGTTCGAAAGTATGGTCCTGTCCCTAAGGAACGAGTCCACGAGACCCAGGAGGTCCGACGGTACTTCATACTCCACCAGGAGGCGGAGAATTTCCGTACGCCGGGCACTATTGAAAGCGTTCTTAATATCAAGGGTGACCAGACATGAGTGTCTGCCACCTCTCTTCGACTCGGCTACGAACTCCACCACTCTCTTGAGCGCATCTAGTGTGCCCAAGTTCCTGCGAAAACCATACTGTTTCTCGCACAGAATACCCCTCGCTTCCAGATGGGTCGCCAGACGCACTGCGCACATCTTATCCAGTGCCTTCCCTAAGGCCGGCAGCAGACAGATCGGGCGGTAGGAGCCGGGATGGCCTTTGTCTTTTCCCTCCTTCGGGAAGTAGACTACCAGAGCCCTTTTCCACTCCCGCGGAAAACAAGAGGTGCTGAGGCAGTGATTATACAAAGAGAGTAACCACCGAGGGTGGTACTCGAGAACCTTTCGGACGATTTCCAAGCTGAAGCCGTCGCGACCGGGTGCCTTGTTAGGCGGCAGCGACTCTACTGCAAACTCCAGTTCCCCGATAGCAAACAGTTCGGGATCGTCGGTTCTAGATGAATCGATCTGCGATACGTCATCTGCTTGTGTGAAGTGATACCTTGCCAGTTCTGCTTGTATCTCCTCCCACGAGGAGATTTCTTCGCCATTTGCCAGTTTTAGTTTCTCTGGGGCTTCACGCCTCCACTTCCCTTTCACCACACAACACACCTGACCAAACTTATCAGTGCAGAGCGTATCTGAGAGATATTTCCTAAACGATTGACGTTTAGCTCGCAAGATCGATCTCTTGTATTCTGCCCGCTTCCGCTTATACAGCACCTCAAGCCTCACCCTCTGAAACAGCGGTATAAGGGCGAGCGTTATCCTGTTGGAAAACACCCTCTTGAATGCTATTCATGAATGGCAGCACAACAGGTTGTATCACTAGACTGACGTACAAATTTGCAGTCAGGGTGCGTGGGATAACCACGAGAGTGCTCCTGCTGTCATACGAAATTGCTCCCCAAACCATAACTCCAGGAGTAGGCCCTGTGTGTCTAGGCCGCAGACAGGTCGCTAGCAGGCGTTCACCTGGCCTCCTTCTAACCAACACACGGCTATCACTGCGACCAAGGCAGAACCGGCTTTCATCAGAAAACACAACAGATCTCCGCTCCGTCCTCCAATGAGCTCTAGCTTGACACCACTCACATCGCAAACGGCAGTGGTTTGGAGTCAGTGGAATGCACGCTACAGGGCGTCTGGCTCGGAGCTGTCCTTGAAGTAACCGATTTGTAACAGTTCGTTGTGTCACTGTGGTGCCAACTGCAGCTCGAATTACAGTTGCAGACGCAGTACGATTGGCCATAGCCATACGCCGAACACGGCGGTTTTCCCTCTCAGTAGTGCCACTCATGCACAGTGGATACATTCCTGCCAAGTCTTTCTGCAATATCGCGGAAAGAAAACCCACCTTCTCGTAGCCCTACTACACGACCTCGTTCAAACTCAGTGAGCTGTTGATAATGGCTTCTTCGTCTTCTTAGAGGCATCATTGACTAACAATAACCCACTACGTCAAATCTCAACTGTAAATAACGATCACGAACCTTACAGAGCTTATTTACAGCAAACCTCATTTGCATGTTCATAGTGTCGCTACTAGCGCCACACTTATGCGCGTAGCTCTAAATTTAAATCGACGTCATCTTTCAGATGTATAAACACGCCTACCAAATTTCGTTTATCCAGCACAGCTCCTTCCTGGTGTTGGGATTTTTTTTTTCCATCAGTGTATTTTGTTTTACAACCATAAGTTATAGTGGCAATTTAAAAAAAAAAAAATCCGTTACTATGAAGCAACAAATTTTTCTAATTTTGAGTGTTTTCGTATGGAATAACACTTTTCTGTAATTATAAAAATAGAAACTAGAGAAATATAAAAGTGTCATAGATACGAATATAATAATACGAAAAAATTGAGAAAAATTAAATATGCACGTATGATAAAATTAGGATTATCTAAACATTCTGAAATAGAAAAAGAACTGCTTCAGAAAGATACACCACGAAAAATAAATCGAAAATCAATATGAATACAAAAGATTTATTTTATAACAAGTTAAAATAAAATGATTCAGGGAAAAATGTTCGAAATTGATAACTTCAATAAAACGTGTAAAGTTCCATTAACCATTGAATTAGCACAGTGAATTATCAGCAACCTACATCACACATGCCGCAGATGAGGCCGTTCCAGAACCGCCAGCCGTTCCAGAACCGCCAGCCGCACCAGGACCTCCACCTGCTCCCATAACATTCACCTGCTACTCCAGAAGCAGCACTCGAGGCCGCTGCAGCACCACCAGCATCAGCACCTCCAGCTGCTCTGGATAGATAACCATAACCTCCTCTTGCCGCTCCCGCTGCGGCAACAGATGCCGCTCCAGCACTGTCACCATAACCGTAATCTCCTTCAGCACTGCCACCATAAACGTAACCTCCACTTGCCGCTCCTGCTGTGCCAGCACCTCCATTTGCCGTTCCCGCTGAGGCAGCACTGGCCGCTCCTGCATCGCCACCATAACTGTAACTTCCACTAGTTGCTCCCGCTGCGGCAGCAGAAGCCGCTGCAGCACTGTCAACATAGCCGTAACGACCACCTGTCACTCCCGCTGCAGTAGCAGAGGCCGCTCCAGCACCGCCACGATAACCGAAACCTCCACCTGCCGCTTCCACTGCGGCAGCAGAGGCCGCTCCAGCATCGCAACCATAATCATAACCTGCACCTGTCACTCCTGCAGTGGCAGCAGAGGCCGCTCCAGCACCGCCACCATAACCGTAACCTCCACTTGTTGCTCCCGCTGCGCCAGCAGAAGCCGCTGCAGCACTAGCACCGTAACCGTAACCTCCACCTCTCGCTCCGGCTGCGGCAGCAGAAGCCGCTGCAGCACTGTCACCATAACTGGAACCTCCACATGTCGCCCCCACTGCTGCAGCAGAGGCCGCTGCAGCACTGTCACCATAACTGGAACCTCCACCTGTCGCTCCCACTGCTGCAGCAGAGGCCGCTCCAGCACCACCACTATAACCGGAACCTCCATTTGTCGCCCCCATTGTGGCAGCAGAAGCCGCTCCAGCACTGTCACCATAACCATAACCTCCACTTGCCGCTCCCGCTGTGGCAGCAGATGCCGCTGCAGCACCGCCACTATTACCGTAATCTGCACCTGTCACTCCCGCTGCGGCAGCAGAAGCCAGTGCAGCACCGCCTCCATGACCGTAACCTCCACTAGCTGCTCCCGCTGCGGCTGCAGATGCCACTCCATCACCGCCACGATAACCATAATTTCCACCTGTAGCTCCCGCTGCGGCAGCAGAAACCGCTCCAGCACCAGCACTATAACCGTAACCTGCACTTGCCGCTCCAACTGCGGCAGTAGATGCGGCTCCAGCACCACCACTATCACCGTAACCTGCACCTGTCGCTCCCGCTGCGGCAGCAGAAGCCGCTTCAGCTTTGCTACCATAACTGTAACCACCACTAGCTGCTCCCGCTGCGGCTGCGGACGCGGCTCCAGCACCGCCACCATAACCGTAACCTCTACCTGCCGCTCCCGCTGCGGCAGCAGAGGCCGCTTCAGCAGCGCCACCATAGCCATAACCTGCACTTGTTGCTCCCGCTGCGGCAGCAGAGGCCACCCCAGCACCGCTTACATAACCGTAGCCTCCACCTGCCGCTCCCGCTGCGGCAGCAGAAGCCGCTCCAGTACCGCCACGATAACCGGAACCTCCACCTGCCGCTCCCGCAGAGGCAGCAGAAGCCGCTCCTGCACTGCCACCACATTCGTAACCTCCACCTGTGTCTCCTGCTGCGGTAGCAGAAGCCGCACCAGCACCGCCACGATAACCGGAACCTCCACCCGCAGTTCCCGCTGCGGCAGCAGAGGCTGCACCAGCACAGCCACTATCACCCATGCCTGAACTTGCCGCTCCCGCTGTGGCAGCAGAGGTCGCTCCAGCACCACCACTATAACCGTAACCTGCACTTGCCGCTCCCGATGCGGCAGCAGATGCCGCTCCATCACCGCCACTATCACCGTAACCTGCACCTGTCACTGCAGCTGCGGCAGCAGAAGCCGCTGCATCATCGCTTCCATAACCGTAGCCTCCACCTGTCACTGCGGCTGCGGCAGCAGAAGCTGCTGCAGCATCGCTTCCATAACCGTAGCCTCCACCTGCCGCTCCCGCTGCGGCAGCAGAAACCGCTCCGGCACTGCCACCATTATCGTAAACTCCACCTGTCGTTCCTGCTGCGGTAGCAGAAGCCGCTCCAGCACCGCCACGATAACCGGAACCTCCACCTGCAGTTCCCGCTGCGGCAGAAGAGGCTGCACCAGCACCGACACTATCACCGTTCCCTGAACTTGCCGCTCCCGCTGTGGCAGCAGAGGTCGCTCCAGCACCACCACTATAACCGTAACCTGCACTTGCCGCTCCCGATGCGGCAGCAGATGCCGCTCCAGCACCGCCACTATCACCGTAACCTGCACCTGTCACTGCAGCTGCGGCAGCAGAAGCCGCTGTAGCATCGCTTCCATAACCGAAGCCTCCACCTCTCACAGCGGCTGCGGCAGCAGAAGCCGCTGCAGCATCGCTTCCATAACCGTAGCCTCCACCTGCCGCTCCCGCAGAGGCAGCAGAAGCCGCTCCTGCACTGCCACCATATTCGTAACCTGCACTTGCCGCTCCTGCTGCGGCAGCAGAAGCCGCTCCAGCACCGCCACGATAACCGGAACCTCTACCTGCCGTTCCCGCTGCGGCAGCAGAGGCTTCTGCAGCACCACCACTATAACCGTAACCTTTACTTGCCGCTCCCGCTGCGGCAATAGATGCCGCTCCAGCACCGCCACTATCTCCGTAAACTGCACCTGTCACTGCCGCTGCAGCATCGCTTCCATGACCATAACCTCCACTAGCTGCTTCCGCTTCGGCTGCAGACGCCGCTCCAGCGCCACCACCATAACCAAAACCTCCACCTGCCGCTCCCGCTGCGGCAACAGACGACGCTTCAGCACCTTTCCCATAGCCGTAACCTCTACTAGCTGCTCCCGCTTCGGCTGCAGACGCCGCTCCAGCATCGATACGATAACTGTAATTTCCACCTGTCGCTTCCGCTGCGGCAGCAGAAGCCGCTCCAGCACCGCTACCATAACTGTAACCTCTACTAGCTGCTCCCGCCGTGGCTGCGGACTCGGCTTCAGCAACGCCACCATAACCGTAACCTCCACCTGCCGATGCGGCAGCAGAGGCCGCTCCAGCACTGTCACCATAACCAGAACCTACACCTGTCTCTGCCGCTGCGGCAGCAGATGCCGCTCCAGCGCCACCACCATAACCGTAACCTCCACTTGCCGCTCCAGCTGCGGCAGCAGATGCCGCTGCAGCACCGCTACCATAACCAAAACCTCCACCTGCCGCTCCCGCTGCGGCAACAGACGACGCTCCAGCACCTTTCCCGTAACCATAACCTCCACTAGCGTCTCCCGCTGCGGCTGCAGACGCCGCCCCAGCACTGTCACCATAACCAGAACCTACACCTGTTGCTCCCGCTGCCGAAGCAGATGACGCTCCAGCGCCACCACCATAACCGTAACCTCCACTTGCCGCTCCCGCTGCGGCAGCAGATGACGCTCCAGCACCGCTACCATAACCAAAACCTCCATCTGCCGCTCCCGCTGCGGCAACAGACGACGCTCCAGCACCTTTCCCATAGCCGTAACCTCTACTAGCTGCTCCCGCTTCGGCTGCAGACGCCGCTCCAGCACCGATACGATAACTGTAATTTCCACCTGTCGCTTCCGCTGCGGCAGCAGAAGCCGCTCCAGCACCGCTACCATAACTGTAACCTCTACTAGCTGCTCCCGCCGTGGCTGCGGACTCGGCTTCAGCAACGCCACCATAACCGTAACCTCCACCTGCCGATGCGGCAGCAGAGGCCGCTCCAGCACTGTCACCATAACCAGAACCTACACCTGTGTCTGCCGCTGCGGCAGCAGATGCCGCTCCAGCGCCACCACCATAACCGTAACCTCCACTTGCCGCTCCAGCTGCGGCAGCAGATGCCGCTGCAGCACCGCTACCATAACCAAAACCTCCACCTGCCGCTCCCGCTGCGGCAACAGACGACGCTCCAGCACCTTTCCCGTAACCATAACCTCCACTAGCGTCTCCCGCTGCGGCTGCAGACGCCGCCCCAGCACTGTCACCATAACCAGAACCTACACCTGTTGCTCCCGCTGCCGAAGCAGATGACGCTCCAGCGCCACCACCATAACCGTAACCTCCACTTGCCGCTCCCGCTGCGGCAGCAGATGACGCTCCAGCACCGCTACCATAACCAAAACCTCCATCTGCCGCTCCCGCTGCGGCAACAGACGACGCTCCAGCATCTTTCCCATAGCCGTAACCTCTACTAGCTGCTCCCGCTTCGGCTGCAGACGCCGCTCCAGCACCGATACGATAACTGTAATTTCCACCTGTCGCTTCCGCTGCGGCAGCAGAAGCCGCTCCAGCACCACTACCATAACTGTAACCTCTACTAGCTGCTCCCGCCGTGGCTGCGGACTCGGCTTCAGCAACGCCACCATAACCGTAACCTCCACCTGCCGATGCGGCAGCAGAGGCCGCTCCAGCACTGTCACCATAACCAGAACCTACACCTGTCTCTGCCGCTGCGGCAGCAGATGCCGCTCCAGCGCCACCACCATAACCGTAACCTCCACTTGCCGCTCCAGCTGCGGCAGCAGATGCCGCTGCAGCACCGCTACCATAACCAAAACCTCCACCTGCCGCTCCCGCTGCGGCAACAGACGACGCTCCAGCACCTTTCCCGTAACCATAACCTCCACTAGCGTCTCCCGCTGCGGCTGCAGACGCCGCCCCAGCACCGCCACCATACCCGTAACTTCCACCTGTCGCTCCCGCTACGGCAGCAGAGGCCGCTCTAGAACCACCACGATAACCGTAACCTCTACCTACTGCTACCGCTGCAGTAGCAGAAGCCGCTCCAACACCGTTACTATAACCGTAGCCTCCACCTGAAACTCCCGCTGCAGCAGCAGAGACTGCCTCAGCACCGCCACTATCACCGTAACCTACACTTGAAGCTCCCGCTGCGGCAGCAGATCCCGCTCGAGCACCGCCACTATCTCCGTAACCTGCACCTGTCGCTCCCGCTGCGGCAGCAGAAGCCGCTCCAGCACCACCACTATAACCGTAACCTGCACTTGCCGCTCCCGCTGCGTCAGCAGAGGCCGCTCCAGCATCGCCACCATAGCCATGACCTGCACCTGTTGCTCCCGCTGCGGCAGCAGATGTCGCTCCAGAACCGCCACTATCACCATAACCTGCACCTGTCACTGCCGCTGCAGCAGTAGATGCCGCTGCAGCATCGCTTCCATAACCGTAACCTCCACTAGCTGCTCCCGCTGCGGCTGCGGACGTGGCTCCAGCACCGCCACTATCATCGTAACCTGCACCTGTCACTGCCGCTGCGGCAGCAGAAGCTGTTACAGCAGCGCCACCATAGCCATAACCTGCACCTGTTGCTCCCGCTGCGGCTGCAGAAACCGCTCCTGCACTGTCACCATTATCGTAACCTCCACCTGTCGCTCCTGCTGCGGCAGCAGAATCCGCTCCAGCACGGCCACGATAATCGGAACCTCCACTTGCCGCTTCCGCTGCGACAGCAGAAGCCGATCCTGCACTGCCACGATATTCGTAACTTCCACCTGTCGCTCCTGCTGCGGTAGCAGAAGCCGCTCCACCACCTTCACGATATACGGAACCTCCACCTGCAGTTCCTGCTGCGGCAGCAGAGGCTGCACCAGCACCGCCACTATCACCGTAACCTAAACTTGCCGCTCCCGCTGTGGCAGCAGATGCCGCTTCAGCCCCGCCAATATGACCTTTACCTGCGCCTGTAACTGCCGCTGCGGCAGCAGAAGTCGCTGCAGCATCGTTTCCATAACCGTAACCTCCGCTAGCTGCTCCCGCTGCGGCTGCGGACGCGGCACCAGCACCGCCACCATAACCGTAACCTCCACCTGCCGCTCCTGCTGCGGCAGCAGAGGCTGCTCCAGCATCCCCACCATAGCCATGACCTACACCTGTTGCTCCCGCGGCGGCAGCAGAGGCTACTCCAGCGCCACCACTAGCACCGTAACCTGCACCTGTCACTGCCGCTGCGGCAGCAGATGCCGCTGCAGCATCGCTTTCATAACCGTAACCTTCACCAGCTGCTCCCGCCGTGGCTGCAGACGCCGCTCCAGCACCGCCACGATAACCGTAATTTCCACCTGCCGCTCCCGCTGTAACAGTAGAGGCCGCTCCAGCAGCGGCAACGTAGCCATAACCTGCACCTGTTGCTCCCGCTGTGGTAGCAGAGGTCGCTCCAGCACTATCACTATAACCGTAACCTGCACTTGCCGCTCCCGCTGCAGCAGCAGATGCCGCTCCAGCACCGCCACTATCACCGTAACCTGCACCTGTCACTGCCGCTGCGGCAGCAGATGCCGCTGCAGCATCGCTACCATAACCGTAATCTCCACTAGCTGCTCCCGCTGCGGCTACGGACGCGGCACCAGCACCGCCACCATAACCGTAACCTCCACCTGCCGCTCCCGCTCCGGCAGCAGAGGCCGCTCCAGCATCGCCACCATAGCCATAACCTTCACCTGTTGCTCCCGCTGCGGCAGCAGAAGCTACTCCAGCACCACCACTATAACCGTAACCTGCATTTGTCGCTCCCGCTGCGGCAGCATATTCCGCTCCAGCACCGCCACTATCTCCGTAACCTGCACCTGTCACTGCCGCTGCGGCAGTAGAAGCCGCTGCAGCATCGCTTCCATAAACGTAATCTCCACTAACTGCTCCCGCTGAGGCTGCAGACACCGCTCCAGCACCGCCATGATAACCGTAATTTCCACCTGTCGCTCCCGCTGCGGAAGCAGAAGCCGCTCCAGCACCGCTACCATAATTGTAACCTCCACCAGCTGCTCCCTCTGCGGCTGCAGACGCGGCTCCAGCACCGCCACCATAACCGTAACCTCCACCTGCCACTCCCGCTGCGGCAGCAGAGGCCACCCCAGCAGCGCCACCATAGCCATAACCTGCACTTGCTGCTCCCGCTGCGGCAGCAGAGGCCATTCCAGCACCGCCTATATAACCGTAGCCTCCACCTGCCGCTCCCGCTGCGGCAGCAGAAACCGCTCTTGCACTGCCACCATAATCGTAACCTCCACCTGTCGCACCTGCTGCGGCAGCAGAAGCCGCTCCAGCACCGCCACGATATCCGGAACCTTCACCTGCCGCTCTCGTTGCGGCAGCAGAAGCCGCTGCAGCACCGCTACCATAACCGTAACCTCCACTAGCTGCTCCCGCTGCGGCTGCGGACGCGGCACCAGCACCACCACCATAACCGTAACCTCCACCTGCCGCTCCCGCTGCGGCAGCAGACGCTGCTCTAGCATCGCCACCATAACCATAACCTGCACCTGTTGCTACCGCTGCGGCAGCAGAGGCTACTCCAGCACCACCACTATAACCGTAACCTGCACTTGCCTCTAGCGCTGCGGCAGCAGGTGCCGCTCCAGCACCGCGACTATCACCGTAACCTGCGCCTGTCTCTGCCGCTGCGGCAGCAGAAACCGCTACAGCATCCCTTCGATAACCGTAACCTCCACTAGCTGCTCCCGCTGCGGCTGCAGAAGCCGCTCCAGCACCGCTACTATAACTGTAACCTCCACTAGCTGCTTCCGCTGCAGCTGCGGACGCAGCTCCAGCACCACCACCATAACCGTAACCTCTACCTGCCGCTCCCGCTGCGGCAGCAGAGGCCACTCCAGCAGTGCCAACATAGCCATAACCTGCACCTGTTGCTCCCGCTGCGGCAGCAGAAACCGCTCCAGCTCCGCCACCATAGCCATAACCTGCACCTGTTGCTCCCGCTGCGGCAACAGACGCCGCTCCACCACCACCACCTAAACTGTAGCCTCCACCTGCAGCTCCCGCTTCGGCTGCAGACGCCGCTCCAGCACCGCCACCATAACCGTAACCGCCACCTGTCGCTTCCGCTGCGGAAGCAGAAGGCGCTCCAGTGCTACCACCATAGCCATAATCTACACCTGTCGCTCCCGTTGCAGCAGCGGAGGCCGCTTTAACTCCGCCACCGTAACTGTAACCTGCACCGGTCGCTCCCGCTGCGGCAGGAGAAGCCGCTCCAGCACCGCCACGATAACCGTAACTTCCACTAGCTTCTCCTGCTGCAGCTGCAGAAGCCGCTCCAGCACTGCCACCATAACCGTAACCTCCACTAGCTGCTCCCGCTGCGGCTATAGACGCCGCTTCAGAACCGTCACCATAACCGTAACCACCAACTGTCGTTCCCGCTGCGGTAGTAGAGGCCGCTCCACCACCGCTACGAAAACCGGTACCTCCACCTACCGCTCCCGCTGCGGCAGCAGAAGCCGCTTTAGCTCTGTCAAAATAACCGGAACCTCCACCTGTTGTTCCCGCTGCGGCAGCAGAAGCCGCTTTAGCTCTGTCAAAATAACCGGAACCTCCACCTGTTGTTCCCGCTGCGGAAGCAGAAGCCGCTCCAGCGCTGTCACCATAGCCATAATTTACACCTGTCGCCCCCGTTGCAGCAGAGGAGGCCGCTTTAACTCCGCCACCGTAACCGTAACCTGCACCTGCCGCTCCCGCTGCGGCAGCAGAAGCCGCTCCAGCACTGCCACCATAATCGTAACCTCCACCTGTCGCTCCTGCTGCGGCAGCAAAGGCCGCTCCAGCACCGCCACCATAACTGTAACCTCCACTAGCTGCTCCTGCTGCGGCTGAAGACGCTGCTCCAGCTCTGCCACCATAACCGTAAACTCGACCTGTCGCTCTCTCTGCGGCAGCAGAGACAACTCCTGGAACGCCACCATAACCGTAACCTCCACTAGTTGCTCCTGCTGCGGCAGCAGAGGCCGCTTCAGTACCGCCACCGGAACCATAATCTCCACTTACCGCTCCCGCTGCGGCAGCAGAGGCCGCTCCAGAACTTACACCATAGCCATAACCTGCACCTGTTGCTCCCGCTGCGGCAGTAGAGGCCGCTCCAGCACCGCCACCATAACCGTAACCTCCCCTTGCTGCTCCCGCTGCGGCAGCAGATGCCGCTTCAGCACTGCCACCATATTCGTAACCTCCACTTGTAGTTCCTGCATTGGCAGCACTGGCCACTCCAGCACCGCCTCCAGCACCATAACCTCCACCTGCCGCTCCCGCTGCGGCAGCAGAAGCCGTTCCAGCACTGCCCCCATAACCGTAATCTCCACCTGCCGCTCCCGCTCCGGTAGCAGAGGCCGCTCCAGCACCGACACCATAGTTATAACGTGCACCTGTTGCTCCCGCTGCGGTAGTAGAGACCGCTCCTGCACCGCCACCATAATCGTAACCTCCACTAGCTGCTCTATCTTTGGCTGCAGACGCCGCTTCAGCATTGCCACCATAACCGTAACCACCACCTGCCGCTCCCGTTGCGGTAGTAGAGGCCGCTCCAGCAGCGCCTTGATAACCGGAACCTCCACCTACCGCTCCCGCTTCGGCAGCAGAAGCCGCTCTAGCATTGTCACCATATCCGGAACCTCCACCTGCCGCTCCCTCTTTGGAAGCAGAAGCCGCTCCAGCACTGCCACCATAACTGTAACCTCCTCTACCTGCTGCTGCAGAAGCAGGTCCATCACCGCCACGATAACCGTAACTTCCACCTGCCCATTCCGTTCTAGCAGCAGAAGCCGCTCCAGCGGCGCCACCATAACCGTAACCTCCACCGGCCACCGCAGACCTAGAAGCAGTAGCCGCGCTAGCACCGCCAGCTGCTCCGGGTACATACCCGTAGCCCCGACCTGCCGCTACAGCATTAGAAGCCGCGTGAGACCTGCCAGCAGCTCTAGTACCACCAGTTGCTACAGGATTATAACCATATCGTCTCCGTACTGTTCCAGCTGAAGCAGCGGAAGCTGCCCCTGCATGGCTTCCTAATCCATAACCATCATATTTTCTAAAACCTTTATCTTTACCAATACGAAGTGCAGCAGCTCTTCCAAAACCTAAACCCTGTAATCCTCTTTTAATGTAACCACCATCTCCTGCTGTTGAATCGGGAACAGATACTTTAAAACCTCCAATTCTCGGTACTCGAAATATTAAGTTCCTGGATGCATCGGCTTGATCTGCTAATAAGTATATTGTTAATGCTGCATATAACCAGAGTACCTGAAAATTTGAAAGTAACAACTTATAAGCTGATTATATATTTTTATATAATTATTTTAAATTAAAATAATCAATTTAAAAATTTAGTTTTTTATAACAATATTTTTGAAATATTATGGATTATCCCCATGTATTTGACATATCCTCATGTATTTGACAACAAGCAGGAGAGTTGAATCAGTGACCGCCACCCATTGTTCAATGCGCAGCTCTAGCGTAACGTTAAATCCATTCTATCTCACTCTTTTTTGCATTAATAATTTAACAATTTTTGTAATAATTCCTCTGAACTACAACTCCTACATATATAGGCTAACGCATCCGCCATCTGATTTGTATTTTTAAGTTAAAATATAATTATGAGTGGTTGTACACTGCACAGCTATAAATTGCTTGTATCACTTTAAAAATGGTGATGGTATATTTTAAAAATTAAGAAAATGATTGAAAATTTTCTATCGCACTCCTGCAAGTGTAAATTGGTGATATATTCTTAACCCATTTTATCCCACTCTCCTATCCGGAGGACAGCTGAAAAATAGCATGTGGAAATCAGTATTTGTTTGCTGCGAATATTTTATCAGCTGGAACCTCACGCTAACAGAAGCTTAGGCATGTTCCAGCTGATTAAATATTCGCAACAAACAAATACTGATTTCCACATTTCAGCTGTCCTCCGGATAGGACAGTGGGATAAAATGGGTTAATTTACTCAAGGTTTTATTTTAACTTCCGTTTTCCCATGTGTCATGTTGAATTTTCGCAATATTTACTATATCTATCAAGAATGTATTACCTTAAGTGTTACGTAAAATTACAGAGAAAAATAAACGGAGATGTTAAAAAACTTATTTTATATATTCACTTTAACCCTTTATCTACTGACGGTACTTTAAAGTACCATTACTTTAAAAAGGGTAGAAAATCGAATTTATAGAAGAAATGTCAATGATATTTATAAGAAGGGAACTGATATACCTCCTTTAATCTCAGTACAAAGCATTAAACGATACATAGAGCCATTTTTGTTCCATAAGGGATTTTATGGAGTGCTCTTGCTGTTTTTGCATGATATTTTTCACGATCTTCATGTGTGTTATAATTAATTCCTATATTATTTCAAGAATATCCCACTAATCTTAGAAAAAATATGAGGAACATAAAGAGTGAATATTTCTCTACACATTTTTCATGTCGAAATAATTTTTTCGACCTTTATGTACCAGTAGTACACTAAAGTACGACCTCACAAAATTCTCATTAATTATTATGATGAGGTGATGTGCATAATTTTTAACGTATATGTCTTTAAATAATGCACTTTAGTAACTAAAAATATATGTTTCAAACACAATTTTTGTCTGTATCATAATGCAGTAGATGTTAATAACTAATATTAATTTAATTAATTATTGGTGAGAATACATTTCGGGCTTAGAATGCTTTTTCTAAAGTAGAAACAGTCATTTTTAATTTTATTTAAAATATTAAATAATAAAATTAGGTAAAAATACAGAATAAAGATTCAGAATCTCAATTATTCACTTTTAACTAAGAATTACTGTAAATTTACAAAGACTCTGGATAAATATTTACATTAAATTTACAGACATTTTTAACAGTGTACCCAAAAATATACAGCTAATTTTGCGTAGCGTATATATTCTAGTCAAAGTTTTGACTCGAAGGCTAAAAGCGGATCAGTCACAAATTAATCAAAAATGTATAATTTTTGGGATCATCCAGTAAAAAATAATTCTTGAAATTAGTTGTAGCTGTAGTATATGATTATGAACCCTTCTTTAATTACAGATATAAATTTACATGAGAATTGCACTTATATTAACGAAGATATAAAGGATTCTTTAATAACGACGACAATTTTTCGTTTTGTTGTTGTTGTTGTTGTTTTGTTTACATGAAACGTTTTAAAACCAAAACAAAATTACTTTTACAAAACTTGACTTATTACATCCCTAGAAACATGAGTCATTGGAAACCTCAGCAGCTAATATAATTCGCGCGGTTGGCACTTGGTTAGCCGAGATTGTTGCAGATGACTCAACGTCTTTTTTTCCCTCCACAGTTGGCATTTTATTTGTTGGGGTAGCTATGGTTGGCCCACTATAATGAACAATGTTATGTGTCCAAAAATAATTGATGTGTTAAATTTACATATAATAGCTCATTTCTAAACCATTGCGTAACTTCAAATAAAATATATAATTTTTATGACCCGCATTAAAATATCGATAATGCTGATTTATCGCAAGAAAGTATAAAAATAGCAAATAATTAATACTAAAAGGTATTGCCTAAGCAAAATACTGCATATGTGCTTACGGTTTGCCAACGATTCGGATATCAATTTAGTCAACGGCCGGATTATCACCGTTGGCCAACACAAAATCTACCGTTGTTTCAATGTTGGCCCCTATAAATTTTGTTTGTGGGGATTAGACATAACATGCTTCAATCCGAATGTAAAAATACCAAATATCTGATGAAATATGAGCATTTTTATTAAATAACTTACAACTGCGCATGCGCAAACAAAGTTTCTTTTACATCATTTATTAGCTAAATGTATCAAATAACTTTCAAAAATCTCCAAGCAAATATCGTTAGAACTCAGAAAGATATCGTCGTACAAAAGTTGATTTTTAAGTAATTTCAAAAAAGTTCAAAACGCTAAGTGCGAGGAACAGTCATGGGTATAAGCAGCGATGGCGCACTAGACATTTTCTCAAAAAAAGAAAAAAGAAAAAAAGATAACATTTCAAAAACATTTTTTTTTTTTTTTTACTAGAACAGATTGTTTACATAACCTTTAGAATATTATAATGATCGCTACAACATATTAAATTAATATTCAAATTAATACAGTAATTGTAATATCAGATAGAATAAAATGTATAGTCAATATTATTGACAATACGTAAGATATTAAACATTACATAAAAATGCGTTTTAGTAAAAGAAATGGTTTTTAAATATTTTCAACATTATTTATTTATTTATTTTTGAGAAATCGCAAAGTGTACCTTTACTTACATCTATATATTAATAGGCAAGCATAAAATTTGTTGTACACTTTTAACATATTAATTATGGGATTAGAGGGTTGAAAATGGTATCATTCGAAAGGTATGGTTTGCCAGATGTGCAGAATACAAAAATTATTTTCTTACGATGTCAAGAAGGTATTTAATAAAAATTTAAGTAAAAAAGTATTTTTTAACAGTAGAAACTTTTTATTGTGGAGCCTTGAAAAGCATAAAATAAAAATTTATTCTTGCAAAGGACATACTATAAATAAATGAAAGTTTCAACACTAAGATTTTAGAGAAAAATATAGATATTTCACTTTTGCAAGAGATGAAAATTTGTAAATACTCAAAATAAACTAGTTGGCATAGGTGGACTCTGCTCAGTTCCCCATCATATTTATGTTCTCAGAAATTTCTAGTGCGAGACATATTACTAGTGGATCTGCAGATCAGGAGCCTCAACGTCCTATTTGCATCAGACATTATTCAATAGGTCATTTTTATTTATTCCTTATTATATAATAGTATATATTGATTCGATCGACTTATTACCAAAATCAAATACATTCCTGAGGGGGGCGGCAGCCCCCCTCAACCCCCCGTTGTATCTCTCTTTGTATACCTATTTGTATATGATATAAATTGTTACGAAATTGTAAATAATTGCATTTATTTTTGTATAAATTCTTTCAAAGAGGTTTAGTAAGTTGATAAAATGCTAATTTTGTGCCTTTATAGTCGCTTTAGCGTTAAAATAGCCAAATTTTCCTTTAAAAACGCATTAAAAAGCTCCTATAAGGGAAAAAATAAATTTGGCGCCAAATTTGGCGACTATTTCCCTCCTTGGCGATTTTTTGTGGCGATCTTGGCGAGAAAATCCTTATTAGGGATATACCAAATATGGAAGCTCTAATCTCATTGGCTGATGTGATACGAGAATTTTCCAGAACAGTCTGTTTTCGATAGAAAAGTATAAAAGGAGCATTATTTTCGCCAAGGCGGTCAGTCTCAGATCTATATCAGTTTCGTCAAATGCTTGCTCAATGGGCTCATGAATATGTGTACCAAATCGCAAGTTAATAGCGTTATTTTGGGGGCCGCTATCGCGGTACATACAAATTCTTCCCATAGGCCATAATGGTAAAAAAAAACTTTGGCGTGTCCCTGTACACGAACTTACAAATGGAATGCACACCGAAAACTATACAGCTAATTTCGTGGGCATCATGAACATGTGTACAAAATTTCAAGTCAATGGCGTGCTTTTTGCGGCCGCTATCGCATGACAGACAGACAGACAGACGGAATCCAAAATCCTTTTGAGTCTCAACAGAGGGCCTCCATTCACATTTCGGCAAAAATTGGAAGTCAATAGCTTGATTTTTGCGGTGGCTATCGCGGTACATACAGATTCTTCCAATAGGCCCTAATCATAAAAAATCTTTGGCGTGTCCCTGTACACGAACTACAAATGGAATACACACCTAAAACTATACAGCTGATTCCGTTGGGCTCATGAACACGTGTACTAAATTGCAAGTCAATAGCTTGATTTTTGTGGCCGCTATCGCGGTACATACAAATTCCTCCCATAGGCCGTAATGATAAGAAAAACTTTTGCGTGTCCCTGTACACAAATTACAAATGGAATACACACCCAAAACTATACAGCAGATTTCGCGGGGCACATGAACACGTGTACCAAATTGCAAGTCAATATCGTGATTTTTGTGGCCGCTATCGTGATACATATAAATTTCTCCCATAGGCCGTAATGATAAGAAAAACTTTGGCGTGTCCCTGTATACGAACTACAAATGGAATACATACCAAAAACTATACAGCTGATTTCGTGGGGCTCATGAACATGTGTACCAAATTTCAAGTAAATAGCGCTTTTTTGGCGGCCGCTATCGAGCGACAGACAGACAGACAGACAGACACAGCCCAAAACCGTTTTGAGTCTCAACAGAGGGCCTCCACTGACGTTTCGGCAATAATGTTAAAAGAAATCAATTTGACCAAAGCTTCATACAGAGACAGAATGAAATCCCCGCCTAATAGGCTATCCACCGTTCATTTCGATATATTTATCTTATTCTAATCTATTAATTTATTTTATCAGGGTCAATTTCGTTGTTTAGTTTTCATGCTACTATTTCCAATGCAATAATCCTCAAATTCATATTTATATGAAAAATTTACAATTTCGCTATGTTGATAAAATCGTAAATTACGAATAATTTACGAAATTTTCCTATTAGAATATTTGTATTCAATCATGTTCAAACAAATATCATAAACGTAATTTTGAAGTTGTCTAACGTATTTAGGATCCTCAAAATGGAAGTTTATGCTCAATTTTGCTTTATTCTGACATGTTAAATAAATCGTAAATTCCAAATAACTTACGAATTTTTTAAATTGGAAAAATCATAGTCTATGATATCCATGCCAGTATCCTAAATATTATTTCGAAAGTTGTTTGACATCTTTACGATGAAAATATCCCTCAAGATTGACGTTTATGTGAAATTTTGCTCTTATTCAGCCATGTTAAGAAATTCGTAAATTTCCAATAACTTACGAAATCTTTATATTGGAAAATTCATACTCATTAATATTCATGCCAGTGTCCTAAATAATGTTTCAAAAGTAGTCTGACATCTTTACGATGAAAATATCTCTCAAAATTGACGTTTATGTGAAATTTTCCCCTATACTGCCATGTTAAGAAATTCGTAAATTTCCAGTAACTTGCGAAATTTTCAAAGTAGCATATTTATAGTTACTGATGTTCATTCCGGCATCAAACTGATATTTTAAAACTGGTCTGACATTTTTACAATAAAAAGTTTTCATTTAATGCACGTTTAAGTGATTTTTTGTCCTATTCTCCCATGTTAAGAAAATCGTAAATTTCGAATAACTTACGAAGTTTTTAAAATCGAATGTTGCAAATGAATAGGGTTCTTGCCAGTGTCGAAAGTAATATTTTAAAACTGATCTGACCTCTCTGCGACAATTTGTTCTTGATATATCGTGTACACAGACTAACAAACTAACGGACTGACCCACTAACAGACTAACAGACTAACAGACTAACAGACACCCTACAGACAGAAACCATAGAAATTTTGTCATTTTCGGATTCCTCACACCTGAAAACGTGTAGAAAAGTCAAAAAACCGAGGTCAAAATTTTTCACGATTACCTAAGTTCCCCATACCTATAGTATGATGGGGAACTAAAAGCTATCAAGACCAATATTCTTAGCCATTATTTTGTACATAAGAATTTGTTAAACCATAAATTTCAAAGGTCTAGAAAGCTTTTTAAAATATTTTGAATATTAAAAAAATTTCATCTCTTGCAAAAGTGAAATATCTATATTTTTCTGTAAAATTTTCTTAGTGTTGAAACTTTCATTTATTTATAGAATGTCTTTGCAAGAATAAATTTTTATTTTATGGCTCCACAATGAAAAGCATCTACTGTTAAAAAGTATTTTTTTACTTAAATTTTTATTTTCTGCTTTTTAGTTATAAAAAAAGGCTTCTAGAAAAAAAGAGTCAAAATTCTTAGGATACTGTGTAGACTTTGAAAGATTTTTTATTTTATCAATTGACACATTTTCTATTAATTATCTGCAAAAATTAACACATCGGCCCTTGGAGAATCGAGCCCACGTCCCGCTGTAACCAAAAATCAAAGAGCAGTAAAAACTAGTATGTTGTGGCCACCACAAGACCTTCTTCTATATTTTCCTATACATATTCAATCAGTAACAATATTTAAAAAAAAAAATTTCAAAGGTTTTTTTTTTTTTTGTTAAAAGTAATACATATTCAATCAGTAACAATATTTTTAAAAAAAATCGATAACTTTGTTTTAAATTATCACAGATGTATAGTTCAGCCATTCGTTTTAAAGGTATTGACGAGATCTTCCGAAAGATACCCATCTTCAAAATTTACCCCCCCCGGGGGGGGGGAAGCGATGCCCCCACATGCATAGAAATTTTTTCCTAGTTAATTTTTACTATTATCAATAAATCATATTAATTTTACAATCACAAGTTTAAAAAAAAACTCATTATGTACATTTATACGAAATTTTGTCCTATACTGCCATGTTAAAAATTTAGAAAACATGAAATCACAGTGTCACCTGTTGAGCGATTGATCCCCAAATGTAATCAGCACCAGTTTATGTCAGCACCAACTAAATACCAAGTCAGACATTTTCTAAAAACTATTAATTCGTGTTCTAGACCTCCCAAAACGTGTAAATCCATCAAAAAACGGAGGTCGAAAATTTTCGCGAATCCAATACTTTCTCTATATTACACATAGAAGAAAGTAAAAAAGTCATAGAACATGCTATAAGATTCCAACAAATACTTATACAAAAAGAATATTGTTCTCGAATGTTTTTTACAATATTTTGAATATTTAAAATTTTTTATCTCTTGTAAAGTGAAATATTTATATTTTCTTTAAATATTTATATTTTTGTGTTTCAACAATTTTCTTATTGTTGAAACTTTTATTTATTTTTTATAGCATGTCCTTGCAAAAATATATTTTTTAATGCTTTTTAGGGCTACACAATAAAAACTTCCAGATTTTTTTTTTAAATTACATTTTTATTCTTGTGTGTTTTAGTAACTAAAAGAAGGTTCTTAAAAAAATTAATCAAAAATTTTTAGGATAGTGTGTAGACAACGGAAGTTCTTTATTTTATCATTTGATATCTTTCCTATTAATTATAGGCAATAAAGTCATTGGGCATTGAGAATCGAACTTACAACCATCGCGTTATCAACATGACGCTCTATCCAATTGAGCTAATAAGTGACGAAAAAAAAGGTGCTAACATTTACGTTAAAGTGGGTCGTTTTGTTTTTCAGTGTGACACGAAACCACGATGACAAAACCCAATTTCAATGAAAATCTCCCCCCCCCCCCAAAAAAAAATATATATATATTTATTAGGCATTTTTTACTTAAAACTTTTTATTTTGTGCTTTTTTAATACCTAAAATATTTTGTATTATTTAATATCTTTAAAAAAAAGGCTTCTTTAAAAACTCTTAGGATAGTCTCAACGAAAAATTTTCTTTTATCAATTGACAACTTTTCTACTAATTATCTGCAAAAAATTAATTCGCCGGACCTTCGAAGATCGAACTCTCGACCACCACGTTATAAACGTGAAATTTTAACCAACTAAGCCAGAGAGCAGTAAACGGAATAGCTTATATTTACTTTAAAATGGAAGCGCCTTGTTTATTAGCGTGCCACGAAGACACAATGCCGAAGTCAATTTCATATAAAAAGCTTCTAAAAATACTTTTAATTTTTATGAATTTTACCCCATTTTCCCTTTTCATACACGTATTCTTTTACATTAAAAAATACCTAAGAGTAGAAAGTTGTTAAATCTGGCAATAATAAAACCATAGAGATAGTAAGTCGAGTAATATAGTGGCGTAAGGGAATCCTCCCACTTACGAAAGGGGAGTATAGCCGTAGAGTTAACGCAGTTAAATAAAGTAGTTGAGATCATTTGTGGTTAATTAAGTAAAGTTAAAAGTATTTATAAAGGCTGCCCTTTAAGTTTATAAAAGTATTAAATGTAATTATAGTCCAACGCCCACCTTTTCATTAAGCTCAAAATAAAAGCTCTTTATTTATTTTATAAATCTGACTTTGTCATTACTTCATAATTTCAATATCTATTTCAGTAAAGTCAAATATCGTGCTCACTTTATTAAATAATTTCCTTAAGTAATTAAGCTAAAATCCTAAGTTAAAGGATCATGACGACCACTCATTCGTCACAGTGGCGCCCAACTCAGTTCGAATCCCACCCCGAGCCAGTAATTTTTGATGGCACCACTAGTGTGCTTCAATTTTTTGAGAAGCTTGAATACTTTTTTGAGTTTTATAAAATTAATATTGCCGAAAAATATTGTTGGTTAAAGTGCTCCTTAAGTCGAGAACCACAACAGTGGCATGATTTAATCGCCTGCCATCACTTGGCCCAAATCCAACCTATTAGGATTTAAAAAGCAGAGTAATAAGTATCTTTGCCACTCGGTATGATAGATTAAGATTGGAGCATGACCGCTCCACCCCCCCCCCTCAAGAACGTCAGTGGGAAGTGGTAATAAAACCAGTGGAAAAACCACAACAAGTTATTAAGTCGCAGGAAGCAAGCTCGATTAATTTAAACCAACCTAAAACTGGTGATAACAACTTTAATTCTAGTGGCAAAAGTCAAACACCAGTTGTCGCTAACGAGCAAACTTCGCTTTCAAACAGCGATACAGATGAATCTAAGTCTGTTTTTCAGCCTTTGGATACGGATAAAAAATCTGACAATTTACGTAATGTTGCGACGGAGATTGTAAAAGAAATACAATTAAAATAACTATGGCTGCTGAAACCGTTAAACGGAGCGACAGTGACAAATCATTAAATATTGCAGCTAATTTTTGTAACCCACCTTTAGATAACAGTTTTGAATCTATACAGCCGACAGAGTCAATTGTTTCTAATGAGAAATTGCACGTAAATAGTCAAAATGACCAGCCGCCTAAAGTAAAAGAAAATGCGGTTATTTTAAAGAAGGTAATTTCAAAAGTGCATTTAACCTCTTGTGAAGCTTCTAGTCCATCTAGCAGCCCTGCATTCGAAAGCACGGAGCGAACGCAGTCCTCTGTTGTAACTATGGGCAAGGACAAGGTGACGGGCTCGAAACCCCCTCAAAACAAGGATCAGATTCCAGGTTTACAACCCCCTCCGGAGAGTGACCAGGCGCCAGGTTCGAAGTCTCCTCAGGACAGCAACCCTGCAACGTCTGACCTAAATCTGCAAGCCACCAACGCTGAAATCTCTACAGCAACTCTACAGGCCAGTCTGACCCGCATCTCTTATTTTGCTGATATAAAGGAATCTATATGTCAGGTGCTATGGTTTATTATTTTTTCCGTTATAAACTGTATTTCTAGAAGAGCAGTCATAAAATCTAGGACATGTACTGAAGCCTTTTGGGCTTTCAACTATTATCTGAAAGCAATGAACTTTCTAAAATTTCAAAAATCTAAATTTAAAACTTCGAGCATGAACTTTCAACTACGGAACTTTCATGTTTTGTTTACATGTCATAAATTTTTTTTCTGTTATATAATATATTCATGTATGTACTTTAACTTTTTTTTCTTTTAGCCATCACCAGCAGTGATTAGTACGATAAAATTATTCCTTACCTTTGTATATAAATTCCCTTTGGATATAAAATTTCCCCCTTCTAGTTTTTTACTTGTTCTATATGTATGTACTCAAATGTTTTTTTTTAATTCACAGCCATCAACGGCGGTTTTGAAAAAACTTTTTTGAACAATTTTGTATATATATTCCTTATCTATGTTTTTCTAAATGTTGTATAAATTGTATAAAATGAATATTTTTATTGTTTAAACTTTTGTATGCTCACTAAAAGTCAATGTATGTATATATTAGTATGGGGTTAGAAAGATTTTTTTTAGCTATCTTGCATGTAAATTCGTATTTAACAACTAACTTTAATAAACTAACAATTTCGTTTTTTTTTCCGTATGCAAATAGCTAGGTGAAAATATTGCTTATCTATAAAATTTAATATGTCAATTATCTATAAACAAGCTGTAGTTTACTTTCTATTTTTGATTTATATTTTAAAAAGCAGTTTTGTATTTTAGAAATACTATGATTATTCTGATGTCCAGTCCCTTACTCTGATGAGACCTCAACATCACTTTTAAGCTAATGATTCCTTACTTCGAGATAAAGACGGAGAATTTTGGAAAAAAGTATTTTTTTGGACATCTGCCAGCAGCTTTTCTTTTCTGAAGTGGAAGAATTTTTTGGACGCATGCCAGCCGATTGACCTTTGCAAGATGTAGATCTGAAAGTTAAAACACTAGAGTTTTTTCTGATGCACTTTCAAGTATTTTTTCTAGCTGATGATCTGGACCTAGACAGGTCTTTGGTGGCTGACATGTCAAGTTTTGTCAATAAAAATGATTTTTTTGAATGTTACAAATCTTAAAAATCAAGTCAAGTACTAAATGTTACAAGGTGCTGAAGTCAAATACTTAATGTTACAAGTTCATAAAATTAAAATTTTCTAATTTCCATTTAAGGAAAGACGTTCTTGTAATTCCCCATTGTAAAACGTTGGACTATATATTTCACTAATTTTGGAGCGTAAAGGGTTTTCCGTTGTAAATCTACTTAGTTTGAGCTTTAAAATTTCTTATTTTTCTAAGTGAACGGTTTTTCAGCCCGGCGCTCTTAATTTTTTTTTTTCCTTATTAGACTTTAATAGCCAATAGTTATTGTTGGGCAGTTTAATTTAAGTTTCCCCCTCTTTTTGTAAAGTATTACTCAGTTTAATTTTAAACAGTAAGTAACTGCGACTATTTTACAGTAGTATAGCAATACATTAAAATTTGCACGGGTAAAAACCCGTTGGGGAATTTTACGTGAAATTTTTTTCTTTTGGGGAAGAACTGTGAGGTATAGCAATATTAGCGTAACGCTACAAACGAAGTTCGCACTTTATGAACAACACGTGAATATGAAGAATTTAGGATTCAATTGATGAATGGAGTTAGTTCCTATGCTAAATTAAATTGTAATATGCTAATATTTTGGAAAGTGAATTGTATAAAAGGAGAAGGAAGATTGTTTCTGGAAGGTAGTAAGTTAGTTGCGTGCAGCTTAGAAGAGGTAGCCGAGAGAGAATGGTAACTGCTTAGGGGGAAGCAGTAAGAAGCGGCTAGAGGTTAGTGGTGCGGCTATAGTAGGAGATAGTAAGTCGAGTAGTATAGTGGCGTAAGGGAATCCTCCCACTTACGAAAGACGACTATAGCCGTGAGAGTTAACGCAGTTAAATAAAGTAGTTGAGATCATTCGTGGTTAATTAAGTAAAGTTAAAAGTATTTATGAAGGCTGCCCTTTAAGTTTATAAAAGTATTAAATGTAATTATAGTCCAACGCCCACCTTTTCATCAAGCTCAAAATAAAAGCTCTTTATTTATTTCATAAATCTGACTTTGTCATTACTTCATAATTTCAATATCTATTTCAGTAAAGTTAAATAAGCATAATTCAAGTCTCGTGCTCACTTTATTAAATATTTTCATTAAGTAATTAAGCTAAAATAATAAGTTAAAGGATCATGACGACCTCTTATTCGTCACAAAGTAGCTATGAATGTTGTGGAGGAATCTGATACCCTGGAAACCAATATTTGTGTTTCTTTTATAGGAACAAAGCTGTGATTTGACCTTGTTCCTTTTATTGTATCTGCAATTTGATACCTCGCTGCTAATTGACTATGAGCAATCTCAATTTTAGATTTCTCTACAAAAAAAGTTTTGATTCCTTTAATCCATCACTGAAATGCTTTATGTATTTAATTTGTGACACTTCTTTAATTAAATTTTGGACAATTACTTTATGGAAAGTCCAAACTGTTGTATCATGGACCAAATGGCCACTAATTACACACATAGGAACAGACATCAGCTTATACTTTGTAGCGTCCTTTACATATGCTAGAAAATGATGAATTGTCACGTGCTCTTTCTTCCACTGGACACTTTGGACAGAATCCTGGATCCTGCTTGATACAAGTTTAGTTTTCAGAAAAATCTGCTAGAATAATAGCAGTACCTTAACTCAATTCAACTTTCGTTTTGCTAAAGTACTTACTTTGTGCTTTTGTGATGAAGTGATGAGTGCATAATGCAGACAGTTTTGCAACTAAAATTTCAACAAATTCATCTACTGATGTAATAACTGTTTTCAGTTCTGCACCATCAGTTTTCACCTCTAGAATACACTGACTTTCGAGACGAAAGTCAGTGTGTTCTAGGTCTCAAAGCTGTTAAATAAATTTCAAATAAAATATCACAGCACTAGCCAATACTTTGTTAGATTCAATATGGCTCTCGCGGTAGCTTAACAGTTAGTTTCATTTACACTACGTGCTGATACGCCGTATGCTAATTCCTCTTGCACAACCTAGTGTAAAACAATGAACCTCGAACCCCAAAAATGGACAGGGTCCATTGGAACATTGCGGGTTCGATATATGATCCGTCCGAAGAAAATCGTGTACATTAATGGTAGCTGGTGCTCGAAAAATCCGTTGTAAAATCAACGTCTTCCATGTTCGACAGTAATATCTTTGAATGTTACCGAAGCGGGAGAGCCATCCCTTCTACAGAGCATCGAAATTGTAATGGCATGTCTCCGGACCATCAATAGGGATGAATCCAAACCGTCGTGAATTACTGATAGTATACAGCCGGCAGCAAAATTATTCGAGCGCTAGCAATTCCTATGTAAAAAAAAGTGCACTTAATACTGTTTTGTTAAATAAATTCTTGTTGAATCATGTTCTTAGACTGACTAAGAACATGACTCGACAAGGATTTATTTAATAAAGCTGTATTAAGTGTACTTTTTTTAATATAGGAATTATTAAAGCACGCATTAACATTTTTCATATATATATATATATATAAATATATATATATTTCAGTTTGATCGCTAATTTTTATCATCAGCTTACTTTTTTATAAACAGCATAAGACTAAGATCCCGTCTCGATAAATATATTTACTTAACAAAACAGTATTAGGTGCACACCATTTAAATACGAATTATTGCTAGCACTTCAATAATTTTGCTACCGAGACTGTAGCTATAAAGCGACACGTCTCCCTCATTTACTTATTCATTCGTTTTTAAAAGCGAGTACTAGGATTAAGCAAATATGTTTAAAAAGTATCCATCCATCAAAACTGTTTTTTTTTTTTTTTTTTTTTTTAAATGCTTTTGTATTATAATTTTAAACAATAAATGGCAAATATTTAATAAGAAAAAAAGTAATTTTAGCTACTAACCTACTACTTTCATGGTGTACTTCAAGGTATCTTCAAGGCGTGTTCATTTCACTCTGAAGGGTGAAGACAGTTATTAGTTCAAGTTGGCCCCACAAGCCTGCACCTGGCGCCATAAGCCTGCACCTGCTGTTCGCGTTTTGCCATTGATTTAAATGGGAATGTTCGCTGAAATAAAAAAGGATTTTTAAAAATTAATATTGGGATTTATGTTTAAAGTTTTTTTTAAAAATATTTATTAATAATATATGTTGTATTGCACAGCGTAAGTCATGAAGTGACCGTATAATTAACATTATCTTAAACTGTAAGTTTGGTTGGTTAGTTGCTTTAACGTTGCACAAGTGCTGTGCAATTAAACTATAAGGCAAAAGAATGAGTCAGTGATGCCAGATGGTCGAAAATTATTTCCCCAAACAGGTCTTCAAATTTCCCCAAATCAGGGTTTTTTTTCGAAAAGATCCCCAACTGGATTTCTACTAAAAAGGGAAAATAAATTTTTTTTCAAAAAAAAAAAAAAAAAAAAAAAAATCAAGCAGATTTAAGAGGATTTATGCTCAGATTTTTCCCCAAATGAAGGCAATTTTTGAAAAAAAAAAAATCCCCAAATAACAATAAAGCTATTGAAAATCCCTGGTCGTAGGGATAAATCATTACGTTGCCAACATTTTCAGAAAGTTCAAGAACTCCCCAGATTTGTCCCCAAAATTTTCAGAATTCCCCAAAAAAGTCCCCACAAACATTTGGCCCCCGAAATTGTCAGCAGAAGCCTCAAAAGTCCCTAAAATGGGGACAAAATCCCCAATCTGGCATCACTGGAATGAGTGCAAGCATTACAGTATACGAATAGAAACGTAATCAGAAGTCAGCTGGTTCATGATAAAGCTTGGCGCATACCTTAGGGGAAAGCAGCTTCATTTTTCTCTCACCTTTTTCAGCAAAATGAACATGCCATATAGTTGAAGTACACCATGTCATTGCTACTACTCACAAATAGTGTTGCAAAGGCTGGAAAAACCCCGTTTCTTCACCGGAAATAAAACGGGATTTTTGGGAAGAAAATTTTGAAATTTCCTGGGAATTTTGAAATAATTTGATGATTAGACACAATTTTTTCATTTTTATTATTTTTAATGATTTCCTATTTAGCACGTTTAACTGTAACTGTGAAAAGCAGCTCAACTCTTCTTTCTTTTGCAGATACAAAGTCATTTATTGTTACTTCCATTACCCTTACCGTAGGTAATGGAAGTATTGTATTCGGTCTGAAAATTCGATATCGGGTTTTCACCTGATTTACACGTTTTAAGGTCCCCTGAATCCAAAAAAGTGGTTTTTGGCAATTGGTCAGTGTGTATGTATGTGTGTATGTGTGTGTGTATGTATGTGGAGAATCTTCTGGCTATTATAGCTCAGAAACTAATAAAGATAGAGCTACGAAACTTTAGAGTTCAAATACGTCTGATGTACAGATGAAATTTACAAATTTTGGTGAAAATTGAAAAACCGGAAGTGGGACCGTAAGTCCGTATCTCAAAAACGGCTCTAACGATTTTCTTCAAACTTGCTATATAAACACTCTATTAGATATCCTTTCGAATGATATAGTTGGTTAGTTCATGAAAATTGATAGGCGTCCTGTATAAATAGCTCAATTTCAGGCCTCCCAAGGGCGTTCCTTTAAAAACGGTTGTACGGATTTTTTTCAAACTCGCCATTTTAACTCAATTTTAAATATGCTTTTGTATGTAATTATTTTTTTCCTGTCAATAATTGAGTTTAACCGGAAATGGGACATCGGAAAAAGGAAGTGGGACCGTAAGTCCGTATCTCAAAAACAGCTCTAACGATTTTCTTCAAATTTGCTATATAAACACTCTATCAGATATCCTTTCGAATGATATAGTTGGTTAGTTCATGAAAATTGATAGGCGTCCTGTATAAATAGCTCAATTTCAGGCCTCGCAAAGGCGTTCCTTTAAAAACGGTTGTACGGATTTTTTTCAAACTCGCCATTTTAACTCACTTTTAAATATGCTTTTGTATGTATTGTTTTCCGGTCAATAATTGATTTTTTGTGAAAGTTGGTATCTCAAAAACGGCTCTAACGATTTTCTTCAAATTTGCTATATAAACACTCTATCAGATATCCTTTCGAATGATATAGTTGGTTAGTTCATGAAAATTGATAGGCGTCCTGTATAAATAGCTCAATTTCAGGCCTCGCAAAGGCGTTCCTTTAAAAACGGTTGTACGGATTTTTTTCAAACTCGCCATTTTAACTCACTTTTAAATATGCTTTTGTATGTATTGTTTTCCGGTCAATAATTGATTTTTTGTGAAAGTTGGTATCTCAAAAACGGCTCTAACGATTTTCTTCAAATTTGCTATATAAACACTCTATCAGATATCCTTTCGAATGATATAGTTGGTTAGTTCATGAAAATTGATAGGCGTCCTGTATAAATAGCTCAATTTCAGGCCTCGCAAAGGCGTTCCTTTAAAAACGGTTGTACGGATTTTTTTCAAACTCGCCATTTTAACTCACTTTTAAATATGCTTTTGTATGTATTGTTTTCCGGTCAATAATTGATTTTTTGTGAAAGTTGGTATCTCAAAAACGGCTCTAACGATTTTTTTCAAATTTGCTATATAAACACTCTATCAGATATCCTTTCGAATGATATAGTTGGTTAGTTCATGAAAATTGATAGGCGTCCTGTATAAATAGCTCAATTTCAGGCCTCGCAAAGGCGTTCCTTTAAAAACGGTTGTACGGATTTTTTTCAAACTCGCCATTTTAACTCACTTTTAAATATGCTTTTGTATGTAATTATTGTTTTCCGGTCAATAATTGATTTTTTGTGAAAGTTGGTATCTCAAAAACGGCTCTAACGATTTTCTTTTTTGGTCACTTTTATGTTTTCTGATCACATTATCTCTCAAAAATGCATATAATACATGTAATAGCGGGTAATGGAAGTCGTGTGGTTGTTTCACACCAGATTTTTGTTATTATTATTATTATTTCATAAATAGACATTAAAATAGAAAGAATATTTCTGATAAATTTCAGAATAAAATATTTCTTCAATGTTAATAAAATTGTGTATTCATAAGGTAAATAATTTAAGCATACTCATATAATACACAGCAATAAAATATAAATATACATATTTATTTTAAAAATGCAAAGGTAAGTAATTTTTTAAGTGCAGATATGAATATTCATTATTGTTTATTTTTAATTTTGTTAAATACTGATGTAATAGTAGTTTGTCTTAAATTAAAAAAAAAAAAAAAAAAAAAAAAATTGTTTACATTAAAAATTTAATTGCAGATTAAAGAGAGTTGTTTGTGAAACATTTAAAATAAATATTTACTGAAAAAAAAAAAAAAAAAAAAAAAAAAAAAGAATCACTCAAAATCATTGCAGTTAAAATGATAATTTTAGTTAAGTAATCTTTCAATGTCCTCCATTTCAGAAATTAATATTTCTCTTAGTTACCGAAGCGAATGAACCATCCCTTGTGCGGAAAAATGAGATGTCATGTCTCCGACCCCCTTTAGGGGTGGATTCTAGCCAGACGGTTGCTAATTGCCTAATGCGTAACTACAGTCCGACGTTAAAACCCACTCAACTCTTCTTTGTTTTCGTTCGGTTAACTCTTCTCTGCGAAAAAATTTTGCTCAGTATATCAGTAACGGATGTTGCTTTCTATTTTAAATTATTAACCAGAAAATTGCTAAAGCCAATAAACGAAAATATCTTTGCTTTCAAACAATCATGAGAAATATTCAGTGAAGAGAAGACTATATATAAAACGATATAATATTTTTTCAGTATTTTCATTATTATTATTATTATTATTATAGATTTTTCTTAATAAGTTTGAGGACTTGTCATTAAAACTAGTATGTTGTGGCCACCACAAGACTTTCTTCTATATTTTCCTATACATATTCAATCAGTAACAATATTAAAAAAAAAAAAAAGATTTTTTTTTCTAAGGTTTTTTTTTTTTTTGTAAAAATTAATACATATTCAATCACTAACAATATTTAAAAAAAAAAAAAAAAATGCAAATTTTTTTTTCTAAGTTTTTTTTTTTTTTTTTTTTTTTTTTTTTTTTTTTTTTGGGGGGGGGGGTTAAAAGTAAAAAAAAATCGAAAACTTTGTTTTAAATTATCACAGATTTATAGTTCAACCATTCGTTTTAAAGGTATTGACGAGATCTTTCGAATGATACCCATCTTCAAAATTTAACCCTCCCGGGGGGGTACTTCCCCCCCAGGGGGGGAACCGATGCCCCCCATGCACAATTTTTTTTTCCTAGTTAACTACTACTATTATCAATAATTCATATTAATTTTACAATCACAAGTTTAAAATAACTCTCATTATGCTCATTTATACAGAATTTTGTCCTATGCTGCCATGTTAAAAATTTTCATAAAATGCGATCACAGCGCCCCCTGTTGAGCTATTGATCCCCAAATCTAATGGGCACCAGTTCATGTCAGGGTGCAACTAAATACCAAGTTTGGTTAAATTTCATTCATTGGTTCGTGAGATACAGCGTCCACAAAAAAAATGATACAGACAGACAGACAGACAGACGCACAGACAGACATTTTCTAAAAACTATCAATTCGTGTTCAGGACATCCCAAAACGTGTAGATCAGTCAAAAAACGGAGGTCGAAAATTTTCGCGAATCCAATACTTTCTCTATATTACATATAGAAGAAAGTAAAAATATACAAAATACAATGCTGTATATCTACCAATAAGTATTTAGACACTTTCGAATTTAGACGTTTTGTCAAGTAACCAGTAAAGTTCTTTAAGAATCATCTTGAAACTTTGGTAGTGTAAAGAACGTGTTATACTTCATATACAGGTATTATGACAAATGTTGTGTCCTGAAGAGAATAAGGCGATCAGTGAAAAACTGAACAAAAATAACTAGTATGTTGTGGCCAACACAAGACTTTCTTCTATATTTTCCTATACATATTCAATCAGTAACAATATTTAAAAAAAAAAAAAAAAAAAAAAAAACGATTTTTTTTAAATAAGTTTTTGTTGTTGTTGTTTTGTTAAAATGAAAAAAAAATCGATAACTTTGTTTTAAATTATCACAGATTTATAGTTCAACCATTCGTTTTAAAGGTATTGACGAGATATTTCGAAATAGACCCATCTTCAAAATTTCCCCCACGGGGGAGGGGAAGCGATGCCCCCACATGCACAGAAATTTTTTCCTAGTTAACTACTACTATTATCAATAATTTATATTAATTTTACAATCACAAGTTTAAAATAACTCTCATTATGCACATTTATACGAAATTTTGTCCTATACTGCCATGTTAAATGTTTGCATAAAATGCGATCACAGAGTCACCTGTTGAGCAATTGATCCCCAAATCTAATCAGCACCAGTTTATGTCAAGGTGCAACTCAATACCAAGTTTGGTTAAATTTCATTCATTGGTTCGTGAGATACAGCGTCCACAAAAAAGTGATACAGACAGACAGACATTTTCTAAAAACTATTAATTCGTGTTCTGGACATCCCAAAACGTGTAAATCCATCAAAAAACGGAGGTCCAAAATTTTCGCGAATCCAATACTTTCTCTTTATTACATATAGAAGAAAGTAAAAATGTTTTTGATCACCCTGTAAAAAGTAATACTTTAAATGCGTTTGGACAGTTGCATGCGATTTAGAGGATTTTTCTCATTATCTGTATAAATTTTTATGAGTCCACCACATATATATTCATGGAGATATAACGGTTTTTTCAAAAAATTGCAAAAAGTATTTCCATTTTTTTAATTAAAACAGGTAAAATATGAGACCCAGTGCAAAGCTATTTTTAAGAAATTTGGCCTACTACATTCGACACAGCATACTGCAATCAGAAAGCAAAAATGTTAACTATCTTACGAAATATGAGCATTTTTACTAAATGATCTTTAACCACGCATGCACTAACTTAAAAAAATATCATTTGCGTAATTTAATAGCCAAAAATTATTGAGCAACTTATATGAAAACCTCAAACAAATATCAGGTAAATTATGAAAGATAGAATGAACATTATTTCAGTTCTTTCAAAATAAAAGGCAAATTATAAAGGGTTTTACTCACATTTATAATTTGTTTGATTCAGTCAATGACCAATGGTAATAGAGTTCTCCCTGATTATAAATAAATGTTAATAAAACCCCCAAAATCATCTTCATTAAAAATAAAAACTGAAATTATGTTCATTTTATCTCTCATAACTATTTGAATTTACACGATATTTGTTTGGGGTTTTCGTATAAGTTGTTTAATACTTTTGGCTATTAAATTATGCAAATGAAATATTTTTAAAGCTAGCGCATGCGTAATTAAAAATTATTTATTGAAAATTCACATTTTTCGCTAGATTGATTTGCATTTTTGCATTCTGATTGCAGTATGCTGTGTCTAATACAGTATATGTCAAATTTCCTAAAAATATCTTTGCACTGGGTCTAATACCATATGTGTTACAATTTAAAAAGTTGATTTTTTTTTTCAATAAAAAAAAAAAAAAAAAAAAAAAAAAAAAAAAAAAAGAGTTATATTTTCATGAGTTTATAAGTTAGCGTCATAAATATTTATACAGATAATGAGAAAAATCCTTATAATCACACGCTATAGCCAAAACGCCTTTAATGCATTACTTTTTACAGGATGATTTTTGATTAATTTTTTTTTTTTTTTACTGGTCCCTTAACCTCTTCAGGACACAACTTTTGTTGAAATATATGAGGTATAACATGTTCTTCACACTACCAAAGTTTCAAGATGATTCGTGAAGAACTTTTTGAGGTATGTGACAAAGCGTCTAAAATCGAAAGTGTTCAAATACTTATAGGTAGATAGTGTACATACACAATTCTATTTAGAACAGAATTCTTGTATATTAAGTTCTATGGACTCAAATTATTTGAAGTTCGTTTTAATATGTAAAAAAAAAAAAAAAAAAAAAAAAAACTGTTATAGGATACATTTTAATGTTTTAAAAGAGCCAAGAAATATATTTTTTTAATGCATGAAATTGATTAATATTACTATTACATAAAAATGGAGTCTAGAGAGTATTCCCTTATTTAATAAAATGGAAGGGTTAATTCTTGAGTAAGAATTAGTTGATTTCTAAAGTTGAATTTTTCTCTAACTATCGTATTGTTAAGATAAATTAAAATAGCATATTTAGCGACATTTTCTTCTTCTTCTTCTTCTTAAAAAAAAAAAAAAAGAAAGAAAGAAAGAAAGAAAGAAATATTAAAAATTTCGAATTATTTGACAACGAAAATCTACTTATTTCATGCATTAACAAATAAATTCAGATTCAGGAATGTGTTACAAAATTACTCAGTTTGATTTTTAATTAAAATGTTGAAAACAAAATTGTTATTAATGAACACTCTAATAAAACATTTTGATAAAAACACATTTCTATATGTCCACGAACATATTAAAGAGTACAAATTCTATTTTAAAAAAGCATGAAATTAAAAAATCTTTTTTTTGGTGTAAATATCTATATAATGAATTGCAATGATTTATTTAAAATTTTCACTTTTTGTCAATAATACATACTTGCCAACCATCTCATTAATAACCGTACAATTGTTAACGTCCCTTTTCTCACACCACTGTATTTTTAGAGTTATTCTCTCCAAATGTTATTACGATTAAATAAGACTACTCTAAAAAATTATTGGTGTGAAGAAAAAGGCGGGTACTAAAAATTGTACGGTTCATAATGAGATGGTTGGCAAGTATGATAGTAGTATAATGTACTAGCAGGCTATACCCGCTTCGCTGGTCACTATATTTAAATGAATTCTCAAAATTCTATATCATTATTTATGCAAAAAATCTCAAAAAAAAAAAAAAAATAATAATAATAATAATAATAATAAAAAATAAATAAATAAATAAAAACAAATCGTTAAAATCAGTGGAAATCTAAGTTAAAGTTTCGGCTGCCGTCGATAGGTATTTCCCACTTGCAATACGACGAGTTCGGGCCCTCACTGCCTTCAACTGAGCCTTGCCCACTTTTTACTCCCCCTTTCCCCGCGAGTAAAGTTAGAAGCTTCGCTAAATACCATCAAAGTGTATATTGCGTATACACACTTAAAGGGATGGGTAGGGAGAAATTTCGAAAAATCCCTTTGTAGTGCCTCTATTGGATACGCATAATTAATCAACGCATCAAAAATTCGCTTTCCTGAGATTATTTGGAGCAGAGTTACGCTTGAAAACATGTTTTTATCCTTCCCTACCCTCTTTTAAAAGTGTGTAAGGAGGGAGATTTTACAAAATCCCTTTATACTGCTTGTTGAGTACGAATAACGAACCCACACATAAAAATTAATCATATTGAGATAATTTAGAGCGAAATTACTCTTGAAACGTGTTTATTGACCCCTCCCCCAACCACCACCCCCACCAAGGGGGAAAAGGGAGGAATTTTGCAAAATCCCGTTGTAATGAGAATTGGATACACATAAACAATCCACGCACCATAAATCGCGACCGCAGTTCCCATAGATTTGCTAGAATAAATTTGGCACTAAAAGGGGTCTTGAATTCCCCCCCCCCCGTAAGGCCCCCCACAAAACCGAAAATCACTGAAAAAAGCAAAAATGGGTTTCTAAAGTATTCTGAACAAGACGCATGGCTATTTTCAACATCTTTGTACTATTTTTGGCAGGGTTCTACTAAAAAATTCAAATTTTGCGAAATTTCCTCCGAAAATCGATTTTTCCCCCTCTCACTCTTAAAAATGGAAAATTCGAAAATCGCAGAAAATGTGTTTTTTTGTATTCAAATCTAGTCTTTCCATGTGCAATTTTTCACGATGTAATAATTTGGAACAGAGTTATACAAACATATATGTTTTTGCCTCCTGTCCCTCCCACAAGGGGAAAGGTGGATTAATTTGGCAAAAACCTGTCTTAGTGGGGGTCAGGATCCCCCATCCTCCCCCCCCCCCCCCTCCAGACACACACACACTAAGACGGGCAAAACCAACCTGCACATTAAAATTTGTGACTCTATCTCCCACAGAATCACCATGGGTATGTTGAATCTGCCGGTGAATTTACTCTTATAATTAGGATATAAGAGTAAATTCACCTCCAGTTATTGACATGCTCCAGTAATTGACACCTTCCCCGAAATAATTAATAAATAGGTAAAAAAGTAAAAGCAAATGTTTTACATATAAGAATTTTAACATTGTATGTCAAACACTGGAGCAAAGGGTGCCTCTAACTGGTGAAATGAAAAACTAGCAGTGTCAAACACTGGAACATAGGGGGCCAATTACTGGTAAAATGAAAAACTGACAGTGTCAATGACTGGAACATTGAGTGGGTATGAAATAAAATTTCATAAAAAAAAAATCACAATTATCAAATGTATATATTTTAACATATATGTGGTTCTGAAAGTTTTTCATACCATATACAGTAACCGCCGCTTAATAAAATCACTGGTTAAAATCAGCCGCTTAATATGATCAAATCGCCAAGACCGGAATCAAATCAATACAAACTATTTTTAAAGCCGCCGCTTAATAAAATCAGCATCGCCGGTTAATAAACTCAAAAATATCTTCTCAGCAGCCAAAAATATCATTTATGCACACTAAAAAAATTTTTTTTATTTACATTGTGATTTTTTTTTTTTACTTTCTTATATATGTAATATAGAGAAAGTATTGGATTCGCGAAAATTTTCGAAGTCCACTTTTTGATGGATTTACATGTTTTGGGATATGGAGAACACGAATTAATAGTTTTTAGAAAATGTCTGTCTGTCTGTCTGTCTGTATCATTTTTTTGTGGACGCTGTATCTCACGAACCAATGAATGAAATTTAACCAAACTTGGTATTTAGTTGCACCCTGACATAAAATGGTGGTGATTAGATTTTGGGATCAATCGCTCAATAGGTGGCGTTGTGATCGCATTTTATGCAAATTTTTAACATGGCAGCATAGGACAAAATTTCCGTATAAATGGGCATAACGAGAGTTATTTTACACTTGTGATTGTAAAATTAATATGAATTATTGATAATAGTAGTATTTAGCTAGGAAGTAAATTTTCAAGATGGGTATCTTTCGAACGGTCTCGTTGATAATAGTAATAGTTAACTGGGAAAAAAGTTTTGTGCATGTGGGGGCATCGGTTCCCCCCCCCACCGGGGGGGGGGCAAAGTTTCAAGATGGGTATCTTTCGAAAGGTCTCGTCAATACCTTTAAAACGAATGGTTGAACGATAAATCTGTGATAATTTAAACCAAAGTTATCGATTTTTTTTAGTTTTAACAAAACAAAACTTAGAAAAAAATCGCAATTTTTTTTTTTTAACGAAATTTAACCAAACTTGGTATTTAGTTTGTCCCCGACATTAACTGGTGCTGATTATGTTTGGGGATCAATAGCTCAACAGGTGGCGCTGTGATAGCATTTTATCTAAATTTTTAACATGGCAGCATAGGACAAAAATTCGTATAAATGTGCATAATAAGAGTTGTTTTAAACTTGTGATTGTAAAATTAATATGAATTATTGATAATAGTAGTATGTAACTAGGAAAAAAATTTTCTGCATGGGGGGGCATCGCTTCCCCCCCCCCCCCACTGGGGGGGAAAATACCTTTAAAACGAATGGTTGAACAATAAATCTGTGATAATTTAAAACAAAGTTATCGATTTTTTTTACTTTTAACAAAAAAAAAAAAAAAAAAAAAAAAAATCCGTACTTTTTTTTTTTTTCTTTTTTTTAAAATATTGTTACTGATTGAATATGTATAGGTAAATATAGAAGAAAGTCTTGTGGTGGCCACAACATACTTGTTTTAATAGAAAAATAAATTAAAGCACAACAAACCCTCCGTTATCGCTCATTGTTCAAGATTTTATATTTGCAGCACAGTTACAAATTAAACACGCCCCGCAACTTATCTCCGTAACAATTTCAAGGAACGTATTTTTCAAAGCGCAGTAATAAAATACAAATTTGATTTGAAATGATTTTTTTTTTCTAATTATTAGAAGGCAAATTTTAGTTCATATTTTGAAATTACTATAATTCATGAGGTTTAAACGAAAATATTTTAAATTTATGAGAACAGCGTGAACTTTTGGTAAAGTAAGGATGAATTTCCTCTAACGAAAGTGCACGGGAACTTACAATGCATTTAATTTACTTATATCGAAGCTAAACAATTAGTTAATTATCTACCAAAAATTAATTAATATTGTTTACTAATTATATTATTCGTTACCTTTTGAAGTTTCTTTCGAAATTCAGGAAGTAATACCTTTTCCTTAAGAGCAGGAACGTCCGCCGGATATAAAAATCAGCCGCTTAATAAAATCACTTTGGCTCAGAACGAATGTGATTTTAATAAGCGGCGGGAACTGTATATCAATTTAAGATTTCCAAAAATAGTTTCTGATAACTAAAACATTAAAAACATCAGAAATTGCTCTAAAAGTGTCAATCACTGGAGCACTTACCCTATATAGATAAAACTTATTATTATCATTATTATTATTATCATTATTATTATTATCATTATTTTATGACAAGTCCTTTATCTTAGTAGAAAACTTTTAAAAATAAAATAATAAAAATAATGAAAAAAGAATTGTTCGGCGTCGGGTAATTGTGCCTGTCGGAAGACTGATTTTTGGGGAAATGTATTATATGTTACAATATATCACGTATATTATAATATATCACATGATTATTGGTACTACTCATGTGTTGCCGCGCACACATCTGTATATATATATAAATTACGTGTCACGATGTTTGTCCGGGGTAAACTCCTAAACTAAGGAACCGATTTTAATGAAATTTTGCACACTGTGTGCAGTTTGGTCCAACTTGAGAGATAGGATAGTTTTTATCTCAATTTATTGTCACAATATTGTTTTATTGCAATTATTTGTTAATTATAGACCTTTATTAAAGTTGCTCCAAAATATCTGTGAGTTCCATTAATTTAATTGTTGCCAAAAAAAAAAAAAAAAATACGAGCTCATTTTCTTTCGACATAAAAATAAATACATTTAATCAAACGTGAACGTTAAAAAATTATAAAAAGTTAAATTATGCATCTCACGAAAATTGACGTCATAATCAATTTAAAGATTTTATACACATTGATAAAGTGCTAATGTAGTTCTATCATAGATACAGTAATAAATATAGATCTCTCATCCCCATGTTATCGTACAAAGATCTTTGATGCCGAAAAAAAAAATAAATAAATAAATAAAAGCTTTGGAAACAGCCATTAAGTGGTATTTGAAAAAAAAAAAAAAAAAAAGAAAGAAAAGAAAAGAAAGAAAGAAATATGAATTTGAAACTGTATCTGGAGTCTTCCATTCCCCTTTAGCAAATAAATTATTCATAAATTTTATTTGCTAAAATATTAGTATGTATTCCCGTGTGTATTCACTCGGGGAAAGACGGCCATATTTTGGTAAAAACGTCGTCTTTTCCCAAATGAAAAGGAATAACTGTTTTCTCCCCAATGATCACTCTATTCTATATATGCTATACTATATCTATGAGTTCTATACGCAAGCGAAGTGTGACTCACTGACCGTCTGTGCAGCCAAGAAAAAGATTTCCTATGTTAATTGCCCACTGGATTTTTTGTAAGAAATTATTAAAAATCGAGGAAATTTATTTCCCGATTTTACTCCTTATATTTGGGTATAAATATGTATTAGTTATTGCGGGTGTTAGATTGAATAATTTTGCTGTCAAATTGAGAAAATTTTAATTTTAAATTTCAAAACTCTGCCGCCCTTGGCTTTTATTATTATTATTATTATTATTTGGCGATCAAAAGCGTAACACGAAAATATACATGCCAGATGTATGCATTGTACGAAATGTAATATGTATTCATTGTGCGTATGTATGACATGTAATATGTATTGTACGAAATATTGTTTCATATTATTCATTACTCTTTTAATATAAGTTGTTAAAATAACCATGATTTTTGAAAGGAATTAAATATTTTCGCCAGATAATTTGGCGATATTCTTTTTTTTTCGCCAAGGATGACAGAAATGAAATCTATTCCGCTGCAAAATATTAGTATCTTACATCAGATATTTTATTTAGACATTTGAAAACAAATTTGACTTCAAACTATGATAGAATATTTATCATTTTCCTTTTAATTAGTATATTATTAGTATATTAAAATTTAAAAGCATGGTATATAAAAAGTTTTTTTTTTTTTAATCTTATAATTATTCTTATCTTAATCCTCAATGTTTCCCATCTTTATTAACTTGAATTTACTATTAAAATTTTAACATACTCAAAAACTTCTCATCACTTCGTTAAAACACACTAAACTTTTCCAAAATCTTTTTCTATTTAAAATGATACATGTATTTACTTTAAATGTCCAATATTTCCTAAGATTTCCAATTTTAAAGTTTTAAAATATTTATCAAATTTACTTATTTTTCTGGTTTAGCCTTATTGTTTTCCTTTTTATAACTACAGCTGTTGCCCTCTTTAAAATATTTAAAATGATGAGGTAATTTTATAGTAAAATTATCCATTATAGCATATATTATATTTCACTCCCCCATAAAAATTGATTTTAAAATCGTCTGTTTCTTTTATACTTTTATTTTAATAGAATTTTAATAGAATTTAATTTATATATTAGTCATTTTAGCAATTTTATCCAAAGTAGCATTAGAAATAATATATATCCCTTCTCCATTAAAATTTATAGGACCCTACAATAAAATTAATTTGTGCTTAATATCAACACTACGAAAATTTTTATCAATCGCTTCCAAATTTTGACCTAAGTTTCAAATCTCAACCCTGTGGGTTTTTACATCGGCTACAACGTTTTCGTCTTTGTTCGTAAATAATAATTTGACTGTACTAAATAGTTTACAGCCGTATAATTCAACGTATAACTTAGTCACAGCAACGCGTGGCCGGGTCTGCTAGTTTTAATATATATATTAAGCACTTAATATAATTACACAAGAACGTATTATAATTCATGTATTTACAGATGGTTAATAAAATAATGTGGACACTTTATATTTTCCACCTTTTGTCAAATATCTTAAGGAATACTTGACGAATCGTAATTTAAATTTGGGAACGTAAAACAGATGTATGAACACGTATTTTCAAATAAAATTTTGGGTACGAGGACATTCAGGAAGTATATAACGAATGCAATTGAAAATACGTATCCCGCTGTATATGGAAGTGCTCTAAATGCCCTGTAACAGAGAAATATTTTTATGGCGGTCACTTCCAATATTTGTTTTCATTTATGTACGAATAGCTTTTATATTCATGCATAATAATACATACGAATGAATAAATTTGTTTAAAAATTTATATATATATAAAAAAATCTGTATATTTTTGCTTATAACAGGTATTATGAACCAAATTTAAAGTCAGTTTAGGGGATTCGGCAAAAAATATAAGAAGTAATCTGCAAATAAAAAATAAATATATTAAATTATTCATGAAATATGAATATTCGTATGAAATAACTTGTAAGTGCGCATGCGCTAACACTAAGAAAATTTGTATTTATAGTTTAACAGACAAACGAGCAATTTCTAAAAAATATAGAAATGAATATCGTGAAAATGTGAAAGTTAAAAACATGACCGGTGACACATCGTGAAGTTTTAAGCAGATATAGATTTTTTTAAGCAGATTGTTTACGAATTGATATTTCTACACTGGTTTATAAAAGTTTAGCAACAACGATTTTACTTCATTTTACTTTAACCTATCTCAATTTAATTTAATTTAATTTAATTTAATTTAATTTAATAAATTACATTATTTATTTTTTACGTGTCATTTCTGAACAAATGTACAAAGAAACACAAAATTTTAATTATGTTATCAAATAATTAAAGACGTTTTCAAATAATAATGTTCGTTATCAAATAAGAAATCGAACTTTATATTACTTTAACATCGTGAATAATGTTGTAACTGATATCCGTTTACATATACGAAGAAATAAACATATTTCTTGTATTATCCTTTGTGTTGTCCCTTGGAATTCCTTGTGTTATAAACAAAAATGTATACAATTTTACATACATTTTTAAACAAACTTATACGTATGCATATATTATTATAGATGAACCTAAAAAATGTTCTTACACAAATGAAAACAAACTTCGTAAGTGACCCGATTCACTGTTACAGTATATTTAAAGCATTTGTGTGTCATAAATATTGCTTTTATTTATATTTGTATGGACCTCCTGAATGTTCTCATGCCCAAAATGGCATTGGGAAATATGTTGTAGAATTTCTCATTCCCAAGTTATGGGTAGCCTCACCAGGGGTCCAGAGGTTCTTCTATCGAAACTGATAAGCTAAAGGTACCTGGTTCAATCCCAGATCGCTTCCGTCGGCATAGCTTTACGGAGTTTTCGCCAAAACTCGTATTATATAAATACGGGCTAGGACCCCTTAGAAAGACTCCCACGGAGGGTACTCCACCCAGACTTAGGACCTTCGTGTAGTCAATCAGCTTTAGTCCTAAACACCACACACACCCAAACTTATAAGTAGAATTCGTTAAGTATTTTAGGACATACTAGAAAAGCCCCGGTACGGGAACGAACCGAATTCTGAATGCGAGAAAAATTTCTAAAATCAAACTCGAAATGTACAAAACTCGGCTGTTTGCGTGCCAAATAGATCAAAGCTTGTTAAAAAAATCATTTTTAAATTTATGAAATCATTGAAGGTAGTGAATCAACGAAGGCTTTGCCCGCTTCGCAGGACACTATATTTAAAGGAAACTTTTTCCTATATCACTTTATAAACAAAAATAAATAAATAAAATAAAATAAAATAAATAAATAAATAAATAAATCATGAAATTGCTCTAAAGCCCGCTTTGGTTCCCCGCTGCCTTCGGCAGTGACCCACTCCTTCGCAGAATCTCGGGTGCCTGTGTCTATTGTCTGAGACACTAGCTTACCAGTGGACTTCCATTTGGGTGCTTTTCAGATGACACTTTCGAAACGGACAGTATCGAAAAAATTGAAGTAGCAATTTTATATTTGAATCCCAGTTACATATGAACAACACTATAAGTGGTGTACATAATATTTTCTTTCACGTTATTTTCTATACTTATTTGATTTATTCGATCAACCATAAAATGACAACAATTCCACACCAAATATAATATTACAATGTGCTATGATCGGCTACGTCTATCGTGTGAGACAATTAATTTTTGTGGTTATAATAGTAGTTGAGTTAGTTAATAATAGTTGGTATATAGAAAAATAAATAATGAAATATGTAAACCTGATCATGGTACAGCCTTAATGTAACTCCCCTCGGCGACTTTTGAAATTTTATCGCCACTTAAGACAAAAATACATACTTTATGTGATTATTTTTTCTGTTTCTTTCTTTTCTTTTTCCTTACCTGTTCTTTCTTTTCTGTTTTTAAATATTATTTTATAATTCATTAATATTTTTGATGCGCTATTTGACTTAAAGTGGCTTTTACGAAAGTGGAGTTCTTGGCGAAAAGTGCCCGATCTATTTCAGCATCAAAATTAAAAAAAAATACCCATGATTATCAATAAGTAAAGCTCTTTAATATAATGCTGAATTAGCTTTCATGCCAAGCGCGATTCATCCGTGCCAAAAACATACTATTTAAACAAAAGAAAAAAAAAAAAAATCTAAAATTGAGGTATATTATTATTTTTTTTTTACTCCATTTTCATATTTTTATTTTTTCATGTGCATGAGCAAATTTTATATTTTTTAATTTTTCGCGTGAAAACATATTGCATTTTATGCTGGGAAAAAAAAAAAAAAAAAAAAAAAAAAAAACCTTACTTTTTTTTTTTTTTTTTTTTTTTTTGCAACAATTAAAAATTTAAATGACCAATTTTTAAGCTATTACCAGGTTATTATTTTCATATTTTAATTAATTAAAAAAAATCTAATCAAAATTTCCTCACAAATAAGGTACCAAATGAAAGGGGCGATTTTTCTGAATCCGTCGGTTTAATTAGCTTATCGATCGGACAATTAGATTTTTTAAAATTAACTAAAGTATGAAAATTCGGTAGCAACTTTCGTCAACACACAGACAGAGTGTCCAAAGAAATCTCTTAGCCGTTTATATATATACAGATACCAGAAAACAGGTAAAATCGAAAGTTAGTATTACTTTGTCACCCATCTTTATATATTTACACTCATATATATTTTCAGTTCTCAATTTAATCTGTCGCTGTAATTGAAATTGGCTTGAACCATTTTATTGCCCCATTACTGAAACTGAATAATGAGTTTATCCATGAGATATTTCAAGCTAAAATTCCTTAATCAGTAACCCATTATGGAAATACTGATGGCCGTCCGATTTTGCGACTTTTTCTATTCAATATCCACCGCTAAATTTAAAATGCACCGGTCGTCTACTCACTTCGACGATTAATCGTCAGTTACGATAGCCAATATCGCTTCTCAAAATTATGGGTGACTACTGAATAAAAAAGTAGCAAAATTTGGCAACACTGGTTCGCACTTTACTTTTGCTCTGACACCACCATGTGACACCTTATTTAAAAGGTCTTAGAAATTCAAGGCGGTTGTTGATAAAGGTCTTGAAATTTCATGTTGATTGGGGATGTTTGTATATAATATAGGGCGCCCCCTGGTGGTGAAAAGTGGAACTAAGTGATTTTGTAGTGGACCCTATCATGTTGCACCTTATTTTAAAGGCCTTGGTATTTCTTTACCGTTGGTGATGTTCCTATAGAACACACTGTGCCCCCTGGTGGTGGAAAACGCAACTAAAGGATTTTGCAGTTGGCACCACCATGTGACACCTTATTTGAAAGGTCTTGGAAATACAAGGCGATTGGTGATGTTCGTATACAACATACTGCGCTCCCTGGTGGAGGAAAGTAGATTTTGCAGCGCCTGCGTAGCATACCTGCTATACGGTGTCGCAGCCACAGGCAGCGGTAACACGAGTCAGAGGTTCGTTCGGTTCAAGGTTAATTTTTGAGAATTTTTTCATGGTATTAGCGGCTTGCATATATGTGCCGCAGGCACTGGGTCACGAACCCGAGTTCCGTTCTGTTTAAGGTTTTTTTTTTTTTTTTTTTTTTTACAAATGATTGTTTTTTTCGTGATGTTTTCATTTTAAAACAGAAATTCAAACAAAATCGAGTTAAAGGTATAAAATAATACAAATTTAAGGTTCATTTAAGGTATTATGGGCCCGGGCAACGCCGGACGGGTCAGCTAACATATAGTCTTAGTATTAAACGAAATAGAAAATAAAAGATAGCATCTGTTTATATGTGAAGTTTGTTTGACGTCACATTGACAGTACTTTGTAGAAGGTGATGTCATATACAGTATTTCTATTTATAAGCATTTTTCCGACTTTCTTTTTTTAAATGAAATGTCGTAAATTATATTAGATGTTTTATCATGAAACACATTTAAATAATGATGCGACGGTTTTTGAAACATTACGATCAATAAAGTGATCGTCGAATTCGACGGGTTCCAGCTAGTAATTTTTTAAATAAAGTCTTAGAGTTAAGTCTTACACTTCTAAAATTAGCATAAGTAAGCATTGAAATGTATGAGTATTAAGTAATATTAAAATTCCTCGAAAATTATTGAAATTAAAAATTAAAAAAAAATTAGAATTTTAATCCTTTTCGAAAAATGTTAAAATAGTCTATGTGAATCAGTTTAAAATTTTCCGCTCGATTTTACATTGTTGTAATGTATATCAATACGTATTCTAAACATATTTTGGATATTACTTTGTGAAAGGGTTAATAAGTTGATTTTTAAAATTGTTTATGTTAGAATTCTAAAATTTCCCGGAAACTTTTGTATCATTTAAGCATAAAACTATTTTTACAAAACTAACTTATCAGTTAATCCACAAAATACATAATAACCAAAAATGTTTAAAATCTATATATATATAAATGGCTAAGAGATTTCTTTGGATTCTGTGTGTGGCATAGATATAGTAAATTATATAGATCTATCATTCCATTGTTATCATGCAAAAATTTTTGATGCCGAAAAATGTTTTTGGCATCAGCCATATAGTGGTATTGAAACCATTGAAACTCGGCAATTGTAATAGAATAGAATAGAATGTTGGTGAATTTTCAAAATCTCGAAATATTTCATTTCTTCTAATAAATTTATGAAAATAAATGGGATAAGTTATCATAAAAGTAAATTATATTTGACTAAATTATGAAAAATATAATTTTTATAATCAGTTGCATTGTTATTATTAAGAAATAAAAACTGGTTTGATTTTTAATGGAATACGTTTTTTAAAGTTTGATATTTTTTAAGATTTTGTATTAGTAAGTAATATAGAATTTTCACAATTCTTTTAAATATAGTTTGCAGCGGCGTAGGTAAAGAACGTTAGTTTTAGTATATAAAAAGAGTTTAACTTTATATATTAACTAAATCAATAAATATATAAAAGAAAGAAAGAAAAAGAAAAATGAATTTGAAATTATATCTGCAGTTTTTCATTCACCTTTAGTACATAAATTATTCATAAATTCTGTTTCCTAAATTATCTATGCGTATTCACTCGGAACAAGACGGCCATGTTGTGGACTTTTCTCCGAGTAAAAAGGAATCATCCCCCCCCCCCCCAATGATCAATCTATGTCTTATTACTATATATATGGTGTGTGGACGCACCGAGTATAAGATCAGATGCTGAAAAAAAAGTAAAAGAAAAAAAAATGGTTAAATGAATTTAATGTTTTGATTTTTATGTAAAAATAGGATCACGTGCTATCTTTAAACGAGAGTAAAAATTAAGAGTTTATGTGATGCATGTGGCATCTGTATAAAATGTTTATAAGAAATAGATTAAATGAAATAGAATTAAAGAAATAGAATAAAGAAAATGTTTATAAGAGAATGTTTAAAGAGAAGCAACTATGTTGGTTACATTTTGTTTTACAACTTGAGCTTTTGAATTTTAAGTATTATCTACCGTAGGAATAATCACATTTTTATGCAAGAGCAGATTGATGCTACTTTATTGATTTTTAAAGTGTGGATCTCTTTTGTTTGCTCTCTCTCATTCTCTATCTTGGATCAGATGGATCCTTGTGGCAAAGAAGGAAAATTTCGGCTACACTTTTGTTTGGATAAATTTGGTTAAAAAAAGTCTTTATTTGTTTTTTTGTGCTATAAAAAGTTGGTCTAAAATCGTCATTTATTTCTGTTCGGAGACCTTTTTAGTGACAAGATCTACAGTACCTTCATTTATTTCATGAATTTAAAAATGGTTTCGTTAACAAACTTTGATCTATTGGCACGCAAACAGCATCAGGCCGAGTTTTGTACATTTCGAGTTTGATTTTGAAATTTTTCCCGCATTAGGAATTCGGTACGTTCACGAACCGGGGCTTTTCTAGTATATTGATAAACTATTATAATATAAAATCAAGCGAAAATTTTAAAAATTGAGTCGCATAGAGCAAAAAATAAATTTAAATTTTTAATTAAAAAGAATTTTAATTTTTGAATTTATTTATTTGTTTTTTAATATCAATAGTTTTCGAGAAATTTCAATATTATTCATAATGTTACATTTCGATGCATATGCATGCAAACTTTCATAACTCTAATACAATAATTTCAAAAAAATGATTTTGAACTAGTTTTCAGTAATTATTTTCAGTTGAGAGCGCATGATTAACTGTTGAAGCTGACACCCCTAATTATATATTTAATAAATTTTTCTTTGATAAATCGTAGGAAATTATTATAAAGTATTACTATATAAAGACAATGGTTCCAAAGCTTCACTGGAATGCGGTCGTCGATTTTTATATCACTGAATTACCCAGGCCTGATGGTGATTTTCTTACAAACTTCTTAACATATTAATTAAAAATAATTATAAGATAAAAAAAACTTTTTATATACCATATATTTTTAATTTTCTGTTGAATCATAGCTATAGAACTACATTAGCACTTTATTAATGTGTATAAAAGTTTTAAAGTGATAATGACGTCCATTTTGATGAGATGCATAATTTAACTTTTTACAATTTTTTAACGCTCACGTTTAATTAAATGTATTTATTTTTATGTCGAAAGAAAATGAACGCGTATTTCTTTTTTTTTTTTTTGGCAACAATTAAATTATAGATAATATTTTAATGGCTATTTTGAAAGCTATTAGGATGTTATTATTTTCAAATTTTAATTAATTAAAAGAAAAATAACCAAAAATTCGAAAATCGGGCTTCGAAATATTGTGTTGTCATCGGGTTCTGAGCTATTCTGAGAGTTTCAAATGTCTAACTAGTAGGGAAGTTAGTTAAAAACCAATTGCAAGATTTGTACCGGACAAACAAGAATAGAAGTTAATAAAAACATGATAATATCATACAAATGAGCTAATTTAATGTAAAAAAAAATATATATATATAATAATAATGTATCGGGATCCGAACAAAATCTCGCCTGACAAAATATCGCGTCGACTAAGAAAAATAATAGAATCTATTTCTCATGTGATCTCTGGAGGGGGCCGCATAGAGTCTTATAAATATAAATACACACACACACACACACACACACACACACACACACATATATATATATATATATATATATTATAGAGTGGAATTTCATTATTTTATCTGTGTTTAATTTTAAGTTATCATTTGATTTTCACCATCCAAAATGCACTTTAAAAATATTGTACGTCACTGCTGACATCAAAGCTGAACACTGTTCACAAACCTGAATTAAAAATTTTCCAAAATTAATAAGCACGATTGAATTCATCATGACTCATCTTGACAAAAGTTAATAAACATTGTCTTTAAACTCTTTTAAACAAAATCCACAACAATTTTTGTGATGAGTTTTTCTGTATGTCAGTGCTCTGACTAAGGTAAATAGGCTTGTGTTGTCGTGAAATTTTTTATAAGATTACTAATAATTACCAACTCATTCAAATAAAATGTAAAATGTGTTATTTTATTCGAATCAAACACAGTCATCACTCACATTATTTTGCTTACCGTTCATTTAGGTCGGCGATATTTTGTCCCCAAAACGATTTTCTTACAAACTAGCGTGACACTTAACGGCCCTCTTCACTTACCGTCGCCGGAAGCCCGAGCCAATGTTATTCTATGGGCAAATTTTCTTTACAAATAACTTATTAACTAATACATATTTTTAAATTCTGTTTTCACATTCAGAAAATTCCCAACTGTTAAATGGACGGACCTTTCTTTAAAAATGCATTTTTTCAATTTTTAATATTTATTTTGAAATTGCAAAAGGAAAAAAATTCACATATTGAAAATTCGTATTTTGCAGCTTCAAAATAAAATATAAAAAATTATAAAAACAATTTTTTATAAAAGGTCCGTCCATTTAACAGCTGGAAATTTTCAGAATGTGAAAACAGAATTTAAAAATATGCATTAGTTAATAAGTTATTTGTAAAGAAAAATTTTCCATACAATAACATTAGCTTCGGCTTCCGGCGGCGGTGAGTGAAGAGGGCCCTTAACGTGGTAATTAAAAATGTCATATAAATTGGCTAATTGAATGTAAAAAAATATATTGTATCACGTAATGTAGAAATCGTGTCATGAATATTATAGTAAAGCACCGTTTATAGGTTTTTCAAGAGACTGACATAAAAGGACGTATAAATGAAAAAACGTATAATGAAATTTTAATAATAACACTTTGATTACTACAAATTTAATGACACTTAAGCAAAATTTATATGAAAATACTAATTAATAATGTATATTATACTTTTTTTTTAAGACAATAATTAATTAAAAAAGAAGATTTATTATAAAAAGCGAGACAAATCATACTATTAACTCATGGCTGGGTACTAATTACATACAACATATATTGAGTATTATATTACATTTCTTAAGAACTATATAAACACATTTTGAATATTAATTATATATATATTGCGTATCTTTAATAATAAGCATACGATTTATGTCCATACAGATAGTTATTTAATAACATTAAAAATCTTTAATATTCGTCTGATTGGCTGCTCGTCTATGAGTATTAAAAATTCTACTGTGAATTCAACTGATTTTTTTTTATCAGTATTCTTCTATATTCCTGTGTTCATCCACTTAAAATGCTTTCTAGGAAAAATCCGTCTTATTTAGAACAGAAAATGATGACAGGCCGAAAATTTTTGCGAATTTTAGTAAAGTGGAAAAGGCGTATAACCGATATGAGCGGCGTATAAACGAATAATTTTTGCATTAAAATGAATAGAAATGAATCGGGACTTCACTAAAAGGACGTATAAATATAAAAGACGTATAAACGAGGCTTTACTGTATAAACAAAAACACTGTGTTATAAATAATTTAAAATATCACACAAAAGTTTCCATGTTGTATTATAAAACCGTTTTTGGATTCACTAGAGCGTCGACAAGCAATTGAAAAAATACTTAAGGGCTCTGTACGAAATATTAGGATAAACAAAGTAATATGATTGCGAAATAATAGAATTAAAAAATTTGTGTGTCATCATTTCTGTTTTACCTCACAAATAAAGTTGTAACAGTCCAACAGTGTTAGAAATTAGCTCAGAAAATTAACAAGGTTCAAACAATCATACTTCAGTGTTAGAATAGTTGCCACATACGTCAGATTTAAGGGTCATACACTGTTAAAAATTTCAACAGAAAACTCTGTGTAATCTATTATTTTAAGTCTTACGTAAAATTACAGAGAAAAATAAACGGAGATGTTAAAAAACATATTTTATACATTCATTTTAATAACTAATATTAATTTAATTAATTATTGTTGAGAATATATTTCGGACTTGGAATGCTTTTTCTAAAGTAGAATCAGTCATTTTTAATTGTAATTGAAAAATTAAATAATAAGATTACGTAAAAATACAGAATAAAGATTGAGAATCTCGATTATTCATTTTTAACTAAGAATTACTGTAAATTTACAGAGACTCTGGATAAGTATTTACATTAAATGTACAGAAATTTTTAACAGTGTAAGTACTCTTTTAAACTGATCACCCTGTATACAACCATTTTCAAATTGTTTCCTCAACACTCGATAACACCGAAAAGTTGTATTGGTGTGTGGTTACGTCTGTCTACGCGAGGGACCATTGGCTTTAACCACACACGATGGCATTCTACCCGTCCTTGGATGGTTTTCTAAAGGGTCCTTAATTTGTATTCATGCGTATTTCGGAGAAAACCATGGAAAATTTCAAACATCTGGACCGACAAACTCGCCCTGAGTTGGAACCTGGCACCTAATTTCTAAAACCTTTAAGAGCAGAACCTCTCGGCCACTAGTGAGGCTACCAAAAAAAAAATAGGTTCCACAACAGACTTACATTCTCGATATAGTTTATTAAAAAATATTCTTGAATCAATACATGAAATTATAAATCATACATGCAAAAACATTGTAAAAAACTCTATTTTCTAAAACACCTGATTATACAAAGAAAAAAAAAAAGTGTTTTCAAAAATGCAACAATATATCGTGACTTACCTTAGCATACATTGCACAGGGTCTGGTGGCAGCTCAAAGAAAGATCTTTTCCCTAGCATTACGTCATATATATATAAGCGAATGACAGGAAGGAATTTTGCAATGCCCATTTATAAAACAATAACGCATTATCGGCGCTATTAATTAAAATTCAAAAGAAAATTTTCTTTATTCCCTTTCTATTAAAAAATGACTGAATTTTAAATATAAACCTCAAATATGAAGATTGATTACTGCCATTGATTACTATTGTTTTTCTTTTCACGTTGATCACGTTTTATTTTTCCTAAATTTTAATAAATTGTCGCCCTATTCTTCGAAAGCTTATAATCGAAATCATATCGTGTAAAACTAGTATGTTGTGGCCACCACAAGACTTTCTTCTATATTTTCCTATACATATTCAATCAGTAACAAAAAAAAAAAAAAAAAAAAAAGAAAGAAAGAAAGAAAGTTTATGAATAAATTTGATCCACCATTTTGTATCAATAAATGGAACATAGAGGGGCAATAATTGAAAAAGGAGGAGTAATTGATAGGTTTACCCTCTCAAAATTGTACTCATATTAAAAAAAAATAAATAAATAAAATAAAAAAAATCTGGAGTGACTCCACTCGACTTTCCGAACATTGAGTCATTAGCGGTTTTGTAGATAACATAAAGTAAGAGGAGTTGTTAAATAAACAAAAGAGAGAAAATTATATTCTAGGGTGTTTAAGTATTTTTCTCCATACAGTACACGAAGTTTACTTTAACGCTATTGTACTTTGAGCCCATAGATCATAATGATAAAGAATTTTTCGTTGTGTCCCTGTCAAAACATGTAAATGCTAGATTCACCAAAATGCTTATAGTTAGTGCAACTGTGACTTATAATATTCATATAAATTTTCAGCTCAATTGAATAAGGCGTTTAGACGCTACCGCGCTTTTAAAAATTGGGTCCCATAGGCCATAATGATAAAGAATTATTCTTGGTGTCCCTGTAAAAGAACTGTAAGTGCTAAATTCAGCAAAATCTATACAGTTCGTGCAACTGTGACCTATAACATGTATATACATTTTTTGCTCATAAGGCGTTTAAACTCTATCGCACTTTTAAAAATTTGGCCCCATAGGCCATAATTATAAAGAATTCTTGGCGTTCATGTAAAAAAACTATAAGGGCTAGATTCACTGAAATCTATAAGGTTCGTGCTACGGTGACTTACAACATACGTACCAACTTTCAGCTCATTCAAGTAAAGCATTTAGACGCTAGCGTGTTCACTTACACACACACACACACACATCATCGTAAAAATTGTGAAAACGGACTCGGGGGACTTCAAGACGTATAGAAGCACCAAAATCTCAAATTCGGATTTTTGACATGATTACAATACTTCCCTTACATATGTACGTTCGGAAAGTAATTAGTCAATGAACATTATCAGTGTTATGAGGATTTTTTAAAAATACATTATAAAGTGCGTTTGTAAAGTTTAGATGATATACAGGGATACACGAAATTAGATAATTTTGTAAAGATATTTTTGTGAAACTCCTTCCTGGATAGTTGTAAAAAAAAAATTTGTTTGTAGCCTTGTTATTTTTAGACAATATACAGGACCAGGGGCGTATCCAGGATTTTTCCAAGGGGGGGGTTCATCTTTCCGAATTTTTAATTAAGTTTAATTAGGTTTAATTAAGTTTATTTAAGTTTAATTAGGTTTAATTAAGTTTATTTAAGTTTAATTAGGTTTAATTAAGTTTATTTTTAATTAAGTTTAACAATCTTTTAAAATATCATAATTACTTGCCGAAAATAAGAGTAAGAAAATGAAAAATAGTAAAACAAACTCACCAATTAGAAGATCAAACTAAAAAATCTTTAATTAGCGACGAATAACGTAGAGCCTGTACAAACTGCTACACAAAACATAAAATTCAATACATAGTTACGCTTACGCAAAATATTTCATTGGATTTTCTTATTTACAGAGCGAAGTCTAATCGACGAGAAGTTTTCGCTAGTTCCTTTGAAATGTCTTCTACTGTTGAGGTATTGTTTGGGTCACTCCTTCAAGGTCACTACTTCAATGGTCACCTCTTCCCCATATGGTCGATCCGTCTTGTCCTTGAGTATGAACTCGTAAAGGTGAAATCCTTTCAGAGAATTGTTTTCAGGGGAAACATGTTTCGCGCCGCGCAAATGACGTGGTTTAGTTACTTTCAGGAGTGTTTATCGCAGAGTAATGAAAAAAAAAGTTAGTCATAATTTTAAACCACTTCGTAGAAAAAAATATTCTACGCTTGCCATACATTTTTACCACCTGAAATGTGAAAAAAATGTAAGGAACAGCCTAATTTTTCTTATCATACATTTTGTCAAGGGGGGGGGGGTTTAAACCCCCAAACCCCCCCCTTGAATACGCCACTGTACAGGACTACACTGAAGCAGTCTATGGTTTTTCTTTAAAAAAAAAAAAAAAAAAAATGTATAAAAATTATTTTTTAGAGTTTATTCTTCTTAATTAAAAACAAACAAAATGTCTTTTAATGTGTCGTTACTGGGTAAAATACATTGTAAACTAAACAATATAAAAGGTAATTATAGTTGGAAAGTGTTTATAATCCATGGGAAGCAACTGATTTTTCCCCCCACTAAAAATAATCTCAAGGTATTCTGCAGATATTTTTAGAGAAAATCTGTAGAATATCTTAAGTTATTTGGTCTATTCTTAAGAAAGTTTACAAAATTTCTTTATAATGTCTTAAAAATTTCTGAAGATATTTTATAAAAAAAAGATAAATCTTCAAAATATTTTAAAATATTTGAAGAAAGTCTTAAGAAAATACTATTTTTTCAAGAATATTTTCGGATTATTTTTAGTGGGGGTCGTTCCTTTCTTTCTTTCATTCTTCTTTTTCTTTCTTTTTTTCTTTTCATTGTGTGTGTGTGTGTGCTTTTTGTTGTAACACACAGCTTGATTGAAGATTTCATATTGATTCTACGGCGAAAATTCTGAAACAATTTTTATAGTTTTGGTGAAAACGTTTTTTAAAATACAATATTTTAGTGTATAAACATTTTGTGCGATTTTTAACAAAATTCTAGCCTATTTAAGTATAAATGAAAATGCGAAATTTCATTTTTCAATTTTTGTTTTTTGAAAATTTACCAGTACTTAATAGCGAAATTTTTTTTATTTATCTATTTCATTTCCAATCCAGTGAAGGTCCTAATTTAAAAATTATTCAGCAATTGTTTGCTTTGTATTCAAGGCGCGCAAGGCACAACTACCCTACGGTAAGCCCAAACTAGTACCATATGCCCCCTCCCCTGTTCCTTGTCCAATAGTCTTTCTACTGTCTACGTTGATATTTATTATATATATTTTTTTTTTTTTTTTTCAAGAAAGCATTATTTTTATTGTATAAAATAATCTGGTGTGTCACTTACACGGATTTCTCTTATCCTGAATTTCATTAATATAATGGCAGTTTGCAGTTTAAGGTATAAGATAAAAAGTACTGTATATATGAACTTAATTTAAAAGCAATTTAAAATAGGTTTAAGAACAGATTTATTTTACATATAACTCTGTGCGAAGAGGGCTACAACCCTTCTCAACACCCCCACTTATATAAACTAACTATATTTATAAAAAATTCAAGACTGTTTTTAAATTTTCGAGTTTATTAAAAATTATTTAGGCAACTTTCCATCGCAATACTGCTTTGAACTTACCAATCTTGACCAAACTGTCTCTTACGAACTTCAAAATATAAATTTGAATTTTTTGCAAGTATTTGTCTTTACGCTATGCTGATAACACACATACATACAGAGCAACTGCTAAAAATTCAACTTCCGTATTCAGAGAGCCTCAAAACGCGATATTATATAAAAAATCAGAGTTGAAAATTAAACCTTAAAATTGTTTTGTGTACCGTGTGAGTATAAGAAAGTTTTTTTTTTTTTTTTTTTTTTTTGAGCAGTTTTCTTCGACATGGTAAAATATGTGGTAAAGCATTTGCTTCAATTACATAAAATAGAAAAGAATGTTTTCGTTTAGTTATGGTTAGCTCTGTATGTTGTCGATAATTATATACACACTACATTATGTACTTTAATTTAATTCTATATGAAAAACCCATTACCCAACCTGAAATGCATTTCCAGAAATTTGTAAGTATAGCCTCAATATATCCAAATGCTTTTGGGTAGTACAGGGTGACAAGAAATAACTTGGACGAAGTTTCAAACGAAATATCTGTAACTACCACTAAAGTTATAAATTTATTTCATTAAGTATTGATCCTAGAAAGCGACTTAACAGGTGTAAGTAAGTTAGTTGTGATAACCATTACGGTTAACAAACGATCTGCCATACTTGAATTACATAAGCAAGGAAAGAAACAATGTGAAATTGTTCAACTATTGAAAGTGACTAAGCAGACGGTTTCATACACAATCAAAAGGTTTAAAAAACTCGGACATGATGGTGACAGGCCAGGAAGAGGAAGAAAGCACACAGTTAACGCATCAAGAAAC